>OY796657.1:101578230-102198405 GCA_963680705.1 Rhagium mordax
TGAAAACATGATATTTGGGTAAAATTAAAAAAAAAAAACTACTTACCATGTTTTTACAGAGATTTTTATTTTGAATAACTGGAGAACGAAAAGTTTAAATATAGACTTGTTATAAGTTTTTGAAAACAGAAAATTATAAGGTTTTCGAAAATATAATAATATATAGGGTGTTCCATTAAAATAAACCCAAGTTTATAGAATTTCGCCATTTTGCGATCGTCATTTGTTTGTTTTATTGGCAGATTATTAAAATTCAGGAAAAATACTGCAACTTTATATAAAAGCTTTTCTGTATTTCTCTAAATAAACACAGTAGGGGGGTGGCTAATTATAAGGAAAAACCCTGTACATGGGGAGTAAGATTGAAAATTTTTGTTTATGCAGCAAAAATATAAAAAATACAGGACATTATGCAGGACATTTGCGTATGTAGAATACTAGGATAATGGGTTTAAATATGAGACGGTCCTAAAATGCAGTACGAATTAGGAAAAGGGCAAACCGGGTTTTGAAGATATTTTTTGAAAAAAAAAAAATTATTCAGAAATAAATGATTTTTTTCTTGATTGTTTAATAAAAGAACTTTTATATAATATGTATAAACTTTATAAGTAGATACTAAACAAAGTTAAAATTAAATAAAGAAACTCATAAATAAATAACAGTGCTTAAAAACAAAAAATAAATTCATTCCGAATATTTATAACAAAAAAAAAATGGAGGATGATTTTAATATTTATATAAAAAAAAAACAAAAATAAAATTTTAAATATAAATATACACTTTCAGTCAACAAATAGGTACCCATTTCACAAAAATGAAATTAAAAAGTAAATAAAAAATCTCTAATTATAAAATTTCGCTTTCTACCAATTATTTATTTTTATTTCTCGCTGACATTAAAAGCCAAGGGAGGCAACTGCTCTACCTTGCCCCACCCATGGGCGCCAATGACCTTAATTAATTAATGGATTTTGTAGTAAGTTAAATATTTTTTCTTGGCGGAAATCCATTATATAATAGTACAGAAAAATTTTTAATTGAAGAGAGAGAGAAAAAAGAAACAAAAAAGTTCTTCAATTATATAATCCTTTTTATTTCTGTACAAAATATTTTTTGATCCCAACTAGTTTCGGTTAAAGAGTCCTAATTAAAAAATTATATATTTTAATTTAAAATGTTCCTAAATTTGTATTGTAAAGTCGAATTCATATTTGTACCGCAGATAAAAAATTCCCGACAAAGGAGCACGTGCGGCGGCTTCTTTGAACGTTAAAGGTAAATGCAGCATTTTTTCCCTGCTTTAGAAATATGAATTGAACTATACTTAATAGACTAAATTAATTCATAAATTATTATTAGATTCATTTTCTTAATTTGTTTATTTTTACCTAAGACGGACAATGGCGTTTATTGTCGAGCTCCGTCAATCACCACACAGGGGTTTCTTCAAATTAATTTTTAAATTTAGTTTTGCGGAAAACCCTGTCGTGTTAAATCCGGAGCTTGGCGATATTCGTGGTTGTTCTTTTATTAATTATGATTTATTAATATATTAATTTATTTCTTGCATTTATAAAAATGTTATCATGCTTATATAAAACCTAAATAAAGTTATTTATAAACAATACGTATTAAGTAAAAAAAGTAGCGTAATTTGTAAAATTAAATGTTTTACTGCTAGCTTATTTAAAAATGATATTTTGCATACCTCTGTTTGTAATAATAATTAATTGATAATCACAAACATTATCTGAGTGCTTTCGAAAGCAGAAATGGTATATGGTCTCTACTGGAATTTTTTATTAAATATTTCATATAATTGCTCCGTATTTCACAATTTATCAATTTTTATTCGGAACGTATGATCTCTTAAATTCTAAATTAGGGAAATATTATTGCTCACAAACATTTTTGCAATTCTACTAAATTTAATTAAAACGACCAAATCCGTTTCATCGGAAGTGACTAACGAAATTTATTTCTCATTTTTTACAAATATTGGGATTATTTTCAAGAAATTGTGACGCAAGTTTGGTTTTAACATTCACTTTTTAGTACAATATTTTGCTTATTCATAGAGGCGTGTGATTTAATAAATAACCATAGATCAATGTAGGTAACAAAATCGTATAAACTGCCTTAGTATAATCAAATTATTTTCTAATCCATCAAATCCTTTAATTTCGATTCTTCAGGTTTATTTTTTCATATACAAAAATATGTCAAAGAGAAAAACAACAAAGCAAATGCTACCAATGAATTGTCAAGCTCGGTGTACTTAGGTTACAAAAAAATAACTATTTAAAATAAAAAATCACCAGCTTACAATAACAACGAGAAGAACAGTAATAAACCACAGATACAGGTCAAGTGGAGCCTTGCATTCAATACCTGTTTACCTCAATCTTCCGGTATTTACTGGCCACGTCTATAGAAATTGTACGTGTTGACAAATCAGATACAGCATCTTAGCATAAAACCTTTATTTAGTCTTCATTTTTTACGTTACTGTTCGTGCCTTAAAGGAAGGCTTCATGAATAACGGATTAAAAGTAATCCTTTTATCCGTGTTACATTCAAGACAGGTGTCCGTAAACATTATACTTTAAACTGCATTATCATTATTTTTCTTAGCAAATACTCGGGAACTTTTGCATAATTATTAAATTAGCATTCAGTTGTACTTTTTGGATAATGCCGTTTTACGACTGCAAGGAAGTTTTACTGAAAAGTAAGTAATAATATTCGAAACTTATTGTTCCACGTTTAATTACCTTATAATCTCGTTAGGCGATTATTTAAGTTATTCATAATTTTATTTTTGCAGTAGAAGGGCGCGTTTGTTAACTTACAGAACCAAATGCAATTTTATGGTGGAGTTGCCATTTACTTATTTACCTTAGACAGTTGAAAATAAACATTTTTTTGTCAAATGATATAACCGAAATCCGATTAATTTCAATGATGACGAAACTTCTTTAAAATAAAGGATTCTTTGTAAAACAAGCTGTAGATGATGTGGATTCACCTATTGTTAAAACAGCAAGTGAAATATAAAATAATGGACGAACATCTATACCTAGGCGGTGAGGACGTTGATCTCCTTGTTCTATTAATCGCTTTGACTCCAGAACAAAAAGATATATTTTTCATAAGGCCAGGAACAGGAAAAATTAAAAGGAAAATTATTTCTTCGTCAGAAATCCGGAAATCACATGAACGTCTAAAAAATACAATTTTACTGGCTCATGGCCTTCAGTGGTTGTGACAACATGTCTACAATATTTCAGAAAGGAAAATTAAAAATCTTTAAACCTCTTCAGAAAGAAATACAGTTGGTTAATGTAGTGAGAACTTTCAATGACAAGAATTCAACCCCCTCATAAGTAAAACAGGCTGGTGAAACTCTTTTCCTACTTGTATACGTTGCAAGGAAAATCACAAATCTCTCACTCAGCTCATACAGATTTAATCAATTCAAAATATCGCTGCAAAAACAAAATTCAAAGTTGGAATTATTACCACCAACTTTAGAGGCAGTCGCTCAACATTCATTACGAGTAATGTACAAAATTCAGAAATGGCTTGGCAATGAAAAAATCCACAACGGTGGGGATAGAAGAAAATTAACGGCTCCTTACAACCTGTGACAACACTTTTTGTGCCAACAGCAGAATCAATATTGCAGCTTATCTCCTGCAACCGCAACAGAAAAGCAGGTAAACGTGTGTTATTGTTACTAAATCAATAATCACAGATCAAGCAAAAATGAATTATAGCACAGGGAAACAGAACCGGCCTCAAAATTTGAAATACAAATTCAAACGCACCTTCACTCCACTCCAATTAAGCATAAAATCCACGTTCCTAACATATTGAAATAATAAATAATAACCATCTGAACCAAGCAAAACAAAAATTCTACTCGAAATAAATAAGTTACGTCGTCTCGTGATATTTTATTATGCATCTTTCCTTTGATTCTCGAGGAGCAAGCCGGTTAGCATCACCGCAATAAAAATAAAGTGATTTACTTATTTATTTCTTCAGTAACATTCGGGCTGCAATTTTTCTACTATATTATCATGTGAAATGTGGCGAAAAGATACGTTGCCAAAACATGTCTTACATTTCGTTTTAAAATTACACCGTATTGCATAAAAATGTAGATAAATATAGCAATGCGCGTTCTTGAGGTACTTTTTACAGTAATTCGAGTATAATTTATAATCTAGGAGAGATACTCCAGCATGTGAAGTGTTCTTTAATCTGACAGAAGCGGTAAAGCAAATAAGATAATTGAAAATATGTGTTGGCAAAGCGTCAAGGTCGGGGGATGTTATTTATCCAACATGAGTGCTGTTCGTTCCTCGAGACCGGATTGTAATTCTGCTTGTAATTAGTGAGGATATATGGGACCGACTATGCTTTATGGCCACTGTACCTCAAACCTGTCATTGGATACTTTCGACTCGGGGTTTAGTTTTTAAACATGTCAAGTTAATGGTCTTAAATCTCCACGGAAAGATTTTATAGGCCTTTAATTTTCTTAGGCATTAAAATATTTTTATTTATTTAGGTTCAGTTGTCAAAAATTCTACGTATACATAGAATGGATGTTTACCATATAGGGTGTTTGTTCGAATATTATCACGACAAGGGTCACGCAGCACGTGAAAATTTACGGACTTCGGTAAGAATTAAATTAATTTAAATAATGTATTAGGTAGTTCAGAAACGTAAGGGACTGTATATCTTAAAATGCTAATTTATTAATAAACATTACGCAGGTGGCAATAATTAATTAAAACAATATAAATATTTCCACAATATTAATGTTTAATTTGGTGCACACTACTTTTTATGACTAATAGAATGACAAAAAACTGCTTTCTTAAAGCTGAAGTAGTTCGCGTACAACGTTAGGTTTTTCGAAAAAAAAATCATATCTCCATAAAGAAAGGAGTTAGGCTTAAAATGGCAAAACTGGTTCGGGGTGCCAGTCCAAGGATTAAAACTAAGTTGTTAAAAAAATTGCTAAAAAATTTGGAAGGAATTAATAGGTTGCTAAATTTTTCGAAAAATGCAAAGGGTCTGAAAATCGCCCTGTACATCTTAGAATACAAATGGCATAACAATCGTTAACATCTGTATAAATTTCCAAAGAATTTTCCGTCAAGATGTTGCAAACCGCATCTTAATCGGTCAACTATAACCGAAGATATAGAGCGAGAAAACACTTTTTAACAAATTATTATTACTTTTACACTACATTGCACCGACAAGCCATACGATTCCATGATAAAAATTAGATGATTTTACTAATTTGTTTTTCCCAAAAATGCATCGTCGCAAAGGAATTACGGTATTCAAAGATTAGGGTTGAAAACATTATGGTAAATGGAGAAACTTGTCCTTCTCCTTCATTTATCTTCAGCAACGGTTCCCCATGAGCGTTTCAATGCCATTTTTGTTGCAAGGAATCTAATAGCTTTGCGCCGCAATCTAGAATCACCAAATATAAAACAAAAGAAAATTGTTATAGGACCAGAAAGGGACTTTTTTGTACGTCCCCCACATCCTTAACGCATATTAAGGTAACGAAGCTATTAGCTATATTAGCAGCTATTAGTAGTAGTATAAGTAATATAAGTATGTAAACCAAAATAATTATTGCAAAGGATTTTTTGCGTATTTTATTAATAAGAAGTCGTTGCGATATCATTGAAGAATAAAAATAATTTTTTCATCCTCTAGGAGAATAGAATCAACCTCCAAGGGTGGTCATGGTACTCCTCCCTGGTATTATCCTCCACCCTTGATCATATTCTGTTCAAATTCACATTAAAACCCGCGCCGACACACATCTGTACGAGGAAACCGAAAAAAGGGGTGGTTTCTGGCCGTTTGAGAAAGTGTGCAAGGGTAAAAACTTTTTTGAGTGTTAAATTCGGGTCCAGCACCCTTGAGAACGGGGGTAGTGCAACTTTGACAAAATGTTGTCATTTTTCACTAAAATCCTGACTCCTTACCTCCACGAAGGGTTAATGTTATAGAGGATATGAAGGAACACATTAGAGGAGTAGTGTAATGACTTTATTTACCCCGCTGGGCTGTTTGCACCTTACCGTCTGCAAACAGTCACATCCAGCTTTGTAATAATTTTTATTACTTATTCTCGGGCGCCAATTCCTTATTTTAAAGTGCAAGGAACAGCACTTTCTGGCCCACCGAGGTGAGAACGTTAGCGAGGTAGCTAACAGTGGAGATACGGTTTTTTGTCCAGAGGGTCGAAAGATGATTGTCTTGTCAATTGCACTAGCAAGTTCGAGCGCATTATGCAATTGACAACAGTTACTCGGAGCATCAATAACTGGATATGGGTCGCTTGCAATTTCTAGATTATCTTGCAAAAAGAAACGGATTAATACAGACACGGATTAATATTTTAACCAGTTTTAGTTACTAATGATTTTAATTTCTGACTCGGTCATTATTTATAATAATTCACGGATTTTAGTTATACCAGGGATTACCGAAAATGAATCAATTAATTTATTGCTTGGTTACCAGCGGCTTTTACAACTCAATGTTAACTTAACTGGCTTAAATACTAACAGAGGCTACAGTGACGGAAATATTACCAAACAAATCACTTCGTTACAGTAGACAGATCCAGAATACGAATGATGAGCATTATGAACGTCATTATAAATATTGAAGATTTGGGAGAAAATTTGATGTATACTAATACAACCAAAACAAATATTTCACTTTCCCAGACTTAGAGTAATTGGTTAAGATGATTCAAACCTAAATCTGTGCTGAGGAAACCGAAGTGGAATGACAGTAGTTCTAGTGCCTTGCTAGTCCTTAACTTGGTTGGGTACTTTGCAAGGTGATTAAATAAAAAAAGAAGGTAAAAATTCACTAGATCCCGTATTTTACAGACCTATATCTCTTAGTTGCTGCTTAAGTAATTAGCTAGAGAATATAACTAATAATCGACTAATCCTCCTGGAATCCTGTGTCCATTTAAATGGACGGTGTGGTTTTTAAATTTTTAACCATTTACTGTCTATTTTCTAACCCTACTTTATCTATTTAATTGGATCTCGAGTCGTAGTCATGTTAATAATAGCCACCTGATTTTATTTTTGCAGCAATATTTGGCGACAAAAAGGTGCTCAGGCCAGGTGATGATGATTACAAACTACTTGAGTACTCTTAGACGATACTCAGATATCCACATATCATATGATGAAGAAGATGATGAAATTGACGGACTAGTTGAGACTGTTGATACACAAAATGATTTGCAGAAGTCCGATTCGGAAGACAGTGATTATGACGAAGATCTACTGTCATTGAATGTCATTAGGGATAACCTTAGAGCTAGTAAGGCAGGGCCAATTACCTCTAAATGAACACAGTGGAAAAGAAACGATTGTCTAATTTTCAAGAACTTGCCAACTGGACCGCTGCTAATGTTCTATCAATGTATTTTGATGATAATGACAAAAAATATGTGAAGGTACAAATGCCAGAACCGTCGAACTAAAAGGTGTATCACTTAACCTGACTTTACGAGAGACCAAGGAGTTTTTTGGGATATAACTTTAGTGTCTTGCCTCAAGTATGACAGAATCAGAATGTGTTGGGCTAGAATAACTAAAGTTGAAGCTATTGCTAAAGTCATGGCCGACGATAGATTCTTTGCAATCAGAAGTATAAGTGGTAGTCGATGGTGATGTATCGGAAGAAAATAGAAGGTCTGATAGATTTTGGAAGGTTCGTCTGCTCATGGACAGAGTGGAAAAGGTATGTCTGCAGCTACCTAGAGAAAAACTGTAGCGGTGGACGAACTAATGATACCGTTTACAGGAGTTTGCACCATGAAAGAATTTGTTGGGAAAACCTAACCCAGATGGCTTAAAAAATTTTGATTATGCTGCTCCAGATGGTCTCGTGCTTGATTTTGAGTTATATCAAGGCAAAAGCAGTAAAGGAACTTTTACCGGTGAAACAGTAAAAAATCTTGACGTAGGTCCTTCAACTGAGAATGAATTATTGGAAACATTACTTCCTGATACTCATACTTTACAACAATTCCTCTGCTTGAAACTCTTTACCAGAAAGAAATGTATGGAATAGGAACCATAATAAAGTCGTGAGTACCAGCAGCTATGCATTTGACTAATAACATGTTGGCCAGAACGGGACGTTGGTACTTCTGAACAAATAATTAGGAAAGATGACAAGACCGTTGTGGTAAAATGGTACGATATGAAACCTGTTCTATTAGCGACCACAGGTCTGGGCTCTCAGCCTACTGATGAGTGTAAAAAAAGGTGGTCCAAGAAAGATTCAAAATATATCCAAGTTCCACGAGCCAATATCGTCACCAAATACAATACTTGTATGGCCGGAATAGATCGGATTGATAAAGTAATTAGTTACTAGAGAATGGGCAGTAAGAGTAATTTTTCATTTCTATGTTCTCAATGGCGAACTCATGGATTCTTTGTCGTAGAGATAAAAAATAATTAAAGTAAGTCCGCGAAAAATACCCCAGTTTCTTGAATTTAAAATTGAAATTGCAACTTTTCTGCTCTCAAGCGATGATATTGACATAGAAACCCCTCGAATCCTAGGAACAAGGGTTAACCCTGATGGAAGATTATTGATTGCATCACCAAATGTATGTGGTAAACGAAAACAAAATCATTTTCCAGAAGTAGCGTCTCTATGAGGTGTAAAAATAAAAACTGCACGAGTTTCTACGTTTAACAGGAAATAGAAACTGTTTTAAAGAGTTTCATATGAATTACCTAGCTATGCTTGACATTTTTTTGTTACCCATAATTTCAAGACTATACTTTTTTTTTGTATCGAGTAGGACCCAAAGTTCATTTACATGAACAGAATTTTTCTCTTAGTTTCAAACAAATATAAAACAATTACTTAAAAAAGTGGTTTTAATTTCCCCCCTCTACTGACGTGTACACTGTACAATGTCATCTACTTAGGTTAAAAAAAGTTGTACCTATTGAATTGCGAATTGTATGAAAATTGCTTACAAAATAGCTGTCTAAATAGAAACCAAGGTGGTTTTCTTTGACATTGAAAAATCTATTTATGATGATTTGGAGGTAATTTCAGTCAAGATTGAAGAATCTTCTAACTGACTTCTTCTTCTAACTGACTTCTTCAAAACGATGTATCCCAAGAATTGCTGTTATGGATACGGAAAGGAAACATTATATATCTAGTACATGTTCCAAGCCAAGACACATATCCTACGATGTAGTATTTCAACCATCTTTATTGGAAGCTTACAGAAATTGATAGCAAACTGCTAAGCCTCTGACAGTAAGAGTAGTATTAGCAATCCCAAAAGATTTCCATACACCCATTGAAAACAACTGGAATATTTCGATCAAAGAAGAGGAAACACCAAAAGTAATTTATCAACAATACATTAAAAGTATTAGGAAAAGAGTTTCCGGGCTCTCTTCTTCGTCGAATATTATGAAATCTTGACGTTTCGATCATCTTATATTCTGCAGCAGCTCCGCAAAAGCTTTAACCACGAACAGCACAGTTGGTCAAATTGATTTCCCTATTTTCTAGACTCTACTCTCTACTGAGGCTTTGAGGGTCGGAAAAGAAATTGTAGTTCAATTCGCCTGATTTCCATATGAACAAAAAACTGCTTAAAATTTGACGGTACAGTCACTATCAGCGGTTTAGTAAAATTGACAAAAATAATTGACAACAATAAAACGAACAAATTGCTCTTACTCCAATCGCAATCTAACTGTACATAATTATTATACTAAATAGAACAACTCCAAGAAGACTGTACGCTAATTTAAAGCTGAAACTTACACAATTACATTTAAGTACATACTAATACATTCCCGGTGCAAGCCAGTATCTCCCTAACGTCTCAGAAGTTTCCTTACTTGGATCCGACGAAGAAGGTAACATCTTTACGTAAAGCTCGAAGTAGCTAAGAATTTTTAATAGCACCGTTGCCAGAGACGCTGATTTTAATAAACATAAAGCACGTTTAGGATCATATCTGTGAAATTTAATAAGTAATATTTTAGGATCATATGTGTTCAGTTAGACGATGCTCGTGGGTCTGAACTTTTTACTTACCAACAAGTTTCCTCACTTCTAGCTGGGTAATTAGCTTAGAGAATGTTACTGCGTTCACAGACTTTTCTAGAGTTTTAACAGTAATTACATTATCCTCGTTTATTTTTAACTTGCTAGCCATTAACCCCACAATCGTTTAGGAATAAATAATTATACTTTAGTTGCCGAAGAAATGGAGTTCCATTTACATGCTTAAACGTATAAATCGGGATATGTAGTGAATGAGCTTGTCCAACTGACTCTGAACTGAATGACTCAAATGTAACAAATGGAGAGCGCCATCAATTGCAATTGCACTATCTCCAATCTTATCATGGAAATGGAACAGAACTGGATCAAAAGATAATTTCTATTTGGTCAGTCGCTATAAAGAAGTATGTAAATGATTATTACACACAGTTTGGTGAGGCGTCTAAAATATTTTTTTCCACCCCAGCCCATTTGATTTTCTACTTCGTGGTAGTTGGTTCCCACAATTATGAGTGATGAGCTGACCACCATCTAATTTTTTAATAAATACAAATCTGCCAACAAAATCGACATTCCATTTCTCTATTCATCAATATGAGTGCCTTGGAAATAGCTTTGGATACGTATTATTATTGGTAATTTTGCTTGATGATTTCGAGTTTTATGTTTATTCACCTGCACTGATTTTTGTTCTGAAAAGAAATATCCTCTTTATAGCAATAATGACGGGTATCTAAAAATACACACAGGGAATTAAAACATATGACTTAAAAATAATATTTTGACAAACATTTAATTATTCCTTAATTCTCGGAATATGAATACTTAAAATTCACACGGACGGAGATTAATTTTAGTATTTCTAGTAACGTGATTTTTTAATGAATTTGCTGATAGCTATCGATATTACGGTTCTTATTACACCTCGCATTTAAGGCTCAAAATTACATTTTTAACATCGTAGCTGACAAGTCAAGTTGATATATCAAAAACAAAAAAGACTGTTTCAACTAAGAGCCGGTATGCACGCTATTACATGATTAACCTTGAAAAGGGGAGGGAACTGAAGATCAATTAGAACAGAGCTGGTTAAAATTGGTAGTGGGTAAATTTGTAAATTATAGGAGCATTAATTACATATTATTATATTTAGGGAAATTAGGTTAAAGCAGTGGCAGTTGATACGATATTAATCCGTGAATAAAATTGGGTATTTTTATGAAACAAATGCGACAATTAATACAATAATTACAGTTATTTAAGGAAATAGGAATAGTAACGTATACAAAAATAGCGCACTGAGTCTAAAAGAACCCAACTATTTAAAATCCTTAGAATCATCACCAAGGACACGAAGAGCAGATACAGACCTAATACCTCATCTGCCCAACTCGAAAGAGTCTTAGTCGCCACCGAGTTGAAATTCGTGCTCAAGGTCTTTAGGTTTGGAACCGCAGAGAGTAAATTTCAAAACAATCCCAGAAAAACTACAGACTGATGTTAAGACTGTAGTTTGTGATAGCCAGACGAAGATTCAATAGCGTTGGTAGGGTTGAAAACAATCATCACTATCCTAGCTTAAAGAGGAAGCTCTTGAAGTGTTTTAGGTAAGGCTCACAGCAATGCTACCTGCATTGCTGGCGCCGGCGTCTGTCATTTCTGCTGCCAAGAATATTAACGGACACCTGGACCAATTCTCTTAAAGATATAGTAAATTCTTATCCTAGCTAGAATTAAAATTTTGCCTTTTTGCTCATTTTCCTATCGAACTTTGAAGATTCTTGTGGTGATTAACAAAATACTAGGTCGATGGTCTCTTCAAGAACAATAATCCCGATTAGGCACCATGCACTCTATACTAATGAGTCAATAAACTCCTAACGAAAATATTTTTAATAACTATAATTAAAAAAGTATTAAAAGAATCCCATTAGGTGTTACACAATACTACCGCATTTCGTGATTGCTGGTTCCTATAATAAACGTAATAAAATAAGAACAGTAGTCGAGGGAATAACGGTTTTTACAGCATTACAGGCACCACAGAGCTTAGGAAGATGGACCACCGGACATTTTTTATGATGACACGATCAGGTCCGGATCTCGAAGAGTGGCTTATTAAAACTTAAGACCGGTTTGATTTCCAAACGGTAGTCAAGGCAAGAGGGTCATAATATGTATATTGCACCATCGCCACAGCGCCAGCTAGAAATCCGATAGTTCAAGCTAATGGAACTGTATAGAAATAGTTTGTGATGTGATTCCTCTTTGATAAAACTGTGAAATATTACTTGAGGTGACACTGTTTCCATACTCGCGATATGAAACCGTAAAATAATACAAATAAGGAAATTAACAACTTTATAAATGCTTTACAGAACTAGTGTGCGACAATAATAGCTAGTTGTGCAGCTGGAGAGGTTAGTACGTGATTTTCTTCTGCTGGAGAAGGAATCACCCAAATGCGGTCTCAGTTATACCAACGATAATTTTAACCGAAAAATACTTATAAGAGAAAACAATCAAAGACATGCGTTTGTTATATTCAATATTTGGCAAATCTATTTTCATTCTCTCTCATTATTTAAATAAAGTCACCAATAATTCTATTTTCATAAATAAAGCTTTATTTTTATGACAGTTATTCTTATTAAATTGGAACTGTGTAGGATAAAATGAGGGCAGTATTGATTTCCACATTACTTTCGTTTTCTATAGATAACAATCTAAAAATAAATACGTAGGCACAAGTCGGTTATTTTCCTCCTCGACCTTGCGAAAGTAAGAAACAATCAACTTAATAATAGCATGAGACTGCTTTGGGAAAAACTGAATAACATTATCAGTGGATGTTTGTAAGGATGCACGAAACCCTGAAACAATTGTCTGACTCATTACATCTGATGTAAATGGAAACGCGTTTTAGATAAACAGTTTGCTACAATTAGTCTGGCAGGTTGTTTCATGTCTAAGATACAGATGTGTATTCAGTGGCATTGTAGGGGTGCATTTGATCTTAGTGACGTACAAAGCGTTGAATGACTTTATTGCTCGTTTTAATGTCATCTTTCCCCAGCTAAGCAACAAGTAAATGGTATTTTTTCAAGAGATCATAAGCCTCACACATGACCTTATTCTTATTTCAATTCAAAGAGATGGCTTTATAATGAATGGTCGCCTTTCAGGTGCACCCTGTATATGAACCGGGGTCCGCTACAATCCGTAGGTACTGCCTTCAGTTAAGTATAGATATTCAGAGATCTTATTGTCCGTAAGTATCGTTGTAATATACTACTAAATCAAACTAGAGCTAATTAGTTATACCTCGTTGGTCCTTTGTTTTCTAATATATGCATCGGCTGGTTAGATCTGTTCACTTGGGCCATCTATAAAGCTTCAATGCATAAAAGGTTACCGGAAAACCTACGTTAAGCCAAATAGTCATCATATGCATCGGCTGGTTAGATCTGTTCACTTGGGCCATCTATAAAGCTTCCATGCACAAAGGTGACCAGGAAAAAATACGTTAATCAGAATAGTCTGTAATAAATAGCTCTACGTTTGTGGCAGTAGTTCACCGTATTTTCAACATCCAGTATAGACTACAATATCTATAGCTAACCGATTGCCCGCCGTTCATAATACATCCTGTTGGAAATTTCCGCTTGCTTGCCGTACGCAATAATTTATTATTCAAATTTATTAAAAATTCCGAAATAAAATCGTATACACGCGTACAGATTCTTGGTTGCCAGCTTGCTTGTTTCTTATTGTTTTAAAACTTGTACATACTCGACTATAAAGTCGCTGAGATATTAGAGTTAATTGATTTGTTCATTTACGTTGCTGAATAAATACGTTGGTTTAAAGAGGTAAAATTCTCGAGTTATTATTTCTGTCATTTATTTCTGTTTAACCCGTTTGAGCAGTGGTCGAAGTCCATTAGATAGACCTCCAGCACGACCCCCCGGACATGCCGTATCTTCAACTGTTTCGCTATACAGGGTTGTTCTCCCAATAGGAGAGCCAAAAAGTGTTGTTCTTTGCACTTAAAAGAACTGGCGCCCGAGTTTTCCGTCTAAATAGTTTACGTAAGTATATAGAAAGAGAGCACCGTTATAAGTCATTACAGTACATAAAAATCGTTAAGCTGTGTATTTTCATTAAGTAAGGTTGAAATCTACTAAGGAAATATATCTAAAATCATTGTTATTTAAAAAAGAACCGACGTTTTATGGCTGTCAATAAATTTTTATTATATTTGTCTGTTAAAAGTATAACAGTATTTTACAGTTAGGTTAACTTAGATTTATTTGTATGATTTATGACACCACGTCTGTAGAAATCAAGAATTTCGACTAAGTTGTTTTATATTTAAATGCATATTTCAAGATATCAACGGCAAGTAATGAGATACTTAAAAAACGTAATTATATTCCACCATTTTAATAAGTAATTTTTTATCGGCTCTGCAATATATTTACATTTTTAATTGAATAATGGCATGCTGTCACGTCCTGGTAATTTATTATACCCATGATGCTACTTCAAAAAGGTAACTTGATTTATATCTTTCGATAAACTAAATAAAATTTTAATTATAATGCCGGAAATTAGGTGCAATGACAAAAGGGTAATTTGCATATTTCGTTTTCTGGTTAATTATCTTATGCCATGCCTTAGTAATATTATCCTGCCACATAAGCTTAATTAATATTTAATAACAATCAGAATCAGTTACTTTACCCACCTTTCATGGCCGTTATTACCTATATTAAGAAAAATTACTTAATATTAACTCGATAACGATAAGAATATCGAAACAAGTAGGTTTTTACCTAATTTCAATTTTTCTTACTATTTGATCCTGCTAACTCTTTCATTATCATAATGAATAATGGTCTAAATCTTTTCCCGTGCACGTGTACGCAGCTACGATATAGACAGGTTTGGAGTTTTACAGACACAGAAGGAAACGTGTTATAAGTTCGTAAATAATTTCTCATAAAAATACCTTTTTTACTGTAAATAGATACACACAGTACAGTTTACAATAAATACAACCGCAGACTCAGTCACGGTTCTGGTGCTAACCAAACCATATTATGGTTGCAATGAACAGTGACTATTACGAATCATTAACGTATTTTTCTATTTTTGGTAGCGCTATAAACTTGTTCCGTCACCGTATCTACAAATCGAGATTTTCGGTAAATCTGTTTTTAATTATTAAAAGTAACTCGCTTCGGAATCGTACATCAAGTTATTATACGTGACCGATAAAACATACATAATACCCGAAACATACGAAGAAATGTTTTAATCAGTCATAGACCCCGTAATTAGGTATTAAGTATAGGACAGCTTTAAATTAATAAAAAGGTGTTTATAGCGCAGATGGTAGTAAACAAATTAATTAATTTAGTTGTACTGAAACTTGTAAAAAATATAAAATGTGTTTTTTTTATTTAGAAGCTCTGGAAAATTCCTATAAGTAAATAGAGAGGTACAAATTTCTTTTGTCTTTATCATTAATGAAATTGTAGATTCCGACTATTATTACTCAGGGGCTTCACATACAGATAAGTTCAGGATGCTTCGAACCCGACAGGGATTGGGACGATTATACGAGTGGCCGACAACTCGCCTCAGTTCGAAATTTGTACATTAGGAGAAGGCATCGAGGTGTGGCCACTCACTGCTCAGGCTCAGCAGTCAGCAGACTGTTGTTAGTATCTCATTAACCGTGTTGGGATGTAGAACTCATGTCTGAAAGAAATGTGATTTACGTATTCTGGACCAACGTTTCGAAGTTTTTCTAACTTCAATAATATTCATCATAGATAGGATTAATTATTGTAATTTTAAAAAAATCTCAAAACATTTAAATATTTCCATTGTTTGTTTTTTCGCAACAAAAATGTAATTCTACAATATGCAATTAATTATCGCTGCACCTCGAGTGTTGTAGGTGTAATAAAAATTATTATAAAAAAATGAATCCAAACAAGGAACAGTAGACGCGAGAGCCATCGGCTACAGCGCGGAGATCTACGATTCCCACCACTGTGTCCGCTTGTCTACAACGGGCACAAGTAAATCGCTCAAACTAATACCCATGTTCCAACCTCCATGGTCTTTACTGTATACATATATTGAACTCATCTACCTTAACTTGCTCATTTTTGGTTTTTGATTAACGAAAGTTTTAGAACTTTTTCTTTAGATTTCGCAAGTGCGGGCAGTTTGGAGAAGAGTTTATTCAATCCAACGTTAAAAGCGCAAAAAAATAGGACTCAAAGAAGTCGTGGTTATGTTTCTTAGATATGTTGTATCACCGACCATTAGTATGGCTTTATTAAGGAAAATCCAAAATTCTAAATATATGTGCAATATTTCAAAACAGCACGTATCTGTGATTTATATTGAAACAGTAGCTATTGGAGAGTAGCACTTGGACAACCTAGACTGCGTTTTAGAAAGAAATCATTCGAAGCTTATTTCACAATTTTGGCCAAATCTAAGTTGGTCGTTGATAGGAAGAACTTGCATGGAGAGTACTGATATCAGCAAAGATAAACTCAAAATTAGAAAGGAAAGGATAAGTCGTTAAAGAAGAACGTTGGTTTGGTGTTAAGAAAAATAGATCATTGTGGAACACCCAAGTTGATACAGAATTAGATCATCCTAGTGATAGCAAAATAAAGTCTAAAGCATTGAGCTGGCAAACTTTAAGATGGTAATGAATTTAATAGCCCGTTTTTTAAAAAACTCTAATATCTTCTTCATTAATCCACATTTCCAAACATCAGAGTTAAAAACTGATGAAATGAATCTCAGGCTTTTTGGTATTGTTATAATATCCTAATAATATTTTCTCAATAAGATGGATATTTTATAAAATTCTAAATAAAATCATCTGATAATTTTCACTTAATTTTAAGGCATTTAAAATAGCCTTATTGCGCTTTAGATTAGAGGTCACGAGCTATATCCGAATACAAAACACAAGTACCTACTTAATACATAGCTCTGACCAGTGGAATTTAATAATTGGACGTGCGGCTATAACTCAACGAAAATCCTTGTAACATCTTTATTTTGGCGTGATAAAGAATCCGAAAAGCGGCGATAAATTATCTCGAAAATAACATTAAACAAAAGCAACCCATTATTTTACTGACCAATACAACAATGAATCACTAGGAGCCCGCAATAAGGTAACCTTGAATTATAATTATTGCAACCTCAGTAAATTTTTTATAATGCAGGGTAAGAATTATTTCGCTTTATTATTTAGTAGTAAGTCACCACTAGTATTAAACTTGTGACTCAGCTAATATTTTATGCTGTGTATTGTTTTCGTGAAGTATGGGGAAAATGTTTTACATTTTCTTATTAAGATATTTATCAGGTTCTTACATTAAAACGATATTAGGTTAAACTTATTAGAGCAGTTAACCTAGATCTAGCAATTACTTCTAGTAGTATCCAATTTGGACAACTTAGATAGATGTCTATTGATGAAAATATATTACAGAACTTTTAGATGTAACAGATTTAAAAATTCAAGACGTGGTAGTTCTAAAATGTGTATCAGGATCTTGATGGGCAGTGGCATCTCAAATCGTAAGCCCATTCTTTAAATAGTCCATCCATCCCTAGTGCCTATGATGACCATTTGACCATTTGGAATATTGCGTTGTAGTATATTGTGGAATGAAGATCTACCTCTTTTTCCAGGAGTTGGTATTTATATTCCATTCTCGAATCATTGGTGCAGAGAAACCCATCTACCACTTACTCATGCGTCCAATTTTTTCTTAAATTGTTTCTTGGAGTGTTTTAGAGTTACATTTCGAGATTCAAAATATTACTACAGTTGATTGTTGATTAGTCCAAATAAATGTTAATAACTATCAAGTAAAAAGTTATTTGTGACTTGCAACGATGGATGGAATATATAAAACACAGGACTGAATTGAAAAAGTGTTCTAAAGTATTACAGGTCGTTGTTCTAAGCTATATCCTGAATTCTCAAGTCGCCTGTTAATCACCCTGCCGAACATCACAGAATATAAATAATTACAATATTTCAATTGACCAGTCTAGACACTAGTTTAATTAAGAGCGAGTTCCCACAAATCTCGGCCATCCATACGAGTTGTTAAATTATTAAGTTATTACACTAAATAAGGCAATTTGATGCGGCATTTGAGCATAATAGAATGACATGTATATTTTATATTGGGGTATTCCACGTGTCGGTATTTGTCAGTAAATGGAGGATTTGCGCATACAAATTAAGTCTGTCGTTTCTACCTCTGCGTTGCCTAAAAGCGTGATTGAAACTAAATATAGAGCTGTGTAAGTACTGGGTATAAATTTAAGTCGTTCAAGTAATGCCAAGTACAGAAGTGAGGCACCATAACCTACCCATTTGATATGATAGTATATTTTGTGAGCAAGTTGATATTGTAATACAACATATTTTAAGTAGTTAAATTTAGAAAGAAAAAAGAAATCCCAACTATCTATGCATATATAACCCAAATGGTGACACTCATAATAACAAGGCATGGAGTGGAAATAGTATATAAAAGCACCAAGAGAAATGTAAACTAGAAGAAGAACATTGAACGTTATAGAAAGTTTGACGGAAGGCAACAACACTTGGAACAGATCCACGCCCAACACTCTAAGATTGAGGTAAAATTTTGGTAGGGGAAGCGACAAAGCGGCAAAGAAGAGTAGCAATGTTGTCATTACGACTTCTATTCTTTATGTAAATGATTTCCACAAAACCAAGTCACATGCTTCTTTACAAGCTTTCTGTTTCAAGAGCCAAGCATGGCATCTTAATCGTC
Organism: Rhagium mordax; assembly: GCA_963680705.1. NCBI lineage: Eukaryota > Metazoa > Arthropoda > Insecta > Coleoptera > Cerambycidae > Rhagium > Rhagium mordax. Next base: position 101,597,238 of record OY796657.1, read on the forward strand.
CTTCGTAGGATGCTTGAACGTAAAGAATTTTCAATAATCAACGCAGAAGAGGTCCTGAAAACTTTCACCAGCCAAACACTGTATTCCCCAAAATATTACGAAATCAATGGATTCAAAAGTAAAATCAATCTAAAATTATATAAAGTCTTGGGATTAAACTATTTGCAAGATCTGTGTATGTGCAGTTTTTATTAACTTTATCTTTCACTTCGTTACTATCTGCATCTAATATAAGTGAAGAGATTGATTGATTGATAGATTAACGTTAAACTGTATCATCATGTATCATATTTGTCACGTTGATTTCTATATTCATAAACTTCTTTGATAATACTATACGCTTCAGCTGTAAGTAGGTTCTCATTTTTTCCTTGCTGTTAGGTTACTTTTTTTTATGTGAAAATAATTTCTTTGGACGTTTCTTGCCACTCATTTCCTGCTTTCTGAGGTATGTTCCAATTTAGTTCCATCCTGTCTGTTGGATGTCTCATTGTTGTTGAAACTGTCATCAATTTGGGAATTCATTAGATTATCTGGTATATCATCCAATACTTCAACAAATAACTGTTAGTCACAAGATTGTTTATGGATCGTTGGAAACTGAAATTACGCAACCATGAAATGCGAGACATAATGCAACGTTATATTCCCAGTGGATCCATCTTAATTCAGATATGTTAGCCAAATTCTGATATTGCTATAAGTATCAACTTTTTAATATTACCACTGAAAGCCCTTATTATCTTAGTTGATCCAGAGTATTAATCTTTATCTTTGGAAATTGTGGAATCATCATTTGTATTTTGGTCAACATATTACAACTTTTGGGAATGCAATGGTACAAAAATGCACTGAGTGTGGAAAGGTGGACCAAAATCACTTAACTCAAAATGGGAGCAAATAATGATACTTAGAGAGGGCTAACTTTAGGAATGAAGTATTTGGTAAGATAATTAAGTGACCAAGTGACATAAGAGAGTGACAGTGTTGCGTCACTACTTTTGCTCTTCATTTTCTATCCCAAATCCATATATTGGTAATTTCTTCATCTTGCTCTATGCTCTATTTTCGTAATAGTGATTTCTGTAGAATCAATTCACTTGCTTCCCCTACAAGTTCTTTGTTTCATTTGCCACATGCTTCAATTGTTTGCACAAGATATCCTAAGACCAATGGAGTGAAATCAGTCTAAAATCTTATAGCCTTAATAATAAATTACTTCCAAAAAACTGCTGTCAGTACTGTTTTGTTTTCAAATTTTACTCACTTCTATGAGATCAGATCATGACAGAGCATTTCTCAAGAAATTGTTTTGGTCAAAATTTAGATGTTGACTTGAGTGTTCTACTTGGTTCAAAAATCCAATCACATTTTTTAGAGCTTTTTAAGGACGCCACTGCGTAGCTTGTTTGCTAAAATACGGTTCTCCGTAGTAATTTATAAATATTTACCTACTTCTAAAATATATAAAGCAAAATTCCGCTAATATACCCATTCAGTGATATCGAGAAGTATCTTTGTTTCCATTAATTCCAAAATATCATGCTAATTTAATTTAGCAAATACACTTTACGTCCCGTGGAGAAAATTTCGCACAGTTTTATATTTGAAAACGGCTTTTCGCAGGCAGTTTATAGTCGATTTTGTAAAGTAGATATGAAGCAGTAAAATCTTGAATGGAAGGATAAAAAGAAACGAACGTACTTTAAAACTGTTCTACAGTAAATCGGACACTTTTAAGTCTCGACGAACCTTCCTGTGTAACGAGCCCATAAAGATGCATTAGGACTATTTGTGTATATTATTGAGGCACTTTAGCGACCGTAAAAACGCTCTCTAAACACAGCAGCTGTAAAAATGGCAATCCACGAATAGAAATAAACAACATATTTTCTGTCAAGTGCTTAAATATGGAAATACCTCGGTTAAGGTGACAGGCACATTCCTTAAATGCTCCTGCGTGTATCGTATAATAGAAAATATTATATAATTTGAAGCAAGGAGGTTAATCTAATGTAAAGTAGTGAGTATATTCAAACCCAAAAGAGTTTTTTTTATTTCTTACTGATTATAAAAAAAATCGAGACGAAGCTACCGTTTTGGAAAGACCCGCACATAGTAGGCTTTGAAATGTTTTATTAAAATTTTCGCAAAAATATATAAAAGGTGGGGTGATAAATCAAATTATAATTTTCCACATTTTATATAAAATTATCATTAATTTTCCTTATGTGGATTTTTTATATATTTATTAATATTTGTTAAAATAAGTTCTGAAATCAGCAAAGAGAGAATAGTACAATACGGAGTACTACAGGGCACAGTTTTGGGACCTATAGTTTTTACAATCTGGATCAGTTTGGTTTCGCTGATGATGTTGCAATATTTTATCATTCGGAAACATGGGATGAGCTGAACTATAAAGTAGAGCCATGATGTATCAAAACAATAGATTGGTACTGTCACAAATTTTTAATTATGAATTTAAAAAAATCTTCTGCTATCCTGCACTCAAGGTAGGAACAGTTGGAAAAAATGAATAAGCAAACAATCTTAAAACATCTTTGAAATAGTGCGTGAGTTAATTTGGTTATGTAAAGTAGATGCATCAAGCATCCCTTCTTCCCTCCAATCTCTAGGAAGGTGAAGCTGAAGCAAAACTGTCAAATTGACAAAAATAGTAGGTCCCGTTCGTTTGCAAGTTTTTAATAACTCCATATAATCTCAACAAATAATCTGTTGAAATTTAACTTCCTCGGTCGTCTACATCTGTCTATTTTCAATAAATTTTTCTTTGTTGCCGTTGCAGCTCCTTTATTAGTCTTCTCGATAAAAATTATGAATTTATCGTCCATTTGTTTATTTACAAATAAATAAAGAGAAGCAACTTTAAATGCAATAAAAGATATTATTGTAGTGAAATGTAAACAAAGCGTAAAGATGTGCGAGTAACTTCTTAACCTTGGAATTATTTTCAGCCGTATTTTTATCATGACCGATAATAGAGTGAGTGAACGGACTTACTACGTATTAGTTTCTCTGGCGTGTACACTCGTAAACCATAACAGTGATTCAGAATTAAATATTAAACGTATTTCGTATTAAATTGAAGGAACAGTTGGGAAATAAGTATATTGGGAAAAATAATGGCAGTAGGTACCTTAAACTAAATTAATAGACAGATTCTAAACAGTTTTCAAAGCAATTTTAAGTTTAGATTTTTCACTTTTTGCACTAAATTTATGAGTGTCCTTTGTGTCTTCAATTTTTATACTTCTAAATAATAAGCATACTTTGTTTCCCATCCTCAATTTTGGTGACAATTCCATTGGGATATCATCTTCATTTACTGTCTTCATCTGTATCGTCGTCGTCAATTTTAAATGCTTAATTTTCTGTGTTATCTTTAATATCTCAGCAGTACTGATACAGTAGCACTTGCTTCTCTCAAGAACACTGAAATAATATTGCACGTCTATTGCCATCTACAATAAACAGAAAACAAACAATATAAAAAAATAAGACGTTCCTAGGAAAAAAATTTCCCAGGACCACTTTAGTATTGGTGGGAATAGGATACATTTTTCCAAGGGAAAACATGTCTAATTTATTTCTTAATAATGAATAGAGAAACGACGACGGTTGATTTGGTCATTTTTGTAGTGGATGTGCTTCCCACTAACAGTAAAAAAATGCAACGATTTTTCTAATAACTTTTCTGTATACTTACTGTGTATGTTTGTGGTAGTAAATTGGAGGTGGTGGGACTGAATTATGATATCATATTACAACTAATCTCAGTTTATGTTTGTCAGATCTTTAACATGTGTTTTTGATATTGTAATTAAAGAGGTCGCTATTGTTATTTTAAGAATCAGTGACATATAATAATATGACAGGGTCGATAAACCCTGCTGCTTTTTTCATTGTATTATTCTTTTGGATTCTGCTATATATTAGTAGAAGCGAGCTGTTTGAATTATCACCGAGAAATTTTCATTATATCCCACGGGCCACACAACAACCACATTAGTTTCATGTAACATTTAATATTTATGCATATTTACTGACTGCGAGTGTACAACAAAAATATTATATATAGTTCCTTGACAGCAGGCTTAAACGTGCTAAGCAGATTATCATAAACCACACATTTTAAATGCAAATTAACAAAATATTTCTTACGTTAAAGTCACTTTATTCATCAATAACTTGCAATAGTACGCAGTATCTGTACTAATTTCATATTTTATGTACTTTGCGCAAAGTTGCAATAATGGAACTGCACAGAAGATATGTAGGACCATTGGGTCAATCAGCATTGGTTGGATCATTTCTTAAAAATTTTTTGGACTATTGTATGAATTATGTATACCCTCAGAAACTGTAATCTTTAGTACCCCCCCCTTTTTGGTAACATTCAAAAGAGTTCCAAGCTATTGTACCTATTGTATTGTACCTAAAACGTATGAATAGATATTTTTTTAAAATAGATTTTATTCAATTTGTAGCGTTAGAAGTATATTTTTACCACAATTTCTTCTTATAGGACTGGAAAAAACTAAAATCTGACAAGACAATCAATCGAGATATGCACTTATAATATACAAATGCGAAAATCAAATATAATATTTACGAGTTTCTTTTACCATTCAAATACGACACGTGTACAATAGAGCTGAAGTTATGAGTGGGATATCAGCTACGCAACAGGCTCATTCCACATTCATTGCACATTTTTGTATTATTTTCTAATAGATGTAAACGCAAATGATCATGTCCTTGTTCCATACATATTCACATTTACTACGACATCTCCTAATCTGTATAAGACAGGCGATCTAACTAAGAAGAATACAGTTGTACTCAAGGAGAAAATTGATTCTTGATATGAGGATTACATATTAGTCTGATTTAGGAAATTCTACGATACGAAAATTACGATATGAAGAAAAATACCTTAAGAGGAAAGTATTGATGTGCGGGAAAGCACAGCAAAGTATAGAAGATATAATGACAGATGATTGGTTAGAATGTTGAAATAATCAGTATGTTGTAATCCCTAATTCTGGTTTGATATAATCCAGTAAGTTCACATTATTTTTGATAATATATTTATCGATTCACCGATGAATATTAAAGTTTAAATTTGTTTAGAAAATTCACACAAAATTATCATTTTCTAAACCTGAACATTTTTTTGCTTTTGGGTATGGCATTGGTTGTCCCATTAGCCAAAAACCTGAGTAATTGAGTAATGTGATATCATCGTTAACATAAAATACACTGGATTCACTTCTTACCTCGTCTACCTTCTGAAAATATCTCATCACAATGAAAACATGTGGCATCCTATAGTGTTGCGGTTATTCTTCACCCAGAATTTCCATATCATCATGTTCTGAAGAATAGTGTCTGAAACATAATTCTGATGTGTCTTTTTCTTTGAGCCATCTGTCGAATGTACCTTAAGATCACTGCAAGGTAGTCTGGGTTCAGCTCATCTGATAAATTAGCACTTTACGCTTGACAGGTTCTTCAGCCATTTTCGAGGGTACGAAATTAATGGAGTCTTCGATTGATATTTAAAATATTACATCCCTACCTCTAAGAGAACTTTTCTTTTTTTGGTAAAGGTAGACAGAGGTACAATTTGCTCGCGTCTTATAAATGGGTCTATCGCTGGAAAATCATTTGTGTTAACCACCATCACATCTTCTTTCGCGGCAACGTCATAGTTTTTGTGCTGTTCCACTAGAAGAAACTTATTTTTTGGGCGATTCAGGGGAATAACCTTACTGTTTCATTAACGTCATTACCGTCAATTGTTTTAGTTTGAATCATCAAACATGTTTTACTAAAAAGTTTGATCGTGAAGACAGTCGCATCTGTAAAGATGCAAGCATATTATAGTAAATAATATATTTTTGAAGGCCCCCCATAAATGTTTTGCCTAGTGGTTTCATTTTGTGGGTATAGTGTGAGAACAAACACAAAATTTTAAAATATATATTCTTCTAAATAGGGACAATGTGCACTGTGTCCACTTAAGACCAAAATACAAGAGCGTCCTTTATCATCTTCACTTTATCAAGAAAATGATAATCCAACTGGGTAGAAATGAGTCCATTTGCTCGGGTGGCATATATGTTTAAGGAGGGAGCAGTTACTTTCTCGAAAATATTGGAAAAGGTGAGATCAAAATTCCTCCTTCACTCATGCATACGACTTTCGTTTGCCTTGTTCGGTTGTTCTTAAAGATTCTTCCACCCCTATGTGTGATTCAACTTTGGACTAATCAATGGATGCCCAGTCTCATTGACAAATACCTTATCAGCTAAAATCCACGTTTTTCTCCAGTACTTAGATCAAAACAGTGATTCTCATTATTCCTGTTGAAACCTCTAACCTCATGAATCGAATCGAAGTACCAGTTGACCTTCTAAATGAAACCATTTCAATCATTTTCGACCAGCGCTTTCATTATTTTTGGAAAATGGCTAGGGATTCTTGTGATTGGCGCTAGGTATGTAATGTCGCTACGGTGTTGTCGCTTTAAGTTTTATGTTTGTCAACTGTTTTCTGGAAAAATAAAAAATGATAGAAGAAACTAGCTTATACAAAGAAGAGCTGTTATTATCATTATGAGTGACACATAAGCTATTCTAACAAACATAACTCTTATAAAATATTAATGAACATTGTTTTAATCCTCTTGGTTGTTCATTGATAACAATAATCTAGGAATGATGGATATATTTTTAATTCAGGAGAAGGCAGATCATTTCTACATATCGCCAAATCGGGGATTTTTTGCTAACTTTGCAGTTAGCTATCAGAAGCTGGATCCGTTTAAGTTTTATAAGTCAGTAGCTGGTTGTCAGCCCTACAGTAGAAATACGACTCATCATGTTGAATTCTTTGTATGCTGTTGAGAATGGACCAGGTTCTTCGAGGAAGAGATTTTTTGGCAATACAAAGAAGGTTGTGGACTGCAGCTGTGAATATTCAGATCATACTTGTGCTCAGGTGTTGGTGAGGTTGGGAGTATATCTAGTATATCGTCTTCTGGAGCAAGCTGTTTACCAATGATGTTGTCAATAGCCAAGGGATTGGTAGGTATCTTCTAGAGCTCCTTGGTTCATGATCCAAGCATAATAGGTGGCGATATTGCTTTAAATTTGAACGCCATCGGACGAGTATGGTCTTGATTGCAGCTGCGATTATTCTTATGACACAATTGTGTTTCACATCTTACTTGTGGTCTGTTTAGCCCTTTGTAACAAGCTGAAAGGGTGAGGACAGCAATGTGTTAAGTCCCCTTGTCGTACCCATTAGCTTTCGGATGATACTTCTAGTCTTCTTCTTAGAGGCTTTTGAAAGGTGTTTTTTTAAATGTAACAGATATTTCTAAATTTTACTTATGGCGACTTTATCAAATCATCTGTTCATTGTCGGTTTATTGTTCAAGTAGAAAGAGGCTACCTCTGTTATAGCGGCACTGGTTCCAGAGTCTCCATTTACAAAAGTATCCTCCAATGGTAGGTCTTTTGATGCTTTCACGGCTCTGTTTCTTGTTGTATTACTCAATCGTTGGTTAGTTAAAATTTTCTGATTTGGTCTATGGCATGTTGGCAATGAACATACTAACTATATAAAAGGAGCCAATAGAGCGAGTTTCAAGGCAACCTGTTTTGCAGATTCTTAGGACTGACCAGATGATGTAGTATGTTGTTAAACCGTCTTAAGCTGATTCTGCAACATCACGATGTAGATGTAGATTATTGGGCATGAGTTTATTTATTTATTTATTTATTTTCTTACAAACCCAACAGAATTTACATTCCAATTACAGCGTAAGAGTACATAGTCAGTTGAAATTATATATATATATATATATAAAATAATTATAAATAATATAGTACATTAGGAACACTAAATAAAAAAAAAAAAATTACAAAATATTCCACTTGGACTTAATTTCCTTGATAGTACAAGAAAAAGTATCAATATTCTTTTCTATTCTATTAAAATTACTGCACATAACATATAAAGGTGAAAATTTTAAAACATTTGTTCTAGGTTTTTTCAAATAGAAAGTGATGTGGACCGAGTTGGTACAGAAGGAACATGAAATCTAATTTTTGCTAATATTGCGGAACTGTTTTTAGTAATTTATATAAAAATATTATATTGATAATGTCTCTTCGATTTTGTAAACTTGTAAAATGAAAACGATTTAACAATAAATTGTACCAATAGGAGGATAAATATGATCTTCCGAAAAAGCTAAGTATTTTAAAAACTTTCTTTGTACACTTTCAATATTGGCAACATGAGTTTCATAGCATGGACTGCAAATTAGACTAGCATATTCCAATTTTGATCTCACGAAGGTGTTAAATAATAGGGGGTAGGAGGAAATCTCAGAAAAACCACGAGAATTTCTAATAATAAAACCTAGTGGATCGATATGAGGAGGAAATTGGTGATTCTATGTGTTCAGTAAAGGCGAGTCTGCTGTCGAAAATAACACCAAGATCTTTTACTGATAATAAGCGACTTAATGTTGTGTTGTGTAGTTTATAATCGAATGTAATTGTAGTTTTTTTTTCTAGTAAATGAAATGGTATTACATTTATCAATATTTAATGGCAATTTATTTACTAGGCACCAAGTTTCAATTTTAATAAGGTCGGATTGAAGAATAAGGCAGTCGGAAGTTGAATTAATATTGCAGAATATTTTCAAGTCATCAGCGTACAATAAAGAGGAGCAACTGAGATTAGCGTTGATGTCATTTATAAAGATAATAAAAAATATAGGTCCAAGAACAGATCCCTGTGGAACTCCGGAATATGATGTAAACATGGCAGACTGGAAACCTTGGTATTGTACAAATTGGCGTCTAGAATAAGTAATTAGCCAGGAAATTAATAATAATATTTGAAAAACCGAATTTTCTCAGTTTGTTTAGAAGTATCCCATGGTCCAGTCTGTCAAAGGCTTTAGCAAAGTCCGTATAAACGACATCAACCTGCACACCAGAATCAAGAACTTCAGATATATACTGAGTTACGTAGATTAAATTAGTAACAGTTCCCGATAGGAATCCATGTTGACTTTCCGATATCTGTTGTGAGATTTGAGGGTAAATAAAATTATACAAAACAATTTCAAAGAGTTTGCTAAAAAAAAATTGAAAAATGTCAAAAAAATTTCATTTCAAAAATTTTGAAAAATATTCGATTTTAAAAATTTTGAAAAAAAAAATTTCAAATGAAAAATGTCAAAAAAATTTAATTGAAAAATGTCAAAAAAAAATTCATTTCAAGAATTTTGAAAAAAATTCGATTTTAAAAATTTTGAAGAAATTTTGAAATGAAAAATAAAAAAAATAATTTGAATTGAAAAATTTTGAAAAAAAATTTGATTTCAAAAATATAAAAAACAAATTATAGTTTAAAAAAACTAAATAACACGCTTTAAAGAGAAACCGAACTAAAAATTAAAAAATAAGAAAGTGATTGACAAAAAATAATTTTATTGTTCAATATAGTTATGGCTCGATAGTTTGCAACTTCCGATTTATGTCCTTTTTTGTGAACAGGACAGATCTTTGAAGTTTTCCATTTTTCAGGAAAAACATTATTTTTTAAAGCTAAATTAAAGTTAAGTCCTCATTGTCAAGATTTGATTCAGTAGCTTGTCTGTTCGATTAATATTTTCTCGAATAGTTAATGATTTAGTATATTATGGTAGTAACACTTGTAAGCAGTAGACAGTAAAGTTTTCGGTAATAGCTCTTGATAGCTCAGGAGGTTTGATTGGCCCTAGTATGATTTTTATTTTTGTTCGTTTAAATAGACAAGGGATGTTTCAAGTTCGTAGTATATCTGCAAAGAGGATATCCAGCGATACTCGTCTATAGTCGTTGCTGTGGATAAGAAATTCAAGACTACTACTTTTGGAACCTCAACACTAGAAAAAGGACGAAACATTCAGTTAAGTTACGCTAGCCTTTAGGTCTGGAAGTTTTCCTGTAAGTTTTCGCAGTTTGGGTGATGCAATCGTATTTGCACTTTCTACCTCCCAGATTTTTAATAATGATCATATTGCTGTGATATTGGCTTAATTAAGGCTAAAATTGAATATGCAAATCACCAGCTCAACTGCTCCAAATCATTTAATATTTAATATTTCCTCTAAACTAACATTTAAATTAATTAGTACGAGAAAGTTATTGAAGTAACACGTTCACTCGTAGAGAAGTGCAACTCAGACACGCATGCAATTTATTGTTATTAATTTTAATGGAGATAGAGTGAGTTACAGTCACTCTGTGAATATCAAACGCGAACATTCAAGCTTAATTTGTTTAGTTTGAAAAGTTATTAATACAATAAATACTTATACTATTAAATTTAATAGCCTTATTGTAATGCTAATCATTTATTGTCAAACCTACTTTACTTATACGACTTAACATTATAACAATTATTGTTTATGATAATTAGGTTGTTAATTTTATTTCTATACGAATCTCTTTACAACTTCCTTATGAAGACCGTAAATTATGTAGATAATGAGTTTGAACTCTATGGTGATTAATATTTGCAAAAAGTAGTAAATTACATATTAATAATATTCTCAAAAGTGCTTTTACGATATAATAATGTAATTTAACCATTCCAGTTGTTGTTGCATCCAATAATGGAGCACTAAGAGTTGGTTTACATTATTATAACGAGATTACAATGGTATTGTTTATTATTTATCGTGAAGTTTGTATTTTTAATGTGCCTTAAGTGTCATGTAATTTGATGCAAATTGGTAAGCAAATAAAAACATAAATCAGTGTAGAAACAGCTCGTCACTGACAACCATTAAAAATCTTGAAATGTATAATTATTTGACTTATAACGTGAACAAAACACAATGTAATAAACTATACAACCTATTTTTGGAAAGAAATGGTTAATCTTCTCGGTTTTTCATGATTGTTAGCCAAAATCATTAAATCGTCGTTAATAAATTATCGTTATCCTATAGGATGAAAAAACAGTCGTTTACATTTTTGTTGAATTTTCTCACCAAATTTTTTAAAAAAATTGAATTTTTTGTAAATTGTAGATTTTTCTCATTGTATAATGTATGTTTTTTCTGTACTATAAATAGATTCATAAAACTGTTTTATCCATATAAAATATCATACTTTCGTGATCATTTCCTTTAACGTTTTAGTCAATGGCAAAATATTGCGTGAATAATAAAGACTGATAACCGCAAAGATTTTTCAAACATTTAAAGACAATAACGACCTTAATTAACAATCGTTTATATTCACTTATTATTAACACGTGCCTCTTAATGTCCTCATTGTTCATTGTATTTCTAAAAAAAATTACCAGAATAAAAGGGCAAATATTGTTTCATATTTTCCAACAATGTTATGTGTCCAACGAAAACATCATTATCATCTAGACCAGATCAGGCCATTGTTTATTGTTTACTTTACTACCTATTACTTCCCTAATACGTGATTAGGTTTTAAATATAGGTGTGTACGTTGTTTGTAAGTTACGTCTGGAGATCATTATATTAACATACTTAATAAATGCATATTAAGAATCTACATCTATTTTAATAATAATGTATTCATAAATATTTATAATATAACCTTTGAGCAACTTAATCATAGCAGAAAACTACCAATTGTAGCACTAGAATATTTGATATTTTATATGATACTCAAATGAAAATATTGATTGTTATATCGGAAATTGATCTGTGATATACAGGGTGAGAATATAATCATGCCAAACATGATACAAGAAAATTTGAAATATCTCTGAAAACTCAAATGGAACTTTGGGCAACATCAAATTTTTAAAAATTGAAATTACTATTGGCAGTTGTGAAAATGAAAAACCATTTAGATTAAAGGGTCGTAGTAGGTTATTGTCACAGGTGAAATGAGATTGTTTTTAAATGTCAAATAAGCTGGGTACATAATAATTTAATTAAACAGTGAATTTTATTAGCGCGACAGAAGATTGGTAATTTACCTAATCCAATAAAACTTTTCCATAAAATTCCTCTATACATAAAATTTATACACTCCTGGGGGACTGTGCTAGATTTGTTTTTATTTTCCCAATTGAAAACGGATAAACTTGAACTATAATATGTTATGTATATAACACTGAGAAATTGCACAATATTTTGTAAATGTATTTGCGCTTTATAATATTACATGTTTGTCTTATCAGGCAGATAAGATATTTATATCTGTAAATCGGCCGATTAACCTATGTCAACGTATTTATTATTGTACGTTCACGTAGGTAATGGTTTTACGTAAACATGCCCTCATTTTTAAAAACACACGAATTCATAATATTTTTTCTCTGTATTGCTAGCAGGTGCATAATATATTTGGGTCATAGATTTTGTATAATAACAATAATTCGCGTCTGACATTAATAATGATTTGAAATATGGTCATTTTTAAGAACATTGCGGCCACAATTCGTGTTCATGCGTTTAAGCAAAATAAATAAATTAGTAGGTTTAGCAAATATTTTATGCTATTGATATACTTACTGGCTAGTGTGACACAGGCTGGTAAACATTTGTAAGTAACTAAGAAAAATATATTAAGTCAACATGTAATTCTTCTTTAATGACCTAATAAAAAGTTGGAAACGGACATAAACTCTTTAAGAGTTGTTCATGCAGAAACTCTGTTATCCAAGATAATAAATATTACGTCCAAATCGGCAACACATCCATTGTTTATCCCACGCACCTCAAGAGTGTTATTTTTTCGGCTTTATGAAGTCAATTTTTAGAAGACCATTTAATAATACCAAAACCATGAGGAATGTCCTTTGCCCTGATGATGTTAAATACGTAACAAAAGAAACAGATCGACAAACAACAATATCAGTTCTGATTAGTTTCAATGTAGAAAAGATCATAGCATGCGACAGAAAGTTAGATTCTATTGAGATCAAAGAAATGACGAACCAGAATGAGTGGTAATAGTGGCAATTGATGATTTTGAATAGCCAGCCTTTAATGAGTTCACAAATCACATTGCCAATATAATAATTTAAAAAATACGTATTTTTAATGCAAATAATAAGATCTTCTCTAAGTTCCAGAATTTTTTTGACTTAGCACATCAACATCTTGCAACAGCCTCTTTCAATCGAAGACCGCAAACAAAAATTTCTGTATCTACCAATATTTTGCATGTCCATTTTATATGATTGATCGTACCCCTTCAAGCTCCTTTCTACAGTAATATTTAGATGATCTCATATCCTACAAGGAACATATCCAAATCATTTGTATAAGTAAAGACCAAGCGCTTCCTATAAATTATATTTATAGAATTGCATCATGTGCAGAAATACGAATAATTAGATGATTAGAAAATTGCTATTATTTCCATTACAGATTGGACTGGATTCAATATCGAGTTCAAACGAAATGGAATAACGAAACCGGCAACGACAGGTCGACAGGCCGGTTTTGAAGGATCAACCAATGGAATATTCTGCTTCCACCGCTTCTTATTAAACTTGGTCTCATGGAACAGTTCGTCAAACCTTTGGACAAAGATGTCGACCGTTTTCATTATTTAGGAGAGAAATAAGTGATGGTAAATTAGAAGAGGGTCCTCGAATTCGTACCCTGTTTCGAGACGAAAAATGTATCACAAAAATGAATGATACTGAAGAAGCAGCATTGCTGCGTTTCAAAAAGGTCTCTCAGAATTTCTTCGGAAATGAGAAGAGTGAGGATTACCTACCAGAATTTAGTTGAAGAGTTGCTGAAACGGTTGGGTTGATTGATGAATCTCAAACAGCACTTTTACACTCTCACCTTGACTACTTTTCGGAAAACTATAAGGAAGAACAAGGAGAAAGATTTCATCAAGATATAAGTGAAATGGAGAGTCGTTACCAAGGAAAGTGGGATCATTAACATGATGGAGGATTTCTGTTGGACGCTATAAAGGGAAACCAAGAAGAATGAAAAGAAAAAATGAGAAAACCTTTACGTAGATCATTCGAAGATAAGAGGAAAACGAATTTCACTTTCTCATCTATCTTCGTTTCTCTATAGGCACAGAATAACTAAGTTTTGTCAACTTTCGGTAAATACAGGAAGTTATTTGCTTTAAAAAAAAAAATACTAATCGTAAATGTAAATCAACAGATCCTCATAATGGAGCACTTCCGATTAGAATTCACCGCATCCAAATACGCTCACTTCTTTTTTGTGCGCCTGTGTAACTTTTTATTCAATTACAACAAGTCATTTTACACGTGAATGTTGACTGCATCTTAAATGAAATTAGTATTTTAATAATCCACCCTAAATAGCTCCACAAACTGTGCAGCCACAGAATTATAAATTGTCCATCCGTTTAATCTAAATTTAAATGTTGTTATTTTAGAAACGTATCTAATACACACGTGCATCTACATGTTATTTGTTTATGCGAAAAAATTATGCGTATAACCACTCCACACGTGGCTTAGAAATTCGTGTTTTCAACAAATTACCTTGTTTATTTGTTTTAATTATTGTTATATAAACGAAAACACTTTCGCTGCAATGACTTTCAATTTCTAAAGTAACAAGACATCTCATTCATCATATTATTAGAAAAATATGATGCTCAAACGAGTAGGTATTATAGATAAGAGTTTCATTTAAAAAATATTTACTTGTTAATTTATTTTATCGCCGAAACTAAGTTGTATGCCTACGTCAATATGATTTTATTGCTTTGTCCAAGATAAAAAGGAGGAAAACAAGTTTTCAAAATAATTATTTTTTTAATAGAGGAACTTTTTATATTATTTGCATAGGATTATGGATATAAAAAATAAAACGCATTTAAATGAAACATGTGACACAAATTTAATAATATATTAATCAGAGCTATTTTGATTTAAAAAAATTAATAAGATAAAAACTCTGGGGAACATCATGATTGATTTCTCTCTATTTAAAACTCCTCAATAATGTAAATGTGTAATATAATGATAAATATTATTTATTTAACACACACACGCTGTCGTTTGTAAATAGTTTATATTTAGAAATAGCTAATACTTGAAGTTTTCAAACACGAGCATTACAAAATATAATTTAGTTTGTGTTACTTTCTTATTGGGTATTTCTTTTCAGGGAGATACTAGAATAGGGACCTGCAAAATTCAAAAATCAATAAGATTGGAACATCACATTCCACAAGCATTTCGACCATTCGAAACAGATGGAATAGCGAACAGGAGCTTCTAACACCACACAAAAACTGACCTAATAACAAGGAAGGAAGGAAGGAAGAAAACAGGATTTGGTCAGGAGAGACCAAGGGGGAGGATAAGATTATTTCTTGGTTAATACTCCACTGAATTCCAGACAGAAATCTCAAGCATACTCGAATGGATTCGACTTAATAGAAATGTAAATCAACAGATCCTCATAATGTCAGATAATTAGGTGGCATTAAAGAGATTAGTTTCTAACAAGATGGCATCCCAACTGGTATGAGAATACCAAGAAGAGTTCAATGGGAGAGTGGAAGAGCGACAAATTTTTCTGAACGCAGGGATATTCTCAGATACTAGGCAATGGAAATTCTGATATACTTGGAAGACAGGAATCAGCTAATATCCTTAATGGCGGAGAACCAAAAGCAAAATCAAGAATAAACATAAGGAATACTGGTGAAATATTCCAGAAAACCAACATAAGGAAAGACCTAAATTATCGAAGGAACGGTTTCAGTTCAAAATAAAAACAGACTTCCTAAAAGGACACCTTTCGGTAAAGAAACATGAAAATGGTTTGGTGTTTGATGATCACTTAAACCGCAGCATTGACTTGCAGGTGGTGTGACAAAAACGAGCGATTACTAACAGAATCGGAGACGATAAATATCGAATTAGTCATGCATCTGTATCTCCAGGTCAGAAGAACTGAGGTATTGAATGGGTGGAGTAAATTCAGACTGAGAGGCCATAATGACCCCCGAAGGCTGGAGTACTCTCGAAGTTTCTATAGACACAAAAATGAATTCCAATCAAATCTGAACACGTTCCAAATAAAAATTGTTCAGAACGAACGAAGGCTTCTTGTAAATACTGTAGATAATGATGAGTTGAAGCCGAGTTTGAAATGGTTTTTAATCTTTAACAAAACATTAAAGTGAAAACCAATCCCTTCGGTTCTTCTTGGAAATATAAAAAATTTTATTATATCGTTAGCTGCTATCAGTGTTTCGTTAGCCACTGCAGAAACACAGGAACAAATATTTTTTATTAGGTCTCAGAAAGGAACATTGGAGAGTGGCCTGATCTGGTCTAGATTATTTGATATTTCCAAGACCTTAAGCAACTACTTATCTATTCTTCTCACCCTTTGTAGTTTCTATCTCATTTAACTTGGTCATCATTATGTTAAATTTGCCATTTCTTCCCGAATATTATTATGACAACCGCCATGGTTTTCTTCTTTGTCGATTTGTCGTCTTAGTTACTCTGAATCTTCATCAGGTTCATTGTTTTCATTCTTCTACATCAAATTGTTTTTTTTTGCTTCTACAATTCCTTGCAGAAAATGTGGATGCACAAAGATCATCAATTTGTTCTGGTTCCATATTGCCCCTTTTTCTTATAACAACTCTTCCAAGTGTCAGATATTTTCATACCATATGGTTTAGTTAGATAGTCCTAAATTAGATTTCTTCGATTCTTCTTGCATAATAGTATATCGTGTCAATTTACTTAGGAATTTTAATGTCTTCAGTAGCACCAAATCACCCTTTCAATAAATTTGGAGGAGTAATTTTTCTTATAACACCTTGAAATCACAATATTATATCCATGCTTCCCAGAGTACTCTTCCAATTCAACTTTATTGGTTTGGATATTTGGGATTGAAGCTTGACATAGGTGTGTACCATTCGATGAAAGAAGAATGAATCTGGTTATCATTGACTTGTGTTTTGTGATGCAGTTTAAAGCCAAATTGCTACTAATTATTTCCCATCAATAACGTCGGCCATAGAGACAATTTCTTGAAATATACGAAGCCAATTGTGAAAAAGAGTATTCAAAAAGGTTTTGATCTAATTCACCAGATTTGCTCCTACCAGACCCCAACTGGGCCATATTCTAAGCTGCTAAATGTAATCCACATTATATACTATGTAAGGTTGAGGCAGATATTGCCAACATTATGAACGATTTTGAACCATCTTATTGCACGATTGTGTGGACGATTTTGAACCATCTTATTGCAATATCAGTTTATGATTTCAGGAGTCAGTTCATCTCAACTCGTTTTCATACATTGCGAAGATCTAAAGGAGAGTATTCTATGCCATTTTATGAAGATCTTATATCACTATTCCTTATTTTAGGTTTATCGTCGGTAATAGTATAGACATTCTAATTTTTACCGTTATTTGTCAGTAAATCTATAAACGAAATCGCGCATAACATTTTGAATCTATTCACTTTCACTTTTTTGGTATCTTGTTATATTAACTGTCACTGGTTAATACAATAAGGAATGGCGGAAAAGCATTTTGAACAAGACCAATTTTAAAAATCTTTTGCTAACATTTAACAGTCCCAAATTATCATTTCATTTCACGTGCCTACTGGAAAGTTTTTGCTGTAGTGAAATGAACCATGAACCAGTGTTCACACGTGTAATGACCTTATCTTGACAATATCCAATTCGTTGCCGACACACATAACTCTACTTTCTCGGTTTCCTCAGGTCGGCATGCCTGGATCTTTGGAACTGCAGACTGAAATCAAATTATGCTGTTTAGGTAGTGGAAGAAATCGCAGTGGATGAATGTGGTGATGGGTGATGGGTGGGGATGGGTATTGTGGGTGTGACCAAAACTGGGCATTTAACTGCGAGTTCTGCTCTGCGGTTATTGGAAACTGCTTCTGACCATATTGCATTTGATGGGGCGCGTGGTACAAAATACGCATTGGAATTGCTAATAATATTTTCAGTGGAAGAGAACAGGATTTTTTCTCCTTGTGAATGCGAAATAGATCTGTCCTACGCACGGAGAAAAATTCACTTAAAATGCTTCACATCTTCTGGCAACGAGTAGTAAAAAATGCAACTTTGGTGCAATTTTACATTAGATAAACTTCGTTCTAATACAATAAACACGAGACACGGTTAAACATCGTTTTCAAAATTAGAATCGTCAACTTTGCCAGCAGACGCAAATGGCCGTAGTCGAAGGCCGACTTAACCTCAATTTGAGTGATATGGGCTCTTCCGTTGACGGCTCTGTAATGCGTCTTCCTTTTGGAATACGTTTTAGGTGACCCAGAAATGAAATTTTTGTACTTGATTTAGATGTTGACGTCATTATAGCTTATATATAACGCATTTGATGAGATTACCAACGAAAAGCGAAGTAAAAAGAGATATTAAACGTACTTGTTGCTTGTTTATCTCTGGCAAATGAAAGTATGCAAATAAAAACATTTTTCTCCTATAATTTATAAACATTACTAATTATGTATTATACCATTTATTACTAATATATCATGTATAATTATTGTGATTAATGTATTGTTTTTATTAAGCCGCAGCTCATCCTTGAAATAATGCGTCACTTATCGAAGTAAAATGGATGCTATCGAAACTAAAAACTAATTTTTTAATAATATATAATTAACATTATTTATTTTAGGAAAGTTTTAACGAAATTAATGACTTCGTATTGCGTCATGCTCTATTTGATCTCGTTATAAAAAAAATTAAATAAAAACAAACCAGAAATTAATCTCAAGCAATGTCACGACATATGTAATTGCGCATTTACGATAAGATAGCCGAGGAGAGAGTATCGAGGCCGGTGCGCTGAGACTTGCCCTAGGTCAGTAAGCGAGCACCCACGCCGCGCCGTGTCTGATCCTGGAGTTCAGCCAACGCGGTGCCTAAAAGCCAGGACCGTACTCATTGTTCAAAGGCAACATTTAGCATATTATTATTCCGTTATCTATTTCAATTAAATAGTCCAATATAGGTACGTGATATACAGAGACGATTTTTTTATTTCAAACCAAAATTAATAAGAAATAATTTCCGAAAATGTGGTAGCAGAGTTTCTTTTCAATGTGCCCCGTTTCAAGACATCATTGTTATTGTTCAGACTCAAGGAATATTACATAAAGAGTCAGTTGGAGTAAAAAAAACAAGAGATTAAAAACAATAATAAATCAATTGTTTGTTTAATATTCCTCGTATCTGAGGATGGGATAATAATCAGTCACATTATAAAAAGGAATTGTGAGAAATTTAGACTCTTATTTAAAAATATATATATCTCTAACTCTTCACCTATATGGGAATTCCACAAAGTTGCATAAAAAAGCTATGTCCAATTTGAATTATTCAGAAAAACTGGTGTACTTTTGCTTTTGGACTCTTTAACATCTCTTCCAGGTGTCATATATTTTCATATCATATGGTTTAGACAGTCCTCAAGTAGATTATTTTGGTCTTCTTGTATAATAGTATATCGTGGCAATTTACTTAATTAGGACTTTCAATCTGGTGAGCAGCACCCAATCAGCAGTTCTAAAACTAGACTCGCATAGCACCTGCATCACTATTGACCTTTTTAATAAATTTGGAGAAGTATCTTTTCTTATAACACCTTGAAATCACGAGGTTATATCCATGCTTCCAGAGCACTCCTCCAATTCAATTTTTTTGGTATACATATTTGAAACTAAAGTTTGACATAATATATGTGTACTATTCGATGAAGGAAGAATTAATCTGATTATCATTTGCTTATGTTTTGTGATGCAGTTTAAAGACAAATGGCTACTAATTAGTTCCCATCAATGACGTCGGCCATAGAGACAATTTCTTGAAATATGCGAGGCCAGTTGTGAAAAAGAGTATTCAAGAAAGGTTTTGGTGTAACTTACCAGATTTGCTCCTACCAGACCCCAACTGGGCCATATTCTAAACTGCCTAATGTAATCCGCATTATATACTAGGGTGTTTAAGAAATAATGTCCAAAAATATGGTAGCAGACTTTCTTTTTAATGTGCCTCGTTTCAAGACATCATTGTTATTGTTCAGACTCAAGAAATATTAATTATATCCAATTTGAATCATTTAGAAAAACTGGTGTACTTTGCATCCATTTACCCTGGTTGTCTACCCACTTCAGCACCTCATTGCTCCTAATCAATGTAATTCCTTTTCTTGAATACTCTGCAGTATGGACCACCTTCGTATTTTCTCTTTGTATGTAGGTGTCCATTAACAATATTAACAGGGAAGTGGCAAGTGTTCTGTTTCAGAAGCTCAGTTGTTATTTTCACCTGAAACCTATTCCTTGTTTATTTAGGACATGATCCCTTAACTAGCGTTCCACAATATTCATTTTCTTGAATGTTTCTTCAGTGATAGTTACATCTGATCTTGGCCCAGTCTGATGGCTCCTCTGACTGCGCTCTTGGAATTTTCAGCAGAATAATGTTGGTGTAAATCTTGAAGAATGGCGAAGATTTCTCTCTGGAATACAGTGAAACCCCAACTTCTGGTCCCTCCTAGCATTTTTCTTAGCTGCTGTCATAAATCCAAGACTACATCTAAAAAGACTAGTAAAATATGTTGAATATTTCTCCGAAAGCATTGTTCATTGTTATGTTCATTGAAGGTAAATTTGCTTGAATGAATTTCATCAAATGAATTCTAAAAATGTTTGTCCTTGGACACGTCCCGTATCAATTTGAAAATATTTGCATTGCTTAGTTTTATTTTTTAAGGAAAGTAACGATAAATGTTTTGTAGAATGAAATCTCTTCCATGTTGATTATTTTGAAAGCTTAATGTTTTAACCATTTTGCCATGCTCTTATCCATTTTATTTCGGATAGTCGAAACGTCAGGATTCAAAATAACCAACGTGGAAGAGATCATGAAAACCAGTCTACAAATCATTGTCTCTGTGAAAGTTGGGAGTTAAAATAATGAATCTAACTAGGCCCTAAAACACATAATTAATTACATGCGAAGTGAACAACTGTTGCCTTAGCAAATAGTAGAAAATTAGTAAATGGTAAAATAAACATCCTAATGGGTAAAACTCAAATATGAGAATATAGTCAATGCTATAGACATAGAGTGTTAAAACCTACAGCTAGTCTATTAATAAAAAATTGGTAGAGTCAGGTCTCCATAGTCATTCTTTGATATCAAGAGAATGATTGAACTATAGATGAGTTTAGGAGAAGACAGTGAAGGAGTGCTCATAAATGGACTCCAACTGAAGCTTCATCTCATTTAAACTCATCGCCCTGCAATACTTTTTTGTTATTTGGCATCCAATTTTGCATGTTCTTGGCCTTTATATACCTAGAGATATACCTTCTAGAATAATCTAGGCAATCCTATAGAATATTCCAGAATAATTATCTTACTTTCTAATTTGTTTCCGTAACACTGACGCCATCTCTTGGACGACTGCTGAACAACCACACTTAGGGACCTACAATGAAAGAGCATACTACTGCCCATTTAATAAAAAAAAAAAGAATAGTTACGCATGGTAATTACCGTTTTCTTGGAGGCATAAAAAGGCATCGGACTTTTATCTCGCAGAACACGACAAATGATAACTTGTGTTCATGTACTACTTTTTTGAACTTAATACACAAGTAGTTTATTATCTGCAACAATATTCTCATTGAACATCGTCATATTTATATCATATGAATACTCACTTTGTTGTTTAAATGTTTAAGATAAAAAATATAAATCAATAAAAAGTATTACCTAGTTTTACAACAACAAATAATCATTACGTACGTCAAAAGACGTTGCTCTTAAAATCAACGGAGTACCTCACTGCGTAAATTAATAGTAAATCAACTTTTATTGTTTTTGAATGAATTCTGCTCGCTTTATTTTTTATTAAACCCAGAGAAGTATGTGTAAACATATACGATTTAGTCCATTTTGTAAATACAATTTTATGCCAGTATATATTTTCATGCTCGTATTCACTTTTGATTCAAAACAAGTCAGGGATATGGCCTTCTGGGTATATTAATAGAAGGCATGATTTTATATTGTTTTTTATAAGCCATAAATATGCCAATTATTATAATTGGTGTATGCAACAAAGCAAAAATATTTGTACAATGTAAGTAGAGGGATTAAAAACATTGGAGGATGCTATAAAATTTGAATTTTATTTTTAGCTACCTGTTTGTACGCTGAATGCATTTTGTAGGATTCATTGACATGGAGCTGGTGTTGCCACTTATTTTTTATTTACCGAATATCTTAAGATATTATCATTGGATTTTATTAAATGCATTAATTCGTGAGATGCATTAACTGCCTACGTGCAGAAAGAGTTTTAATGTGGAAAAATGGCGGTATTTATGCGAAGAGCGTCACGTCCGATATAAAAATAATCGATTTTTAACATTGGAAATGTTTTTATTTCATCCCGTCCGGAAAGTACAACAGTACAGTATTCATATGCGGCCGGAAAATGAGACATTACGGTATCAGAGCCGGTAAAGTACCGGAAACCACAGGAAACTTATTACGAACCAATTACAAACTGTTATTATGCCTTTTGACAGTTGTTTGACATATAAAAATCAACCGTAAATTAAAAAATAGTGTCAAATGTCAAATGACATAAGATATTAACCAAGTGCCAAATTATACAAATATACTAATATACAAGAAATGACGGGATGAAATAAAATATCATTCGACACAGCCTCGTTTAGATATTCTGGACTCGGCTCCTGACGTCGCCTCGTCCATAATATCTACTCGACTGTAACAAGTCACCTTCCGGACTTGTGACGAAAATTACTATTGTTTTCGTATAGGGGGTTGAAAATCAGTTTCATGTTGCATAAAATGAAGCATGACTTATAGAAACAGTGGCGACAACAGAGTGACCAATTGTTGATTAGTTGTCTAAATCGCGTGGTACCGGCAGTCATGTTATTATTTTTTTATAGGAGTCTTCTTTTCGAGAAAATCCCAACGGCTATATCTCGTTGCGATTCTTTGAGTATTTAGAAAGTTATTAGCGTTTCAATACCCCATGTCGAAGAGTTTTGTAAATTTTGCGAAATTAAAAAGGCCGAATGCGCGCGCAGATCCCTCCAAATTTCATACCCGTGCAGGACTTGTCAAAACTTTAAAATTTTTCGTTAACGTCACAAATGTCACTTTTTAGTTAGGATCTGCTGACCTCAAAATCGCAGCTGGACCGCACAATTCACGATGTACTTTCAAGTTGGACTTTCGAGCTTGGATTTATTGCCAGAACGGCGGCCCGGCGGCCTGTTTTCGTTTGGAAATAAGGTTTAACATTTTCGTGTTTTCGCAAAATTCGCCAAAAAATCCATAGTGCGTCCGATAGATTACACCTTATAGTCGATCGAGCGAAATTTAATGATTTCTTAATATCGGTCCTAGGACGGAACCGATTACAGTTTCGGACCCGGGACGACTTCAGGACCCTGAAACAATTTTCTGTTTCTCGATAATGCCTTTCCTTCACTTTGACATTTAATTGTATCGAGTATTGTATCCAAGTAAGAAACTGCATGTCTCGAGAGCAGGATTAAACAAATGTTTTTAGTTTCCTAGTACGGGGTCGAAAATCAGTTTCATTGCAAAATGACGTAACGCGTGAGATTTCAGCGGTTTCAGAACAATAGACGTCAAAATTACACTTTTTCGTTCACTCCTATTGAGCCTAAAATCAGAGCGTGACCGTGTAATTCACGATGTAGTTCTAAGTTCGACCCTCTACCTTGGATTTATTACCAAAACAGTCTCTCGGAAATTCGTTTGGAAATAGTATTTGAAGTTTTCCTGTTTTTGTAATTTTTTCAATTTTGTCAATGACTTGTAATTTGACAAATCATAGAGGTGGATTTAGGATCGGGGTTGCTCTGGCAGGTTACCGATATCTGATTTGTACGTGTTACCGAGTGTTAGACTAGGTTTGAGTGCCATTACTTTAACATGAGGTAGATTAAGCAAAAGTAAACAAAAAAATTTATCGCTTCATTAGAAAAGTCACGCCCAACAATCTCGAAGACAACTTAACATCGAGAAGCACGTCGAACAGCTTATTTCCTTTTGTCCCGTCGAAATATGTATAGCCGAAAACCATATGTAACTTAAAATTTTGTCGTTTTTCGCAATTTACAAAGATAGCGTGATTTGTAGCAAAATAAAATATATGTACAACTCCTCTCTCAATGCCTGATCCAATGGCATGTCACACGGTTACAGTACATGCAAAATGTACCGAAATTAAACAAATAAGCAAGAAAATTGCGAAATCTTTGTAACTCTATACTTATTATTTATGTAATTTGAAGGTGGATTTTTATTGCATCCACATTTGTACGACGTATGTTAACTACGTGAAAACCAAATTTAGGCAAAATTCGGTAATCGTAGCCCTCCCTCAAGAAAAGTTTTTGTCAAATGATATATACGAAATCCGATTAATTTCAAATACTTACCACAAATACTTTAAAACAAAGGATTGTTTGTAAAACAAGCTGTAGATGATGTAGATTCGCCTATTGTTAAAACAGCAATTGAAATATTAAATAATAGACGAACATTTGTACTTAGTTGATGAGGACGTTGATCTCCTTGTTCTATTAATCGCTTTAACTCCAGAAGAAAAAGATTTTTCATAAGGCCAGGAACAGGAAAAATTATTTGGAAAATTTTTTCTTCGTCAGAAATCCAGAAATGACAAGAACGTATAAAAATAGTTATTTACATTACTAAATGCGAAAGGTTACTTTAAGGTGTGAGGTGATTTTTGAATGGTCGAGGCGAAGCCGAGACCTTTCAAAAAACACCGAATACTTAAAAGGGCTTTTGCATCGTGAAATGTATTATATTTTTTCTACTATACCGAAAAAAATTATGGGATTTACGAATTTAAAACTAATTATTATTCATGAAATTAATTGACGTTTTTAATAAATTTTATAGTTTAGGAGGCTGTCTGTGAAAATTGTTTCCATGGCAACGAAATATTACACATTTTAATTTCTGGTGGTTTCAAACTAAAATAAACAAATACATATGTTTTGTGGCGATATAAATGGGAATATTGCTTGTGCCTTTGTTAAGAAATCCAAAGCAAGGTATGCAAACTTATGAAGCGTTTTTAAAATGGAGGTAGGTAGGTAGGTACTACGTTGGGTACCTACTACGTGCCGACAAAAATGTTGGCGTACTGCCTAGAAAGACCTTTCTTTATTAATACAAAATTGTTTAGTTGTATTAATTTGTTCAAATAGAACGAATTAATTTCGTTTAAAATTTGTTTTTCTACTTTCCTGTCCTGGCCGCATAAGTTTTACTTTCGTAGATAGCAACGCCTTAGCAACCAGGTAACTCGAATGTTTGCTTTCGTTATCGCGCATGTTGCTAGGGTTACAAAGTTCATTAATATAGACGGTAGTAGAAAAATATAATTTTACTGACTCATGCCTTCAGTGGTTATGATACCACGTCTAGAATATTTCAGAAAGAAAAATTAAAAGTCATCAAACTTCTTCAGAAAGAAATGCAGTTGGTTAATGTAGTAAGAACTTTCAATGGCAAGAATTTAACCCCCTCACAAGTAAAACAGGCTGGTGAAATTCTTTTCCTACTTGTATACGGCGCAAGGAAAATCACAAATGTCTCACTCAACTCATACAGATTTAATCAATTCAAAAAATCGCTGCACGAACAAAAATCAAAGTTGGAAATATTGCCACCAACTTCAGAGGCAGTCGCTTAATATTCATTACGAGTATTCTACAAAATTCAGAAATGGCTTGGCAATGAAAAAAATCCACAACAGTGGGGATAAAAGAAAATTAACGGCTCCTTACAACCTGTGACAACACTTTTTGTGCCAACAGCAGAATTAATATTGCAGCTTATCTCCTGCAACCGCAACAGAAAAGCAGGTTGAAGATGCTTACAAATTTACGGAAATTGTCAGGGAGTACGATGTCTAAATTCATACATGGATAAAATTATTTATTTATATGCTATCGATTCCGATCTTCTTTAGATACAAAGTGTGTTTCATTCAATATACGGGTGTTCCAGTTTTTTGTAGCAGGACTTTAACAGTCGATAGACAATTGAAAATTATTAAAAAAAGTTCCTATAAACATAGGTTGAAAAATGCTTAGTTTTCGAGATACAGGGTGTTAAAGTTTGAAAAGAAATACGGATTTATATTAATATTTCCGGAATGCTAAGAAGCATCGAATCCAAACTTGCCAATTCTTTACATATAATTTAGAGGCCTATTTTAGAATAACTAACTACTACTTTACTTAACCATGGGCGTAGATATATGGATTTACTAAGGCTCTTTTTTACAAAAAAGTAGTACGCCACTGATATTTTCCCATGTTTTCAGTTTAATTCAATAAAGCAAGAAAAAACAAAAATTTTATGTCTCTTGGCACTTTTTGATATGACAAGCCGTTTTCCTGAAAATTTACATTTAATCATTTGATGCACCCATCTGGACGAATTTTAGACAAACTTGAAGTCGCTCAGAATTTCACCAAATTTGATGGTACGAAAAGTCTTTTAAAAAGAAAGAATGACACATCGTTAATGATGCTTGTAATGAAGTAAGACACTTTTACAAGTTGCTAGCTTTTGTGTTTGTGTTTCTAATAATTTATTTTAGTTCGACCGTTGCGTTTTAATACATTTGTGTTATAAAAATTTTGATTTACATGATAATATACTTTTACAATAAATATTTTAAATGTTTCATCCTTTATTTTTAAGAAATTTTTGGCACCAACAAATTTTTTGAAATTCTGAGCGACTTCAAGTTTGTCTAAAATTCGTCCAGATGCGTGCATCAAATGATTAAATGTAAATTTTCAGGAAAACGGCTTGTCATATCAAAAAGTGCCAGGAGACATTAAATTTTTGTTTTTTCTTGCTTTATTGAATTAAACTGAAAACATGGGAAAATATCAGTGGCGTACTACTTTTTTGTAAAAAAGAGCCTTAGTAAACCCATATATCTACGCCCATGGTTAAGTAAAGTAGTAGTTTGTTATTCTAAAATAGGCCTCTAAATTATATGTAAAGAATTGGCAAGTTTGGATTCGATACTCCTTAGCATTCTGGAAATATTAATATAAATCCGTATTTATTTTCAAACTTTAACACCCTGTATCTCGAAAACTAAGCATTTTTCAACCTATGTTTATAGGAACTTTTTTTAATAATTTTCAATTGTCTATCGACTGTTAAAGTCCTGCTACAAAAAACTGGAACACCCTGTATATATAAAATTTTAAACAACTCGATAATCCTCACTTGTACAATGATTATGTACTTTTTCATTTTGCAGAATATACTCACAGATAAACAAGCAAAAAATGAAGGAAACAAACGAAAAATTGGTAAGAAAATTTAATAAAAAAGTCAAAAATTTATATTTCTCTATAAATGAAAATATTCTTATTTTTTGAAAATTTCTCATGGTTCAATTGCCAATTTTTATTATGCATGTAAAAAACCTAGTTCATCCCACGATTTTTCAAGTAGGCAGCTCCGACACACCCATTACGGTTCGGGACTCTTTAAGTTTCTTGAAACATAGGTATGTATTTTTAAACGTATATGTCAAGTTTCAACGAATTCACTATGTTCTTGTTCAGTTTGGACACTTTTCCTGTACTATTAGCTGCGTTTAATAGTTTGCGATTAATCGATATCGGTATTTGTAATTGTCCTCACGAAATTATTTTAAATTATTTTAGTTTTAACATTAAAAATGTTTGTTAGTGAAAAAAATTTATATAATACCATTTTAGTTTTCATTATGAGAATGTTTTTGTTAATAAAATAACTTTTTATTTTAATTTCTAAAGAAAACTACTGATAATAAGATTTTAATTTTTGAAAATGTTTTGTGTTAATGAAATAACTATTTACTACTTTGCAACAAATTTTCATTTTTATCACATCCGAAATATCACAAAATTTGCGTTCTACTTCGTCATTTCCAATGTCTCCTCCGGTTGCATCTTTGCGAAGGACTGTGAATTTTTCCCAGAACGTGAATTCAAGTAAAAAAATTCGCCACTAACATAAATAAAATTGTTCATATTTATTGAGCCACAAGGGAAAAATTTAAAAAATTGCAAATCCTATTTTTAAAATGTACCTGCTTCTAGTTTAGACAATATATTTACAAAAAAAATTCTACTCTTTAATTTTCGAGGTTTTGATGAATTGAAAGGCGAGTAGTAAATATATTTCAAACAGTTTTTCCACGATATTTTTGAAATAAATTTACTCCCTTAGTTCGACTGATAAATCAAGTTTCCATACACTTTTTGTGACTCATACATTATTTGGAAATAAATGCATAATTAACTTTCCCATTATAAAATTAACAATACTCCATTAAAAATCACTGTAATGAAATTCATTGGACTGTTTTTAATACTATAAAATTATAAATATGTAATAAATAGTACACACAGTATATTCAATTCATTTTAAAACAAATATTTGACTAATTAATTAAAATTCCCTGATATTATTATTTATATTGCAAAAACAAACGCATACAGTGTAATTAATTAAAATTTTCATACGCAGTAATATTTTATTTGTTCTAGTTTATTGATTATGTATTTGATTCTATTTAGGCCTTTATGTATGAACCTGAATATCTGAATAACATACCTGTCGCATTGATATTAATGTAATGTACATAAGTAACCGATACCCATCAATGACCATTCCAGTTGTATAAAGAATCTTATTATTTCTCTCATAATTAAATTCCTAGACTACTACGGAGAAAAATACCATTCAGTTTAAAAATGTTTTTCGTTTGATGCATTTTATGAATTACAAAATTAGCAAAGTCCAAAGTCATCACATGAGTGGGTATTACATTGCTAATCCTTGAAAAATGAGGCAGGTGGCTTTGTGATAGACGTAGTCATCAAAAAATTCTGCGTTACTAATTCATTGGAAATTAAATATTCAGACTACATTTTCGTCATACTTAAAATAATTACGAGGAGAAAAATTTGCAGTACAAACTTTTGTAGTAATTAAAGAAAATGTAGAATCATTTTAGATTCACAGACAGCAAACGAAACGAAACTTCAGAAAATTTATTTCTAAATGATTTGTCGTCCACCTTTAAATTCTTATTTCATTCAGATCTGTTTGACACCAAATTCCTATAATGAAAGCAATATTGCACTAGAAACTAACGACAATATTAAAACATTGGTTTTCACAGCTTCATCTTTCTTTAGTTTCTTAGGGTTATAGGCATATTCTGTTCAATTCCTATGAATTCACACTGACTAAAAAAAACATTTGATGTTCATTGAGCTCAACATAAAGCATCGAATATGAATCTCTCTCAGCTAAACGATCTTTGTAAAGTCAGTGCTGCAAAAACTTATTTGTGATTTATCATGAGAAAAATTATTTTAAATTATCCCCTGGAACATAATTTACAGCTTGCGCGATAAAATTAAAATCTATTACATGAATCGAAAGTGTGCCATTTATCAGAGTTAACATCTAAAAAGCAGTATTATCAGCGTGGACCCATATTGCAAAGCAATTAGCCCAAGAAGAGCAGCAATAGTAATGGCTCAGATTAAGTTATGAACCCGGGAGGAGCCATTATTTAGATTTATTGTAAGCCTTAATTGTCTACAGGAACTCAACCCTTTACTTCAAAAGCAGTTATAAAATATTTAAGCTGAATTCACGACTCTGGTCTGTTAACCCTCTGTTCAATTAACGAATAATATACCAGGCCAAACTAAACTCAAGGACGTCGAGGCAGGAATTAAAGTTTCACCATAACAAAAACTTCGACTAAGAGCTTTTTGGAGTTTGTCTGGTCCTGCATGTAATTCTGGAGAATTATTAAAGTTACACAAAAATGGATAGACATTATAAAGAAAAATATTTTTTTGTGGCAACGAAAATATAATATTGCTTTTTATACATAATTTTGTATAGAAACACACCACAGAAATTAGACGTTAAACAAGATACCGGTTTACCTTCACATGCCAAACAAATGATATGATAATTAATAGGCTTTTTATATGTGAGTAAAGTCTGATGATAAAACCATTTTTAGTTTTTCTTAAAATCATTTTAAAATGAATAAGAGAAAATATGCTGCTAATTTGTTTCGATATTTAGATTTTAGATAGAGAAATTCGGAAAATCCCATCTCTCACATATGTATAAGATCAGGCAAATGGTAATATTACCTTTAGAATTAAGGGCTACATCAGATAGATCTGGATATTAATTTTGAATTTTAAGCCAAAAATTGATCAAATCAAGCTCTTTGAAGATAAATTTTAAATCTCTATCAGATGATATCTCAGTTGTTTTTTCGCTTAAAAGAAGCAATAAAATTTTGGGTAACACTCACTGGAAAAGATTCCGGATCCATTCAGAGTCAGAAAAATCTCCCTGAAAATAAGTGAGTTGTTATATTTTGTTGTTTATTTTTAGTTTGTTTTCTGTAACAAAATTTTCTAAAGTTGGAAATGCTGCAAAATTAAACCAATATTTTGGTTAAAAAAAGCCTGACAATGATGTATGTATGTAAATTTACCATTATTTCATCTACCTTGTGACCCCAAGCAATTTTTCGCGACCATATTGACAATGGATTAAATACCACTGCTCCACGTGATCAACTGCTCTACCCAAAGCACATACAAAAGGTTCAAACTCTTACTCCTGCGGATTATCTTATCTTGATTTTGTGAATGGTATGAAACGGAAAAATTTGCTAGAAATCCAATTTTTTTTAATTCATTTTTAGGCCGCACACGAATTTGCCCAATAAATAGAGACAGAAAAAGTGGACTTTATAAAATGACAAAGAAAGTTTATACATGCCATAGTTCTTAAGTTTGACATGCTGATAATGTCTAAAGGTCGAAAACCCAAAGTGTTTCTGAACTTTGAGGTATTGCTGGTTCGCGCCGTCATTCTGGAAAAATGAGCAAAAAACATTTCTATTATAAAAAGAATTAAATTCTTATATATTTCGATAAAACTTTTTTCTCAGATGAATAGTTTCCGAGATAATAGAGGGTAAAGTGAAGCATTTTTCCCAATTTGTCAAAACATTCCATTTTTCTCTTTAAATTTTAGCTAATTATGATTGCATATTTTTTCTTGTTTATTCATTTCCACACCACCATGATGGAGATGGAGCAAAAGGCGCGTTCTTTTTTCATGTGGTTTTTCCAGTATCCACAATGAAACTGTCTCAAGGAAGTTTAGTGTCTTAGTTATTTGATCTCCTAGATGGATCCGGTTGATCGTGATTAATATCTTGACAATCGTGATTAATATCTTGACAAAAATATACCTCTTCCTCCTCAGTCTCGCCTTCTGTGGCATTCGATAGCGAGGAATTGAACGATATCAGTAGTTTCCCCACCTTTGTCATCATAGTCTGATACAACTTCTGGAATGTTTTCACAAGATTCTCCATTGCAAGAAAAATACTATAATCCCATTTTCCTACAAAGGCAATGCGCATGCTCGACCACATTCTTTCTTAACATTTGCACGAGATGAATTTTAATAGTACTTTAGGGGCGGAGTCTTCCATCCTCATTCTTATGCATTTTTCAATCTGTCTCTGATGAACTTGGTGGTAAGTCCGAAGCGAAGCCTTTTGCAAGGTAAAATCTACCTATTTCCTGGACTAGAAGGTGAATTGGCAAGAAATGGGACTGCAAATTTTCATACTTGTGATTTGTGACGTAAACAAGCATGTTATTTTTTAGACCAGGCATCAAAAATGCTTCTCAATTAAAATTAGGGTGGGTATCATTGACGATATATTGGGCCCTCTAGTATTTCAAAAATATTAAGAATAAAATAAAGGTTCTGGTTTGTCTAACATTATTTCTTATCCTACTAATAAAAAAAATAGTATGGTCCCATTTAAAAATTTTCCATAGGCTACGAAAATGAGTGTAGTGAGATGGGGTCATGCGTACAATTGCCGGTCTTCGATCAACGAAGCAAAGCAGCGTTTGTCGAAGCCGGCGCTTGGATGGGTAACCGTATCTCATTACATTACCGAGGATAGTGCAGCGGGCTAGATCGCCCTTGAGTGGCACAAGGCGACCAGCTACTGCCTATCTCTCCTGGGTTCGAGTCCCAGCTCCGGCAGATGGCAATGTCGGAGGGAATGGGTGTATGTGGTGTGTCCTGGTTAAGTGTTAGAATAGCTCTAAGCTAAACTTCGCCAGGACGTTAATATAAATAATACCATAAAAAAAATGAAAATGAAAATTAAATTTCGTTTTTTGAGAAAAACCCAAAAATAGTCGTATCTATCTCTAATTTAAATAACTATTTCATTCTTTACAGACTTAATTACTACCTAGTTAATAATTTCCATAGCCTACTTAGTAATTTTCTTACATCGCATTCATCTGACACGGCCATTTTGTAAAAAATAAAAAATCGTTCGTATCACACTTATTTTTTGAAATTTTTTAAATCTGAAAAAACTGTTAAAGTTAGAATTTCATGCTTTAGAAAACACCATGAAAAACACGGGCATTCTATTTAAGAAAAAAAGTTTATGTCACTTCCGGCTCAACCGGAAGTGATATATTCGTTCCCTTAGTCTAAAAATAGCCCTCTTGTGTCTTAGTCACGTATATCAAAAACGAAATTTTTAAATTCAAAAACAACCAAAAAATTGGGGGCGTACACTCGTGGCCACCCGGTATATTATTAGGGCTTTGAATTTTTTTTATTAA
Source organism: Rhagium mordax (assembly GCA_963680705.1). NCBI lineage: Eukaryota > Metazoa > Arthropoda > Insecta > Coleoptera > Cerambycidae > Rhagium > Rhagium mordax. Next base: position 101,630,183 of record OY796657.1, read on the forward strand.
ACATGTTCGTCAAAAAGTGGCGCATATATGGAGGCTCATGAGGTGGGCCATTCCTCCATGGTTATGCTAGTGACTAGAAGCACAACAATTAATTTAAGTCACTAACGGTAATGACAGTTGTCAATATTTTAAGAGTGTCCCGGCAAATTTTTCTTCCCCGGTAATATTTCTTTGTAAAAGTTACAAGTATGCATCATATCATTCAGATGAGTTTTCTCGAATACAGTTGCATTAAGTGTAAAACAGAAGAACATCGTTTTATCAAAACAATATCTATTATTCTTTTGCCTATTATAAAAATCTATTTATGACAGATTTCAAAATAATAAAACAATTCATTATGCAGCTCATTTTATTCAAGAGTTATGAAATAGAAACCTTATGCGGATGACATTTTCATCTATATGCGATGTTTCCTCCTTATCTTGAGTTGTACTACTAACTGTCAAAATTAGGTACACTATTTCAGACTTCCCTTGTATATTACGTAAGACGCAATCGACAGATTTGAGGTGTTGTAACGTGACATGCTAATTCATCAAATGAAAATTATTTATGTACACTTGCACCACAATAAGTAAAACTAGTAAAAGCCGTAATAATAAGGAAATCATTTATAAGAAAATATTACTTTTGGAAGTTATATAATAAGATAATTACTGTTTAACTAGAAACACAGTGAATTATTAATATTGTTAGGCACAATGACGTACGAAGTTAATTACTAGTTTTTGTAACCTATACTATTTATTGCAATAATTATTCGTAATTATTCATTGTTTAGCTACCTTCTGCTACAAAGTGTCAAAAAAACATAAAACATGCATTCAATTAACCTGTATAATCATAATAATTGTAATTCTGTTAAGTGCCTCTTTTATTGTAACGATAAGTAAACTTCATCAAAACATATGACATTCAAAATATATTTTTCAATAAATAATTAGTAATTATAAAAATCACGGACGTAAAGGCTATTTTAAAAAAAATCCAGATATTTTTTAAGTCATCTGGAACTTCAAATATTCAAGAACTTGTGGTAGTAAATTCCAAATAAAAAAGTAGAAAATATATTTTTTTATTTACTACTAAAAATTTCATACTGATTTCTTTGCTTCCGGGCTTCGGTTCAATGGCTGATAATATCCAAATAGTCAGAAACCGGCAAAGCACAGTTTTTGACAGCAGGAAAGTCCTCTAGGGGTACAAAGGAAAGGAATAAAAACGATTAATATTTATTAAAAATATTTCTTAATATTTTCTTAGTTTATATATTTTTTCTGCCTGGTAATCGAAAAATGCTTTACAGGACGCCGACCGGCCTTAAATCATTTTCCAATGAAAGAAGTCTATTCACATGACATGTCGCACGTACATTGTACCGTTTTACTAAATTAAATTGAGTATTTTTTTTATCGATATAGACAAAACATTCGCAAGGTTACAGGTCAATGCTGTCATTTTCTCTCATTGCTAAACCGATATCGTATTGCATTTATCAATTAAGTTGTTGTAAAAGTCATAAATTATTTGGGGTTAAGTGTCACAACTTGTGAACTTACTAAATTCTAGACTAACATAGACGATGGAAATTTCGAGCTGCGTATTACATTTTTTTAAAGTAAACAGCTTGGGGGCCTTGCAGGGAAAATTAATAAAACCCTTATTGTTTGTCTAATTTATCTGATATCTGATATGGCGTAAATTAATGAAAGTAGTTGGGAGATAAAACACGAATATCACTAAATGCAATAATATATAAAGGTTATTTTAAATAATAATTAATTAATCAATCATCGATTAAAAACTTTATCAGTAAATCTTTTCTTTACATGAGCTGTTCGAAACTTAACTAAACAACGGCGCAGTAAAGTCTGGCAAAACAATGATGTTTTGAGATGGGAATTATTAAAATAAAATGCAACAGAAAATTATCTTAAAATATCAAAGAATTCTGCTCACGCGTAGATAATTTTTATAATCCGTCGTCACTTCATTATTGCGAAAGAAAATGTAATTTTACGTTTTCAAGTAACGCACTTTAAATTTATCTGTGAATGATTGCAAATGTTAAACAGTGGGTTGGATATAAAAATAATTTGTTGAAAGGAAGAACTCTTACACCTAACGCAATAAATAGATGATCACCATGGACCCAACCACTGCCACGTGGAGATGATGAAATATAACATCTTTGTAAAATGCAAGGTTGTAGTATATAGATATGTATATGAATTTTGTGTGTTGTTAAAATATTGTGAAGCTTGAAGTAACACTGACACTTATGGTGCAATACAATCAGATTATGGCAAAGGGGAATATTTTTTGATAAATTTAATACCGATGCGATGATTGTTGATTTTTTTTGCAAAACAATATCCTCTTAGCAATTAATCAGCTACTCTTGAATGTACGTTTTATTGATCTTTCTGTTTCTGTACTGCAAGAATTCTTCTTCTTCCAATAGCAGGCCCTGTAACATCATCTCTTTTTCGTCTCAACAATTAGTGTGGTGGATCTTGTCTCCAATATAGAAGTAAGTGCGACTCGAATGATTTCTGTTTTAAATTAATTAGGCCATTTTGGTTTCTCATAATGCAATAGAATTTTCCAAAAACAGACCAACTAAGACCTTGGAAATACGTTTAGAAATTTAAGCCGTTAATCTTCTCCTCGATTTGAGTCTGTGCCCAATATACGTGTAGGTATAATATGTATTAGGGTGGTAATTATTTTGTCAAAATTTTTATAATCTCCCCTCAAAATATTCAGAATGCAGAAAAAATAAAATAAGCAAAATATTAAAACTTAAAAACTGGGCGGATCAACCCGTGCCAGTAAGTGGATCAATTTCTCAATGCATTTTAAATGGAATTTTTGCTTTTCTAAAAAACTGTAAGCTTAACTTTATTTAATTCATATTGTTTTGACTTGAAAACTTGTATCTTACGGTTTTTGGGATCGCTGAACAAGAACTTGATGTCAAAAATGACTTCTGACAATTGACAGCTGTCATTATGTAGCCATCAATTTGAATTTGGACTGAATTTTGTCATCTTAATAGACCTTGTTATCATTAAACACGAATTTGAAATCGAAAGAGACTTTTGACATCTGACAGCTCTCATTCAGACTGTCAGATTGATTAATTTAATAATTATCGAATAAAATTCTACCAATTTATTTGTCTTTAAGGTCGCTGAATACAAAACTTAGTATTCTCAGTGTAGATGTACATATTTTAAATTTGAAGCAATTACTTATCAAATAGATCTATTTTTAGTAATACTTATTATTTTAAAGAATTAATTTTATTTTTTCTTCTCATATTTTTAACTGATAAACATAAAAATATCTGGTAAGACCGTTATATTGATTTATAGGAATCGCTATAATGAAATTTATTTATTCGATTAATATAATAGCAGATCATTCTACAAGTGGTAATATACTAAATAACTCACGCCAATGAATTTTGCAGTACGAGCCCAAGGCGAGTGCTGTAATTTATCAAGTGAGTTATTTAGTATTACCACGAGTTGAATACTATACTTTATCTACGATTATAACAATAAATACTAACCTTTGCAAGTCCGAATTCATCTTTTTGGCACAATTATTACTTGACTTAATTAAACGTTATAACGATTTAAGTTGCAATTCGTTCGTTACGGCAGGTTATAGTTTCTATTTTGCGTATTAAAATATGACTCCTCACAACTGAATAACCCTGTATTCGCAGCATATGATCTGTATGTAGTAGAAAAAATAGAACAAAAACGCCACAGCGGATGAACGTTGTGAACGAGGCTCGTCCCGGGCTAGAGAGGGCAGGGCGTCTTTTGCCTTTCGAATTTTACCTAGGTAAGTCATACATTTCTTGTAGTCGCTTAAATATCGCTATTCATAAAATTTGCCTTATTAATTATTGCTTCAGCTTTGGTCTGCTATAGTAAAAATAATAATTTGTCAAAATAATTACCGTATTTCGTATTATTTCCATATTTTGGATTATTTTCAGATAATTACCTAGTAGCACTGTTTTTTAAGCATGTGGATGGGTATTCCCATTTCCGTTTTACCGTATCTTGTCAAAAGTAGACGTTTTCGTGGTTCAATTATTGTTAATTGGCACGTTATACAATATATAAATTGTATAAATTATCGCTGTAAGTGAAACTTGCAGATTATCGTTATTTCGTACATAGAACAATTTCTGTGTGGATTTTTATTGTTATTAGGTTCGACTGTGGTTCATATAAGCTGGAAAAAGGAAAACTACACTGGTTTTGGAGAGTGAAGGAAGTCCACTTGAGACTTAGGTTTTGCCGAATTTATTTACTGTCCAGAGCTACAGATTTCTGTCCAGGAGCTTCCAAAGCATACGGGGTAAGTGATCTATAGTATTTTTTCTTCTCTTTGAATTAATGAATTTGTAGTACATTTGATAACTTGCTTCGGATGTGACAGAAGTCCGATTTTCTGGTTTCCTTTTTTCATCATATTCACGCTATCACAGTTCTATATCGATTTTATTATTGACAAATTATTATTATTAGTTCTTTCCTTAATTTTCGTGTAAGTTACAAGAGTGTAGATTTACCTTGGTTTTACGTATGTCCTGCCACTTTTAATTAGGCATAAGTTAATTCATTTTTGTCCGTCGGAAAGCGAAAGACATTATCGGTATTTATATATTAATTTTTGATATTTTTACCCTCGTAGGGTAGAGATAAGACATAAGATTAGTTATTATTTCTGATCCTATTCACACGGATCCACTAAGCTACGCTACGCTGATGAGGAGCAATAACTCCGAAACACGTGTCCGTAGCTGCATCATGTTTCTTTTTTTGGGTCTGCGGCATTATTCTTATCTATTGTGATTATTGTTACCAATTATTTTGTTATTAATATTAAATATCTGAATCTTTTGAGTTATTACTTCATTAGCGTTTCTAATTTTAAATTGTTCCGTACAAATCTGACATTAAATTATAGTCCTTTAAAAATTACAGTCTCCTCATGATTTTCAACCTATAGGACAAATTTAATCAAGTTAGGTTATTTGTTAACGAACTGATAGTGAAGTTTTGCAACGTTACCAAATTCTTGTGTTCGAATTTTAGTATTATTTTGTTAATAATTCAATTTTTTTGTAATTGGGGGAATACCGTATTTTTATGTAAATTTGGTAATTTTACAAATTCTAATATCTTGTGTCATTTTGACAATTTTTTTCTATTGTAATATTAATAAATATTAATTTTGTAAATTTTATCTAGTAATTTAACTATATTGCCGGAACTTTGTTATTTTTTCAACTACCACTAGTTGAAATAATTTTCAACCTAATTTTATTTCTCTATTTCCTTTTCTCAACTGTTCTATCTTTATTTCATGACATCTGGCTTTCTGGAAATTTGACTCACTGGAAATCGATACTGAGTTAACAACATCAGAATTAGGGAGATATTGGGTGTTCCCGAAAAGTAGTAAATTTGGTTGGAACCTGGACACTCTGGACCGAGTAAGAGTGTGGAGACAGGATCTCGCAACCTTTTCATCAACCTCGAGTACTCGCAGGATTCATCGACACTAGAAGAACCCCTTCCAAGTTCCATCTCAGTTTATTCTCGTCGAGTAAGCCTTTACAACAGTAAAACGGACAGATAGAGAAATTGGTTAAATTGTAATTTTTATTCATATTTTTTTTGTTCATATTTTCAATATTTTTAATTATATTTACTTCTGAGTCATTGTTTATTGTAAAGAATTTGTAAGATTAAACTTGTTAAATTCGCAGCTTTCTTTCCTTTCTAGTTTATGTAGTAAATACCTAATTGTGTTTTCGATAAACTATTGTGTATTTAGTTATAAATACTCTGGCGCCCATATATTGCTCTCAATATTATCTCAGTACTCTAAAACAAGGCTTCACCGAATTCACCCCCAAGCTGTAGCTAGCTGGAGCTAATTGTTTGGCTGCACTTGGAATTGGGCCAATTCAATTCACAAGTGTCGTTGCAAAGTGGTAATATACTAAATAACTCACGCCGATGAATTTTGCAGTACGAGCCGAAGGCGAGTGCTGTAATTCATCAAGTGAGTTATTTAGTATTACCACGAGCTGAATACTATACTTTATCTACGATTATAACAATAAATACTAACCTTAGCAAATCTGAATCCATCATTTTCGGCACATTCAAATGTCAAATCACGTTCCTCCCCCCAATAATAGTGGACCATTCTATGTATTTCACCGTATCGGAAAAGAATTTCTATTGGACAGGCTAGGCATGAAGTTAAAGGTTAAAGAGAGATTGGTGACCCTTGACTTTTACGAATGTATCTCAATTATTTATGGATATTATTAATTGTTCAAAATCAGTTGATTCATTAATATTTAACCTAATAAGCGTAGATAAAGCATATTAAAAATTTAATAAAAATTTTGAAATTTAATTTGTGAAATATAAAAATTAAAAAATAATGTCAACTGAAAAAATGTGAATATTTTATAACATTATAATTGAACTTAAATACATTAAAATGTACGTCTTTTAAAATCAGCAACTCCTAAATACTTCTTAAATTCCCAAGAATTATATGAAAATGCTTTTTTGTTTTATTGACATCTGCTAACTAATCAAAGGCATTTTTAACATTGATAGAATTTCATTTGAAAATTCTTAAATTAATTAAATTGATAGTCTCAGTGACATTTGTCAACTGTCAAAAATTTTCAATTTCAATTCGTGTTCAGTAATAATAAAATCCATTAAATTGATAAAAATTCTATTTAAATCGCTTTCTTTCGTCAAATTGACAGCTATAATGACAGCTGTCAAGTGTCAGAAGTGGTTTTACACCAAATTCTTCGACAGCTGTCGTCTGTCAACTGTCGGAAGTCATTTTATACCAAATTCTTGTTCTCAGCGTCCCAATAAACCATAACATACAGGTATTGAAGTCAAGACAATAGAAATTAAGAGTCATGTCTTAATTCTCTAGAAACGTAGAAATTCTACGGGGTGTTCCATTTAAAACGAAACACCCTTAATATCTCTTGAGAACATAATTGTATAAAAAATTGTCGAGACACGCCAATTTTTATTTTTAGGATGACAACTTTTGACATAAAGCAGTTAGGTGTCATTGTTTCCGTCTCCTCTGTACTACCACCCTTTCAAAAATTTTAAAAGTGACCATGTACCGAGTGATACATCATTTATTGATAAATCCTTTAACCCTGATAAAGAGTGAGGTATGTTTTTGTGTATTGGTCAATTCATGTTAATGTTCAAGATATTCAATAACCAAAGTTTCAGCCTAGAAAGGGTTGGTGATGCATATCATTAGTTTAAATTGTATTTCTGCTACCTATAACTGTATTGTTAAAATTCTACTCACACTCTAATAAGTCTAAGAAAGGCTCCATCCTGTAGGAAAATCTTCAAAAAAATTGTCATCTTCATATAAAACACATTCAGCGGCGTATCGACGGATTTTGGATTAACCTTTTTCCCGGGGATGTCACATCCAATATTGCTCTTATAGTCAGAACTTTTCTAAAAAGTATAATGTGAACATTCTTTTAGACCCAGAAGATACCTGATTCTTTGCATATCGAACATACCTATACATTATTGACCTTTAAGAAAACTGTACGATCATTCACCAAATGGCTTAAATTATTGGTATATATTTCCAGGTAAATGTTCTCATAACAGTTTTTCGTATATATTTAATTTCAAAATTACGTATGTAAATACAGCAATTTTTAACACGCAAGTATTAATTTGAAAGTATAATACAATAAGGTGTACGTAATATATCCCAGCCTTTTAGTATTCAGTCCAGTTACAAATTGTTGTTAATAAAAAATAACGCCTTTAATTCCTTGCAGCATTGTTGCAGACCTTTAGATGCTATATAAGTACAAGAAAACAATTTTATTATCGCAAAGTTCAGTAAACGATCACAACCTTTGTAAGGAACGCATTAATTCAAAAGCAAACAGATATAAATCTCACCTCCAATGCGAAGATTTACGCAGCAAGTTCTCAATTCAAATGAGGCAGTTTTCATCAACATCCGGTTTATTGAACAGTCAACTTTATTTCAATGCCCCTCGTGACGTACGCTACTGTCACTCCAGGTCACTTATAAAGGCCACAGGATCCATCTTTCACTACAAGTACAATACCACAAGTTCAGCAACATGAACGAAATTTACTTTTATTTATTTTTAGACGCTTACTCAAGCGTAGTGTGACGGACATTGAGAATTATACTAACAATTAAAGCAGGAGACAAGGGACATTGAGTAAGTTTAAATGATGTGCCTGTGAAATGATAAAACTGCGATGAAAAAAATCCCCCTACGTGTAAGCTTTCCGCGTGTTAAACCAAAATAATTTATTTCCCAAACAGACTGTTTGACGAATTCGGAGAGTGTAATAATGCAATCAGATTGGTAAAAATATAAAAATAACTAAAAAATCGGCGCAATAGAGATCCCAGGGTGATTCTTATTATCAAGGCACTAGGTAATCGCAGACAATCAAAAATTTTTTGGACGTGTTAGCACCGGTAAACTAGTGTTTTCGTAGATTATCGCAAAAGAAATAAATGAGATAGCAACACAAAAAGTAGTATTAATTTTACTTCCTCAGCAAAAGTGAGGAAGGTATGTATTTGTGGAAAGATTTTTGAAAATTTTTATTGCATTTCTGGATGAATCCGACGAAATATGACGATACACAAAATTTCGAAAAAAAAAATGTCTGTCGTCGTGTTTGTGTATCGTGATAGCAGCTACAGTTTTTGAGATAAAGCTGCAAATTTGGTACAAACGTTCTAGAGGCCAAGGAAAAAATTGAGTTCGTTGATGAGCAAAATCTAAACAAAAATTTCAAAAATTTTTTCACGAATACGTCAAGAAATAGTTATTTATGAAACAAGGGCGTAAGGTGAGATTTTTTCACGAATGAGAATTTCACAATCCCATTAGTGAAAAAAGCTCACCTTACGCACGAATTGCATACAATATATTTTCTACTACCAAAATATTTATTAAGAAATATACACCTAGCCACTCAGTTGTTTCGGATACAGTTCAGTAAGTTGCACCAACTCCCCTAACAATCACGACTCCGCCCCATAATCACGTTAGTCCGAGACGAAGCGTCGACCGTCTACCGGTTCTATTCAGGGGAGATGTGTGCAACTTACTGAACTGTATCCGAAACAACTGAGTGGCCAGACGTGCATGTATAAAGTACAATTTACTTTACGAACTAGTGCGTAAAGTATTTCATTTTTTGCACTAGTGCGTAAAGGCAGTTGTTGATTAATGCTGCATTTTGCTTAAACATACTTGTTATATGAGAAAAAATTAACACTTCTGTATTTAGCAAAATTTATTGTAGTGACGAAAATTACGTGATTAATTTTATATAAAATATATGAGATATATGTTTCTAACAATAGTAATTTAAGCAAAACTTAACCCATAAAGGTAGTCATTAATATGGCTTTTTGTGTCGAATTGGCTATATTCGAGTGCATTCAAAATCTGATAAATCAACATCCATATTCTCCTCGAGAACTAAGAAATGTTAAATAAAATAAAATTTAAAGGTGAAAGTTACATAAAAATCATATTTAATAACAAATTTAAAGGCTTCCCTACAGTTTTCTAATAATAATATGAAACGAACTTCAAAATATCAAACTTATAAGTCAAAATTTAACAATGACAATATTGCTATGGCCTACTTAATTTTAAATGAGTAACACTAATTATTAGTTTTGAAAGTATAAATGAAACTTCAAACTTATAAGAAATTCAAAGATTATTGTTAAAGAAAACTGAGAATTAGGTATGTTTTATAATATTAATACCGTGATTTTAAATAAATGGACTACATAAAATTAAACAACCACATTTAACGTTTTTAAAATAAGATCTGATTATAATAGGTGCTTATAGGTGCTCTAATATGCAATTTTTTACTATTTTACTTTACGCACTAGTGCGTAGCAAAAAAATACTTTACGCACTAGTGGCGGAAAGCGTGCGGAAAGTTAGTACTTTAAGATCGGCAGTAGAAAAAATTACTTTTATTATAAATTCCACCACGCGGTGAGGAAGTTCTGATCCAATAATTGGCAGCGGTTTCTAGCTTTATCTTTTGATCAACTTATCGAAAATAAGTAAGAATGGTACGTCCTGGAGCAAAGCTTTACGGTAACCACAAGACAATAGATAATCCTTTTTTTTATTTACCAGGCCCATTAAATTACTAATAATAATTCCTATATTTTTTTATTTGCTGAGATATAACTAAAAACGTAATCGGGTACATAAATAATTATTCCATATATAAATTATCCCATCATCTAGTGATTTTTAAGACAAAGCCTGTACGCTACCCCTGCAAAATTTTGTGTTCTATTGAAATTTTTGAATGCAGTATTTCGGGTGCCCACGAAAGAATCGCCTAGGAATAACCTGGTTATTATAAAAGATAGACTTTTGATTTTGGTTTTTTTTTTTTGTGAAATTGGGTATGGAATCCATTAGCCAGCCGCTATTTATAAAACATGTCAATACAAAACTACACGACATTGCGGACAAATTAATACACGACCAACGAAATACCGCCAACTTTTTTAATTTAAAATTCGCTCACTAAATTCAATTGTTTTGCATGAATTTTTAAAATGTAAAATCTGCAGGGAACGCGTTTCATTAATTAAGAAGAACTTTTCGTACATAGAGTAACAAGAAATACGCCCATGCATCAAAGTTTCAAAAATAAAATTCCACAGGGCCTACTTGTATTTTTCAGTTTTTTTTACATTTTCAACGCCATTTTTTAAACAAACGCCAATGTGTGGCACATCCTAAATTCAGAATTTCATGGCACACAAGAATACAAAAATATATAGGATCTATTTAAAATTAGAAAGGTGGTGTCATTTCCGGTTAGACCGGAAGAAATAATTTGTGCACAATTGTATCAATTTTTTTTTTTTAGTGACGTACCAAATTTGGCCACCCGGTAAGTACGGGGTGGCCCATTTTCGAGCCTCATCATTGGGAACTCGGAAACCGTATGCTATTTTCGGAAATAACCGAAATTTCGTAAAACCATTTTTGTTTTTTTCTGACGTTACTTGAAAACAAATATTAAAACGTCTCTTCCGCTTTTTTATCCTCTAAAAGATGGCGCTTTCAAATTTAAAATTCGACGTTACGTTTTAAGAAACCATCATCAATTTATTTTTTTTTAAATACGGATCTGAATTTTTTATTTTATTTTTTGTTACTTTTGAACTTTCTAAAAGCTATGACCCATCGCAAATTTTTGATTTTCAAATGTTTCGATGACAAAAACTGACATTTCCTGTATTTTTTTTTTTTAATATTTAACAACACTGTTTTTAAAAAAATATATTTTTTTTAGATTCTAAATTTATTAGTTAGGTAAAAAATAAATATGTATCTAAATATATGATATTGATATTGTTTGTAGTTTATTTGTGGCGGATAGTTAATATTCGTTGAACTTAATTCTGGGAATCACGCCAAATTCTAAAAAATAAATAGGAATAAGAAAATTGACAAAATATGTCGAGATAAAAGTGTAGTATCAAAGGCAAACCTCAACAGTTTGCCCCAGAAAACCACTGTATATAGTTCTAAATGAATATAAATACAATATTGTTATCTAAAATTCGTATCAATGGTTTTCTAGTATTTTACACTAGAAAATATAATAACAAAATGTATATTATATAATATATAGATATATATATTTATATGATATGTAAAAATCAATTATAAAACAATAATATAATAGAATTTTAGACAACAATATTGTATTTATATTCATTTAGAACTATATACAGTGGGCAAATTGTTGAGGTTTGCCTTTGATACTACACTTTTATCTTGACATATTTTGGCAATTTTCTTATTTCTATTTATTTTTTAGAATTTGGCGTGATTCCCAGAATTAAGTTCAATGAATATGATATTGATGAAAAGCTATATTAAAATCGAAGAAGAAGTGATTATAATTATTATAACTAAAGCACCTATCGGTAGGTAGCTAATTTAAGTTACAACGGTAAATATGAATATGGTAATATTTATTTATTTCCAAATCCGAAATGAGTAAATAGGATTTTAAAAAATAGTATAAGTCAAAAACTAACTAACCGAAAATGGAAAAGACGGCTTTGATATTAAAAGACAAAAATAAAATATATTTGAGAAGAAAATTGGCTGTAAACACAATTTTTATAATTTTCATATATAAGAATACGAGTAAGAATATATGGAATAATTTCAAAATTTTACGGAAATTTTTTACGCACTTACATATTTCTACTGAAGTTAAAAAATTTAATTTAAAGTGACACATACTAATGTCATTTTATTTTAAACTTCAAGATTTTAATAAAAGCCCGTAGCCCTCCCCTGCTAAATTACGTATTGTGAAAGTGAATTTCTGGCTATATAATGTTAATAACAATTAACTAATTAATTAATTAATAACTATTCCTACACTTTAAAAGGAACAAAATTAAAACCGAAAGTAAATGCTGAAATATCCCCCTTGCACCTCTATGCATTACTATTTTTAAAATCCTATTTACTCATTTAGGATTTAAAAATAAATAAAAATTATTATATTCGTATTTACTATTGTAACTAAAATTAGTTACCTACAAATAAGTGCTTTCGTTATATTTATAATTACTTTTCATTCGATTTTAATAGCTTTTCATCAGTATCATAAACTTAGATAATTATTATTTACCGAGTTTTTTACCTAACTAATAAATTTAGAATGTTGAAAAAATAATTTGTTTTAAAAACAAATAAATAATTTAAATATCTTTAAAAAATACAGAAAATGGCAGTTTTTGTCATCGAAATGTTTGAAAATAAAAATTTTAGAAAGTCCAAAGGTAATAAAAAATAAAATAAAAAAAACCAGAACTGTATTTAAAAAAAATTAATTGATCGATCGCCATCTTGTACAGTATAAAAAATGGCAATGACGAAGTGCCATTCGTTCTAAATTTGTTTTCAAATAACGTTAGAAAAAAATAAAAAATAATTTATGAAATTTCGGTTTTTTCCGGATATTTTCGAAAATATTCGGAATTTTCCAAATCGCGACACAGCATTTTAATAAGCATCAAATTGCACAATTTTGTCATAACATAATCTCTTTAGGTTTCCGAGATCCCAATGACCTGTTCACTGCCGGTTTCCAATCCTAATAATAAACAATAGCAAAAGATTGCGGAATTAACACAAAACTCTAAGAGGAATCGAGTCAATTACTCTAAGAATATTATTATTCCTCATCATCTTCGCTGGTTGGCTTCTAGTATAGTTTAGTTGATACGATTTCCTTTGTTGTTTTGCATTAACCTTGCAGTTTTTTACTTTTATTATTAAATATGAGCATCAAAGCTTAACTAGTCAACTAATTTATTTACCTTGTTGACTAACTTCGTTATCCTTTAATGTGACTTATCATATATTTTTAAAAAAGACATAGAATAAACGTACTGACTTCACCACCAAAATATATTTTATTCTATTACTTACGCGACCCTAACATTTATTTTCACAAAAAATTACTTCCAATATACTCGGATATTGGAAGTGCATCCGTTGTATTTAAATATCTAAACCCACACAAGGAGTAAACGGGATCTTATCACCTGTAGTGTGCGGTTTATTTGAATTTATAGACAGGTGACTTCAGGCCTCCTCCCGGTACTAACTTTATATTCGTGCGTAATAAAACGACTCTTACCGAAAACGTTAAATAAATAAATCACAAATACGCCTCATAAATATTTTGCAAATCTTCACTTCGCTCAAGTACTATTCTTAGATGTGAAATATTTTAGTTCATTGTTCGAATTTAAGCACACCAAAATTGTCACAAAAATAATATAAAACCTTCTAGTTCAATGGACAACTTGAAGAATAGGAGTCATTATACTCATTATTTTTGGCCAGGTAGATATTCCGAGTTATTTTTAAGGACGTTATAAACAAAGATGGTCGTTTGCGAATCGTATTAATTGGCAAAAAATGCTATAACGGTAATAGTAATGCAGGTTTTATATCTAAATTAAATCGTTAGTGTCAAATAAACTTCGGTTTTATTTGATTTTTATAAGGGTAGCCGGATTGTTTATTTATTCTTTTAGTAACACATTTATTTGCGGTCAAATCGAGTTCTAACGAAAATCAGTAAACCAATTAGTTTTATAGTTTTTAGTATACCATAAAAGGGTGAACATATTAATATCGAAGTAAGCTTTAATATCTTTTTTAGAAAATTGAAAATTAATTACAGTCGATTATATTATATTTTTGGTGTTATACTGAAATATCTCATTTTTATATTTATTTAGATATCAACCATGTTGTTTTCACCAAAATAGATTATCAATTGGCCTGTTATTTCCACCATTCCAAATTTAGACAAATAAGTGCAACGATTTTAAAGATTACTAAATATTTTCGGCAAACCGACGTGACAAAATCAAATTACTTAATGATATGATTGTTTCATCGCTATAATTATAGCTCCGTATTTCAATACAATTAAAATGATGAAATCACCCATAAAATCGTTATCGGTGTCATTATGAACATATGAACATACACTTCCCAGAAAATTGCTAATAACTAGGTATCAGTGCGAAGGTTAAGCAAATGTTGAAATTTTAATTTTAAGCAGATTAGACATAATTTATATAATTTAATCCACATGTGTGGATTTTTTAAATGTTTCTTATTAAATTAACAATGATGAAAGACACTAAACCACATATGGCTATTTTATGGAAAGTGTACATAAATATTAAATGTTAAAGAACAGCAACTGCTTTAATACTAAAATCTATTATAATAGAGAAATTCTGTAATCTGTTTAATAGCCTCTAGTCCATACTAAATTTAAACCAGTTGAATATGCTAAAAATCAAAATGTATAGTGGCCTACTGATGTTGATCTTGCACTAGGAAAGAAATAACAAGTAAATCTTATCATTTTTGAATAACCTCCATTACTTTTTAGCACCCAATCTGCTTGTGGGGGGGGGGGTTGAAGTTGGTAAGAGGTATTAGAGGCTCGTGGGAAATGTTACAGAACTCTCATATTAGGAAAGAAGTGGATGTATCTCCCTCAATAATAAGTTAAGGTTGTAAGTTGTTTAACAAAAGAGATATTCAAAATAAAGTGCCATACTGGCGAATAGTTGACTTCTATACTATCAGAAAGAAATACCAGGTGAAAGGGGGAAACAATTTCCTATAGTTTATGCAACCAGTACAATAAAACTTACTAAAATAGCCGAATTGAACGAGAAATGCGTACCATGGATGAATCAGTAAGAGCAGAAATTTATGACAAAGATCTGGGATCATCTTTGTGGGCAGCAGCACTAAATTACTTAGTTTTTCCAATAAATCAAACTGAAACTAGTAATGTTGTTGGTAAGATACCTGCCGAATGATGGTTTGGTCGTCAAATCAGTCTGAAAATCGTAAAAAATTTTGGTTGTGAATACTACATGATGATACTTGTTCATCAAAGTCAGAAGCTTGATCGAAAGAGCAAGAATGGAATTTTCGTTGGGTATGATATCGAATAACACGGATATCGATATCGGAATTTATTTACCATGTGAACACACGTCGAGGTCTCATGTAATTGGTCCAGAAAATGGATACACGGAAATAAATTGCAAACCAACTGAGCAGACGCAAGACAGAGCATAAGCTGATAGCGGAGAATCACCTGAGTCTGACTCAGATGACGATGAACAAGGTCAGGAGGAGTGCTACAAAAACTATTAAAGCGATCAGTCAGAACCAAGTCTAGAGGCAAGTGAGAAAATACCGAGATATGGTCCTCGAAATCGCCAGGCCATTAAACCGTATCCAAACTACAATGTCTATACCATGATTGGTGAATTTGAAGATAGATATTTCAGTGAAAGATGCATTGAAAGATTTTGGATGAAGAAAAGCGATGCAATATAAAATTGACGCACTGAATCAAATGGAAGCGAGAAAGCTAATAGATTTACCTAAAAACCGAAAGCCATTAACATGTAGATGGGTTTTACGTGAGAAGGCAGATGTACGCCTGAAAACACGAGTTGTAGCTCGGGGTTTTGATCAGGTGTATGGAGTTGACTACAATGAAACCTTCGCACCAGTTGCCAGATATTTTAGTATTAGCTCATGCTGCAAATGAGAGACTGAAAATTCACACAAAGCTTTTTTAATGGAAAAATATTTATGTTAGAACCAGAAGGTTTTGATGATGATTCTGGAATAGTCCGTCGCTTGAAAAAAAGCTTATATGGGATTTAACAAGCTTCCGAGGACTGGAACGCCATGTTCACCAAAACCCTGAAGATACTAGAATTTGAAGATGCCAATGTTGATCCATGCATTTTTTATAATAAAGACAGTTATACTTGGAATATTTGTCGATGACCGACTTGTGATTGGCCAGGATGAAACATTTATAAAACAAACACTGTCTGGACTAGCAATGAAGTTGATGATGGCCTATAGATCCTGAGAAAGGAAGATTATTCTATCTTGGAATTCAGATGTACTTAAAAGGAACAAGTCACGCAGCAAAGATATGAACGTAAGTGGTTAGCTCGTTTTGGTTTTGAAGAAGCAACATCTATTTAACCTGAAATGTTAACTGATAAACAGGTGAATGACACACCACTCAAAAATGAACCTTATTGTGAAGTTATTGGGAGTCTATATTTAGGATCACTGACTTGTCGACTCAGATAATTAACGGTCATTGGAAGATTATTGAAAGTATTCTCAGGGAACAGAAGACTTTGAATATTTTTTGGTGGCGAGTCAAAGCTGAGAGCATACACAGATGCAAATTTTGGTGGTACAGAGCCAGATATGATCTCAACAGTGGAATTCTGTTGGATTATGGAGGTTCTATTATCTGGATAGCTTAGAAACAGACAGCCGTCTCCATATCGGCAGCTGAAGCAGAATATCATGCGGCAGTCAGTGGAGTACAAGAAGTCAGTTGGATTCGCAGAATAATGAGAGAATTGGAGGTCAATATTGCGGCTGAACCTACTGTTATTTTTGTTGATAACCAGGAAACTATTCTCATGGTTGAAAATGCTGTAGAAGGAAACGTGATGAAAGGGAAGAAGCACATTGAAATACGTCGCAAGTGAGTTTCCACAATTCTCATTATTGTTTGTAGTTTATTTGTGGCGGATAATTAATATTCATTAAACTTGCTTCTGGGAATCACGCCTAATTTCAAAAGGAAATAAATAGAAATAAGAAAATGTCCAAAATATGTAGTATCAAAGGCAAACCTCAACAGTTTGCCCCAGAAAACCACTGTATATAGTTCCAAATGAATATAAATACAATATTGTTGATTAATTCTCAATATCTTACCACTCCTAATTTTCTATGAAAGTTTCTTTTCAGCTAGCTGTACTGATAATATATGTTAGAAAATTTAAATATGATATTTGGTTGTTACAACTTCTGATATCGAAGAACTCCTTACAGCTCTTGGTTTTATCCAATTTTTAATAGCTTTTATGAAGAATATGCTAATCTACATTTCAGATTAATGACAGTAAACAAGATTGGTCTATCCTCATTGTGCAATGTTCAATTTAATCGAGTTGGTCTGCGAGCATCTGGAGATGGAAGAATCAGCCGCATTAATTTATTTATCTTTGAAAGAATCAGATTCCTTCCTATCATAAGCAAATCTGTAGACAAAAATGATTGCTGCTACAGTAACTAAGTCATTAATATGAAGAAGAAACACGATACGATTAGCCAGATCACTGCTGAACATTGTGAATGAAGGAAAATTCGAAGACCACAAACACAGCTCACATACAATAGAATGTTGAATGATCTGAAATTAGTTTAGTTTAGTTTTGTCAACGTTGTTTCTACCTTATTAGTTTCTTCTACCAAATGTTGATGTTTTAGATTCGTTTCGTTAATAGTCTTCAACAGTATAGAGCTTCTGATTTAATCAAAGATTAAAGAAGAGTAAGATGCGACACTAGAGAGAGAAGTACGATTCAGTAACAGAGATATGGAAATTAGTTGAAGGGATGTGTATCTTAATCAACCGGGACCATCACAACAGACAAAATCAAACACTTAGGAACTGCGGTTACGAAAAACTAAGGCACAGAAGACGTAGCATTGCAGAACTTTAAACATTATTAATCGCTTATGAAAAAGTATGAACGTTGCAGATTTTTTCGTTGTATACAAGCTTCGTAATAAATATTTTGACTCTTACACCTTGTACTAATGCAAGTTTTAGTTACTGAGTTTCCGGGCATCACACATCATCAACCATTAACTGCAAAAAAGCATACATGACAATTATTAATTCTATTACTTAAAACAATAGTCTCACCTAAATATTCCATGACTTGCGTTCAGAACTTGATTACACGAACTTCGCGTAGTGCGTCGAGGAAAAGGGGAATATAATATTACACCAATTAAGCCACGACTAAAATAAACAACCATTATATTGAACTCCCTCTATATATATATATAAATTAAGCAATTATTTTCCATAGCTGAAAGCTGAAAAGCATCAATTAAATCGGGCTTTGCGAAAGCATTCGTGTTATAGACCTCTATTAATACATTTTAAAGTTAATGAATAGACTTCATTTTCAATATGCAGACTTAGTGAGGAAGTGTATAGCATGATATACAAAGCTGTACATTGTAAGAGATTAAGTGAGTTCGTTTTATATATTGTAAAATATTAAATTGCTCATATGTGGTTAATAGAGGGTACACTGTACGTAAACAAATAAACCACTCACGTAGAAGCCAGCACGGAAAATAGCTTAAAGGAAAAACTGCTGCAATTACGGGGTGAAACTTCAGATTTATATTATAAAGAGTATTCAAGAATAGAGGCAACTTGATGTTTCCTTCACAAAAGGTAAAGTTGTTAGCATTCTGCACTGCGTTTTGCTCGATCATCGCAATAATTTTAAAATCGTCATACTGCACCGTAAATGAATGAGCTCCGAAACTTCTACTTTGTTTACTGTGGATTCCTCAATTTAACTAGAAACAATCGCAGAGGATTCCAGCCTACTTAATGTTGAAGCTCATCCACATTAATTCCTTCATAAGCCATAACTGTTCCAGACGTTCGTCTGAAAACTTGGCTGGTATATTTTCTACATCTGGTAGATTCAAAAAGTATTGGCATACTTTTTCTTTCTAAAACAGAAACAAGTGTTTGGTTATCATCATCTATCAGGGTATAATTTGAAAGTTAAAATACATCACATTCATTTCTGAAACCTCAAATTTTATTAGTTTATCCCCAACCCCAAATTTACGCAAAAAGGTAGCTGCTACCAACTTTTTCTATGAAATTGGCCTGAGTGATATCAAGCGTGTTTGCTAAATCCGTGTAAACTTTCGTTGTGAATAAACTACCATAACAATTGCGCTCGATAGTGAATTTGTTTAGAGGTTACTATTATTTTTACCGTGCTATTAATTAAGAATAAGAATGTGTTTTGAATTCAAATATAATAACTACTTTCTATACGTAACGTCTAAGTATTATCATAAATGGATTATTCCAATGCATTATTATTCCATACCAGCCATATATTAAAGCGTTTTCAAGGATAATCTTTTCTATATTGAGTTTTTATAATTTGCATATTCTATTTTTGTATATTATTTATTTGAAACCTTCTCGTTGCTCCTTGATATCGCCAAAATTAAAATAGTCGAATTTACAACTTTGACCTACCTAGATATTAGCTAATATATTCTATCCCCAAGTAGGAAGCGAGTAGCGTTTTTAATATTTCATGTGACTCATATTGCGTCTCACAATTAAGTATAAACTTTTCATGTTTGCGGGTTTCAACTTGTTTATTGCATGTCAATGAACTTGATTATATTTGATAAAAATATGTTCCAAGAAATTTATTATTGTTTTCCTGTATTTTAGCAGCGATGCAATGACACTAATGAAATTTGAGATAAGATAAATAATTTGTTGGGAAATGTTCTACTAAACGTTATTACATCGCCGGATAAGAAAACGGGAGTGATGTGATGTAATCATTGCCAGTTACTAATTTTATAGACCGTTCGGGCTAATATGATTGACGGTCAATAAGACCAATTTTTTTTTGGATCAAAGTTCTTGTTTGAACGTAGCTATATTTAGAAATTATTAATGTGGCTATTAGAGAATCGAACGAAGTTCAGGTATTAACTCGGAATTGTTACGAGGTACACTCACCTCTATAACTAGCGTTTTCGTCTTATAAACTGATCGATAATTGGGGCGTAACATTGGGAAACTGACAATTGGCTAATGTAATTTCCAATGTCATCAAAACATCAGTGGGCACATGTAGTAAAATCCAAATAAAATAAAATATATGTCGCATCTAGATTTACAAATTTCATATTTTCGGTTCCCCAAAAACCTTAAAGGCAGGAACTTTTGAGTCTCGTCAGATCATAATCTTAAGGTATAAAATATTTCTGATATTTCCATATTTAAAATTGCCACATCAATCAGTTCATGCAATTTAATTATTATTTTTTTGCAAATCACAATTTTGGAAACGAATTTTACGTTTCTAGAATTCACAAATGTATCGTTTTTTATGTCAAAATGAACAATAGCGTAATATGATATAAGATCACAAGCTGGTTAATCATCGTATCCGAACCAGTGGTACCTTGGAATAGTTATACTTATTTCTAGTTGGCCACGAAATCTGCTATCAAAATTTCATAATGTTGATTCTAAGGCTGTCATAGAGCTGGTGATTTGTAGAAGAGTTTCCGGGTTCTCCCCTTTGACTATTTTGAATATTTGACGTTCTGACCATCTTGTCGTATCTTATCTTCTTCTCACTTCTACTTCAGAAGAAGACCATGACGAAGTGATTAAAGCATCTAACAATAAAAATAATCAACGTGGTAGAAAGATTGGAGCTACAAAATTTCAAAATTATCGAAATCGGCATTGATTTTCATGAATATCACTGTTTCTTTCTAAGCTGAGCCTATACGAGGCATTATTAATTTTCTTTTAGAAACGCTTGTAGCTTCCCGAACCAGTTTTCGGAGTTTTTTTTTGAATTCCATATGCTATTAAAAACAACGTTTAAGTTATGTTCTCTCGTTTTCTCATTTTTAACCCGGTTCTAGTTAAAAGTCTAATTTAAAAAAAATATTTGAAACGAAGAAAAGTGACTTAAAGACTCTCATTCAAAATTGTTGGCTAGAACTGGAAACCATCTAAAATCGTTCAGTTACGGATTTGCATCACTTGATCAGTAGTACAGCGGTACTGGAATAGGTGGAGTAGATTCGCAAAGGGAGAACACAATAAGCCCCGGAGACTACATTGCCATCAATGTTTAGATAGATGAGCCGTAGGAGAAAAATAATGATATAAATTATTGTTTCATTTTATTAATATCTTCAAAGTTGGATAAATCACATTTTTATCAATTTTTTTTTTCTACGGGAATATATCATAGATATCGTTATGACACTTCTAAATATTTCATCGTAAAAAAAAATATGTTATCGTCTGCTAGGTAGTGTAAATAACTGTTTAATAATTATTGTTGAGTTGACTGAATTGGTTGATAACGTGCTCAAAAGCGTTGTTGACCAAAAAGTGATATGTCCAACTTTGGAGTCTTCGATAAAGTTTGAAACATTTTGAATAAAGGTAGACTGCTCAAAATTTGAAGTGGATCACACAAAAAATTCACATAATTCAAACTGGTGTAGGATTCTAAAAATTGAATATATTTCAACCAAGTTTATGTCACTTTGACGAATGATTCTTCAGCTTTGATATTATTTGAAAGCTGTTATTTAAAATTCAAAATTAAATTTGGTACAGGGTGTTAAACGTGCCTGTGTCATTTTGTGATTTTTTTATGGTGTGTACCACGTTAGCGAAACATCCTGTATAATTTAGTGTTAAGTCAGATTTTAGTCTGAAATGTTATCTTTAACGTTTTTTTTTTGATTTTTGTTCTTATCTTCAGAATTTAAGAAGATGCGTTTTTTTATAAATGAATGTTTACTAACAGTGGACTTATTTAGTTAAACAAATTATGTACCAACAACAAAGTACGAAAAGTATTTTTCAATCTGACCATTAAAAAGACTATAATATAATGTGTAGGTAGAGTCTCCTCTTATTCTTCCTTACCTACCGTTTTCAATAAATCTCTCGACTTATCTACGCCAAACTCGTATTCTGCCGTTATCTGGACACAAACAAAATCTGGACTCGTCAGAAAATAAGACTCTGTCCCATTGTTGGTTGGTGCTTCAAACCAAATTATAAACGCTGCTTCCGATGGTCTGCTGTGTACATTTGCCATCCGTAACTTATTTCTACGAGAATTGTTTCTGTTGAAATATGGATATTACTGACCTGTCGAAATTCTTGATGAGGCACAAATGTCAAACTGACCATTACGAGTTTTGTTTTCTAAGCCGACTATTTAGGGATATATGATATTATTAATTGTAATTCAAAAGTATATACTTTTGAGCTTTTCTAGAAAAAAACGCATATTCTTATATCCTGAAGATAAGAACAAAAATAAAAAACACGTTAAAGTTAACACTTCAGGCTAAAATCTGACTTAACCCTTAAATATACAGAATGTTTCGCTAACGTGGTGCACACCATCAAAAAATCACAAAATGACACAGGCACGTATAACACCCTGTACCAAATTTAGTTTAAAATTAAATAACAGCTTTCAAATAATATCAAAGCTGAAGAATTATTCTTCAAAATGACATAAATTTTGGTTGAAATATGTTCACTTTTTAGGATTCTACAGCAGTTTGAATTATGTGAATTTTCTGGGCGACCCACTTTAATTTTTGAGCAGTATGTGTTGGTAAAATTTTTGCTAGTTGGTTTTTGTAGCCTTTTTATTTCTTAGTGCAACGAATTCTTAAATCTTAATTTGTATGAAGCTTAGTGTGCTTGATCTCTTGAAATCTCTTCATCTGAAAGTCTTATTAAAGTGTCATGTTAGTTTTCCAAATCTTTATTTTTTAATTATAACAATAATATTTTTAAAAATTTAAGCATACCTTGGGACTCAGCAATCAATTTCCGACCGCTGCACTGGCTTTTTTCTGAAGAAGAAATTATTTCCAGTCTTATATATTCAGACACTGGGTCGTATTATCATGGTGATTCAGTTGTATATAATACAACAGAATAGAAAAAGTATACCTATTTATTTTGTATAAAATGGGGGGGGGGGGATATAAAAATATTTAGTTTTGTTTGGAAAACATCTATCGAGTGTCCAACAAAAATACAGTCAAGAAGAACACATAAGAATTTTGAAATTTTGAACCTATTACGTTTTTGATTATCTTACTAGTGCAATTTTTTTTGCTATGGCAGATTAAACTGTTAGGTGCTATTAAAGTTTCCATCAATATGGTTACTAATTTTGTATGCTTTCCATGGAACAAAAATATTGTTAATATAATCAAAAGTATGTCCAAAAATAAAAATAGTGAGTAGACGTATACGCACTCTGATTATTACAAGAAATTTTTTACAATCTTTCTAGTTTCTCCAATATTTTTGTTAACTTTACAGTTGCGAGAAAAAATGTTCTGGAAGACCAAGTAACACAAAGGAATTCATTGACAATATTAAAGATATACCGGAAAATAATCGAAATCTTTGAAGATGTTCTTCTAACAAACGAATTATTTACTACAGTAAATATTGCTAAACAGTTTTTACACCGATGGTCGACGTTCTTTAATCTCAGAAAATGCTCAGGATGCATTCAAATATTCTTGTAACTCTTCAACGTGATAATTTCGCGAAAACGGATTTATTTTACTTTTTCGTGATGAGCTCACTCAAACATAGGTATTTCCCAAAGAAAAAAGTTAACAAACCCATTTTGCGAGGGTAGAATAGTAGATTAAAATGTATGGACATCTCGCTCTCTCAATATTGTTGTTACCTAGTTCTTTCCATTTCCTCGCTTGAAAATCAGATTTATCAAACCAATGAGAAATATTTTGAAGAATTAAGATTTATATCCCTGAAGATATCGAGAAAATTATAGTTTTTTCTTGCAGTATGAATATGGGTACAGTTGTTGTTGTACAATCTAACCTTACTTTAACTTTCGCTCTGATATTATTACAGTAGGCAATTTTATCAACTCTTGGTCACTGAGAACTTATGCTGACTGGTTAAATAAAAATATCTTGTTTCATGATTGGATATATACAAGAACTGTTTGTACAATTGGAGCATATAATGAAATGACAATATTATAGGTATAATTAATTATTTTTCAACTTTATTAGTGACTTATTTCAAGGAAGTTTTGTGTCCACTTATAAATTATTTATAACTGATACGTTTTGTGGGTAATTTTGGACAAACAGTAAATGAAACACTTTACTTAGATTAACCGATTTCTCCTGTAATACCAGGCTTCATCAGAATCTACAATGTGACACATTATTTAATTCCGCAATAACAAAAGAAACTCGAAAATAACTTACCAATCTAACAATACATAAAACAATTATTACAACACATCATGTTGTTAGTCAAAAATATTTGTACACAAAACATCACAATCACTAACAGTTTTTTCATATAATAAAACCACTACATACACAAATTGTAAAACATTCAAAAACTAATCAAAAAGATAAAAATATAAAACGTGACTGTTATCAGCGACTAGAACAACTTAACCTTACTTGATAAAACTATTAATTAAGTCCACTTCTTCTTCTTTACTACACATGATACATACAAGCAAATAAATCAGGTGATACAAAATATTTTGGTATTTTTAGCAAGTACCTATATTTAATCATACAAGGAGGTATAGAAGGAGAAGAGATTTCAACCTTAACCTAAAATTACTCTATTAATTACATTTTATTTAAAACCTTCTTAGTATGTTTCGATAAATATTGCTCAATCCTTCTATATCCGTTCTTAAATTAACAGACTTTTGGTTACAATTAATATGTATCATCTCCAAAACAATCTTTTATCTAAATTTATCTCCGACTCTAAAATTGTTACATTGTCAAAATCAAAATTATGTCCTAAATTAGTTGTATGAGCCGCTAGTGCTGTATTGGTTTTCTTTTTGGCCACATCATACGTATGAGATTTTATTCTAGATTTCAACCACTGTTTAGTGTGCCCTATATAACATTGGCCGCATTCACACATAATCATAATAAATTTTATGCAAAAATAATGCAGTGTTTTGTTTTTAATATACCTACTTAAAAAATAAAAAACAATTACTAAAAAAATAATATAAGAAAGGAATCAAATAGGTAAATAAAAATGATAGATAGTAAATACCCACTGTCATTCCTGTGTATTAGTTCAAGTTGAAATGTTGTATACGATAAGTTTACCCTGCTTGTTACTGAATTTGTTTTTAGAAATTTTTATTATTATAACGTGTAACAAAAAGACTGCACTTAACCGTAAAATTTAAAAAAAAAATTTTTTTCGTATACATCTTTATTTTAAAATAGTATTCTCATATTCTATTTTTACTTTCCAAAAATATTTTCATTTTAGTAGGTATCTATAAAATTAGTACAATTTCTCAAAATTTAATATTATAAATAACTTAAAATTTTTTTTTATCGTCAATTTTAAAATGTATTATGTATTTATTTGTTTTTACACTATATGTTTGTCCAATTATTTTTTGTAGAAATTTTATTTTAGTCCTGAAGATGCTAATAAATTAAGCGAAACGTCGACTGAGTTAAAAAAGCAGTTTTATTATTTGATCTATGACCTGTCCCAACCATCGAAGAAAAAATAAATAAATAATTAATTATAAATACGTGATTAAAAATTTATATTTTTGTTGGTTGATCCGAGTTCAATTTTTATAGCAAACAAGTAAAAAGTACATATCTCTTCAATGTTGTTAATGGAGATCGAATCACAATCATTTCACTATTTCACAATTCACTATTCATTGAATAGTGAATTGTGAAATAGTATTCAATAATACCCAGTGCAACCGAGTTTTATGGTATCTTGATAAAAGTAACTTCTCTGGAAATCATAAATATGTGTATTAGTGTATTATTAAGTCTGACTAAATGAATACTTCGTGAAATGATAATTAATATATTGTGGAAAAAATAGAATACTACTCATAAAATTCCTTTATTGGACGTTACCGGTTTCGTGAACAATATTCTTTGCTTCACATCCTCAGACGTAACAGGACTACAATTAATTAAAAGTAATAAATAAGGTGACTTTATGTAATAATTGATCTTAATAAGTTATTAAAACTTAAAATAAATCACAGAGAGCAACCACATTTGACTATAAAAACACAAGAAATCTAAATAAAAACACACACTAAACATAGAATAATTTAAAAAAAATCTTAAAAAATATTGGATAACACCTTTAAATTTAGTTTAATTATAACATAATATTAAATAAAAATTAATATACAGTTACAAATAAAGAAAAAAGAAAAATACTTACATTTTTATAAATTGAAAACAAGGGTAGTCAAAATTTTTGGATTGTTTTCCAACATAGTCAATAATTTAAAACAATGTACTATATGTATCTATTTAAATTAATAATAAAAGTGTTTTTTATTTATTTAAAATTTTGGTTTCTTATTAAAATTCCACGTGACAATACAACGAATTAAAATCAAATGAGAGGAATCATTAATCTAGAAAATTCCAAAAAATATATGACGCCCTCTATCAGTAAATTTAAAAACATATAATAAGTTAAACATCAATAAAAAGGAAACCACGTATAACGAACCATGTGATTTGGAGTTTATTCTATTTCATTCATTCTATTCGTTATACGTGGTTTCCTTTTTATTGATGTTTAACTTATTATATGTTTTTAAATTTACTGATAGAGGGCGTCATATATTTTTTGGAATTTTCTAGATTAATGATTCCTCTCATTTGATTTTAATTCGTTGTATTGTCACGTGGAATTTTAATAAGAAACCAAAATTTTAAATAAATAAAAAACACTTTTATTATTAATTTAAATAGATACATATAGTACATTGTTTTAAATTATTGACTATGTTGGAAAACAATCCAAAAATTTTGACTACCCTTGTTTTCAATTTATAAAAATGTAAGTATTTTTCTTTTTTCTTTATTTGTAACTGTATATTAATTTTTATTTAATATTATGTTATAATTAAACTAAATTTAAAGGTGTTATCCAATATTTTTTAAGATTTTTTTTTAAATTATTCTATGTTTAGTGTGTGTTTTTATTTAGATTTCTTGTGTTTTTATAGTCAAATGTGGTTGCTCTCTGTGATTTATTTTAAGTTTTAATAACTTATTAAGATCAATTATTACATAAAGTCACCTTATTTATTACTTTTAATTAATTGTAGTCCTGTTACGTCTGAGGATGTGAAGCAAAGAATATTGTTCACGAAACCGGTAACGTCCAATAAAGGAATTTTATGAGTAGTATTCTATTTTTTCCACAATATGAACAATTACTCATATGGGATTAACCTTCCTAACTTGATAATTAATAGCACGTTGTAAAGTGGCATTACTTTCTTAAATTAGAATGTGCTTCGCAAAGCTAATGCTCACAATTATTTACAGCATTTTAAATCTTATGAACATAGTAGATATATGAAGTACGACGTATGTACATTGTGGGCTTTATTTTGCTATTTTTTACTCGTTATTAAAAAATATATCTCAATTCCTATAACCTATAAAATTAAAACATTTTTTTTTTCATGTTGAACAAGCGTTACCCGCCCTGTGAGCGTGAAAATTCGCGTGCCAATAAAAAAATCCCAGTTCGTCTTACGAAAAACATACAAAGATCCTATTTTGGTGATAATTTCGTCCTTACATACGAAACCAACTATCTAAACAGATCCTAAGATCTTAAAACAGCAAAGAACTCCGACAACCCCAAAAAATGTCAAAACGTCTTTTGCTTTGAAGTATGATTTTTAATTCCATTTGAGATGGCCGAAAGAAACAAAGAATCATTGAATATATTTACTCCTTCTCCTTATTAATATAAATACGCTCCTACTTTTGTTTACTTTGACTAAGTATTCCTTGAAGCCAGGTAATTAGGTTTTTTTTGAAAATTGATGGATTTCTTAAAGAATTAGTAAGGTACGCTCTACGGCCACCCTGTACACTAATTGCGCATTATTCCTCTAGATATATGAACTAACGGTGGTAAAGAGAAAACATTTCGCGTTGAAAACGTGCTTGTAGGTGTTCAAATTTACATTTGTTGACCTTATATGAAGAAATTTATTTACTTTATTTAACCGGCGCTAGTGTGTCACTTAAAAGAATATTTACCTCAATCCATATTCATAAGACATAAATTTCATTAAACTGTTCGATGTCAATAATGAAATAAAATATTAAACTTTTTTGTATCTAATTATTTCTTATATCAGACAGAGCGATCTATTAAAAACTGGTAGTTTATAAATTCGTAATTAATAGCTTCGAAACGAGCAGTTGCTAACAAAAATAGTAATTAAATAATGAAAACTAGTTATTAATTTAGTAACGGCTAATTAGTAGATAAGGACGCGAAGAAAAATTATGGCTCGAGGTAGTGAATATCTGTAATATCAAATTATTACTATCTCACAATAATATCATTAATAATTTAAAAAAAAACATGATAATGACATGCATTAATGAGTTGTAATTTGAATTAAGAGGAATCTTATGCTTCTTCTCGTACGGTTTTTGTGATATAAATTAAAATAATAATAGTAATTTCAGGTAATTGAAACGGAGATCTTTCACTTCAATCATTTATGGACCTTGTATTAATATATTGTAATATTTTGAAATTCAATGCGTGAGTAAAATCATATTTTAGTGAAATATTACCCCGTACGTCTTTCTTATGTTTACAGTAGAGGTTTTAGACATTGAGGAAAATCTTAACTTTACTCATTTAGATTAAGTCTGCTTTTTACCAGGGTGTAGAAAACTGCCAAAGGTAATAAAGAATAAGAAAGAAAATTAATTAATATCCAAACGGTTACCAGCACAGACCTCGGACGAAATCATACGTCAATCTATCATCTGACAGGTAAAATAACCTACAAATGTTCGATTAAACTTAGCAGCATTTTACGAAAGGAAGATGATGGAATGGTAAAAATTGCCGATTTAAAACAAAATTCAACCTATGTGAGGATTTCTTTCAAAAAATGTCTAATATCGAATTAGGGAGTAGCTGCAGTGAAGAAACCGTAATGCTAGGGGTCTTTATTAACCTGGAAAAAAAACTCGGGAGTTTCGTGTTAAAAATTATAAGCAAGTTTTATTTACGATTAATTAACAGTAAAATATAAACAAACATATACAGTGTTTCCCCGGATTGAGTTCTTTTTTATTTTCGATTTTTCGACAAAAAGTCCAAAAACTCCTGCTTACTTTGAAAATAGCATTTCTGCTAAGAGTGTTAATATGTTCTGTACAGGGTGACCGAAAAAGTTCATAATCTGGAAAAAAAAATTATTTTTGATTTTTCCCTAAAAAGTCTTTCTTTATAAAAACTCCTGCTTACTTTAAAATTGTAAAGAGTGTTAATATTTTGTATACAGGGTGACCGGAAAAGTTCATAATCTGGAAAAAAAAAATTATTTTCGATTTATTTATAAAAACATTCGCTCAAGAATAATGTAACTTTTATTTTGATTTAATATAAAGTAAAGGGGTATAAAGAATAAATAAATTAATCTGAAAATACAAGGTTTTCAAAAAGTTATACTTACTGAACTACTAAAATAAAACTAAAACTTCAAAGATCGACAATATAAAAACAGCTGGGTCTAATTTTTTATTTCAAACCACTTTATTTGATATTCTGCTTTTAAATGAACAGAAATGCTATTTTCAAAGTAAGCAGAAGATTTTTCAGACATGTTTTTCCAGACTATGGACTTTTCCGTCCACCCTGTACAGTAAATATTAACACTCTTAGCAGAAATGCTATTTTTTTTAAGTCAGCAGGAGTTTTTAATAAGAGAGACTTTTTGTCGAAAATCGATAATAAAAAAGTTTTTCCTATTGTGAACTCAATCCGAGGAAACACTGTATACTGGAGATTTGCGGCAGGCAGGCAATACTAAAGCGGCAAGGCATCTACCGTTGAAAGCGATAAGACGATATATAGTAGTATATACAGGAGAACGAACAAGTAATAATACGGTTAAGCGGTAAAGTGTTTAGCAGGCAAAGCACTTTATTTACTCAAGCTGATGAGCGGTGACGGTTTTACTTACGAAGCTGGACTAATCAGGCGGACTGCTAGAAGCAAACTGAATATCCTAATGGGAGAAATGCGCAGTAAATCGGCGCGGCAGTTTGTGAACTTGTAAAAATTCAGTCTATACAGGGTGCGCCATTTAAAAGTCCCCAGACTAGTAACTTTCTTATTTTTTACGCGGAGACCATGTTGCATACAGTGATTAAAAAAAAATTGTTTTTGAAAAAATTGTTATAAAAGAAAATTCCCTTGTATAATTTTTTGACTTACCCTGTATATCAACTGTGTTAATTTTTCTTATATAAAGGTTTTAATTGGCTTCAATTTCAATTTTGAAATTTTTGAAATTTCCCATTTAGTAAGTACATTTAATAAAAGTTTGTTTTTAGAAATATTTTTCCTCTTGTTTTTTTGTTGTTGTTTTGTTATTTTACAAATAAACGTACTATTATTATTTAGAATCTTATCAAATTTATTTTAAAAGAATTCAGTTTGAGAATCGAAAAGTGTTTCTTATTGTTTTTCTCTAAAACCAAAAAAAAAGAAAAAAAATTCGAACATGACGTAATAACATAAATTGAAGTTAATTAAAACTTTTAATGAAATCACTTAAAATATAAGGAAATAAAGCTTCCTTTTGTAACAATTATTTCAACAAAATTTTTTGTAATCATGTACGTTTAAAAAATAAGAAAGTTACCTACGAGTCTGGGGAGTTTTAAGTGGCGCACCCTGTATACTGGTACACTAACAAAAATTATTCCAAGTCGATTTTACTTACTCTCTGGATTTCTGGTAGTTGCATGCTGAACGGAGTGGATTGTTAACTAAAATTTCAATCTCGCGGTCGAGGTATCTTGAGTCGATGATTGTAGCAGTTCGTCTATTATATTATATGCAAAATAATACACCAAAAACGTTGGAACTTCAACATAAAAGAATCTTAACGTTACAGTAATAAAATAAAAATGTGTACAGATCCATTTTTCATGTATTGCAAATATGTAGTTCATCGGAGCTCGTAAATCATCACAGGAAAAAACTGGTTTTATTTCTCATACTCACCACCGTACTTTATTTTATCACACTGCTGATATAAGTTTCTTCTAATTTATAGGACGAATTGGAACCTTCGTTTCGAGGAGTAAAACATAATTTCAACACATTTTGCACAAATAGATGCCGCCCTAGGTAATTCACAAAGATATTGATCACATTGCGCGATTAATCATCAAACCAAGTTAACTTGTGTCCGCTAGTTATGTGAGGATGGAACAAATGTGTTAACAGGACATGAATTAACACTCGACATTTTCGCAGCTGGCTTATTCCACATAATCATTTTTCGAAACTACACAATGCACAATTGATGAATTACATCCTAGGATACTGACGAATTAATTGTTGATTAAATGATAATCCCTAGATTTAAAAGGCTCTTATCTTTACAACGGAATGATATATAAAACTGCCATATGCATGACTCAATTCGTCCCACTTTTCTTTACCTCCATGAATTTTTTGAAAATTTTTGAAGGCAGTTCTTTCCTGTTACAAATATTTTTGTGCGCCGACTTGCCGGAATTTAATAATCCCTTGATTTAAAAGGCTATATCTTTAAAACAGAATGAGATATTAAACTGCCGTATGCAAAACTCGATTCGTCTCATTTTTCTCTGTCTCCATGAATTTTTTGAGAATTTTTGAGGGCATTTCTTCATCTTTACAAATATTTTTGTGTGACGACGTGCCGGAATTTAATAATACCTAGATTTAAAAGGCTCTATCTTTAAAACAATGATATTAAACTGCCATATTCATAACTTAATTCGTCCCATGTTTCTCTACCTCCATGAATTTTTTGATAATTTTTGAGTCAGGTCTTGTTACAAATAATTTTGTGCGACGACGCGACGTGCCGATATTTAATAATCCCTATATATATAAAAGGCCCTATCTTTAAAACAGAATGAAATATGAAACTGCCGTATTCATAACTTGATTTGTCCCACTTTTCTCTACCTCCATGAATTTTTTGAGAATTTTTGAGGCAGGTCTTGTTACAAATAATTTTGTGCGACGACGTGCCGATATTTAATAATCCCTATATTTAAAAGGCTCTATCTTTAAAACAGAATGAGATATTAAACTGCCGTATGCAAAACTCCATTCGTCTCATTTTTCTCTATCTCCATGAATTTTTTGAGAATTTTTGAGGGCATTTCTTTCTCTTTACAAATATTTTTGTGCGGCGATGTAACGGATTTTAATAATCCCTAGATTTAAAAGGCTCTTATCTTTACAACGGAATGAGATATAAAAGGCTCTATCTTTAAAACAATGAGATATTAAACTGCCATATTCATAACTTAATTCGTACCATTTTTCTCTACCTCCATGAATTTTTTGAGAATTTTTGAGGCAGGTCTTGTTACAAATAATTTTGTGCGACGACGTGCCGATATTTAATAATCCCTATATTTAAAAGGCTCTATCTTTAAAACAGAATGAGATATTAAACTGCCGTATGCAAAACTCCATTCGTCTCATTTTTCTCTATCTCCATGAATTTTTTGAGAATTTTTGAGGGCATTTCTTTCTCGTTACAAATATTTTTGTGCGACGATGTAACGGATTTTAATAATCCCTAGATTTAAAAGGCTCTTATCTTTACAACGGAATGAGATATAAAAGGCTCTATCTTTAAAACAATGAGATATTAAACTGCCATATTCATAACTTAATTCGTACCATTTTTCTCTACCTCCATGAATTTTTTGAGAATTTTTGAGGCAAGTCTTGTTACAAATAATTTTGTGCGACGACGTGCCGATATTTAATAATCCCTATATTTGAAAGGCTCTATCTTTAAAACAGAATGAGATATTAAACTGCCGTATGCAAAACTCCATTCGTCTCATTTTTCTCTATCTCCTTGAATTTTTTGAGAATTTTTGAGGGCAGTTCTTTCTCTTTACAAATATTTTTGTGCGACGATGTAACGGATTTTAATAATCCCTAGATTTTAAAGGCTCTTATCTTTACAACGGAATGAGATATAAAACTGCATATGCATGACTCAATTCGTCCCACTTTTCTTTACCTCCATGAAATTTTTGAGAATTTTTTAAGGCAGTTCTTTCTTGTTTCAAATATTTTTGTGGGACATGTATAAGTTTAAAATAACCATTGGCATGAAACTTTGCACAGAATGAGGCATTTTCTGGTTTGGTAATCCCTTCGACATATCCGTACAACTATTAAATTCCTTAAAAAAAATGTCAAATATGTCTTTAATTATTGCTTTGGTGTACGACTTGTAGAAGAGGTTCTGGTTGCTTTTCCACGTTGATTATTTTGAATTGTTAACGTCTCGACTCTAGTGGTTAGCTTTTACTTTCTTAGATTTAGCTGAACAAGATTAATTGATTACAACGAATGTATGTAAGAGTAACAGGTAAGTACTTTGAATAATTAGAATTTGTACAATTTCATTCTAAAATGGGTACCATGTAAACAAAATTTCAATTTCAAGACATAAATATTATTATATTGTGTATTACGTTCAAAGTGACAAATCCTTTACGTAATAAAATAAAATTTTAGGATAAAACTGAATAGAACAGAGCCATTGATTATTTCAAGCAGCCACAATTTCTCTTTCTGGTAGGTACTCGAACGTTCCCAAACATTACCTAACGAAACAGCAACAAGTTCCTAAATCTCTTGATTTATGACAAGGAAATAATATCTCTTCTTTATCGAGGCATTTCGCTAGTAAAAACGGAAATGATTAATCAGTATGTTGATATTAATTATAGACGTATTAGTTGTCATGCGGTAATTATTAACGTTTACATTTTTAACCGCTTCATTCCGTATAATAAACATGTAAATTTGGCACCAATTACATGGTCGATAAAATATGGGTCTTGAGGCTAATTAATAATATTTGAAATCGTATTTGTATATGAGGAAGTTTGATAGGTAATAAAATTGTGTCAAATTTACAAGATCAAATACATTTCACACTTATCGTTAGACCTCAGGATCTGACGTCACTTCCTTGAAAACTCGATCAACAGCAGAGTCGGTGCTCTTCCTTCTGAAAGAATTTATAGTGACTTTGTAGAAAATTAATAGCGACATATAAATATGTTTTCACACGGAATACTTTACTGTTAAATGCTAGGTTTATTTAATTTCACATTTAAACAGGCTGTCCTAGCAACGTGCCAGATAAATAAGAGTTATACAGTGTGTCATCGTGACCATCATCCATTCTTTATGAGGCGGTAATTTGTCATCAAGATTCTGGAAAATAATTGCGTAGTAATGGTATAAATAAAGTTTTTGACGATACATGGAATAAGTTGGAAATCTTCATCTTCTTCTCGTGTCGATGACTCTACTCATCTTTCACAAATAGAGGTATTATCCACAACGACTAAAAAAAATATTAATTTCAGTAGTAATGAAAATCTCCTTCAAGACATCGAAATAAAATTAATTAAGACAATCTATAATACAATTCTCAACGCAGACGCTTTAGTTCTTTATTTCTCATAATTCCTGTAAATAAGCGCCATCAGCATTCATTTACTGTTATTTCAATTACGTTTATATGAGAAATAATAAAACAAAGTTTTATTAACTACCGTTTAGAACCAACGCTTTTATCTGAAACCATTCATTTGCTTGAATAATTACTACTCTATTTTTTTGCTTTAATTGCTAAACGAGACAAAACTTTCCTATAATTAGTGTCATCTGCATAAAATACATTGTCAGTTGATAAGTTTACAGGTAAATTGTTAATACGCAGACTATCTAGAACGACTCATTTGGAATAATGGCGACATAAGTAATCGATTTGATATCGCCGTCGTTTAATTGGAAAGAGAACCTGGCAGTTACATATTATGAGTCTTGTCTGTTTCAAGTTAATTTAGGCCTGATACCGTGATGTTACGAAGGCTCTCAGGAATGAAATCAAGAAGTACAAACGGTCCAAATAGAAACAGATCTGCGAGTAGTTGGACGAGAGTATCTAGGAGGATGGCTACAAAAAGTAATTAAGTAGGTACCTCCAAAACGTTCCATCGGCTATTCTGATGGAAAGGATCAAAGAAATCTCAAATGTTACTGGAGTGTTACTTGGAGGTGTTGCTGAAACCAGAAGGTAGTAAATTTAATCTTTTCACAAATAATAGACTTCAACAAGAGGGGCTCAGGGTAAAGATAGACACAGATAGATACAGAATTTTTGTAGGTAAGAGAGTCATAAAAAGAATCCAATATTTATTGCAACTGAACATTTATTGATATCGGTTAAACGAAGTGAATCTCAAAAATTCCGCCATATAATCTACCACTGGAAAGGGACACCAAATACTTTGGCATGCTGGATGAAACTGAAAAACAGAGAGAAGCTGTTGAAACCACGCTCGTCGACAGCTATACAAACATCTGGCGTTCTCAGTACCAGAAAAAAAGACTTCAGAAAAGATTTATTCGTAGCGAATGCGATACAGGAAATAGTAGAAAAGATGAGCGCCACAAAAAGAGGGGACAACTGAACGAAGCCTGTAACCTTCCTTCGTTATAGCGGAGGTTCGGAGACGGTTACTGTGATGCCTGAGGGGCGGCGGTGCTTTTTAGGACGGTGTCTCGGGCGCCAGTTTTTGTTTTACAGTGTAGAAACTCCGCTTTACTGGTAGCTGCAGTGAAGACACGGTTAAGCCAGGGGTCTAATTAACCTATAAAGAAAACTCAGAATTTCGGATTAAAAACAGAACAAGTTTTATTCAAGATTTAATACAATACAATAAGTTACGTATTACTGGTTAAATACAGCACAAATATATACAGTAGTATTTACAGCAAAATTTAAAGCAGGCAAAACTAAGAGCGGAAAATTGCGGTTAAAAAGCCGAAAATCGGCAAGCAAATAATATGGTGGAAACGAGAAAGCCAATCTACGGTTAAAAGCGGCAAACTATGGTTAAGAAGCGTACGGCAATATATCTCGGATGTTAATCTATATTTGACCAGACAGGGCAGTACAATTTACAGGCAAAAATGTTCCAATTATTTTACGGCAGGTTATTTTAATAAAATAAATACAAACAACTATACAAAGCGACGACGCACTGATAACGTTGCTGCGAGCGATTAAACACGTCAAGACAAAAAGATACCAAAACGTTATACGCGGGAGCACAATTTACTCGAAGCCGGAAAATTACGTTTTATTAACTTAACGCTGATCGCGAGTCGTACAAAACGATTCGAACATAGAAAAATAATTGAATAAAAATCACCGGCCAAATACAATAGATTAACCTAATATGTCTTACTCTTTCTAGCAGCGGAGCTTCCTCTTGGTTCGGTGCGGACTTCTTCTCGGAATGGCGGTCTGGACTGGATCGGGCGAATCGCCAACTGATATTTAAACGGCGAGTATGTTAGTTTTATAGCCGCTTGATGACGCGTATCCCTACTTAATCTTGCGCTGTGAACACAAAGCTGACTTCAAGCGTCTTATACAAATGTTAGCGCACTGTAGGCTCACATTGTAGTCCATGCATTTTCTTGCATAAGGAGTGATCGGATCAACATCGAGATTATTGCATTCGTCACGGCATAATTTAAAAATGTATAAATGAAAAAGGCTTAATTTGAAGTAAATTAATATTAGTTGAATTTTACCTGCCTGTTTTATACATTTATAATTATATTTTAATTAAAACTAACAATATTTCGGTGCTAAAATTCACTTCGTTACAAGCCTTCAGAAGAGAAAATATTTTCTACGACCTCTCGACTGTAGGGACTAAATTTGACAGCAAACAAAATGAATATGGTGATTCTAACGAAGAGGAGAGTTTCTACAGAACCAAATGGAGGCCTTCAAACGACGTTTGAAGCACTTGGGAATAACATTCGATACAAAACTAACTTACTAACTAACAGAACTACTAACAGAAGCAGCCCCAATCTATTTATTTCCATAAAGTTGAATGGATCTTAACTCGAATGAAAGAAATGGATAGGGTAAGTGTGAAAGAGATATTCCGCACCATGGGCAGAGGAAGGTTATCAGCTAGATTTACAGGACAGATAAGTTCATGGGTTAACCACGTACTAACATAGCGAAATGCACTTACACCTGAAGTAGTTCCAGACCGATCATGGGTTCTTTCAATCCTCATATGGTGGGAAAGACAAAGGACCGGAAATGCGTCTACTGTGAGAAGGACATCACCACGACACTACTAACTACTTCCACTACTACTTCTTCTGCATTCTGCATCTTAACTTTCGACTATCTTATCTTAAGTTTGAACCAATGTCATTTGGGGCTTAGTAATAAAAGTTTGCATTACTCAGTCATGATTTTATTCAATTTTCTTTATCAATTGAACTCCAGTTACGATGGACTAACGTGTAAGACTACGATGATGGTTTCATCAAAATTGGAACTGATATTAAAGTTAGCTTATTAGGATTTTAGTGCAAAATAATCCTTTATAGTGGTCTAATCCTTTCCTTGTAGTACAATTGGAAGAAATTAATAGCAAAGAGGTTTTTTGAGGTTCAAAATGTACCTACCTACAAAGTAGGTTCAATCAAACCGAATTTATCTATTATAAATTGTCATACATTAGACCTTTTAGATTTAGCTGCAGCGACCTACAAACGTTTTTGACACAAAAATGCGCATATTTCGTCCTAAATCTGTGACCATCCCCGTAGTGTGAAAAACTTTGTAGAATAGAAATTAAATAAGAGAATAAACAAATTGCTTTGAAAACTCTCCCTGCGACACGCACCCACGAGCTATTCTAGAAATAAAATTAACAAAACCGCCTTGTGCCTAAACGCGATTAGTTTATTATTATCTTATTGAAGCTTCAATGTCATTTTGCGATTGCAGAGTCGAGTCAGTTCAGTGACTGCATATTAAAGAGCCAAAACACATAAACATTATGCTCACCTTCTCAGCGAGGCAGACGGAGATACTAAGTTTATGAGCCATTGGCATCTCAAAGGGGAGATGCAAATGAATGTGTGTATGGCTTGGGAATAACAATTCTTAAATATCATACATTCATTTGATGATTTATACAGATTGTACGCGGTCTGTGTTTTACACAGAAAGAAGTTTTGGTACCTATATAAGGAAGGATATAATTATCACTGCCAATGGTGGAATTAAAAATTCCATTCAAACTATCAAATCTATTAATTGCACAGTTATTCTTCCACTGACGAATCTTAAGATAAGATTTGCCAGAAAAGTATATGATCTATTACTACGTGCCTGCTCATTAATTGAAAAAGAGAAGAGGGGGAGACAAGAAGATGAGATGGGAGGAAAGGAAAGGAGAAAAAAGGGGGATATGAAAGAAGAAAAAGAAGAGATGAGATAAGATGACAGTTGAAGACGGGAGGGGTGTATTGGCTAAAGTTATCGTTTTTTATGCAGGTCAAATTTTGGTTACTTCTCTCTTCTGGTTAACTTTTATTTAAAAGAGCAAAATTACTTACAAATTCCCGTGTATGAGATAATGTCTTGTATTTGTTCTACAGATTTAAAATGAATTTATTTGGAAATAAAACATTAAATTAATTCTCATGAATGATACCTTCCACATGAATAATTCAGTACGAACGTTCATGTGTGTTCAGTAATAAGTCAAAACAGTGGCTGGGACATTGGCCATGAGACTGTTTATATGACTGCATGGCGAGGGGAGCATTACTGAGATTTCCTTTTTAACGCGACTGCAAGTAAAAAGTGCAGCGCAATTGGCGGATTCGGTGTGAACGGTGAACGTATGTGAGGATTGAAAACAAGAACACCAATGAATCCAGTTTTCAAAAAATATATACTTGATAAAATTCCCCAGAATAACTATTTTAGTGATTAGAATTTGGGCGTAGCCAGCTGCGAAATATGCACAGTTTAATTTATTTGAATTTAGAAAACACCCAGTAGAGCAATATTCTGCGTATTTCTGTGTGTGATTATAGAAATATAGTCGAGTATACTCTAAGTTGGCCGGTACAAAGGTCGCTACGTCGTCTGAAGTAAGATTGTATTCGATGTGTTAGAAATGCCAGTGGTTCTCAAACAGTTTGACACTTGAAACTGTGATGTGATCTCTAAATAATAATTGTATAAAAGTATTAAAGGGTTTCATAAAAAATGTTAAGAAGTATTAATTTACTAAATTTGTAGTTTTAGTGGAATTCTACATTTTTATATATAGGCTCGGACACAAATGAAACTAATAATAAAAAATAAATTGCCCAATATTCGGTCAATAACAATATTAATCATTTGGAAAAAAAAGTAATCGAAAACTAATATTAGTTAGAATAATTTTTTTAAATAGAATTATCATCGCTAGGCTACACTTTGAATTCGCAAACTGTTGGTGATGAAAACGTGTGTTATTTGTTAAATCACGCACATAGCATCAGCTTATAGAAATGGAGCGTTCCTTAAACAATACTCCATAAGTCCGTAACGATTGGCAAATCTTGAGAGTTTGACAGCCGCTGAACTTATTGAAAACTTAGATTATGTTATCTCTCTCTCTTCAGTGTATATTTTATATTTCCGTCTCAAACGGAGGGACAAAGAAGCTTGGTCGACATACGGGAACAATGAGTGTTATGCTCTTGCTTTAACTTGAGTGCGAGAGAAAATTAAATCGTACGCGCAATATCAACTCATACAGATGCCAAGTTAAAATATACTCGACTTTAGTTAGCTTTATCGTTGTTGTACCGAGAATTTTCTATTACCCCTCAGTATTTCAAAGTTCAAACTGGAAAATCAAGAAAGTGGTTCAAGAATACGTTAGAACAAATTTTTGCTAGAAAAATTATAAAAAAAACTTCATTATAAAAACTGAATTAACGTCCATCATAGAGATAAATTTGGTCAAATATTTTTTTAAATTAAGTGAATTACAATTTGGTGATTTTGCAGGTCACTACAATTTATTTGTGAAAAATCAAAATATTCAAGAATTTTCCCATCAGTGATGCAAAATTCTATGGAATGTTATCTTATTGGAAAGGAAATGAATTCGTCAAATTATAATTACTACCCAACAATTATTATTGTAATGTGTTGTAATCGTCCCTATTAATCTCATGCAATAAATTGGACCTATAGTTTTGTTGCTTATAATCCAAAATATTCATTTATTGAGGGTGTCGATTTTTGTCAAAATTTTCATCTAAATAGCAACAGGTGTTTTTTCTTTGTCATTTTAGAAGAAAGTAAAGTTAACAAAGAAGCAAATGTTATAAAGTTTTCTGTTGATTCTAAATCCTCTCAACAAAAGTCCATAAGTTTGATTTATTTACATTTCATAGGTCTTTTCTTCAGTTCATATTTTGCGATATATCAATCTAGATACGAAGCCCAGCAGTTCTTGCAAACATGAGGTAGTTCAGATTAAGTTAATAGTGGAAGCTAAACATTATCTGGCAATCAAATAAGGGGTAATGGAAATGGAAATGGAAAATGAGAAATATATGGAATATCACATTTAACCGGCAATCCAAATTTTAACTTTGGGGAATGATTACCCATTTAATAAAGCCAGACGCACGCCCATTACGGTCCAGATAGTGTGACCAAGCATGGCCACGACACGCCTTATCCAGCTGCGCTATCTACTCAGTGGTAAAATTATCATAAAAAAGTAGACTTACATCGGAAATGTTTATCTGTATTCTCTTGAGATGTGCCAAAATAAAAGCGTAGTGTTGTTTTAAACTATTATCATTATTTACCCAAAAATTGTTGATTAAAATTTATTCCTGTAAATTACGTCAGGCAACTATTTCTGCGTACATCCATCGAAATGATCTTTGAAAACAAAGCTTTTATGAAGATCATTGTCTATGACAAACGTTTTTGGCTCCCTAGCTATGAAACAATATGCTTCCAAAAAGATTCATAATCGGTGTTTCAGTTTTTTTAGAGACGATATGGCGAAAGCCAAATGCATTTAAGTCAACTTCAAAGTAAACAAACCCAATTTGCTTACTTTGAAGGCCATTATTCTTCTTCGCACGCTCCTAATTAGTTCATAGTTGTGAAATATCCCAAGGTCTTTAAACATTCTTCTGCAATTGCTCCAAATACATTGCCGATGATCACACCACTAAATAATCGTGGATCATGTTGTGTTGACATAATATGCGACTTCTTCTTCTTTATGTATGTATGAAAATGGACCAAGATATTGGATATATATTTCCATGGTCAAAATATCAGTGATGAGCTATTATACAGCTGAGTTGGGATTATTCAATTTCCTTCCTACGTCCTACTTTCATCGTGATTCCAAAAACAGAATCCAAATTCGACAGATCCAAAGTGATATC
Organism: Rhagium mordax; assembly: GCA_963680705.1. NCBI lineage: Eukaryota > Metazoa > Arthropoda > Insecta > Coleoptera > Cerambycidae > Rhagium > Rhagium mordax. Next base: position 101,672,095 of record OY796657.1, read on the forward strand.
ATTTCTCATTTTTCATATTACAAATTAAAAGACAGAGTAAATGAAGCGCTGTAAGCTGTAAATGTTTCTTTTGAAGAATAAATTGAAATTGCAGATGGTATTAAAACAGTGGAATGATAGGGATTTGCTTTATGGAGAACCATAATCAGTACCTACCAGATTTTATTACGCTACATCAGTTTGCAAATCCACACGAGTCCAATTGTTTTACCAACTTTAAAACGAGATTCCAGAGGGTAGAAATGGCCAAAAAAAATTATCAGTTTGTTATATAACTTTCATCTGCTCGTACATGTAAGATCTGAAGAGGAAATATTATAGTATTGGCATCTTATAGTAATATATTTAGATGTCAAGGATTTTTATGTCTATGATGGGGAAACACCTACGGCTACAAAAAAGAATGTAGATGGAAAGAAATGTATCCAGGATTATTTAAAAAAAGTTTTAATTCAAGATTTTGCGACCAACGGATAGATTTTTAATTTTACGATGAGCATATTACTCATAATTTGATATATTTGATTCGAAAGATTGCCACTCATTCCACTCATCTCTCTCAACTCCTTGACTTGGTAGTAATCAACTCCTTGAAGACCTCTTGGGGCGTGAGATTGGTAAAATGATAAAATCCTCAAAAATGAATCCTAAAAGGATAATTTCAAATTGAATTAGACATACTTTGGTCGAAACAAAATCTAAAACAATTCATAGAGGTTTTACAAGTTTTCTAACTGAGAAAAATTTCTTAGTATATCAAATAATAATAATTATCAATAACAAACAATTAAAGTCAACATTTAAAACATCAAATGAATGATATAAAAGTTTCTTAGCAGTGACATTTGAATAAATATCACTGGCAACATTTCTAATAATTTCGAAAAAAAAACAGAAGACCAGTTGCTTCTGGAGCAGATTAGAAGTAATGTAAGCATTTTGCAATGTTTGAAAGAGAAAGAGAAACAATTGAAGAAGGATATTAAATAACAGGAAAACAGAAAAAACTGGAATTATCAGACATCGAAAAAGGAAATGCAGTTCTTTCTGCTGAAAAACATTAGGAAAAACCTTAAAGTCGAATTATTTGGCGGCAAAAGTGAAGATTGTGAAGAATTCGAAGACGAAGTCCAATTCCAAACTTTAGATGAAGTTGGTGAACGATAGCACCTGAACAACGCTTCTATGAAAAATCTATTAGAAAAAACCTGTAGGCTGTGATCTTGTTAAGTTTTTTCGGAAATAACTGATGAAATGATGTAGGAAGATTCAGAAAAACCACAACGCAAAAACATTTGTTTACAAGAAAATTAGTTTTTGGATTCCTTCTATTTGATTAAATTAATTAAATGGTTTTAGTATCCAGAGATAGTTGAGAGTTTTAATTGTCTCCGAATGATGCCAACTACGTTGGTGCTGTCGTTACAACAAAGTCTCTAGTTCTCCCCAAGAAACATAATTATTTATTCTTTCTTTCCTTATTTGGGATTTAATTAATGCCATTATCACAGTAAAGTTTTCATTTCAACTGAGAAAGTTATAGAATTCAATATTCTATAGACTAGAGAATCCCTAGGCTCTTAAGGCGTATTAATCCCACAGCCATGGCATATCGTTCGTATATTAGGCCGGTCTTCCGTGATGGGCTGCTCATTAAAAAAAGAGGAACAAATTAATTAAATTCACCTCTCGAAACAACACTGGACCAAGTCATTTAAAAGCTAAACGATACTGTTCTAGGCACGGTAGACAACAGTTGTTCTAAAAAAAACACAAGAAAATTATAGCCGCTTAACTAATTAAACTTTATTACTCTTTACACTTGACCTCAAAGTACTCCGACACCGCATTTTATGTTTTTTTTAACCGGTTACTATCCTTGATGTTATGGGTGCTGTAAATGCTTTAGAAACATAAATAGCCAAGATACTTATAAATTAACCGGCGAAACTGTTAAGGAAATAATTATTTGTCCAATGGTGAATTACCTAAATCATTTACTTGCGTATGTTGAAATTTAAAAAGCCTGCACTAGTCAAACACTGCGTTTTTTAATAAAAAATGCTAATAATTATAATTCGTAATTTATATGTCCGATTTCCAATCGTCATTGGTCTCAGTCAATCCTTTCGTCCTCTTTCTTCTCTTCCTCGTTCCTGAATAGATCTCTCTTCTATCCAACCTTTCTTCATTAAATCTTGTTTAGGCGATCTTTCTTCTGCCATTGTTTGCACATGTCCGTACCATCCGGATTGGCTGATTCTTACATCAAAATTATTGTACGTTTGACCATTATTTAATGAATTGTTTCTCTCGTTCTTTAATATCACTCATCGGAACAGTTTTGCATGTCTCCCCTAAAGGTCATTTCCGTAGTCATTAGTATTCTGTCAGATGTTTGCTTCTATGGCCAGACTTCACTGTTGCATGTAAATATACTTTTAACAGTGGTACCAAAGGTATTGTTTATTCTCCTTGGGTCTTTGACTTTTGCATTTCCACCTTGCATGTATATTTCCTTAGTAGTTTCATCCAGCAAAATTTATTCTGCATGATTATCTTCCTTGCACTGACATATCTGTTGTCCAAAGACCCTGTTTTGTTTCTACTAAGCTTATGTCAGCGTTAACTTCAAGACCCATTATCTATATTTCTCAATAATCTCACGTTTCTTGATCTTGATACTCGCTGTTGGTATAAAGTCATACTCCTACTTCAACTTCTTGTATACTGGGATATACTATGTTTGCTAGTTAGATGATAAAATGGCTTCCCTAGTTGTTTTATGTAACTTCAACCACATTAGAGACTCTCATTTCCAAATCTACGTAAAGTAATTCGTGATTGTAAGCCATCCTTACATCAATCAATTGAGTTATAAAATAGACAAAGTCTATAGATGATCTACAGCTCGAAAACCTACCCCTTCTTCAACCTAAAGATTTTCGTATTCTATGCCAGGTTTATATTTTTATCAGTTGGTCATGAACGGATTATACTAGTGACAGAAATATTTCACCCTTCTGGAATATCTTGGCCAGCAACTCAAGAGCTTTTTCAGTATGTATAAATGCAACGGTGCCATATTTCAATTAGTATGGCAAAAAGCCGTCAAAACCTGCAACTTTCCTATTTTATTAAGGTTTACCAAGACTTTGCACTTCGGCTCATTCTATTCTGATTGAAGATTCTACAATAACTACCTCGTCTGTATTACTTGTTTCTCTAAACTCTTTCCTATGTTCAATTAGTAGTGTCTTTAAATATTCTCCCCATTACTCTGTTAATAAATGTAATTAAAATTATTTCTTCTACTGCCCTAAGGTCTTTAAAAACCTCCTTTAGTTATTAAGTTGGTTAGGCTTTCTTTTCCATGCACGAAGGCTACTTCATGAATACTCGTGTAATATGTGTGGAGTTTTTCTCTATTGCTGAACATATTTCTTGTGTTGAGCTAGTCTACCTTGGTACAAGAGTCTTACACGTTTTTGTGTCTTCTCTACAAAAATTCAGCCAGTGAAAAAATTGGGACTATTGACTCAAACTTTTAAAATGTACAGTTTGTCATACCATTGGTTTTACAAAAAAAATTACATTAATTACAACTTGTGGTGAACTGGGACCGGTTTTATTTAATATCAAATCAGTCTTCCTATATATTTAAAATTCAATTATATTTAAACCATTATAAATTTTTCAACCTCTACATATGAGGAATTCTCATTATCCTATCATAAAAATGCAACTACTCAGTTATTTCAAGCTTGACCACCACCCTTTCCACTATCTTTACACGGAAGATACCAACACATTTCATATTTTACCAAAAACTTTCTTCGTCGATGTAATTGTCTTTACCATCAGAAGGTAAGAGACTTTCTAGATAAGGAATTGAAATTTATGCTTTCAATTTTTCCATGGAGGTGACAGGCATTTCCATATTTATTTCACCGAAACATCCAACGAAAATGATCAATAAGTCCATTTGTTTTAATAATTGCTCTTGTACCAATCTCCTTTCTAAAAATGTAAAATAATTAAATTATTTGATACCCACAAGTTAAATCTAGAAGTTATAATAATATGTGTATGTGCAATGAATTCATACAATGGATCACTCACCTCATCAGTCATTAGCTAATCTGATGTTTGCCTAGTTGATTCCACTAATTGCTTTAATTTCGTAAATATACTAGTTTAATTTTAATACTGGAAACATATAAGTCATTATAAGCTGTACTATAAATATTTAAGAAACAGAAAAAAATCTGTGAAATTTAAGTCGGTTAACACTACTAATTGCAGAATAAATATTTAACAAATGTAAATAAAATGCTTCTCTCAAAATAACTCTTCGCATACACATGAGATACATGGTAAGCCAAAAATATCAACCGCTCGTTTCTCTGGAATCGAAAAGTGCCCAAGGGCGCAATTTAACATTAATCCGCTGGCCACACAAATAAAAGTATTTAAGGAAATCTAATTAAATAATTTGTTGCACTGAAATCGATTAACGTTTTCTGTTTTTATCGCAAACAGAATTGGACTTCGTGCTGACTCATACCGTATAGAAATTATTTTATTTTGAAACGAGTAAGTGCAGTTTATAAAAATTATCAGACCGTGACCTTACCCAACGTTTTCTCTTTGACAAAGGTCATGACGTAAAAAATATTTATACAATCGAAAAAAATATTTGCTTAAAAATTAGACGGTTTGTTGACTTTGTGTAAATCATTAACTGCAATCATACGATGTAAACAGATCTTATTATTTTTAAACGAGCTTCTGAGAAAATTCGCCTCTAAAAACAAGCTATTTTATTAAAAAAGTTATCCGCTGCTTCCAGGAATACTCTAAAAATTATTTATTAGATTTTCGTAGATTACTAGCCACTTTTATCGTTTGTTACAGCATATTAAATTAAATAAGCTGAGTGAACTTGAACAGGTTAGCGCTAATAGCAAAAAGGTAGTTTTCTCTCTGCTGATCGGTTTACAAATTGTACCCAAATTTTAAGTTCCCAAAGCTATCTATATATAAAGTACATATTATATTAGTAGTAGTCACCTTGGTTTCGGGATGACATTGCCTCAGGGTTTAAGGTCTCACATAAATTGAACGTTGACGTTCGTAAAATACACAGGATCGTACTTACAATTATTGTAAATTCTATAAAATGTCAATTGTAAGATTTTATTTCTCGATTTTGGGTATCAAGAAAACAAAAACCGCACAACATTTACTGAATTTAAACCATTCTAGTTCCTGAGAGTTCATTTTAACATTGTGTCATTTGGAACGAGGGAACTCAAAATACGATTTTGTTTTTCAAAACATTGCATTTTTGAAGATATCATTTGCACCAAATCAAGATCTGCAGGATTTTAGCGTGCGTTTTTTATAAAATAACAATTCAGTAGTATTAGGTTTCACTGAACATTAGGTGCTCCTAAAAATAGATGAAAGTACAAAATTGTTAAGTATTCATTTAGGTTTCTCTCCACATATACACGTATTCCACACCAAACTAAACCACTGACGAAATGTTTGGATAGCATAATAATAACTACAACAATTTGTTGGCCCAGTTGACGTGAGGTGTTAAAGTTGAAGTAATTTGGATTTGGACGTTCCTTTTTCCTTTTCTTATGTTTGGCTACAAGCCCCAGATAGTGTAGAAATCACCTTTCTTATCATTAAAATTTCAATTTTTAATAATAATTTCTTAGTCTTGTAAACTCATTTTTTTATGTTTAAACCATCAATTTCCACGTTGTTGAGGTCACGGAACACAATTTTGATGTGGGAACTTCATTTTGACAGCTGCCAACTGCCAAACTAACAGTATGTAAATTTTAGCATATTTTGCGGAAATTTTTGATACCTACATTCTTGAGATCATTGATCACGATTTTGATGTCGGAATTTCATTTTAAAAGCTTCCAACTGCCAAACTGAGTATGAAAATTTTAACATTTTGGAATTCTTATATCTTATATACCTATACATATAAAAAAACTTTTTTTCAAAATGTTGAAAGTTTCATACTGACATTTTGACAGTTGACAGGCGTTAAAATGAAATTTTCACATTGAAATCGTGATTAGTGGCCTCAAAACGTGGGGATTGATAGTTTACACATAAAGAACTTCTTTTCAAAATGTTTAAATTCTCATACTGTCAGTTTAACAATTGGCAGCTGTCAAAATGAATTTCCCACATCAGAATCGTGATCAGTGGCCTCAAAAACGTGGGTATTGAAGGTTTAAATATAAAAAAAACTTGTTTTCAGAATGTTGAAACTTTTTCATATTAGTTATCAGTTTGACAGTTGACAGCTGTGAAAATGAAATTCCGACACCATAATCATAATCTGTGACCTCAAAACGTAGGAATTTATGGTTTACATATAAAAGAACTTCTTTTCAAAATGTTGAAACTTTCAAACTGCCAGTTTGACAGTTGTCAGCTGTGAAATGAAAATTCCGTCATTAAAATTATGATCAGTGACCTCAAAAATGTGGGTATTGAAGGTTTATATATAAACAAATTCTTTTCAAAATGATGAAACTTTCAAACTGTCAGTTTCACAGTTGACAGCTGTGAAAATGAAACTCCGGCATCATAATCATGATCAGTGACCTCAAAACGTAGGGATTGATGGTTTCCATATAAAATAAACTTCTTTTCAAAATGTTGAAATTTTCATACTGTCAATTTAACAGTTGGCAGCTGTCAAAATGAAATTTCCACATCAAAATCGTGATCAGTGACCTCAAAAACCTGGGTATTGAAGGTTTAAATATAAAAAACTTCTTTTCAAAATGTTGAAACTTTCATACTATCAGTTTGACAGTTGACAGCTGTGAAAATGAAATTCTCACATCAAAATCGTGATCCGTGACCTCAAAACATATAGATTGATGGTTTCCACATTAAATAAACTCATTTTTAAATCGAAATCGTTATCAGTGATCAAAAACGTGGGTATTGAAGGTTTACATATAAAACTTAAAATAATGGATTTTGGAGAGAAAGTATATAGCTAGTTGTAATCGAATAGCACTATGGAAAAAGCGTTGAAAAGCTGGAGGGCCAGAGAATCTAGACAAGCTGAAAATTTTATGTAGATTTGCAACTTTCTATAATAAAGTTAAGAACATCGTTACAGGTGAACTGAAAATGTTACATTACAAGATGATACAGATGAGATTGCTAGAAAGGGATCTGAAACTAAAATGAAGATTTTTGAAAAAGCTTACTATGTAGTCAAGTATATGATTGGAACCAGTGTTAAGACCTGACGCTAAATATTCTGACCTCTATTTCTGGTGAGAAAATGTGGGATATACCACATAGCGTATATGAGCAAAATAATGAATGTAGGTTCGACCTTCTTTACTCACAGTGTTGTTAAATAGAATTCTAAAGGCTTTACCAAATGAATCTCTCCTATAATGATGGGAATCAGTTCCAAATGTGGATAGAACCATTGCGTGTATATGAACAACGATTGAAACAACTTGAAAATAGTATATGAAGCCCTTGTTGTGAAATCAAATAAATCATCTAACTCATCTGAAATCGCATCTAAAATCACCCTAACTATTTATTTCATACATCTTTTGTTTTAGCTGTAGTTCCATTCTACTCCAGATAGGGTTTATGGTGACCACCAACTCCTTCGATGTCGCGAAATTCAGCGACCAAGACCCACGAAGTGGTTCAGCATTCTGATCATCTTGAGTATAAGGAATTATAATACCTCTGATTCATCTACGACAAATTCAATTCATTCATTTAGCGTTATATCTCCAAAGGCAGTCACACCTCTACTACACAATGCACCACTTGTTTCCATATTACCTTCTATATATCTTTCATTTCTTTCTTAAAATCTACCCATCAGAGATCAGTGCAATTATCTGAAAACAAGCACTCCTTCAACAAAAAGCAGGTAGCCATGTAGTCACCTCACTGACAGGTACTATGTGACCCTTGTAGCAACTCTTTCCATTTTGCCTCTAAATTTTTCTCGAAGCTGATGATTTGTAGAGGAGTCTTTGGTTGGTGCTTGGCTTTACGTCAGCAGAAGAAATAAGATGATCGAGACCTGCATATTTCAAAATACTTCAAAAACGCTTCTAAAAATTACTCGAGAGTTTTTGTACGCCTCCGACAAGTAGATATCCGAATATAACTTCCTCGTAGTGGAAATTGATGATTCGATTTTCATCTTGGTGACAAATCGTCGTTTGATTGAGGTTTTTAACGGCCGACAAATCAGCGCCCCATTTTCTCAGACCATTGTCTTGAAATAGCTTTTGATGGCAATTCCATTCTTCAGATTCCTATATTTTATGAACTTTAATACTGTTTGCCAGCAAATAGAGCCTTAGAATATACAGTCCTTTGCGTTTTATTCTGGACTTTTCTAATGACTGAATATCCAATGAATTTAAACTTTTCAAAGTCGTTAGAGTGAGGTTATATGTAGCGTGTAACATTTTGATTGTATACAAATTTATATAACCTGCCAGTCTTCTTGAGTCTCCATGAAATATTATATTAAAGAGAGAGTAGACACTTAAATTACTTTCCCAAGACATGTTTTCAGTTGTAAAGTGATAAACTTCGTACTACTGTTGATAAAAATAGTCATTATTGCATATAGGAAGTATAAGAAGGCTCAGTACTGAACCCTGAGGTGCGTCTTGTTCGACTTTTATGGCTACTATAACTACTACCTTAATTAAATTAAGAATTATTTAAATATTATAATATTTTAAATAAATGTTTTTAATAACCAACAACTGACATTCAAGCGAAAACAATTTTGGCGCAAAAAGTTTCACCGATTCTGGTAGGCTGATTTTAACGTATTTAACAACTAAGTAAAACAAAAATAATTGTTTAATAAATATAACAGAATGTATTACATTCAATGGCAATCTAAAACATTACCTATTTAATTACACAATACCTAGAACATAAACAAATTACATTACAAATAATTTATATAATATTAGGCTTACAGATTCAAATTACGTTCACTTACGAAATCAGTTCAACAGTAGTAATATTTCGCCACAAACAGTTTTTTCAAATTATTGTTAAACGCTATTAAATTGATATTGATATCCTTGAAAGTATTTGGCAATTTATTATAAGGGACCAGAGAATATAATTCTGTCGCCACGTTTATACGGGGTGTCATAGTCATAGAAATATTTGTACACCATAAGGTTAGTTCTAACTATTATGAATACGCCCATTTTTTTTGACCATTATTCAATAGATTTTTGAAAAAATTATTTTTTTTGGCTTTAAGGTTGAATAACTTAGCAGGAAAGAATCTTCATGTTACTAGAGAGAAAAATTATGACAATAAACTAAGGAAAATGTCGTAGTTTTTTTTAAGAGCGCATGCAATTTTGAAAGCCAATAGCTGGAGCCATATTGTAAAATAAGCTTTTGTGTCGTTGGTGGCAGTCTACAAAATTTAGATATTAATCCAGCTATTTCTTGGGATCCCTTGTAAACTTGCATATATGTAGTGGGTTCCAGATTGTTAGATTTGGATAAGTCTGCAGTTATTTCTTTGAAAGAGGGACTGGAATTGACGTACTTCGTAAGAAACACGAGATATTTGGACCATACTTATTTATTTGGGAAGATAACCCTTGGGAACGAGGTAAACAATTATTTGATAATATCCTAAATTCAACTTTTATGTTATTTGATTTTTTCAATAATACAGAAATAAAGTCCTTTTAGGGTTTTATCTCCACGTTTTTACCGCCAAATTTCACTTACTATCAAGCTTTTCTTTAACAACAAGTTTTTTTCCACCACATTTTCTTCTTCCTCTGCGTTTCCTTTACGACTAAAAGTTTTATTAGAGAAGTATTTTCTTCCCGATGGACGTATATTTCTTAAACTCATGGAAAATGGACTACAAATAAAAAATGTCAAACTTTTCTCTCAACTCAAATAAGACTCTGTTATATTTCCTATTTAATGAACGCCTCGGTAAATTAGGCAAGTATTTGAAAAAAAAATTCGTTTTTGCCTTCAGAGCCAATCTCGTGCGCTGACACACCCTGATTTACTTGAATTTTACGAGACCACCATTATTAATAATTTAGAGCAATATTTAACTAGGTATTATAATTTAATGTCTTTGCCTTATACAATTTTATTATAGATAAATATGGCAGAGATGGAAAAACGTTTACGTTATTATTATTTATGACTTATAACAAATTAGTTGCCTTAACCGTTGTGCATAATAATGAGTAGGAGAAACAGTTGAAATAATAATAATAATAATAAAACGTCTTCACTGAATTAATAATAAATGCAATAAGATTAAATATATAAACCACATGAAATTGTTATAAAAATCAAATGAATTATTCCAAAGTGATGCAAGAAAGAAAATACTGATGTTAGTTAAAGGTATAATTAACATTAATTAAATGAATTTCCAACTAATTGGTGTCCTAAAATTAGTATTTTATTTATTTTTTTTTTAATTAGGCACTGTATAGTTTCTTAAGCTTTGATGTGATTAACTAATTTATTGTAACAGTGATGTTTAAATATTGTCCCAGTAAACGGTGTTACGAGTTGTTAAACCCTGTCCTGTAGTCGTAACGCCACCAGAGCCTACCATAACATCGTCGCAATGAGTATTTGCTAAGTTTATAACACACTGTTTTAATTTACTTTATTGCAATAGTTCCGTCTCCTTCTACACCGAAATAATCTTTATGAGACACACATGCCGTGGAGACTGATAAAGCAAAAATCATTTGCATTTATATTTAAGGTCACACGTCATTGTAAAATTTTATGAGCTCTTGCAAATGTGGTAAATAATTATAATTATCGTAAATAGTAATTCTACCTTGGTTATTTTTAATTATTCATACGCGGCGTGGGTTTATTTTATAAGATTACTGAATTTTCACAATATACAGTAAACAGTTACTTCCTTAAACAAACATTATTCATTATTCATAAACATTTTTGTGCTGGCGCCGCTATTGAGTAACTAACTATAAGTTTTATTAAAATATTTACCAGACAAATCCTTGAAAATTTACTATTTAGTGGTTAGCGGATTCGATGTAACAAGAGTTTAAAATAAACATAGTCTAATGTAGCCAGTCACCTTAATGATGTCTCGTGCACAGGGTGTCGACAAAAATATTGCAGGATTCTGTTAATGTAGCAAAATGTACATTTTTTTGTTACCAATTCAGCACGAGAAATACATTCCACTTACAATTAAATTAAATGTGAATAGGCAGAAATTTATTTTTTATATTTTTTCCAGCACAATTTTTTTTTATGAAATATTTGCTTCCATTTTGTTTAAATTCTCTTTTGTTTCCCCATTAATATTTCTTTGGGTTATCATACTACAAATAATAATAAAAGTCTTAATTTGTTTATCTAAAAAACGGATAAATTTTGGAAAATAGGTATGTTAGGAATTTTTTCTCTTTCTTTCCTTTTTTAGGATTTATTGCCACATTTCTGCAAATTCCTATTCAAAAAAATTTATTTATCTAAAAAATATCTAAATTAACCAGTTTAAAACTGGAAAATAACCTCTACGCCTTTGACGTGATGTCGAGGGAACAGTTAAAGGGTGTTTTTTTGACAGCTAATATAAAGAAAGAAAGAGAAGAGGAAAAATTACAGAAATGCCACAAATAACATTCATGTTAGAATTTCCCGAAGGAAACTGTGAGAACTAAAAGCAGAAAAAATATGCCCAACTTAATTTGAAAGTACCTTCATAATCCATAGCCATTTTTTATTGAACCCGCAGGTGTAAGAATTACCATATCAATTAATCTTTAAAAGGACGAGCTTATTATCATTAGCGAAACAGTGCACAGGATTAATTGTTGCAGAGAGTTAGTCGTCAATGTAAAGAAGAAACAGAGTTGGTAATAAAACGGATCCATGTGGAACACCGCAGTTGGTATTGCTTTGAAAATTATGCAGAACGGTCAAGAGTTCTAACTCCTGTGCTTCGCAAACTCTTAGAATTTCTCTATAAGCAAGGTATTCCTTCCAACAGGAAGATTGGATGTGTGAAACCAATCACCTGGTGTATTCCTTTGGAAATTATGGAGAGCATGGTAATGGAGAGGTGACCATTTGAGTCAGTTTCTTCTCTTTGCAGATGATTGGCTTCACACATTCAATCTTCCTGTTGGAAGGGAACCATACCATGCTGTAGTGAAGTTTGCGGAGCACAGAAAGTGGAGCTTTTGGCGTACATTTGAGTAAGGTGGTTGGAAAACTATTAGAATGTATCGATTTATTGGCATTTAAGTTTTTGAGATAGACCCTTATAATGGAGATGTCGAAATAATATTTCCAACACCGCAGGGCAGAGGGTGTAAGTATAAGGTCGAATTAAGTGAGAATATCACTGCAAGAAGATTGATCTTGCCAGTTGATGACTCAGCTAGCAGAGTGATCTTCTTTTGTGAGAAGACAGAAAGTGTTAGTTGTAAAATCTTACCTGCAGCATAAGTTATAGACCTGAAAGTTTTGGTTTCCATTTAAGGACGAAGAGCACTTGTTTCTAATACTTCTGATCCATTTTTTTTATCTCATCAATCATAGATTTGATACTTTTGACAGTAATAAACGTTTTCTTATTTTCGTCCAGTGGAATATGTAACACACTTGTATTGGAACCGTGATACACCTCTGTTTTCTTTTTGTGTAATTGCTGATTGTACATTTTTATTCCTAACCGTATTTCATCGATAACGGCCTTCAAACATGCACAAGTATAACTTCGTATATATTACGTGTAAAAGATCATCCTACTGAGCTGACGAAGAGTCTGAGCTTGACATTTCTATGCTTTTTCGGTTGGGGAAATGACTTAAGAATGGAGAGCTATGAGAAAATTATGATCCGAGCTTCTGGTATAGATGAATACATATAGTAATCTTATAGATGTCGGTATTTATGATTTGGAGAAGATTCAGATAATTGTGGATGTTATAGTCTTACGATAATTTTTGACTTAAGTGATTCTCTTGGAAAAACCGAATGAGTTTGCATGGAGCGTATTATAATTAGCAAAACAGATTTTTGCAAGAAGTTACTCGTCAATGTGAATAATAAATAAAGTTGGTAGGCTACTCTAGAAATTATGGAATCACTATAATGGGAAGGTGCTTATTTAAGTCAGTTTCCTTTACTTTCTAGGTGATTGATTTCACACATCCATTTTCCTATTGGAAGGCATAGATAGTTTGTTTATAGAGAAATTTGAAGAGTTTGCGAAGCACAGGAGTTAGAGCTCTTGACCGCATATTTTGAATACGATGGACGGAAAGGTATTATTAGGCCCTATCAGTTTATTAGCATTCAACTTTTCTTTTGTTTCTAACACCGAGGTTTCAAAGGGCGCTGGTCGAAAATCCAATTAAATGTAAATATCTTTGCAAAAAGACTTGTCCTGCGTCTTGATGATTCAGCTATTATTGAGTGACCTTCTTTAGTAAGAGGGAACGGGCTCCTTATAAAATTTTGCCATACAGCGTTGCGAATGGACTGGAAATTTTGACTTTCATTTAGCGACAAATATCACTTGTTTATTTTGCCTTATCAAGCATAGACATTTTATTGTTCACGTCCGATTTTACCACTTTGTACTAGATTCATGTTTTGCACCTCCGAGTTCTTGTTTGCATAATTGGTGATTGTGCATGTATTTCTCATCGTATTCTAGCGATAACAACAAAATATGATTGGTGATAAGACAAGTAACACGTCATGGATATGACGCAGAAAAAAAGATCATTTCCGTTTGTGCTGACGTAAGTTTGACGTGTCGGTGGTTTTTCTGTTGGCGAAAAGGCATGAGAACAGGAAGCTGTGATGAGAGTACGATCAGAACTTCTGATTTAGATGGACACATAATAATCTTAAAAATGTCAAATTGTGTATAGATGGACACATATAGTAATCTTATGAATGTCAAGTTGTGATTAGAAAAATGTCCAGAAATTTGCAGACATTAAAGCCTTCCACGATGATTATTCCCGTATTTGATTCTCTTGGAAAAAATCGTTCCTTGTAAAAAAATTTAACAAGGACCGATTGGGAGTGCAATAAAGAAAGTGCGGATATTTTGCAACACTGCAATATATCATAAGTCCCTCGATCCCAGGTTAACCGACGGCATAACTGGTTACACTGAATCTAAATTTGTATATTTCACTATTGTAACCGGCTGTTTATTGTAATTTGATTATATTTAAAAGTATTCCACCAATTCATATATACATATTTTGTTCTCCATCTAATTATCGTACTCACGACTAACATATATTTCAACACCAGTCAATTAGTGCAATAAAAGCCATTTTTGATAAATTGTTAAATTGTGTTGTTATCACCTTCATCAACTCTAAAAGAAACGAAACGAATTTAGTCTGTCTTACATTATGCAAACCGATTGAACACGTTGATTATTTTGTAATTCTTAAAATACTAACAATAGCATAATCATTATAATGACAGGGACCACGATAATTATTATAATGATTGTAACGATAGTATGTTACAAAATATTATATTATGAAGGGCTTCGAAGGTTTCGTTGGTTCTGTAATTAAAATTAATTATTCATCAGTAGATGCACTTAGATAAGATATTAATTTAACTCGGTTGTGGAGAACGGAAAACTTAGTTTCGAGCAATAATGTTAGTAGAAAAGTAATAAACAGTTAACATGCACTGTCCAAAATTAATTTAATATATTTCTTTTTCTGTATTTATTGTTCAATGTGGATCATCTTTCTACATCGTAGGTTGACTCCAGCATTAGTTTGCACCATTTAGAATAATCAACTGAAGTATAAGACCTCCCGAATTAAATAAAAAATGGTTGTGCGTTACGGATATAACGCAATATAAGAAATGAACATTTTGTTTATTGCAACATGTCCCAGTAAAAAATGCATTATTAAAGATACCACTAACACTGATGTTTATTGACAATAGAAAATAATTCAAACATGTCAATAAAAGAATTTGACTTGAACTTTGAATCAGAAGAAGGTTTTCTTCTGTTGAAATAACCTTTTTAATGATTAGATCAGTGAACAGGTACCTATAATGTTACATACTGGCCAAAATAAAGTACGACCTGGATGGAGATATTTAACGTCTATAACGTCTATAAATAAATGAGTTTGCTAGTTTGCTGGTTGGTGTTTCGTATCTTATGGTAATTTGATTGTCGATAGATATCGTAAATGGTTACCAAAGTACATATTTCCAGCATGCGCAGAATTGTTTCCAGAATTTGATACTTAACAATTAACATTGTGTCCATTGTTATTCCCCTAAAGATGAACAGGGAAAAGGAGATGGTATTAAATGATCGCCTAGATCTCCAAATCTAAAGCCAATGCATTTTTTAGTCATCTCAAGAGCACCAGCTACAAGGTCATCCTGATAATTTGAGAGATTCAGTGAGAAGAACAAATTTAGATCTTAAGAGAATATAAGACATTTAATGAAATTCAACGGAAATCATACTGAAT
Source organism: Rhagium mordax (assembly GCA_963680705.1). NCBI lineage: Eukaryota > Metazoa > Arthropoda > Insecta > Coleoptera > Cerambycidae > Rhagium > Rhagium mordax. The sequence continues at coordinate 101,687,700 of OY796657.1, forward strand.
CTAATGAGAATTGACGTAAATTAACAGAAATAAATTAAAATTAACGGAAATCTTACGAAATTTAATAGATGTCTACTAAAATCAATGAAAATCATACGGAATTCGCTAAGAATCGACAAAAGTTAACGGAAATCAATGAAAATGAACAGAAATCAAATATAAATCATATTATAAAATGCAATAAAAAATCGACGGAAATTAAAGGAAATCAATGTAAATCAATGGAAGTTTAATTGAAAATAAATGAAAATCGTACAACTTATTGAAAATTGACGGACATTACCGAAAATCCATGTAAGTCAACGAAATTTAATGAATATCGACGGAAATCACCAAAAATCGGTGAAAATCAACGGAAATCAAAACGTAATCTCAAGAACAGATTTAGAGGTTAAAAAAATACAAGACATTTAACGGAAACCAACGGAAATCATACTGAATCTAAAGAAAATTGACAGAAATAAATTGAAATTAACGGAAATCTTACGAAATTTAATAGATGTCTACCAAAATCAATGAAAATCATACGGAATTTACTAAGAATCGACAAAAGTTAACGGAAATCAATGAAAATGAACAGAAATCAAATATAAATTATATTATAAAATGCAATAGAAAATCGACGGAAATTAACGGAAATCAATGGAAATCATGTGAAATTTAATTGGAAATTAATGGAAATCGTGCAACTTATTAAAAATTGACTGCTATTAGCAAAAATCAATAAATCAACGGAGTCCATGAAATTTAATGAATATCGACGGGAATCCTCGGAAAATATACACTCTCAAAATCAAATTTAGAAGTTAAAAGAATAAAAGACATTTGATACCGAATCTAGTGAGAATTGACATAAATTAACAGAAATAAATGAAAATTAACGGAAATCTTACAAAATTTAATAGATATCTACCAAAATCAATGAAAATCACACGGAATTCACTGAGAATCGAAAATAGTTAACGGACATAAATGGAAATTAACGGAAATTATATATAAACCATATAAAATTCAATAAACAATCGACGGAAAATAACGAAAATCGATGGAAATCACACAAAATTTAGTTGAAAATCAATGGAAATCATACAACTTATTGAAAATTGATGGGACATTACCGAAGATCCATGTATGTGAACGAACTTAATCGAATATCGATGGAAATCACCAAAAATCGGTGAAAATCAACGGGAATAAAAATGTATACTCTTAAGAACAAATTTAGAAGTTAAAAGAATATAAGACATTTAATGAAAACCAACGGAAATCATATTGAATCTAATGAAAATTGACGTAAATTAACAGATATAAATGAAAATTAACGGAAATCTTACAAAATTTAATAGATGTCTACCAAAATCAATGAAAATCATACAGAATTCACTGAGAATCGACAAAAGTTGACGGAAGTCAATGGAACTTAACAGAAACATAAATCATATTATAAAATACAATAAAAAATCGACGGAAATTAACGGAAATCAATGGAAATTATATGAAATTTAATAGAAAATCAATAGAAATCACACGATTTATTGAAAATTGACGGACGTCAACGAAATTTAATGAATATCGACGGAAATCCGCACAAATCGATGAAACTCAACTGGAATCAAATTGTATACTCTCAAGAACAAATTTAGAAGTTAAAGGAATACAAGACATTTAATGGAAACCAACGGATATCATACCGAATCTAATAAAAATTGACATATATTAACAGAAATAAATGAAAATTAACGGAAATATTTCGAAATTAAATAGATATCTACCAGAATCAATGAAAATCACACGGAATTCACTGAGAATCGAAAAAGGTTAACGGAAATCAATGGAAATTATAACAGACATTAAATATAAATCATATAACATACAATAAAAAAATCGTCGGAAATAACGGAAATCAATGGAAATTATATGAAATTTTAATAGAAATCATAGGACTTATTTAAAATTGACGGACATTAACGAAAATCAATGTAAATCAACCAAACTTAATGAATTTCGACGGAAATCACCGGAAATCGGTAATCAAAATGCATACTCCATATCTGCGCTTGCGTAGTGCCGAAATTGTGACGTCATTTCCATTATATTCAACATAACCTCACTTTTCTCCGAGTGATATTCGTTGTGAAAATAATTAATCTTTAACGAGTCATTATTTGTTGTCATCCTGGAGTACTTATGCGTGTACTTATATGTGTAATTATTCATCGTATATATTTTAATTCATTTCTTTACAATATACAGTGTGGAAAAGAAGTTTGGAACACCTGAAATATCTCACAAACTACGTTTTTCTCGAAGAAAAGCTCGAAGGGGTCAAAAGGTATTTTAATTTTGTCGTCTTTTGAAATATTTTAATTCTATGTACAGTGGCGTACGTTGAAGAGGCCAAAGGGGACGATTTCTTTTAAATGACAATCCCTATTTTTTGTTCAATAAAATGAAAGACCACATATTTTTGAGTATTGTAGTATACAAATTTTAATGTTTCATAAAAAAAGTTTCGAAAAAAATGCAAAAAGGCGCCCCCTTTGGCCTCTTCAACGTACACCACTGTACATAGAATTAAAGTATTTCAAAAGACGAGAAATTTTAAATAACTTTTGGCCCCTTCGAGCGTCTTTTTCGGGAAAAATGTATTATGCGATATTTCAGGTGTTCCAGACTTGTTTCCACACTGTATAAGGTTTTTTTGTCTTGGCCGTTGATATTTAATTTGATGTGTAAACTACACGTCAAATTTGGGATTTTCGGTCTCATAACTGAAAATTAATTTGCTTCCTTAATTTTTGGTTTTTTCAACCATTTTCAGCGAAATTTTGTGTCTCTTTTATTGCATATTCTATATATAATAGTGGGCTAGATCGCGCTTGAGCTACTAGCTACTGCCTATCTCTCTTTGGGAGTCTCAGCTCTGACAGGTTGAAATTTAAAAAAAAAAACGAAAATCGAAGCAAAAAGGAAAATCTGGTGTACAAGATTTGTCAGCAACCTCTCCTTCGATTTGAAATTTTCAAAAAAGTTTATGGTGTATCAAAAATAATGCATGGGATATGTAAATAATGTAGTAGTCAAATAGTCTTTTAGAGACTTGCAATTTTTTGCCATCCAATAACCACCAAACCATCAAAGAGATATGGGAGTGTTGAAAAATATGTTTTTTTCTAGAAATTAGATCATTTAGAATACAGTTAATGTTTTTTAATTGTTGGTTAATTCTTTATCCTTTGTGTTTGATATGTGTAAAATCTTTAAAATTTCTTTCATCTTACTTTATTCACTTGTGCTATGAGTATGTGTACCTAATCAAATTAAAATACAAATAAATAGAAGCAAAACCACAATTCCACGGAAACTTATTTAAACAACCAATATACACACATATTCCCTGCTCAATCAATTTGTATCAAGTTCATCTTGCTCTGTAATTTATATGTCCAAAATATTAAGCTCTAGATGTTTCATTTGTTAAAACAAATGATACCGATTTAACCTAAATTGAATTTACTCGTATAATATCTTATGATTTATTTCCATTAATATAAATGTTTTATGACTACCAGATGATCCACTTACTGTGGATGCTGGGTTATTAGCTTTAAAATGTTGCATATAAACGCCGTTTTAAGTTAATTCCGCACAGGTTCTGTATGTAGCCAATAAATAAATTAGTTTATTATTAAAATAAATTAGTGTCAAAATATATATATAAACGTAATTATGTTATATCTGCAATAAAATAATTTCGTTTTATAGCTTCAACTACAGAAAAAATATGTTTGATTAATTATGGAAATATCGTTTCTGTGATATTTGAAGGCGCTGGACCAATTTCAAATAAATAATTACGTTCAAATAAATCCCAATTCTAAAAATACTCTATATAAATTAAGTATTACCTAATTATAATATCACGTTCAGACCATTTATTTTATATTTCTCAAACTTTTCTAACTCAATAAAAATTATTCAACCGACTTGCTCTCCGCGTAATTCCGTCCTGATGTTTTATTTTGCAATCTTAATCTTATAAAAATTTCTTTTGATATGGACAACTTCCTAAATAGATCTAACAGATTAGATCTCAGAAAAGCACGATTAATACATCTGTTAGTTCATGCTACATTTATAAAAAGCAAATTTGAAAAAGCGTGTTTTCCCTTTGCTACTTTTTGGGCTATCATAATTTGTCAACTTAACGATGTCACATTTGAACTAAGTCGATTTCTCAAGTTTTTTTACAGTCGCGCAAACAAACAAATGTAAATAAAATGTCAACATATTCTTTTATAAATGTTTCGGCATTTGTTAAATCTGAAGTTATTTGGAAAGCACGAGAGGATTCCCCGAGATGACGTAAACACGTTTGTAAAAAATAAGAAGAGTTATTAATGATTTTCTTACTTGCAATACCACCAGATAAATAGCGTTCGCTTCACCTACAAATTAACCAGATTACTCTTTATATTCGGACATAACTGTCAGCGCGTTATGTACTGGGTTTAATTTTATTTCTTTCACATTAAATAGCATTTACTAATCTGTTGTATGTGCAATGTGCATAACTATAAAAATGTTATAATTTTGTAACGAAGTGATTTTTCCACTCAAGGAATGTTCATTTTTACTTTAAACATTACCGTCACTTGGGTACATCCTGCCACTGTTTTAGTAAGTAAGTTCTGTTCTAGTTAAGTTATTAATGAGTTGTTAAAAAGTCCGCTGGTAAACAAGCAGTCAAGTAATTAATTGATTAATTTTCGACAATCCCCGTATAAACAAAATCCGAGAATTATTATAAATAATGGTCGAGTCGGAAATAAAAATCATTCGTTACTAAAACTATTAATCCTTGCTCGTTTTGATCCGTTTCTTTTTGCAACATAGTATAGAAATTACAAGAAACTCATTTTCGGTTAGATACGTTCTGAGTTGATGCACCAAGATGCATAAGCCGCTGCACCTCTGCAAGTTACGCTGGGATATGCATCCGAGTACGTCGTTTAAAGTCGGTGACCACCTCTCTTTTAACACGACAGATCATAAAGTTTACAAAAAGGGGAAGAACAGTCACTTCGCTCTCATTCCGTGCTGATTCGCATTCCGTCCTCATTCTCATTCCGAGAAAACCGGCAGCAGTTCAGGTTCATTCCGAAATAGTCCGCATCAGATCCGTTCGACCGCCAGCAATTGACGATCAACCTGAACCCGTAAATCTTTCCGTACCGCCGCTCCGAGTTTTGATAGTAAATTCATTTGAGTATAATATTGGTAAGAATTCAACGCAACCTGCTACATTCTGCAGGTACTGCCTTCAGTTAAGTATAGATATTGAGAGATTTTATTGTCTGTCAGTATCGCCGTATTTTGCTACCAAAGTAAACTAGAGCTTATTAGTAATACCTCCGTTGGTCTTTGGTCTTTTATGTTGTTAATATATGCAAAGACTGCTGAGATCTGTTCACTTGGGCCATCTTAAAAGTCCCCTTGCATAATAGGTTACCGGAAAACCTACGTGAAATAAATAGTCATTATATGCATCAACTGTGTGTATCTGTTCACTTGGGCCATACGTACAGGGGATCCGCAGAGGAGAACTGACTCGCAAAACTTACATTATTCAACAAAATTATTTAACAAATAGCTCTACGTTTGCGGCAGTAGTTTACCGCATGTTTCAATATTTTGTCTAGCCTTAAATATCTATAGCTAACGGACTGCCCGCCGTTTATATTATTTCCTAGTGGAAAGGTACGTTTGCTTGTCGTACACAGTAAGATCGTAATTCAACGTCTCCGAAAATTCCGCCGCAAAATCGCATAAAGACTTTTGATTGCCAGCTTGACTTATTTTTAATTATTTTAAAATAGTTTTATACACATGCGACTGTACAGTTGTGGAGGGTTAGAGTAAATAAATTTGTTCATTCTTACCACTGAATAAATACGTTATTTTAAAGAGGTAAAATTCACGAGTTATTATTTCTGTCATTTATTTCTGATTAACCCGTTTGAGCAGTATGACCGAATTCCATTAGATAGGTCTCCAGCCCCGACCTCTGGCTATTCCGTATCACCCGCTGTTTCGCTACTCAGGGTTGTTCTCAAAATTAGGAGAGCCAAAAAGACAGTGTAGTTCTTCGCACTTAAAAATTGAAGGACTGGCGCCCGAGATTTCCGTAGAAATAAAAAGATTACGTAAGTATAGTGACCAAAAACACCGCAATAAAAAGGCGTGCATTACAATTTATTTTAATTTATACACAAAATCACAGCAATGACAGCAATGATTTTGGATTGTTTGAAGGGGCATACAAAAATTAAATTGCTTCCAAGAGAAGTAAAAAATTTTATTGTTATAATTAAATTGAGGATATTCCATCTTATTATTTAAACACTAATAAAATGAAAAATCAACGAGATTTACATCTTATGTTTAAATTTTACATTTCAATTCTCTAGAAGTTTAATTCACTGTGCATTTTATCGTAAGAGTCTGTCTCACGTGGATATTCGAAAATTAATCTTTTTAAGATTGGTGGCGAGGTCTGCGGCCTGCAGTTGAGAAACGAAAACACGATATCGAATAAAATTTCAAGCTTTGTTTCTTTTTCGTGTGGGCTCACCAAATTAAAATACACATAATTAAAGGCCCAAACCCGTTTTCTTAAATGTCCTGTGGTTATATTCACCCCTTGATAAACCAGTACTGTAAATAATGGGTCTGTTTGGTGTACAAACAAATGTATTCATAAATTTATAAAAATAAATACTGAGCTAATACAGTTTTAATTCTGTCACGTTCCTATTATCAAATATGTAAATAAAATTATGTATTAATTTTAATTTGACCCGACGGTCGTTGTCCTACTACGATTAATGATGCAATGTTTGTAATTACTTTTTATGCCGCGTTTATTTCTAAAATAATGTTTAGATATCCTATATTCATATATGGGAGATTACACAGAATTTAGTGTTTCAGTTAATTATCGAACATTACAAATGAAACCCGTTGCAGCTGGCGTTGCATGTTTTGTTTTTCCAGTTTTTCTTAAATTAAATTTAATCCAATACGTTGTCATCTTAATGAATAATTTCAATTCTATAAAGTATTTATTACTTGGTGACGAAAATCGCAACATAAAATGTGGGTTATCACAAAAACAGTATAGTATCTAAGGTCATTTGGTCAAGTCAGCTAACTAATATAATAATTATTTGTTGGTTCGCTTACAGTCGTACTCTGCTGAAACTGGTTTTTCCAACTTTTTGTTCAATGATTCTCTTTAATACTCTTTGAGGATCATCTTGTCGTGGTCTTTTCCTTCGCCTTAGATGAAGACTACAATGTGATTGGAAATCGAGCATTCAAAATAATGAACGCGGAAGAGAATCTGAAATCCAAAGAAGAATAATTTAATTTCTATCTTTCTGTGTAAGAACAATTAATAATCTCTCAATGAGTTGGAAGTGATGATCGAAAACGAAATGAATGATTATAACCTGAAGTTCTATCTGATGGGCAATTTTTAACATTTGAGTATTTATCAAGTGATGCAGATGATACTGAAAACAATAATATTGACGACCATTTATTTAATAAACTGGACGATGTCAACAATGAAGAAGCAATTCTCTCACATACTCAAGAAGTACAAACTAAAAATTTCAGCTAACGACAAATGAACAACCAGACTGATTTTGGAATTGAACTATTAACGATTTTTTTTATTACAATAAAAATTGATAAGTAAATTATGGCATCTGTTTATTTGGCATGAGGTTGGATCCATCCACGGTTCATCTAACCATAGTCTTTTGAGTCTTCGATTGTCTAGAGGCTGGGGGTAGCAAGTGCATTAATGAGTTGGTTATCATGATTGATGTTTCACTTTTCTCTCCATTTGATTGCATTTCTGTTGATTTCATCTTTGATTTATTTGTATATTGACGTCTTTGTGGGGTGTCTGATTGGATACGAACCGTGGAGCGTCTGTGATGGTACGGAGCATTTTCGACTGGACTGGAAGGTTTGTAATATTTTGGTTGACTGCACCCCCCATAGTTCGATACCGTATGTCTATATAACATTTTATATTATTAGTTTGGTTTCCATGGATAATTGTGATTTTCTGCCTATTAGCCAGTTCATGTTCCTAATTTTAAGGGTTAGCTGTTTCTTTGCTTTTATTTGGTTATGGGTTTTCCATGTTAGGTTTTGGTCAAGATGCAGACCAAGATATTTGACCTCAGTCTTGGCTGGAATTGGAGAATACTCCATTAACAATAGTTAATGGTTACCGGTGGGCATGTGCTGCGTTTTGTGAATGTGATTTGGGCTGATTTGTCATTATTAACACTAATTTTCCATTGGAGGAGTGAATACTTTTCTAGGTGGTTGGAGAAAGTGTTGGCCTTCGGTTCTTGCCTAGTTTCCGTCTGGAGTTCTTATTGATGGTATTGCTAGCTCTTATCGGTCGTTTGAGTTTTTTGGTTGCCTTCCAGAGAGAATGATCATCCGGGGCTAGGTTGTCGAATGTTGATGTCATGTTTGATTAACGAAAATAAAGTGATTTTTCAGCTTGAATGAATTTTGGTCCTCATAACAAGGAGGCGTAACTTTAAGGAGACTTATCCTTCCGGAAACTCCAAGCAGTAGATAAAAGCAATAAAAATGGTGGTATTTCTTAAGATTTCACATCTATGGAATCTGAATCTAGATAAGACAGTCATAGAGTGTAACCTTTAAAAAGAAAAAGAAATATCTACTGGTTGGATTTAAATTATGTTACAACTATTCCTCGAGAAAAAATGGCTCAAAAGTTAAGTTGTCCAAGACTAGGTGCTGTCTACAATTGGTTCAATTGGTAAAGTTTTTTAGTATTGATTTCCCTGTCGTTGACTTTCTTTCCTTCAACACTGGATGACAGAAACGCTCGGCATTCAAAATAATCAACCTTGGAGAAAATTTGGAAACGAAATAGAACTTGTTCGTTTCTGTCACTACAGAAAGAAACAAATAATGGACTTGGAATGATGAGTTGGAAACGATGAACAAACACGAAATAAATAATATCCTAACTTGAATTTCATCTGACCAAGAATATTTGGCGGGTGAGTATTTATCAGATAATAAGAACGATACTGACCGTTTACTTGAAAACAGATGATGACAACAAATTTAAGCTCTACTCCATTGGTAAAGTAATAAAGTGCAACTTTCTCATATAGCTAAAAGATTGCCCCTTTCCTACATATTTACTTGTTGTATAAAATGAAACATTTCGCCAAGAGCTTTCCACTTTTCATTTGGTCTATGATGTATATATGGTTAAGGTAATAATTAACCTTCTCGTGGACTTTACTCTTGAATAAAAATTTATACGCAATTCAAACCGTAATAATTAAAGAAACAATCCAATTCAACCAATCACAACAAGCTGCCTTTAGAAGTGGAAATAAATAAGTTTTCTATATTGGTCCTCATAGGGAGAGGTAAAGGAGTTAAAGGACGCCTTTGTCTCTAACAAATATGTTTCACACAGTGAAATACATGAACATAATACAAGGCACAGATATCAGGTTTGTTTGGATTACACTCGACTTGTTAAAAGGCAGAATGGAATAAATTATTATGGACCAAAATTTTTTAATAAGTTATCGTCAAAAATCAAGCTGCTGCCAGAGAAAAACTTTCGTATTATAATTAAACAAAATCTGCTGAATGGAGCGTACTATTTATTCATCTGACTAGTTTTTATGTGATGACTATTATGACTATTATGATTATGACTATTTGTTTTTGTAGATAATAGAGACAAAAAATCGAGAAAAATTGTAGTAGGTACAACTAATCCGCAAAACAAAGATGACTCGTTGCCTAAAACTAGTTGCTGATTACAATAAACCTATGGGCTCGATTAATATAGCTGTGCCCTGGAAAAAACAGACTAAAATTATTTAGAGAGTTTCAAATAGATTATTGCAAAACTTTCTAGATACTTCCGTGGGGATCATAATATAGGGTTTGTTTGGTATGTCAACTTTTGAGTTGAATCAATTTAGAACAAATATAACCCCAGGATTAGTACCAAACATTTATTCGAAATTCTAATAAGAAAATAGGTACCAATCGAGAAAAGAACTCATAAGCTGATTTGTGGATCAATATATGGTACGTTTATGCTTTGTGCTGTATGTGGCACCAAGAGACATTGATTTTTGTGAGATTACAGTCCATGGGATATTGAATGACTAACAAAACTATATTTGGGACAAATACGAGGTTGCCTACTGGTTGCCTAGAAAAACTGCCAATCATTTTTTTTATTGCAGATCTTATTCTTTTCATAATTTTTAGTTTACTCGTACAGTTTTTGATCATATACTGATATTCTGAAAAAAATATTGTATGTTACAATTACGGACTCATATGGTAATTTCTTAATGACTTGAGACAGATTTATGCAAATTTTTACAATGATAATTCAACCTAAATCAAGAAAATATCTTGTGGCGGTTCAATAAGAAATTTTTTATCCTTGGCTATTGGAATTTATTGTCGATAAAGTTGACATTATTTGACTTTGCCAAATAGGAGTAACAGGTATTATATGTCATTTCTGATTTCTTGTGAAGATTTCGAAAATGATATGGCGTTTTACAGAAAAAGTTATAAATATATATTTTTTGCCTTTTAGCAGAAACACATTTTATATTCTATTGCAAAAAAACATTTTAAAAACATATCGTCTATCTAACTGAACTATTAGCAATGGAGGAAGAAAAAGCTTTTTTGCATCTAATTTTTTTAAATGATTTTCCTCGTGATTTTCTTAATGCATATATTTTTTTAATTTAATGAAAATAATAATACGCCAAACGTCTCGAAATAGACGACTTATTCTTCCTTTAACTCTTTCATTGGCATTCTTTTTTAGAATATGATTTGCAAATAACTTGTGTTAACGCAGGTAATGAAACTGCAATTTAGGGTTTATAAAAAATAGGCCTCTACTGATAAAGTTGTTGAAGAGGACCGATATGCACAACCTAATAAATCAGTTACTTAATATCTAATAAAATATTAATATCTGCGATAAATTATAAATAATTGTAGATTTATGTTTATGTAAATTTAGATTTATGCACTTTTTGCAGACTTTGACAAGCAAACGGTATCTCGTTATTTTTATAAATCTGATAGACATGATATTGTGATTACCGTTTAGCAGATGGAGCATACGTTTGTGAAATTTAAATAAAACGAATCTGTGCAGTAATTCACTATAAAATTGCACAGTGTTTAACAAATCACGACATATAATGACGAGTTTCATTTCTAGGATGACTGTTTACCGCAATCTGAGAATTTAACATATGTATATGTCGAAAGCTGTTGAAGATATGTGGTTTTATCTGCATTATTCCAAGAGATTAACGAGCTTGTACAAATAATTAAATAAATTATTAAATGATAAAAATAACATAATATATTGTATTTACGAACAATTCACAAAGATTTACAGTTGTTGTAGCTCAAATAGATAACTCTCAAAAACAGGAATTTCAAAATTAAAAAAATAATGTTCAAGAAAATTTTGGAAAAGTCAATATTGTCTCTCATGTAGGTATTTCGTGAAATTATTACTGACACAAATTAATGAATTTAATTTCCGAATTACGTTTTCCTAAACCTTCTAAATTAAGCAGTAAAAGGTATTTAGGGAACCTCACTCCTTCCACAACCTTCCAAAATACAATAAGAGAGCATTTGCAATATTCCAAAAAATTCAATTAAAGTAAATTAAAAATACTTTCTTTCTGTCAGATATTAATTTCGTAGTCTATATTCTCGTATTCGATCGAAGCATTTGTATGTTAACATCCATCCAGCCGCTGAGCAAAAAAGTAAATATTCGCTTGTCTTAAAAGCTTAGTGGATATTTATCTATGTCCAAGAATAAATGGCCCATTGTCATGTCATCTGAGGAATCTAAACTCTAAAAAGTAATTTATCTAAATTAAAAGTCGATATTTACCTGCCTGCCTAAATCGAGACGACTGTGACTTCCCTTTGGAAATAATCGACATTATTAATAGTAGGTAGTAGTTTCATAATACGGAAAGTGTTCACATTTTAACATATATTGTGAGATATATTATTATCTAAAATATTAAGTTGTATCTATAACCGCCCAGAAATCCAACAATCACGTAAATTGCACGTTACGCTATTGTTTCTAAATATTTAGTTCGTTTCTCGTTCACCTTCATGGTAATGTTTGTCTTGACCAGGACAGAACCGCGATAATATGCAACATCATGTTATGGTAACCAACGAGCCTTACTTATTGGTGGCCTAGTTTATTCATTAGTATAAATTTGGAAAAAAAAGTTTGTAGTGGCAGTAAAACCACCTTAGTATAATTGGGTTCACCAATTTCTAATTCGATTATTCTCACAAAGCAATGTGGGTTGCCTAATGCGAAAATCACTAGTAGGTAATATAGGTATACACTCTCATTAAATATTTCTACAGTTCGTGCATTGCCATGACATTATTCTGGGACCACTCAGAAGCCCGTATCTTTATTATTACGTTAAGGCTATAAAACCGGTAACAAAAAAAATATGGAATCGTTGATGAAATCATGATGATGATTGCATATCCATTTAAGACGGTTAAATCATTCGTGCATAGAAGAAGTACATGTGTCAGGTTCAATAGTAGGTAAATATATATTTTACTCAAAAAGTTACCGAAATTATACGTTTTTATTCTTCACTAGACTTTTGAAATGTTGAAATGATGAAATGTTGAAATGTTGAAATGATGAAACGTTGCAATGTTGAAATGATGAAATGTTGAAATGTTGCACTGTTGAAATGTTGAAATGTTGAAATAATCTTGAAATGTTGAAATACTAAATGCCAAAAGGTCGAAATATTGAAATGTTGAAATGTTGAAATTTTAAAATATTATTGAAGTGATAAAGTGTTGAAATATTGAAATGCCGACATGACAAAATGTTTAAATTTAAAATGTTGAATGGTAAAATGCTGAAATAATGAAATATTAAAGTGTTTACATATTGAAATCATAAAATGTGGAAATATTGTAAAGTTGAAATCTTGAATTATTTATTGACAGGAAACGTTTAAATTTAAAATGTTAAATGCTGAATTGCTGAATGCTGAAATGTTGATATGTTAATATGGTGATATACTGAAGCTTTAAAATGTTGAAATGCTGAATTGGTGAAATATCAAAATGTTGAAATGTTGCGGTGTTGAAAATGTTAATATAGGTATTGAAATTTTTAAATTTTGAAATTTTGGAATTTTGAAATTTCACGACTTTTTCGACATGGCGTATTATGTTTATTATGCAAAATACCTACCTTTAAATATATTGTAATTCCCTTGTATGCAAATAAACGTTATTATTTATTATTATGGCGACATTTAAACATTTCACATTTCAACATTTCACATTTCAACAGTTCAGCATTTTAATAATTCAACATTTAACATTACAATTTTTGAACATTTCAATATGTAAACACTTTAACACTTATTACCTTGACATTTCTAAATTTTGTCATTCAACATTTCAAATTTAAACATTCCAACATGTCGATATTTTAACACTAATATTTGAACATTTCTATATTTTATTATATTAACATTTTTAACACCTCAATACCCCACACTTAGCATTTCAACACTTTAATGCTTTATTATCTCACCATATTAACAATATTTCGTCATGTCAACATTCAAAAATTTAAATTTTACAATATTTCCACTTTTTAAGGTGTAAACACTTAATATTTCATTATTTTAGCATTTCATCGTTCAACATTTTGTCATGTCGCTATTTCAATATTTTAAAACTTTATCATTTCAACTTTTCAGTATTTTAAAATTTCAACATTTCAACACATCGACATTTTGACATTTCAATGTTTCAACATTTCAACTTTTGAAATTTTGAAATTTTGAAAATTCAAAATTTCGAAATTGATGAAGTATTTAAGTGTTTATATGCTGAAATATTGAAATTTTGATATGTTGAACTGAGCATTTCAATTTTTGAAATATATCATTGAAATATTGATATTTGAACGTCGAAAGGTTCAACTGTTTAATGTTTATATGTTAAAAAATTCAAATTGTCAAATGTTTAAACGTCCAAGAGTCCTTGAGGTCCAAACGTTGACAAAGTTTGACTGTTTAACTTTTTGTCAATATTTCTACCTTCTTAAGCGTCTTAGGACAAGGACTTTCTTCTTAAAAATAACATTCATATAAGCCCTATAACTCCAGTAAACACCTTGTACATACATTAGATGTTACATTGTATACTAGTCATATTTCACGAAATATATAGAGCAATATATAATTCAACATTTCCCTAATTAGCTTCACGTACCTTTGGTTTTGATTAGTTATCCGTATTATATGCAAAATCAGGCACATCAAACAGAGAATACTGTTTAACATGTTCAGATATAGATATAGACAAATTAATAATCAGATCAATAGCTAAGCTAATAACTAGTATTATCTGACGGTAAGGTATTGAACAGTAATGTAGGCAGAATATTGTATTATATTAGTAATAATAATAATAATCAAAAAAACCCATTGTCTTTTGTACAATGTATAGTTTTCAGATTATTTGTATACCTACTGAATTATTCGGTATTAGCTTTGGACAGGGCGTTACTATCTACCTAAAATTTTCAGCAATAAATGATTGATCTATCACAGCTTAAATGCGATTAAACCATTGCACCTACCCATATTAAAATATATCTGTCTCCTTCTCGCAAACAGTTATGGTACACCAAAAGGACGAGGTCCAAAAATGAAACTTTTGCCGATATCATTGCATACCACCTACCATGTGTCAATGTTGTAAATTATTAGTATATGTCCTTGAGATAACAAATTAAAGGTCGAATATTTTTTGAAAGGCGATATCGACATTATCTCCCTATTTATTTCAATTTATCATAGGGAACAGGTAAAAATACCTCATTTTGCAAATGATTTATTGCCGAGTTCGCCATTCAAAAACGACTTGACTAATTTTAAATATCGATTTATATTTTATACTCATTGGCGCTGATAATATTTTTATTAAATATTTTAGTAAATTATAGTTTATCGCACATTCGCGGTTCAATGCATGAGGTAAGATCTATATTTACGTTATCTCAAATGGTTTACAATATTCTAGATTACTTGTTTGATAGAAAACATAAATATATTATTAATGTTCAATATATTTTAGATACCACAGACTATTTGACGCACTTCTACAAATAATATTTGATAAGATAATTCACTATAAATATATATAATGGAAATTATGAGAGTGTTTTTTTTGTAATATTATGATGTGTCTGTATGCAAATGTAAATATAACAATTATGTGACATTAAGGTGACACATTTCAAGGACGTCTCTAGCCTAGCCGTGTAGTTAAGTAAAACGATAAAGATTTATGTAAATATCTACGATGTGCTATAGACCTCATAAAAATATATACCTAGCTATGGTAATAAAGTTTACAAGTATATCATACACAAAATAGATGTATGTATAAATATTCAACAGATTTTCGTATTTGAAAATGGTACAAATAGTATGTAATTTATACTGTACCTTAGTACAGAGGTTGTGTAACAGTTGCAATTTTTCTTTTCATTTGTTTTGAAAATGAAATAAAATTCCTCCTACTTTGTAATTTTCAGAATTTGAAAATATAATGAAAAATAAAAATTGGGCAATTTTAGTAAATTATGTTAGCAGCATTTATTTTGCATTAGAATGTCTGGAGATATTGATAATATTTATCAGGTTAAACGCTACAGTTTCGAAAAGTAGAGAATCATCAGCAGATCGTCGTTTTGCAACTTCTCTACCCAGATATCTCGAAAACGAACGTACCATAGACTCGTTCGGTTTCTACAATAAGAGCTCCATAACGGCAGTCGGTTCGAAGGAAATCAACAAAATCCACCACCCAAATTGGAAGCAGATGCGTGCACCACAATTCTATTAGTCCACTGGGGAAAATCCAAGATATTTCATTAAATAACAGAAAAACGAATAGACCTATCTAATTGAATGTTTCAGGATATCCGAATTTTGACGATCACTATCGTGCGGCATCGTCCGTATTTCCAAAGAAACATTTTAAAATAAATTCACTCTCCAAGTTGTATCATCAGATTTTTACTCTTTCATCTTCTACTCGATATCAGCGGAAAATCCGTCCGAAACAAGAGTGTGGGTAGTAGTGACGAAATCCGCGACTTTGACAGTTGATATCTCGAATACGAACAGAGCTATCGGCCATTTGAGTTCTTATTCAATTTTCTACAATAGGAGGATTTTTCAGCTCCACAACTCCTTTCGAAACGTCAAAATTCCTTCGATATAACGAACTTTTAACAAAGAAAAAAATACTTCCAATCAGTATAGATTTCTTCAAATGCTCAGTCCTGATATTGGGGAGCTGAAAAATGTCCGTGAATTTTTTCATAATTTTTAGGAGCGAGATAAAAATTTTATTAAAATAACCTTCCTCCATCATGAAAATTTCTTCGACTATCTCCTTCCCAATTAAAAATGCGAAAAAATTCATGATCACGTAATCCGACGAGAATAGACGAATGGCGCAAACTCGACATCAATATCTAACTTCGTTCGTGAGATACGGGCGATGAAAGAGAAGAGAATCCGTCGATTTTTCTCGACGGATTCCGACTTTTTCAACTCCCCAATATCTCGAACTCTCGAAGACCAGTTCCGGTTTGCACCATTCGATTTATCATTCAGTTTTCTACAGTAAGAGGATTTTTCAGCTTCAGATGTGTATATTATTCTGTATTCACGTTTTCATAAAAAATAGTGAAATAAAGTCGTTTCCAAGAAAGAGGTCCGCAGACACTCACTTTGGCGAAAGGTAGAAATTTATAAATGACTTTGTTTAGGATTTATACAAGCATAATAATAACAAACATATTCAAATTGATATACTCATATTTATGTTTCATCTCTAAACATGCTATTATTAAATTCATTGGACTTTCTTTAATACATTAGGAATATTGGATTAAAATTATAAAATTCAAAAAATTCAAAACGTCTAAATAAAATAATTGAAAAAAAATTTTTTTTTTAACTCACCACAAAATTCATTCATTATGGTCACCAATTAAAAAACGATGTTCACAAGAATGAATTTTGTGGTGAGTGAGCAAAGAAAGAGAATAATTGTAAAATAAGGTAGAAATGTTTAAATATATCCCTGAAAATTTTTTGCCAATGAAATTCTCACCAACTAGACTAAATACGGTTAGCAAAACCAAGTGCCAGCGTGATCCAATTTTTCGTCGTTATGTAAGTCCTCTGACAATATTTGTTATTGTAATTCTTTAAAATCACTTTGCAGGTCCCGTAAGAAAAATTCATCAAAAATTTAGGTTTGTTTTCCATCATACCTACCTCTAACATTGTTCACCAATTCCTCTGTTATTTTACTTTGTCTTTTAGAACAATTTTGTCCTTTTAATTCATTCTCGGAAATTTATCCTTGTAGTAACCCCCACAATGGCAAAATCAAATAAATGCTTCTTGAAAACCTTGTACCAATCGCGGTGTGAATACGCCTAGTCACATGTTATTTTGGACCCATTTTCAAAGTGTGATTTCAGTAAAAAATAATTATGTTCCAAGGACAATATTTTGATTCCAAAAAATAATGAATAAATGTTCAAAAGTTTATGTGGTCATGCCCTCGTGTTTTTTGCTTATCTCTCGGTTTTACTGCGCAATAATAGTCTCTAATACTACTAATACATTACACAATATGCTTAATCCATGTCAACATATGATTCAACATAAGAAATAATCATTTCAGTTTTGGCGTGCAGCAATCAAGATTGTCTGTGTTTGTTTTTATTTTCTTAAATTCGTCAGCTCTGGATACGAATATACCTGTCCGATTCTTGATTCTTGAAAATGCCATAAAGGGTCATAAACCACATCAGTATCAGTATCAGTACCACTCACCTACTTGTAAGAACCGATTTTTCCAGTACACTCTGTGGGTTTGTTATAATTTTTATATCTTGGCGATATATTTCCATAAACTGATAACTGACGAAAACCTGTTTTAAGTATATTATTGAGCAAATGTGGCCTTAAATACCCGCCCCGCCCCCCCGCCCCCCACAGACAACTCATATTGTGCAATTATATTAAAAGTTAAGGGCTATTATTGATAACGTTTCGCAAAGATTACATCGAGTTTGTGGACGTTTGATTTTATCAGATAATTTAAAACATACACATCAGATTCTGATGCAATAATTAAAAATTTGGAAATAATTGAACGTAAAGCGACCCCTAGATGGTCAATAATATTGAACAATAGTATTGTTGAGTAATTTTGTGCAATAACGGCTAGCTAAACGATCAACTTTTAACTAATAATATTGTCTCAATGTTCATGTTTAAAATAAAAAAAATTTAATATTTAATAGCACTGACAGTGCTTGTCTGATTATTGCCTTATCCGTTTGTGTGAAAAAGAACGGTTATTTTAATCTTTTGATTTCACCTGCCATAACTTAGGCAACAACTAACATTAATTAGTTAATTCTTTAAGAAATTGTCATTCGCTATTTTTACTCGACATTTTTTGAGTCGTGTAAACAAACTGGAAAAAAAAAACAACTACACTCGACGAAATATTGCGCAATATTATTGAAAGGACAATAAAATGGCCAATGTTTCGTTGTCCATAGGTAATAAGTTTGGTAAAGCTTTGGGTCGCATAATTTAAAATCCTCATGTAAAAATTTAGATCTGAGTAAAAATCCAACCTTTGGACTAACGTTTCTACTTTCGATCTTTCATGCAAGCCAAACTTTGCAAAACGTGCATCTTTGGAGAACATTTTATTATAAACACAAGTATTACTTGCCACTGTAAAACTTTATTTCATATAGAATGTTGTAAATATACAGGGTGTTAAGAAAAAGTAGGTCATGCCTTTAACCACAGATTCTTTGGGCGAAAATAATGTGACTTTTATAATGTGATTTTTTATTTTGGAGCATAGTTTTTTTTATACAGGGTGATAAAGTTTACATTTTGAAAATTATTTTTATTAATAATTCTGTTAAAGTTTTCTACCCGAATTTTTGTACAGACTTTCATCTTATACAGATACACTTTTTGTGTAATTTTGGTCAAAAAAGTCAAAGCACAAACGGGAAAAAGGGGGGTTGTGTTACTCATTAACCCCCCAACTTTTTCATGCGTACGCCTATGGTCTCTAGATATTTATTTTTAGATTAAACACTTATTTCCCCAATTTTTTTTACTCCTACAAAATTTTTATTTAGGACTTGATTAGCGAGATATTTTAATAACTTCAGGTGTGTGATATTATTACGAGGGGTATTTTACTACGGGTAATCAACTTACAAGTTTTGTTTTTTTTTTAAGATTTTTATTTTATTCAACTTTTCTGACTATGCACAACAAAAAAAGTCTCTAGCATTTTTGTCTAAAAGTAGTCGATTTAAAGAAAACCCAGGATTACTACGAACAACAATAGTAAAAACAATAAATTCCGAAACTGAAATATTGAAAATGATTCTGAATTTACTGGAATATCTCGTTAATCAAGTCCTAAATCAAAATTTTGTAGTAGTAATAAAAATTGGGGAAATAAGTGTTTAATCTAAAAATAAATATCTAGAGCCCATAGGCGTACGCATGAAAAAGTTGGGGGGGTTAATGGGTAACACAACCCCCCTTTTTCCCGTTTGCGCTTTGACTTTTTTGACCAAAATTACGCAAAAAGTGTATCTGTATAAGATGAAAGTCTGTGCAAAAATTCGGGTAAAAATCTTAATCAGTAACAGAATTATTAATAAAAATAATTTTCAAAATGTAAACTTTAACACCCTGTATAAAAAAAACTACGCTCCAAAATAAAAAATCGCATTATAAAAGTCACATTATTTTCGCCCAAAGAATCTGTGGTTAAAGGCATGACCTACTTTTTCTTAACACCCTGTATAGTATTGAAGTGTGTGGACTATTCAATATTATTGATAATAACAATTGCGCAATATTGCACCTTCAGGGGTGAGGTTGACTCAGTTCTTTATGGAAAGGTGTATTTTTTATTTGAAAAATTCGACGTAAAAAGATTAAGTAACACAAAGTTAGTTATCGAAATGAGGAGTGGAGATTGGAAGTCCAATATCCTTAATTATACACTACTCCATAACTATTACGTTTATGGTATGAATGCATTTTAAACTAGACAAAATATTCCCTCTAAAAGTCCCTTGGGCGTCAATTTATTTTGTTATGGACTGGTCTCTCCAAGACTCTGAAGAGGGCCAACTTTCCTGAAAACCAGGCGTTTTAAAACCATTTCAGAAAGTTACTTTGAAGGTAAAATTATTTTCTTATGAAATGAAGAATTTTTTATTTCGAGATTTAACCATTAAATATGAATGAATAGTAAATCATTAACACTGAAGATTGGAGTCCTAAAATGCATGGTATCGAAGATATTAAAAAATATGTAAAATATCCAGCACGCTTGGTTTATTCCTTTTTTACGTAAACTGTAACGCTTCTTCGAAATATAAAAAATAAAAAATATCACTTTATGCTAAAAGTAACCAACGAACTTTTCAAATATTCTTAAAGAAGACTCGAGTTCACTGTCATGATTTTTGTATTAATTTTGTATTTATTTTTATGGAGGACACGTTATTTTCAAAAAAGTTAATCGTGTCTGATTTTTTGAACAACCATTAGTTTCTCTTAACTGTTCGCTTTAGGGCTTTGAGGTTTAAATAACTCGAATGCAGAATTTAGTGAATTACGAAGTAATTATTATAGTACATGATTCCATTAAAAGAACTTGAAATGACCTTGAAACTCCACACACACACCGATTTGCTAGATATTTGATCGATTTCAAAAAATTATAAAACTTTTACAGGAACCTAAGTTCCGAGAAAATAGGTCGTTTACAAACTTTGGGAAGTCCCAATTAATAGGGACCTATTAATTAACTAACAGTCATTTTATTTTTTAACAAATTCATTTCATCATACAGAAGTAAAATAATTATTACAAAATAATCAGTAATTACTAAGTTGGTTTCACCTCCAACGACGTCGCCTTGCCATTTATAATTATCATATTTTTAACAAGAGTTTTAGGCAGTCGAAGAAATTAATTTTTTCCAACTGCAATGCTGTCAATTTTTCAATAAGAACCTATTTATTTTTTCGCAAAATCATGACTGGTTGCGTATTATGAGTATAAAAAAATTTTATAGTGTTAAATCCTGAATTTTAGATAAAACAACAGGTTCCAAGATGTCACTTTAGAAACCTAGAGATTATACAGGGTCTATATTTTTTGTATTATAAGGAAAATAGTAGAAACTCCTTTATTTTTATTTTATTTTGTAAATACATCCACCCAACGGGTAACCATGGATAGTTTGGAAATAATAATAATATATTTATAACACCACTTATAATAACGACCCACTTTATCCCTGAGGGCTCTAGAAGAGCATCCATCATGTGCCTCAGAAATTAGACTTATCAATAATAACAATTAGGAGTAGTCGATTAAAAACCAAATTCTTCTGCTTCTGATGATATTCTTCACCCTATAAGAAAGAAGGCAACCAATTATTTTCAACTAACATCGATGTAAGAGAAAAATCTGCCTTAAAATATTCTGTCATTCTTACGCGATAGTTCATAGTCCGAAAAAAAGTATATTAAGCATAAACTTGACAATGAATCTATTATTAGTTTTGCTCTCCCCAAGGGTACAACAAATTAACAAATTTAAATACTCTCATTTTTCATAATTATTGTATTTATAAATGTAATAAATTCCAGTAAATCTATACGTGATATTTGGTTTTATGCCCTGATAATTACAAGTTAATACAGAGAACACAATGTCTGGTAATACTAACAAAACACGTGTAGACTGCTGCGAATGTTCTCTGATTTCACAAACTTTGTTACGTTTGTTGAATGCATTTTCTATCGTTTAGTCATTTAACGTTACACGTGCAGCGTTCCGTCACCACACTAAAAACGCCTTATATATTTTTTATCTGTATAACGTAGGTATATTAATCCTAGATATTTTAGCCACAAATTATCCAACAGTAATTTACAGATAAACATGTTTTTAATTTACCGTTAAAAGTTCTAATTTATTAATAACAATCTAATGTATTTTTTTTGTTGTCATATCAGTCAGTGTGGATTAACTGTAAGATTTCCGCCTTTGCGGTCAAAATGAACATTTTTCTCCTACACAAGGTTAAAAAGAGATTAGTTCCCAATAACCTTTTTATGAGATAATTAGAATTTCTCAAAAAAATTTATAGTTATTTATTTAATTGACATCCATCAATAACTAAACGATATTTCAAATAACAGACCTGTCAGACGTGTTAGATATAACCATAGGATTTTAATAATTATGATGCCTATAATGCGAATTCGAATTTATGCAGTTTATTCTTACTACGAAGTGTCGATGGCTTAATAATTAAACATTTATGCGAAAAGTGAAAAAAAAATTATATACTAAGTATGCAAAAATTATTTTTGTTAATCAAGTACTTATTCTTCCATTATTCAAAAGAGGATCATCTTGTCGTTCGTCTAATAATTTTTATAATAATTTATTTTATAGTTACTCTTAAAAATATGCTGTTTCATTATTTGTCATCCATAGGTCGCTGGTTCAGATCCAGTTCGAAGGACCAATGATCGGTGTGTATAATATAATCGATATGTATAATATAATAACGAGATGCGACTTACCTTGGTCTTGCAGGATGATCTTCGCCGAAGAGGGTCCTGTTCCTCCTGGTATCCTTGAGTTAATGGAATCGGATTTATATAATTGTATTCTGGTATGACGCTTTCCTTTAGATTTTAAAACAATGAAAACCATTAAACGAACGACGCCCAAACAAGGATTGTTTCCTTTCAAAAATACTACAAAATGTATCCAAAAATCGAATCAGGATTTGCAATAACTAACGAACTATGTTCTTTTTTTTGGGAGTTCTTGTTACTCTTGCGTTAAAGAACAACATAAAAATAATTGCAATAAGTAGCAATCGATTTTTTTTAAATATATCGGAAAGAAATACGGAGGATTAAACTTCAGGGAACCATTCCTCAGTCATCAAGTGCAGCAGTGGAGCATGACCAAGGATGACGATTTTGACAAATCTAAGCTGCAGTAATAAGCAACAACGGTTATCCACGCTGTTATATTATTTTATAATGATAGAATCTTCTTAAATATGTTAAGTTAATACCTTAAAAATGGGGGCTTTGAAGGCTGATGACACAGTAAGGGGAGAATTTGATAACATAGTCAGGAATCGCTTACAAAGGCATTTGAATGTAGCATAAGAATGGAGTGACGGAAGAGTTAAAGGTGATCCATCTAAAACCAAAGTGATTCCATTTACTAGAAGGAGAAATCTGAAAGAATTGAAGCATAAATGACTGCGAAATTCAGAACTGTAGATGGCGGAAGAAGTTAAGTATCTTGCTGTTGCCCTAAGATTCCAAGTTAGGCTGGGACTAATATCTGGATAAGATTATACAAAATCGGTAACAAAGAGATTATTTGGAGAAACTGATACTGATACTTGAGGTCTATGTCAGACTATAGGTTTAAATTTATCTAACGAGGAATTTCCAGTAAATTCTTCGTTTCTCGTTATCGACAGTAAATTCGATGTCTCCAGAGATGAAAAGTTTTGATAGAGGTAATTATTGATAATATAAGTGCCGCATGAAGAACTTTTTTTTTCGATCCCAGTACCTAAGTGTAAAAATTATTTAGCTGAAAACGTGCCAGGAAACTTTGTCAGTTCAATTACCTTAACTAAAATAATTTCATAATCCAACACCCACCATGATTCTAAAATATGATTGTATAAGCGTTTCACAATTCACACTAATGTCTGTATTTATCCTGGCCCGTAATCAAAGAAGCAATTAGAAAAGAAAAAAAGTTACTAATAAAATATGCGTATGCTAACATTATTGTACAAACCGAGTGAATATTATAATCAGAAACATGTTGCTGACGTTTTCAATTTAAAACTAAACAACGCTAATTTAAAGCGATAAAATTTAAATGTTAAAAGGACGATGTGTCTGATAAAAACAACTTAGTTAAGAAAGACAATTTGAGATAAGATTACAAAGTTGAGACAAAACAAGTCTTTATGTGATCAAAAGAGGCCTTAGCACGAATCTTGTCATTAATTGCAGTGAGTTGCCACTAATGTAGGAGAGAAAATATTTAGCGAATGAAAAGCCTTCATTGTAGTTGCGTGTACGGCAGGCTATATCCAGGTCAGGAACTAGACCCATTTTGCAAGAGATACGAGGGTCGTCGTAAGTAAACTGTTGTAATTTATTTAATTAATAGTGGCATGTGTTTGTAAAAAAATGCAAACAACATATTATAGTGATACACACGACATCAATAGAACCTTCAGTCGACAGTTAAATGGAATTGGAAATTATTTTTGAAACCAAAGGCATAATTTCAGTAATCATTTTTAATTGAAACAAGAATGTTGTAAAGTTCCTTATCCAACCATGTCTTCCCTAATTTTCCTCATAGTTATAGGGTCAAATAGAATAGTATCTTCTCTCAATTTCTCGCACTCACGATGCTCTCGTGGTGTAATAGGATTGCTCTTCATAAGCTTAAAAAAAAAATCGAAAAACTTAAGCATTAAGGGGCAGATTCTGAAAGAAATAATAACAAAATAAATTGATACGTACTTTCAAATACACATTATTATGACTTGGTATTAACTGTTACTAAAAATTTTTAATATCTCGTTTACTGATTTTAAAGTAATAATTTAGCACCAGTATAAACCTTACTTATTTAAATTTAGTTGTCAGTGTTTACAGTTGTAAAATTTTTACTCACTTACATAAATGTATAATAAATATTTTTCACTCGTCGGTTTGGAAAATACAACGTTAAACAGGAATGTTCCACACAAACTTATAAAATAACTTTTGCAAAAAGCTGAGCATTATATTTTCTAAATGAAGATCTTTCGACTGAAAGGAACAGTAAATTTAAAGGAGAACTTCAAAAGTGTTCTTACATCGAAAAATTGTAAAAGCCAAAAAGTAAACAATGGAAAATGACTGATTTTCTGCAAAACATAGAGCATGGAACTCAAGTTGTGAAGAAAGCATAGAAGATGAGGATCTGTCGAAAACAAAACGCTGTCGTTTAATGGTGATAAGTAGTGATGATGAAGAAAATATGTACTGCTGATATCTGTTTCTTGGGTCAATAATTATTGTTCCAATAACAAATTTTTCTTAGTTATGTACTAAAAATAGTATAATTTTTTTATTTACATCAGTTAATTTATTTATATAAAACCAAATGTCAAATATCATCATATGTCAATAATTTGACAGAATTTCCACTTTCGCTCTGGGTACCCTGGAGGATGAAAAATTTACGGAAATCTTTTGGGTTACCATGGTAACGAAAACAAAAACAAACTTCTGATTGACTTGTGAAATTTTGAAATAAAATTTTTTTCCCAATTTTTTTTCTTCCTCCACCAAAAAAAAAATAGTCAAAATATGTTTTTTTTTCGACCTTCCCTGAATCACTTAACTAAACGGGACAGCCAGCGAAAATACCTGAGAGCCCTCTCTCCCGTTTCTTTCTTTTCAAGTGACATATCTTCAGACTCTACATTTTGCTCGAGATCTTTACAGCGGATCCAACTAAATAACCCGAAGCACTTAAGTAAATTGAAGCAGAGACGGCCCCGAAGGGGCCGTACCCATCCCCAAGTCACTTTCACATTTTTTTGACATTTAATGAAAGAAATGTATTTTTTAATAGTGTTTTTTTTTTTTAGTTAAAGAAAAAACCCATATTTTCTTTCCCATTCTCTACCCCGTGACCCTGTCGGACTCGGTCTTCCCAAAATGCTATATTTCTCCCCAACTAAAAATTTTGTATTTTCCCTGGCCATAAAATTTGAAGCAACAAGTTTTTATAAATTTTGAGCAGCCTGTATAAAAACATAATATTTTTTACCATGGATCGTATTTTTTAGGAAAGCAGAAACTTTTATTATTGAGAATAAACTTTTCTCGAAATGTTAAATATTTTAACAACTTTTCAACTTTCCAATAATGTAATAATGTATAAAACCCAATAATCAACATTATTTCCAATATTAACGTTTTTATAACGTAAATAAACGTAATAAAAATAATATAAAAATTTTAAACCAATTTCTTTAAGAAAATATAAAAAAATAATCCATCTGAAATCACTGAACAAATGAAATTAAGATACAAAATTTTTTTAACATTTTAACTTCGTCAAATCAAATTTTATAATTTTATCAAAAAATTTCTATTACTTTATTTTTTCTTAGATAATCTTAACTTTATGTAAAATAACCCATGTTACACTTTTATCTCAATTTTTAAGACAAAAAAATTAATACTAAGAAAAATTTACTCTTTTTCATAGATAGACATTTCTAGATAAAATCAATAATACGAATTTTTTATTAATTTTTATAAAAATAATTGAAAATTTTTCATTTTTTATTTTTATAAAAAAGTAAGAAAATAAACAGGTAAATATTTCCTAAAAATTTTAATTTTAATATAATAATTAAATATAGTATTACAATTAAATCAATAAATATAAATATTCCATTAAAATAAAAAAAAAATAATTAAATAACCAAATCTCTAATTAAATAAATAATTATAGGATTAATTAAAAATTTCATTAATTAATAATTTCTAGTAGATATTTTTTTATACTTAAATCTCTAATTAAATAAATAATAATAGAATTAATTAAAAATTTGATTAATTAATAATTTCTAGTATTTTTTTTCAAAATGTAACTGCTAAGTAATAAATAAATTAAAGAGCAGAAGCTTTATTCTTTAAAATGGTTTTAATAATTGATTGAATAAATATCACATATATTATTTTCTTTGTAAGTACGCACGCAATTTGAGAAGCCGGCAGCTGGGTATACCGCTCCATCCGTCCCTTATTTTATGCGATGTACCCACATTTATTTAATTATTATTTAAATTGAAAACCATTTCAGCTATTCAAAAAATGGTTAGAATTTTTTTTTTTCTTAAAATTTCCTCGGCTTTCCTTAGAATATATAATTTATCCCATTATTTAACGATTTTTAAGACAAAGTTGGTACCCTACCCACGCGAAGTTTTTTTTACCCTATCTTATGAATTGAATACTATTGCTCTATATCCTCAAGGATCTCTTATATTTTACGTTAAAACCCTTAGAAAATGGACTGTATTTGAATCTTGGACACTAAGGACCGGTCCTGCCCGCGTCTCGACATTTGACTTGTGAGCATTCGTGAGGCGATTATTTAATACCCCACGTATAATTATCTCGACTAGCTTCACACATGCATAATATTAAAAGTGATTTACATTAACGGGAATATAACATTCACTGCATCGAGTGCATTGCTCTATTTAATGCAGTTTTTCTGTACAAAAATGACATTACGAAATGCGGCAATTTTATCTGCATAACAATACAATATGGACTTTATGTCGTTTTACGACCAAATATCCGTGAAAAATTGGTCTTACTGTATACATATACGACTGCAGTTATTGTGATATTGTTAATTAAGAAAATTTATGATGCATTTTCCTTTGGGATAAATCATCGTAACTATCCTCAGAATAAGGAAAGGCCAAATATTGTGGTAGTTTGTTTCGTGTAGTCTATGAGTCCTCGAAATAACATGGGGCTGCACCGTTATGAATACAACAGTATAAATTATGTTTCTTGTATCTCCTGTATGTTCTTTTTTAAAACCTAAGGTTGTGTACAGATTGCACTGAAGCGCGGTGACACATGAATTAGGTTTTTTCAGAGTGTCTGGGCACATTGCGAAGTTAATGTCACGTTTGTTTTAACACGGTTGGCTTAGAGAAGGTACACTGAAAGAATTTCGGGAGTTGCTGCAGAACAACAGTTTTAGTTCAATGTTAATTTTATTTTGTTTGATCTTCGCATTATCTGTTAATATCTGTTTTTGGTGTTCGACGTTCTTTGCGTCTTAAAAAAAAATAAATAAAATAAATTTGCTAGTTTAAGGGATTTTTCGAAGATATTGTTTAAGACAATGCAAAGTTTAAAATTGCATCCTGGAAATGGTGCGAATTTTTCCAAAACAAATTGATTGTGCTTCTCAGCTCTTAAAAACCTCTGTTTTATTTTGCACTTTCTGCAAATACTGTTTCGCCTTAACGAAATTTTTCTTTTGTAGCAACTCGAAGGACTAAGGTGGTATTCAATCTATGTGTCGCGACCCCAAATATAGTCGAGAAAATCACTTTTGCAGCATTTCCTACTTTAGAAAATTTTGTTATAGAAAACAAACTAAAAGTTATTAAAGATATAACAAATATCAATTTAATACTTATTTTTTGGAAGTTTCTTCTAACTTTGGATGGATCTGAAATCCCTTTCAGTGTTACCCAAAATTGTATAATTTCATTTAAACGAAAAAATTACTGGGATATCTGATGAAGATTTAAAACTTGGCTTGAATTGACCAATTTTTTATTTAAAGTTCGAAGTGAATATCCAGAACTGTGTGATGCAGCTCTAAAGATATTACTACCATTTGCCTCATTGAACCACATTGAAAGTTTTCCTTTTGTAGTTTTTGAAACCTGAATTTTTGTCCTACGTAGGTATTATACGCCATGTTTTAATTTACTAATACTAGTCGATTATTCTACTAAATACTTGATAATTGTAGAGTCGATTTATTTATAATATATATTTTACTATAAATTTTATCACAGGAGAGTCTCAGATAAAAACCAAGACTCGGAAAACGTAAAAATCTGTGATTATACAAAATAGGCAAATTTTTTAAATATTTATGTTGGTACAACGAAAACAATAAACGATCCAAAGAAACTCTTGTGCCATGAAAAGCTCTTGAAATAATCGAGACAAAAATCTTAGGGTTGCTAACAAAAATGTCAAATCCCCAAGCGATTCGGAACCTTATTTTTAAAACGTTGGCAGCGGTGCAGACTTAATTATCAGCTGTTATTACAATTATTTAGAATATAAAATTTTATATTTTAGCAAAAACGTGTGTAGCGTAAAAAAATGTACTTCCTGCGCATGCCCAATATTAGAATTTCATAGCATCTTTATTTATAAAAATGAAGAACTGAACCTTGAAGAATAGTATCCTGAAGCTCCATTCTTTTATGTCATCTTTGTTTTTTTTTACTGATAAATAAAAATTAAATATATTTTTGCATTTTAAAAATAGATATAAAAATCGGTAGCGCCTTTATTTATAGGACAGGAGAGATGAGTTTGTAGAAAAAAAATTCCTCTAACCTATCTCTTTGTCCTTGTATCATTTTGTTTCTTATAATCTTGAAAAACAAAAAAATTAATAGTGATCAAAATGAAATGTTTTTTTAACTTTCCGAACATGTTCAATTTCAAAATTCTGTAGTATCTTTATTTACGAAAATGAAGAAATACGTCTAGAAAAAACGGATTTCTAAAGCCTTCATTTTTCCTCTCAAATTACTCTCATGTCTTTATCAAGGATCTTATATACCCACTTAAATCGTAGTTTCCGAATATCACGTTTAAAACTTATCCGACTTTAATGCAATTTTTATCAGATTAATCTAAAATACGTATAAATGTCGGAAAGTTATTTTTTTCTTCATCAAAGAAAAAAAAATATTTTTTTGCATGCATTTTATATTTTTTCTGGTCAAATTTACTAACTTTCCGACATTATTCATTGCTTCTAACTTTTAAATTCATTTTCCCCAACTCTTTGTATGAGCTGTAAATTAATTTATTTGAAAAATTAAAAGTTCATGTCTATACCTTAAAAGAGTTTCGGTTTGACTGCATCATCTCAAACTGACCTGTGCGGGGTGTGATAGAATCGAGACTTGCATCTGATACAGTCTCTTAAAAGCTAAAGAAGTTATTAACATCCAAAAAAGGCGTATTTTATTGAAAATGTTCTAAAAGATTCTATTTTGAAAACAATCACTTTTAAAAACCAATGATCCCCTTATTAACAGGAATAGAGAAATTAAACTCATACGGAAAAATTTCTTGAACCAACTTTTTTCTATCACGCGAAATTATTAGCGTCCGGAAAATGGAGTGTTTTCAGACAGTTTTCAGCAATTTTAAGCCTGATATGCTATTTTCAGAAGAAAATGATTAGTAACGTTCTAACGTAAGTACTACATTGATTCCCGAGATAAAATTTCGATGTTTCAAACTTTAAAAACTTTTCAGAGAAAGTCCCAGGATGTTGCGGAAAGGGCGAAAAAAATAAGTTTTCTTCTTCTCCTTATGTCGGAGGATCGTGTCAAATTTGTAAGATTAGGAAGAGATGCGAGAGCGATAATCGCTTCAAGAAATTTGCCCAACCCAACTTTCATCAAAACATCAAAATTCCACTTTTTCGTTCGCTCCTACTGTCTCGAAAGTCGAAAATCGCAGCGAGACCGTGCGATTTACGATGCAGTTCTAAGTTGAACCCTCTACCTTGGATTTCTTACCAAAACGTCGGCCCGGCGGTGATTTTTCGTTTGGAAATAGCGTTTAAAAATTTCGTGTTTTCGAAATTTTTTCAATTTTTCAATTTTCTCCAAACACGCGTCCGAGTCGAGCTTAATAACTAGCGCATCCTTCGACATAGATCAGAGGAGTATTTTTTTTGAAAACCAGACGTAATTTAGAAAAATCTCACGGCGTAATCGTTTTCCTCGATTTTGCCTCCTAAGAAAGTTATGAATTTTTAAATAGTGGCAATTTTGTCGAATTTTAGTTTAGAAACGCGCCACAGCCTTTCCTTTTGGATCTAGAGGATCCTGACCCGGACGGTGGGCAAGAAGAAGGAAAAATAAAGAACTCTTTTTATTTTTTTAGGTCCATCTCCGATATTAGCCGAGATATGAACTTATTTAAAAAGTCGATTTTGCAGAAAAACTGTACATTTCCGGGGGCCCTTGCTCCCCTCCCCGGCGGATTTTCTCGACCGAACTTTCAGAGAAGCTAGAACCAACCTTCCTCTCGGATCCCTGAAAATTTCGTTGCTTAATATCCATCCGCGGCCGAACTCGGATAATCAAATATCTATTATGAGCCATTTTTTTTACATCTTTGATAATTTTTTCCACCCCTTTAGCAACGAGAAAAGACTTTTTTTTCATATTGGTCATCCTGGTCGAGGGCTCTCCTACTACAAGTATAGTATTCTAAAACAAGTCCGTTTCTCCAATATCCGCAATATTAAATGCTAGGGCTAAAAACGAATTTAATATAAACTAAATATTAACTGATACTGACACACGCATAAAAATTTCTTTGAAATCAGAGGTATATTTATATCTATTGTTCTGTTTTCTCATTTTTCTTATTCTCACCTACTACAGTAGTAGTAGTACGTAACAGCGGAGTAATTATTTTTACAGTTTTTAACCGGTTTTATTAAAAATAGTTTACTCTATTTGCATTTTGCAGATATTTATATGCATTATAATCATTTTAATCTTAATGCAAATTAAAATTTTCTGCAATTATTCATATATTTACACAAGTGCTAATTTAAGCACGTGTATGCTCATTATTGAACAGTATAATAAATATAAGAAATACATAAAAATTATAGAAAATTAATTAGTAATATATGCTAAATAAAATAAAATAAATGAATGCTGCGGTAATAATTTAAACAATTCAAACATCACGCGAATATTATCACTTACCTAAGAACATATTTTGCAAAATACACACGAAGAACTGTTTATTTAACATTTAAGGTTTTGCAACTGCATTTCCATGGCTATCTTGATCTCCCCATCATGAAAAATGTGTGTTATAATACTTGGCATTTGAATATAAAATTTTTTATTGCATTTCATTGTCATGGTGAAAAATTATAGCCGTAGAAGCTGTTACGGTATTTTAAATTTTCCAGTTATAGACGTTAAGTGTAGATTGTAATCTAACAGAGGAGGAAATACATAAAATTTTATACGTTTGTTATCACCATCCTACAGTGTTTCGTTAATTGTTATTTCAATCTTATCACGTTCATTCTCTAGTTGTTAATTACTGAACTGTTTCTGAGAAAAGTGAACAGAATGTATGGTTTGGAATTATGTTTACGGTAATTGCAATGAAAAATTCCACTGAATTTTTGAAGGGTCAGTTAGTATGCAACTAAACAGAATCAGACTAAAAATTGAAATATCTGTTTCAACTGAGAATATATTCCTTCTTCTAAACTCCCAAAGCTTCCTTCACTGTTATATTCTGCTCCATCCTAATTTAACTGTAGTTGATATGCGTGAAATTTTGTTCATGTTTTCTATAGATATTGGCATATAACTCGATTATTTTTACTGCAAGAGGATCACATTGGTTGCCTCAGAAAGAGCCACTCTTCACTGTGTGTGAAATCGTGAGTCGAAATATACAGGGTGATTCACGAGGAAAGGGACAAAATGTTATGGTAGATAGAGTTCACTTGGGTGAATTAGAAATGACTATTGAAAAAAGGCTGAGCCTTTTTTTATCGATCTACAGGGTGATTTATGAGTTTTGCCCAATATTTCTTAAGGTAATATCTTTTAAACTAATCACTAGAATCAGCTCGTATTGTGGGTATATAGTATACTATTAATTGTCAATTTACATGCATAATCAAAGACAGAAAATTCCAGGGCCAGCTCAACTAATTTTTATTTTTAGGGCTCCTATGAAAAAATTCACCCTGTGTACGTGATTTTTAAATTCTAATACTGAATTATGAAACTACATACAAAAGTGATCGAAAACATGTACTTTGTTGTTTTGCCACACTTTGGGCGAATTTTAAATAAACGATCAATTTTCGCCAAAATCGAAGGTCTGCACAAAATAAATTTATAAAATTACATTTTCCTCTCTTATTCAAACTAAAGTATTTGTTATACAAAATTTTGTGATTTCATGTATGATTAATATGAAATAAATAATCAAAAATAAATAATTTCAACATCAGATTAAGTAATTTTTATTTCTGAGGTTTCTGTGAAAAATCAGTCTGTATACATTTTTCTCAAATTCTGATAATAAATTGTGGAACTACATTTAAAAATTAACGAAATTATTTATTTTTAATCACAACACACCAATAAACAGAACATTATAAACAACAAATTCACAGAACATAAAACCTTATAACTTATTTTCAAAATGAAAGCATTTTCTTTGTCGAAAAATTTAATTTCCTACGGCTTTCCTAATAACGACAGGATTATTAATGTTCTGTTTATTGATGTGCTGTGATAAAAAAAATAAACAATTTCGTTAATTACTTCCTCACCAAAAGTGAGGAAGATATGTAGTATTCGTGAAAAAAATTTTAAAAATTTTAATTGCATTTCTGGACGATTCTCGACGAATTATGACGATACACAAAAATTTTATTTTTTTGAAATAAAGCTTTCAAATTGGGTACACGCGTTCTAGAGGTCAAGGAAAAGATTGAGTTCGTTGATGAGCAAAATCGGTCCACTGGAATGGGGTCTACCGGACCACAACATTTCTATTTCTAACTTTACAAAAAAATGTATTCGTGATGAAAAATTATAAATAGGATCTGATATAAAACTCATTATAATATTGTGTCCAAATGTTGAAATACACAAAATACGCCAAAAAAACAAAATACGTACAAAAAAAACAAAATGCGTCAAAAAACAAAATACGTCAAAAATTACTTTTGTTATAACCTCCACCATACGGTGAGGAAGTTTTCATCCCATAATTGGCAGCGGTTTTTTTAATGTAGTTCCATAATTTATTATCAGAATTTGAGGAAAATGTATACAGACTGATTTTTTTCACAGAAACCACAGAAATAAAATTACTTAATCTGATGTTGAAATTATTTATTTTTGATTATTTATTTCATATTAATCATGCATGAAATCACAAAATTTTGTATAACAAATATTTTAGTTTGAATAAGAGAGGAAAATGTAATTTTATAAATTTATTTTGTGCAGACCTTTGATTTTGGCGAAAATTGATCGTTTATTTAAAATTCGCCCAAAGTGTGGCAAAACAACAAATTACATGTTTTCGATCATTTTTGTATGTAGTTTCATAATTCAGTATTAGAATTTAAAAATCACATACACAGGGTGAATTTTTTCATAGGAGCCCTAAAAATAAAAATTAGTTGAGCCGACCCTGGAATTTTCTGTCTTTGATTATACATGTAAATTGACAATTAATAGTATACTATATACCCACAATACGAGCTGATTCTAGTAATTAGTTTAACAGATATTACCTTAAGAAGTATTGGGCAAAACTCATAAATCACCCTGTAGATCGATAAAAAAAAGGCTCAGGCTTTTTTCAATAGTCATTTCTAATTCACCTAAGTGAACTCTATCTACCATAACATTTTGTCCCTTTCCTCGTGAATCACCCTGTATGTATGAATGGCGTTTGTCCAATGATTCTTCCCATTTTCTCTTTGATTTCATAGACTTCAGTTATAATTTCAGGTTATGTTATCTTGTGTTGGTTTTAGGCTGGTCTAATTTCTCTAGAATTGCGTCAGTTCTTATCTGTCTATGCGGCAAATAAGAAATACTAATACTTGGGCAAAGTTGATGATCTTCTAATATGCGTCTTTCTCATCTCTTTATGGATGCTTATAAATTTTTTTATTTAATTTTCTAAAACTGGTGCATGCTTCTAAGATAATCAACATGCAATGTGTATCTAAATTTCTTGATCCGACAAAAAAAGAATGACATCAAGTGGCAAATGAAATGCAGTTTTTAAAGAATTGATGATTCATTTAAAATATAAGCTGGAGTTCTACGTTTTCTACTTGTTTTTTTAGGTTCTTTCTGAGCTTTTTTGTACAAGATCACTAACGATTGTGAATACTCTATCCTTGCGCCATTGTAGAAACTCGGCTGAACCTCAACTTTGTTATGGGGAAAGATTGGAGATATGCATGTGCCATTTCACATCCCTTTGGGAAGGAGGCGATCAGTTCGTTTATACAAATTGTAAATAAGATTTCTAATCTATATGCTTCTTTTGCTGCGTGATAAGTGTCTTTATCTCTGTACATCTACTCGCGTTTATAACATTTTATTTTCCGATACCTCCTCCCAAGCACGGAAATTATTGTAAATACTCCAGCATTCTTGCCTTTAGACAGACCAGCACGAGATGTATTCATTCAGGCAAAAGCCGCATTCGAACCAGATATTCAACGTTTCCGTATTTACTCTGCTAAAATGAAACTTACTATATTTGCAGGTAAATAATCGACTAAGTGCTGTTCCAACTCTGCTACATATTAAAGACGGCGATTAAGCTTTTGAGCGTACTTTCTCTACGTTATAATGCTTATGTAATCAGGGTAACGGCAACGCATGTGAAAGTGAGAATCCTCATGTGAGAAGATGTGGATAAACCCAATATATGTTATTACGTATGAAAATCTATATCTATCCTAAGTGTGTATCAACTAATTATGTAGATTTGAAGAAAACGTCGTTTACTTATTTACAAGGTGAAACTAATTTAATATGATTTTGTGTAATACACTAGGAGGATTGACTTTATTGTAATCAAAAATCCATTAATATAACTCCTAAATAAAGATTTTTTCTCGGTAGAGCTAAATTATGCGTGATCCTATTGATATTAGAATGAAATATATAATTCTACATGTATATTCTCCATATCCTAGTATGGCGTTCCACAAGGATCTACTCTTTTTGAAATTTTTAAATTCTAGTGGAGACAACGACACTTTTAATTAAATTAAATTTTTATTTGAGAAATATACTAGTATCACCATCATGCTTTATGAAATATCATCGTCTTCATCCTCAGATCTCACACTCAATTTAATGACAATGATAGTTCAGCCTCACTTCATTTCACGTTATTCATTTTTCTTCATGACTGACTATCACACAAAATTGTTCCAAAAATTTAGAGTAATTTGGCCTAAGGCTTGTAACGATTTAAGTTGGAATTCGTTACAGCAGGTTATAGTTTCTATTTTGCGTATTAAAATATGACTCCTCACAACAGATTAACCCTGTATTCGCATTTGATCGGTATGTGGTAGAAAAAATACAACAAACACGCCACAGCGGATGAACATTGTGAACGAGGCTCGTCCCGGGCTAGAGAGAGGGTCTTTTGCCTTTCGAATTTTACCTAGGTAAGTCATGCATTTCTTGTAGTCGCTTAAATATCGCTATTCATAAAGTATTCGTATTAATTATTGCTTCAGCTTTATTGTGCTATAGTAAAAATAATAATTTGTCAAAATAATTAACGTATTTCGTATTATTTCCGTATTTTGAATTATTTTCAGATAATTACCTAGTAGCACTGCTTTTTTTTAAGCACGTGGATGGGTATTCCCATTTCCGTTTTACCGTATCTTGTCTAAAGTAGACGTTTTCGTGGTTCAATTATTGTTAATTGACACGTTATACAATATTTAAATTGTATAAATTATCGCTGTAAGTGAACCTTGCAGATTATCGTTATTTCGTACATAGAACAATTTCTGTGTGGATTTTTATTGTTATTAGGTTCGACTGTGGTTCATATGAGCTGGAAAAAGGAAAACTACACTGGTTTTGGATAGTGAAGGAAGTCCACTTGAGACTTAGGTTTTTGCCGAATTTATTTACTGTCCAGAGCTACAGATTTCTGTCCAGGAGCTTCCAAAGCATACGGGGTAAGTGATCTATAGTATATTTTCTTCTCTTTGAATTAATCAATTTGTAGTAC
Source organism: Rhagium mordax (assembly GCA_963680705.1). Classification (NCBI taxonomy): domain Eukaryota; kingdom Metazoa; phylum Arthropoda; class Insecta; order Coleoptera; family Cerambycidae; genus Rhagium; species Rhagium mordax. The sequence goes on from OY796657.1 coordinate 101,724,769, forward strand.
ATTTGATCACTTGCTTCGGATGTGACAGAAGTCCGATTTTATGGTTTCCTTTTTTCACCATATTCACGCTATCACAGTTCTATATCGATTTTATTATTGACAAATTATTATTATTAGTTCATTCCTTAATTTTCGTGTAAGTTACAAGAGTGTAGATATACCTTGGTTTTACGTATTTTCTGCCATTTTGAATTAGGCATAAGTTCATTCATTTTTGTCCGTCGGAAAGTGAAAGACATTATCGGTATTTCATATATTAATTTTTGCTATTTTTACCGTTAAACTATTAGTAAAATATTAACTTGAAATCTTTATGTGTGCTAAAATTTCGAATTTATTTCAATATTGTGATTATTGTTACCAATTATTTTGTTATTAATATTAAATATCTGAATCTTTAGAGTTATTAACTTCATTAATGTTTCTAAGTTTAAATTGTCCCGTACAAATCTGACATTAAATTATAGTCCTTTAAAAATTACAGTCTCCTCATGGTTTTCAACCTATAGGACAAATTCAATCAAGTTAGGTTATTTGTTAACGAACTGATAATAAAGTTTTGCAACCTTACTAAATTCTTGTGTTTGAATTTTAGTATTATTTTGTTAATAATTCAATTTTTTTAGTAATTGGTGTCAAATGTCGTATTTTTATGTAAATTTGGTAATTTTACAAACTCTAATATCTTGTTGTGTCATTTTGCCAATTTTTTTTCTATTGTAATATTAAGAAATATTAATTTTGTGAATTTTATCTAGTAATTTAACTATATTGCCGGAGCTTTGTTATTTTTTTTCATCTACCACTAGTGGAAATCATTTTCAACCTAGTTTTATTTCTCTATTTCCTTTTCTCAACTGTTCTGTCTTTATTTCATGACATCTGGCTTTCTGGAAATTTGACTCACTGGAAATCGATACTGAGTTGACAACATCAGAAGTAAGGAGATATTGGGTGTTCCCGAAAAGTAATAAATTTGGTTGGAACCTGGACACTCTGGACTGAGTAAGAGTGTCGATAAACTTTTGTGCATTTAGTTATAAATACTCTGGCGCTCGTATATTGCTCTCAATATTATCTCAGTACTCTAAAACAAGGCATCACCGAATTCACCACCCAGCTGTAGCTAGCTGGAGCTAATTGTTTGGCTGCACTTGGAATTGGGCAAATTCAGTTCACATTGTCGTTGCAGGCTTTTGACACAATAGTTGTTGGTAAGAACTCTCCACCAATCTAACAGGTTATTAGCAATGTTAGCAGTTCATGACCGTATTTTGAGGCTATTACTTTATGGCCTTGGGTTTTGCTTGTTTTTGACCACTTAAATTTATGCGTTCCAATTTTCAAGGCATTTTCCAAAATTGAATTTGGTTTTATTTCAAAAGGTATGAGAGGTTATCATCCATTATCATTAGCGAGGATTTAGCACAATGTGTTAATAGCTTCTTCAAGACTCCATTTCTTTATGGTCCATGATTGGTCAATGAGTTGTGGAGAAGATCAGTGAGGAATTATATACAAAATATTTCCCATTTGTTGTATGGTCTTTATTACAGCTTTTAATTTTCTTACGTTCGTTTGAATCCCATTTGGCAAAAATCTATGTTTTCTCTCGATGCGGTGTTCAAATTTAGTCTATTGCTAAAATTTTTTTACCAAAATAGAAACCAACATGGCTAAATCAGAGGCGAATACGCAAAGAGATTTAAAAGTTACAGAAAATAAACAGTTGCCTGGTGCCCCATTTAAGAGACTCTATCCATAAATATAAGGGGTACCCCAGAAAAAAATATTGCACCAGTGTTTCACCCTCCAATTTTAGCGACCCTGTAACAATAGACTCAAAATGAATAAAAACAAGCAGAAATATTAAACAAAAGTTACCCAATAACATAAACGTTTCACTACTTATTGCGACCAGTAGTATATTCTACCTGCACGTAATTAAATATTTACGTTATGGTATTCCCGCAACTATTAGCGATTATCTAATGCGAATGCAGGTAAACGGTCGCATTCAGTGTAAAAATTTCACCGGCGAAAAACACTAATTTAATTGATTATAGTTTAGTGCAGCCAGGGTACGTCTAGAGTTGGCTAGTGTTTATGGCGGAGTCGGGGTAAATTCTCAGAACGGCCGCTGAACCGAGGACCTTGGCTGGCAAGTCACGCCGCGTCGACCGCAGCCGTCGGGCCCGCGGTCTGGCTCTGGCTTTATAATGTCCCGTGTCCTATCCTGTGACTGCGTATTAACTCTTTATAGCTGCCACGGCCAACTTCATATGGCATTCTACATGTTATATCAGGTTTATACTTGTAGTAACACCCAGTCCGAAAATTTCATTCATTATCGCGGCCAATAACATTTTAATAATGACCAACGAAAACGGCTACTTAATAATTACGTCGCGTTTGTATTTTAATGGGATACAGCAACACTTATTGTTAGTGGTAAATTATTTTGATCTATGCTAAAAATATATTAAGTCCTATTAATTTTACAAACGTAATTCGAATTAAATAAAATCTTTCGCTTAGATAAAAAAAAGCCTGGACGAGAATTAACGTACAACCTCTTCTGTTTTATCGACAATTTTACTATTGTCTCCTACAGGTATAATATTGACCCAAATGACCAATTCAAGTATTTATTTTAAATGTTATTTGCTGCAACGCCCAGTACAGAAAGGCTGGCAGGTTACAGTTAGTTGTGTTTATGGGGTTGTCGCGACAAGGCGTCTCTGGGGTTGCCCCCTCAGGGCTCCCCATGTGAAGTGCATATCACCGGCCCATGTTACTGTGACCTCCGTAAGTGTGTTATTAAAATAAACTTCTTAATATAACTTCAAAACAACCCCAATCGTAACAATATAAACAAATGAATTGCTACTTAGAACAAAATGATGCAATTATCCTTCCAATAAGCTATGTATAGGTACTTGTCGCAGCTCCTGTTACCGTCCTAGGGTTCGTCTGTATCCCAGTTAATCCTTTATTTAGTATGTCAAAGGTTCCTGTTTGCTATTCTTGGCTGTTCCAAATAATTGTGTCACAATGCTTATCATATCATATTCAGTGTAGAGCATTTACTATGTTCTCATATGTTCCTATCTTACTCAACGAGGATTCGGATCAAACGATTTCTGCAGTCTGTATGCTTTCCATTCTGGTTGATACCTGAACCACTATGTTAAGTGGAAGAAGATCTAGTGAAAATTTCGTAGCCATTATTAGACCACCAAATTAAGGCAGCATATGTGAAGGTGAACCTTACTATTCCAGTGTAGAGCCCATACCAGGTGTAAGCGACCATGTTTTTCTATAGACCAATATTGTTATCAATATTTGTATAACCCTATCCAGATATTGATCAAATGCTTCACATCACTTATTTCTTGTAAATGAAACAACGGTGGTTTTAGAAGAATCTTTAGCTCTTCTTCATCGGTCCATTTCTCTACAATATTCAGTGTTATTGCTAAACGATTATTGAGTATGGTTACGAACTTCCCCTGAATGTGATGACTATAGGTTTTGTCAGCATATTTTGGGCTTCAAAATATTCATGAGCCTATCAACTACAAGATTCCTCAACTCAGATAAGATGGTCGTATTGATAATGGGAATACTTGGAGGAATGAATCATGCACTACTATCGCAATTGAAGCATATCAGAATACCAAATACCTGCCGAATGATTGGCAGGCCAAATACAGAAGGCAGTCATCTTGGTATCATTAACTCTGTGGAATGTGGGTAGTGGATGTAGTTAAGGCTGGTGCGATATAACCGCATTGTTTAGCCGTGAATTCTAAGAGAATTAAAGTTTAATTTTAGTAATTCTATCTAATTAATTCCACATGTTCTGAATAATGTTGCAACTTATTTTATTTAAATTCTAATTAATGTTAATTGAAGAGTGATTGATGACACAATAAAGCTGTATATCACAATGTGTAAATGTTAAATATCAACGGCCCCAACATTGAGCCTTGAGGCACCCCGGATAGTAGTAGGCATTTAGAGGAACCATTTTACCCAATTGGGGCATCAAGACGCGCATATTGACAGCAGAGATTAACCATATTAAGATATTATCATTAATACCATAACATATAAGTTTTTCTATTTTAGTTGGGTTAAAGGTTAATGACATACCTATACCAAAGTCAGAGAAGCTAATTTGTCAAAATTAGTTTAAATCTATGCATTATGAAGAGCGGTTAAGACAAGTGATTTGATTTGAACAATTAGATAAAAAAGATAAAGAAAATGTTCCAGTGGACTCCTATCTACCCAACGAGAGGATTGGGGTTCCACTGCTAACCAAAGTTAGATACTTAGATCAAATTCTACCTCCCGAACGAGAGTGCTAGAATTTTAACTGTGTGTAATAGCTTTATGACATTACTTTGCAAACATCCGAATTCTACGATCTCTGTTTTGATTAGATAGTTCAATGCGGCGATAACAGAAAGTTGACAGTGATAACGATTGCGGAAAATGAATGCGGAATTCTTCGTACGGTTAGTTTTGAGGAGCAGCTAAAGATAGGAATCGGCTCCATGATCTACGCATGCGCCACATTCAAGTGTGCCAAGTGTTTTAATGTCGAAGGATATTAGTTTGCCTGATGCATTTAATAAAAACAAATTCCTTTAATCTAATAAAAAAAATTCCTTTATCAGGGGAATAACACACATATTATCTAACCTGCCTCCGGCTTCTAATTCGCATAGACCTCTTCATAAAAAAAAAAATTCCTTTAAGTAATCTAATAAAAAAAAATTCCTTTATCAGGGGAATAACACACATATCTAACCTGCCTCCGGCTATCGCCTCCGGCTTCTAACTCGCAATAATAGACCTTTAAAAAAAATTCCTTTAATCTAATAAAAAAAAAACAAGAAGGTGTGTGATTTGAACCCGGAACTTCTGCTTGCCAAGCCGAGCTCGTCTCCGCTAGACCATCAACCCACTGACAAATAGCGAGTAAAGAAAGTATAAGTTAGGTTTCAGGTAACACGTTCTGTACACTTGGCAACGTTGGCATGTGGCGCATGCGTAGATCATGGAGCCAATTCCTATCTTTAGCTGCTAATTTAGTATTGTACTTTGACGAACTATGAAGGCACGAAGCTTCTAATAATCGCAGGATCGAAACATTTTCCTGCAATATTCAAAATTGTTACAAGTATCACGATTGATGGAGAAAATCAAGCTACTGTTTTAAAAAGAAATTCATGTTTTAGCCATCTCTCTTCTCTATTAGCACTTCATTAAGCACACCCCTTTTCACTTTATTTAACGAAATCACACCTTGTATTCAATTTGTCTTAAATGGGAATAATAAATTCATTATTCTTATTATTAAGCGCGACAAAACACCTAAAAATTAAAAAAAGAGAAAAAGCACTCGTTGATTCAAGCTATAGACTTCAATAATAAATCATTACCTGCCTTTGACTTTATAAATAATGCAGTTTCAGTTTGAACAAAAAACACGTAATCCCATTTATTATATTAATATCTACACAAAACGGTGAGTATAGCGTGAAATGTAGCTGAGCTAAAGTATACATTATAAAATCTTCAATAATTTTTTAGGGTACGTTGTTAGCGAAGGCGTTATAAAACATCGTACAATTTGAAAAACTTGTACGGCCTTGACATAAATTAAGAAATCGTAACTTTTAAGAAATTTTGTGCTTTTACATTTTAGACCTGTCAGGGATTCTTTTCGCCATTCATCAATATCAGATCTAATGTGCCTGACCCAACCGTAATTATTATCCTAACATAGTTTAAGCGAATTTAAAGCTCATTTATCACTCGAGGTATTTAGTAAGCACGAAGACTTACTAGTTATCATGTTTATGCGATATGAATTTATCGCAATGCTGGAAATTGACTAACCTGTCTAGACAGGTTTATGTTTGCCGAGTCCCGGATATCCTAGAAACTTGCGAAACAACTTGAATATAGTTCAGTTATATATAACATTAAAAAAATCTCAATACTGGGACGATAATAGATGATATACATCGACACAAAACCTAACAAAATCAAAATATTCTTCACCAAAAAGTACCAAAAAACAGTATCAGAATTTTACGGGGCTGTTTCAAAGAGGGATTTTTCTTCAATGTATAGAAGAAAATAAATTATTTCGTTGACATCTCGCAAGTACAAAACCAGTGCCACTTCAGTAGCGTGTTTCCCACACTTGACTCGTGTAACGCACTATCTCTCGTTCTGTATTTATTATTAATATTCGTATGAGAAACGAGTTATCAATGTAACTATTATCTCTACTGATATATTTAAGGCACGTACTGGTGCATGAAGTATAACATGAAAATCTGGTGTAATATTACGAAAGCAGTTTAAGGAAAGCCAAAATATTTTACAATGAAGAAAATGTTGCGGGTTATTTTTAATTACTCACGTAGTTATTTCAACATCGCCAAAACTGTTTAATGTAGTTTCTCGTTAAAAAGATCTATTACAATTAGATAGGTATGAAATTTGTTGGAAAGGAAGAAACACACCCTAAACATGGTAGATGTAGAAAAATCATGAATACTGATGAGGTCAAAGTAAAAATTGTAGATGATGAAGAACAAACAGAGCAGATGGATAACAAACACTTCCATAGATACAAACTAGAGACTGCAGACGAAATGTAGTTGAATCAGACTCTAACCAAAAACATCGACCAAACTGAAACTGTTGATACAACTGTCAAGTGCAACGAAATTAGTTAAGAATGATATATGATTTCTTCTTGTGTTACAGGTAATTATAAATGGTAAAATTGGGAATAGAAAGGCAGGATTAGAAAGAAAGCCACAATAAACTTGGGTTCATGAAGATACTAAGGAGTAAGAAAAGATAATTGATGAGGTTAAATAAACTACTAGGACCAAGAGGAAAACAAGCGAAACACAATGAGGAAGGTGAAAAGGAAATACCATCTACCAAATCTAACAGGAGAAGGCGACTTACTGAGAAATTAACTTAAATAATCAAAGGATGAGATAGGGATAGTGAGCTCAGTGAAGTAATTAAAAAAATTGGAGGAAGTAAGAAGAAAATCGAAGTAGAAACAAAGAAAAAGCAACACGAGAAAGTAAGTTTTTCTTTGGATTGTTTATGACAATTTTTGGATCAAAGTTAGAGATCATTTGTCGTAGAAAGATGGGATAATGCTCAGTTGGATTGTAAAGGAAGAGTCTTATATAATGTTAGTTATAAGCCCATCTCCGGTCCCAGATACAAGTCGAGTTATAACAGAAAAATGAACATGATGAAAATATATTTTATTTTCAGATCTTACAAACCCCAACTCTGACGCCCAATTCCGTCTAAACTATTTATTGTAGGATCAGGAATTCAAGCTTATTTTTCTCGTTATGTAGTCTGCTTAAACTTATCTTACATGAATTATTATCGGTCGACGCGACAAAAGATTATTAGAAGAAGAAAAGAGTTTTTAATGTTGATTATTGGATCAAAGTCATGAGATTATATCTCGACTAATATTTGCCGTAGAAAAATGGGATAGTGTTCATTTGGTTTCATAAAAAGTCTTAAATAATGTCATCTATAAGCCCATCTTCCATCTCCAGGCGTAGAAGTTGAATTATAATAAAAAAGTGGACATGGAAAAAAGTCGTATTTTGAGATCTCGCAAACTTAACTTTAATGGTCTATATCGCCAAAATTAGGATCATGAATTGAAACTCATTTTTCTCGTTATATTACTTTAATTCATCCTACATGCGTTATTGGCGAGGTTATTATCGCTCGACGCGACAAAAGGTTATTAGAAGAGATGTGTAAAAAAGTACGTTTATTGGTTTGTTTATGTCGATTTTTGGAGCAAAGTCTCGACTTATATTTCTGTTAGGAAGAAGAGATAGTACTCATTTGGTTTATTATTAAAATGTTTTTATAATAATTTAAACTGTTCCCAAATCTGCTCTTAGTACTAATTTGAAAAATTTAAAATTCTGATTTCTGATTTGTTGCTAAAACCTAAGTATCAAAATTTGGATAATATTAGAAAATTTGAAGACTTTTAGGCTTTAGGGCATAAAAATATACTTGGGAACACAAAATGCAACTGTAATTTGGAACCACACAAGAAATCGAATTTTTCTCATCATTTTTAAAGAAAAAAAAATTTCCCACTCAATATTTAAATACTTTGTTTTATTTTTCACAAACTAATTTCAATAAAACTGCAAACTTAAATTTCAATGCAAACAGTGTGAACACTTAACGACTGACGCTTACATGGACCGATTTGTATAAAATTTTATTAAGAGACTTATCAATACTAGACATCAAATTAAAGGACAGATAACGCATCGCCGTGAACTTTATAAGAATTAAATAACATCCTGATAATAAATTATTTACTTTTCCACACTCCTATATTTTGATGATTCGTTATTTAAGCCCTCGACATTCCAATTTCTTGAAACGTTGACCTACGGACCACATCAAATACGCAGTTTGACTTAATTTGCTAATCATTTCCAGCGCTAAACATCCTCACATCCTACGCCGATTATGTCGTGTAAACAACTTTAGAATAAGCATTGAATTTACAACTATTCTCAAGTCAAACAATCATATTTTCTAAATTTACGTATCTTATTAGCAGACATCTTTTCCACCCACACCTTGTACATATCCTTATATGCCGGTGCTAGCCATGTAATATTCAGCATGCGTAGTCTTTGGTCCTTGGTAGTGCCGTTAATACATTCAATCAGTTAGTTACGACCTATTCAACATATTTAATAATGATACGTCGGGTATGTAGAGGACTGAGAAGGACAAAATTATCTTATTGGAGATGTTACGTGACTGCTGAAGCAGTAAACAAGTATTTGGATTAATACACAGCATAATAAATAATAAAATTGTAGATTTACAAATATGAAGAAATGTTTATTCAAAACATATTAATGAAAGAGACAATATTGGTTCGCCTGATCAGAAAACAAGATTTTCTTGGTTAGTTTTTCGATTTTAGAGATATATGTACTAGAATCACAGAATTAATTTATTTTAGGAAAACCATTAATGGAACATCAGAGAATTTAATCGCACACGTCTGAGTGAGAGTCAGTAGTTCTTGATCAAGTAGTCATAACATATATAATAATAGGAGATTCCGAAAAGGATCCAAACATTTAATGAGACATTATTTCTGATGTAGAATGACATTAAATTTTTGACCATGACCTACTAACTAATAGACTTGCTAACTAATAGAACTGCCAGTTGAATCCCTTTCACAAACAGGAACTAGTCCACTGCGATACCATCTTGGCTAGGTTACGTTAGATAGAGTAATAGAATAATAGAATAATGAAGCTAAAGGCTCAGACAGAAATGAAAACTATGAAGATAAGGATGATGCAGAGACCAAGAGAAGGATTAGGGAAAATCTCCAGGAACGGAATAACGAAAAAGGTATAGGAAAAAGAAGGCTCATATCTAAAATAGCTCCATAGGTGGATAGAAAGCCTACTGTATTTTCATGATGTGGATCAGATGGTTGACAGATGATACAGGAGGTGAACTTCCACTTGTTGGAATTATGTTGGAATGTGAGGGAAATGATGAAGGTGTTAGTTACATAAATAATAATGGTCGCCGATACAATAATGAAACAGAAGGAGAAAGAAACCATGAACCCATACCGACAGAAATGTACGAGTGGAGAATGTAGGGGAATCAACTATAAGGCGGAAAGGGGGGAAACCCAAAAGAAAGCAGGATGCACCAAACTAATGCAAATTAAGTTCCGGTGCGTTTGTGTAAGAGGAGGTTTTAGTCAATAGTTAATCCGACATTGGTGACACGAGCCAAAGAAGTTCAATATCAGTTGCCCTCCATATAGCCCTTAAATTTAATTAGACTTGATCACTTGTCCAATATTTTGAAATAATGTGTCTATTAAATGAGTAACACAATTTACACGCACCCAGCTCCTGCTGAGCAGTTCTCATTGAAACCATTAAAGAATATTCCAAAGAGGTAAGAAAAATCAGAACCATAAGGGCTATGTCAAAAATTCATTCGTAAGGGGAACAATTTTGAATGTTTGTCTTTTATGCTACAGTATTAATTGGAGTAGTTTGGGGTATACTCTCCTAAAATGATTATATAAAAATATCTGATGAACCTTTACTCATTGCAACCTAGTGGTTAATTAGCCATATAGGTACGAAGTTAGTTAAATGAGAAAATATATTTTTTTGGAGAAACCAATGAGGTGGGCTAAATGGGCTTTGAGTTTAGTGCTTTGGTGTTAGTGGAGACTAAATCCGTGTCAGTGGCATTTCAAAGGTTTTAACTCTCTACAAGAATACAGCTGAAAATATCTGTTTTTGAAATTTAATAAAAATTATTTTCCAGGTGTTTCCTTCCATTATAGTAGTTTTCCCCTAAATATTGTTCGAATATTAATATACGTATAACAATTTCGTACATAACACAACCCCTCGAATTTATTCAATCCTTGTGATGAGGAAATATATTTTTCTTTTCTTTTCCATCGCGTTATATGACCGCAGAAACTTTCAATATGATTCAATGGGGTTCACCACGTCTTTGTAAAGTTCAAATAATTTTGCATTGTGATTTTAATAGACTTTTTGAATACGTTTATTGCCACACGTACTGCTAGTTTTATTGACAGGATCCTGGTAGAATTAGCGAAATCAATTAATTACTCGGCATAATGAGAACCAAAACTCATTTTGGTTTGTGGTTACAAACTGTTTATAGGGTTATTATAAAAGTATAAATTTTAATTTCTTGATTGTTATTTTGCTGAATGGCAAGTGCGTATGCGATAGAATTTAATTCTTAAAGCAAAGGAAAATTTTTAGATTAATGTTTACAAAATATAAATGACGTGACAAAAAAAACCAATGAATTAATTAATTACCTGGACATTAAAATTAGTCAAAGATAGTCACGGAATTAAAATTTACTCTCTTAACTATTTTGATCCTTTTGTAATGATCGTGTCAATAATTTTTGTTTATTGTCAAAATGTGATAAATTAATTTGTTAAATTTTTTCTCAAATCTAAAAATCAGTTTTTGAATGAAATGAAATCAGTAAAATTAGATCCATGTAAAACATATTTTTTCTACTTATTACAGCGAATATGAACATCGAACTAGATTATTACAAGATAAAAATGAATATTTTTACATCAGGATTATTCTAGTCGCAGTTATCTAAGTACGATAAACACTTTCCTGTATATTTGCGTTTCCTTTCCCCACGTGCCAACACACAACAATAAACAAAAATATCTTTTCCGAGAATTACTTAAATAATTTTCATATCGTTCTATACAGGGTGATCTAGTCTTGATAATAATTTTTCAACAAATGTATATATAATTTTTATATATTTTTAACGCAAGATACTTGCAAATAAAGAAATATTCTGTCATATTTCAGGAAATTCTAAATTTCTCCTAAAATAGGTTACACCTCTGTAAAGTGAATTTATTAGGTTTTAGAACTTTTAGCTTTTTCTTACCTCTTTTTCTGGTTTAACGTATAAAGTATTTTCAGAGTTCTAGATATGGGAGAAAATATTTTAGAGCGTGTTTTTACAACCAAGTTGACATCATCGATTGAGTCAATTTTTTATCTACAAAATCTGACGAATCAGAAGAATAAACAAAAAATATTTTCTGCAAAAACTGCAAAGAGTACATATTATATAAATTGTTTTTTTTTTACTTAACGATCATGGTAAATGGTTTGGCCACCCTGTACAATCCAATTAGACGGTCGACTACAGTATAAAGCAGATAAAAATCGCTTTGAAGACCTAGTGTCCGACAATTAAGTAAATAATTAATGCTGATACCAGACTTTACATTTGTTTCAAAATATGATAAAAGGACATTGAATCATGTTATCATGTTTATTCACCTACGCAAATGTGTATACTCAAATTAACCACTTATTGATTTTCACACGATACTTCATGGTTTATTTTGATAATCATTAAAATGATAAAACTATTAATTGAGGCTCATGTAGGTAAACAAACGAAAAAATAGGTGGGGCCCGTAGGGGGGCAAAAATGCGTGGAGCACTATCAACTATCAGATGGTGCAATTTCAGAGTGGATGATACTGTGACATATTGAACAATATTTTATTTTTTGTGTTAATCTCTGAACTTTGACGTCAGCAGCTGTTTTAATAGATAGATGATCGATTCAGAAGCGATATCATTTTTATGTGCAAAATGTACACGAATAAAAATATACTAGCATAACATGCACCTATATATGAATTTTGGAGCAAACATTTTCTTGCTTGTAAGTGTCACTTAAATTGGTTTGTGATTTCTTTAAAAATCTTTCAAGGCCAAAGTCTTTACTTGAAACGAAGAACATTATTAATGGAATCATGAATCAGAAATGGATCTTAAAATAGTGATGAGTGGATGTATTCGCACCCTGATGTTTAGGAGGTGACAAGATGGTGACAAATTTACGAACATCAGCTACTATTATAGAAAGGAAAGACAGAGGAAATGGTCGACAATATTAAATATATGATGGAAAACGATAATTGACTCTTGAAAGAAGTTAAGCCAATATATGGATTTGCCTTATGGCGTTCTCCAACAAATTTCAAGGGAGAGTCTGTGATTTTCCTCTACAAAATTCATTTACCACAAATCTGGTCAGATTACCTCGTTCTGCCCATGTTTGAATAGTGACACTGAAAAGACTTAAAAACCTCAAACTCTGTACCTCATGAGAGTAAGTCTTTGAATGGTAATTCCTCGAAAATGATTTTACTTCACTTTTTTTTATGAAAATCATGATTTGCAAAAGAGTTTCAAGTTCTCTCCCATGTTGCATATTTTGGTTTCTCGATGTGTCGACCATCTTTTCCATCTGTGCTCCAGGAGAGGACCACAACTTCAAGATATCAACGCTTCTACAAGATTAATTTTAAACTGTTATATTTAACACGAATTGGTCATTCAACATTGAGCTCGCTCGAAGATTCTTCAACAGGATCAAAAGTTATGGCCATCCCAATCTCTCTGTTCCTAATTTCTTCATGGTTTCTCATTTGAAAAATATTTTTATCGTATCGTTTTGTATGTTCATTGAGTACAAAGACATGAATTAATGACGTCCAACTTGTTTGTTGGTTGATATATAATAGAAAGAACACGCTGAATAAACTGCTGAGTTTTTTAAAATCATAGGAAAATATATTGTGAATTTATTAAAAATATTTTTATTTCCTATTTTGCGATATTCTTAAGAAGTGAGCATACAAACATTACGCTCTGCCGCTGGTATTCATATTTGTTGTATTGTGATATATTTCCACGAACAAATTTATAAAAATGAGGAAAGTGCAAAACATATATTGTGAATACATAGCTCTGGAGTATATATATAAATTCTATGAGGGAATAAAGAAAGATTTACTAGAGAATATGCAGTTGCCAGTCTATCGGTAAATATTACTGCAATGCATATTTTGTTTGTCAGAACAGATAACGTTTGAAATTGGAAATTTGTAATATTGGTAAAACAGATGAGATTATGTACGGGTTTTTTGCATTTTATTAACGTTTGAAATAGAATTTTCATCATTCTGTAACCGTAAACATGGTAATCCGGTTATTTTCACAAAATAATAGAAGCTCAGTGGACAGGATTTGCAGCGTGTTTCAGATAGACCGTACCACCCGTAGCAGGTATCTTTTATTTTCATACTGCGCAATTGTGTTTACCAGGGGGAGGCCCTTCGTTTAACAAAACATATATTTAACGAAATATTTGATGATTTTACCCAATTCAATTAAAATTCGGTCTGCATTTTTCGTTCCTCGTTTGTCCTGACTGAATCGATTCAGATACAATACTTTTTCTCTTTCCAATTTGATTTAGGATTTGATTATATAACATATCTAAGTAAAAGCTGCTGGCAGAAGCACAAACTCCTGGTTACTATATCATAAATCGTATTCGGAATTGACGTTGAAGAAAACAATGGAATGCATTAAACAAATTATTCAAAAAGATTTAATAAACAAATACATCTTCAACACTTGCAGGTAAATGGGGTTGTTATGGCAGTTCTGGCCATAATCTACACAGACATTTTCAGATTCTGCAAAAACCAGTAGGAGTAGAAAAGATAACATTACAAATCAGAGAAAAGTTGAAAAGTTGAAAATATCACCTATCGATTCAACCATAGAACAATGTCAAATAAAATGGTTGGGTCATGTAATGAGAGTAGATGGATAGTAAGATAAGTATTTAAAACTAAAAAAGTAGGTAAGAAGAAGACAGGTAGACCGAAAAAGACTTCTAAAGATGAAGTGAGGAAAGCAGTAGAGAAGAGAGAGAATAGAGGAACAAGATTGGAAGAAGTAAAAGGCGATAGGAAGAAGTAGAAGGAAATGTGGAAGAATTACCAAAGAGCTCAGCTCACATATTATAGCTCCACACCGAAAGCTAAGTGCTTAGGATTAAGTAAGTAAGTAAGTAAGATGATGAAGAAAATTGCCCACTTATTGAAAATAGATGTAGTGCTAGTTTATCGATACTTCATTGTTGCATCTGTTCCTTTGAATGTTTTTTAGAGATTGCTTACAAAATTGCCAATACCATCTCGACAAGTCAACGGTGCAGAGAAAATGGTTAACGCGACAATATTCAAAATTCAAAAAGAGCTTATGAAAAGAACTGGTCTACTCGGTGACAAACCTAAGCAGATGACAACACCAGAATTTGATTTTATTTTATGAGAGTAACTAGTGTTCTATTATAGAATCTTATCCCCGTTGGTAGTTTCAACGCTTTTTTGTATTTAGTTCATAGTACTTTATTCTAAATTTTCTACTGGACACTGTTAAATCTTTGGTTTAGAAAAATATTACGACAAAATGGTTGAAACGTTAAAAATTGAAAATATTCAAAGCGTTAGAGAACCTGAAAACTCTTTTGGAAAACTGCC
Organism: Rhagium mordax; assembly: GCA_963680705.1. Classification (NCBI taxonomy): domain Eukaryota; kingdom Metazoa; phylum Arthropoda; class Insecta; order Coleoptera; family Cerambycidae; genus Rhagium; species Rhagium mordax. The sequence continues at coordinate 101,739,824 of OY796657.1, forward strand.
AGGATATTTTTTAGAACTCTTTTATACCAATTGGAAGGAGGAAAAACATACCAAAATCCAAAAAATTTCCTAAAGAAACTAAAGACAATATACGTAAAAGATTATTTTTGCCATTACATGTCTGCGTCTTCTTGGAAGTCGTTTTATACACAGATTTCATAATAAAATTTCTTCGATTTCATTGGTCATTTATCTGAGGAAGCATTTGAAAGTAGAAATAGAAGAAATATAAATAAAGAGGTTTAGAGAGTCAAGCGAGGAAGTCCTGGAACTGTAACACAACTAAAGACTTCATGATAATGCTTCTTCTCTCATCTGACCCTAGACTTTCCTCTCCCTGAAAAGAGAACTATTCGACATCAAAATATCGATTCAACCACAAGTACTGTTCCATTTCAATATGCCTTTTTAGAAATCAGAATTAGAGCCCAAATAGTGTTAATATGAGAATATGAGTTAATGTACTCTAAGCCTTATTACTAACGTACAATAGAAGACGGTTTAGATCAAATTATCTTATATTGCTGACATCATACTTTAATTAAATGAAGACATTAAAATAGAGAAATTAGCAACGAAACGTGTACAAACAGTTTTAGACGAAGTCTATCTGACATTTTTGAGTTGCTACCTCAGTTTTTTATAAGAATGGTGGTTGGCAGTACTGAGAGAAAAAGTCTGAATTTAAATAGTTTAACAGCTGTACTTTGTCTTAAACTCATCGCAATTGGATAATTTTCGCCGTGTTGGCTCGAACTGAACAGAATAATTTGGGAACAACAGGAAATTCTGTAAAGATCCGCGAAAGATCATTAACTTCACGAATACCACATAAGAATCTGAGCTCAAGCATCTACAGTCACGACCCAGCAGAGTAGCAAAACGCTGATAACCTTTGAAATTGGGAGGCATTGTTATGGTTTTCGAATAGGAATTTCCATAGTCGAAACCAACGTAAACAGACGCAACAATATGGTTTGGTATTTGTAAGAGCGTAGAACGAATAAATTTGTTTGTTACGTTTTCGCATAATAATATTAAATAACAACCAACAGCCTATTATTAATATTTAATAAAAGCTTATGGAACGTAAACATGCGTATAGCTTAAACGACCTGAAAAAAATACACGTTAAATGTCAAAGTCGAATAGAATTTTAAGCGGTCATTGAACTTCGGAAATAAACGCAGTGCTGTTATGGAAAATATTTCGCGTTTGTTGTTAACATGGAAGAGGCTACTACTAAAATTTTTATTCGAATTTGTATTCGACTCAAATTCTTGTCCCATCATCTTATCATTTCGGTATTAATTAGTCTGCTACGCCCGAATGGATTCAGCCTACTTTCTTCATGGGTGCCAGTTACTATTGACAAATGACATCACTGTTAAGCTGTCAACATATAGTTTTAAACAAAAATCATTTAGTCGTAATGTAAAGATTATCTTCGGTTTTCTACGACCACTTTAAACTCGTAGTTTACATTCGATATAACTTGCAGAGCAGTTAAAAATTATTATAATCAGATATAAGAATAAAAAGACGCTGTAGGCGATATTATACGGACAATAAATTAGACAGGCTTTTTTATATTTTAACGACTTCCTGCTAGTTGTAATACAAGTACGTGTTTCGAATAAAGTAATTTGAAAATTAAATTTTTCATGTGGTCGAATTTTCTCAGGTTTATTCTTGTGAGGTATAGAATTTTAAGCGGATTGCTTTCCAAACTTCTGTTTAAAACTGGAAACTGGAACATGGTAACGAAAAAACTTTGTTTCGTTTTTTCTTTTTTCTGATTATCTTTTCAGCGCCCAACAAAATTCAGCCAAAATTGAAGAAATTCGACGACCCTCAAATTCGTGCGATGTTAAGGAACACATATTTCATTACTTACCAAAATAAATGATTCCAGCTTAGCTAGAGTTATCAAAATGTTGGTGAATATTTCTTAGGAAATCACAAATTATGTTGAAAACTTAAAAATTGGGATGTTTGATAAACTCGAAAATACTTTTCCTGTATTTTCAGCTCGATTACTTACTAGGAAATATTGAGGGCTATAGGTCAAGGGAAAGAAGAAGGATTCCACCAATATATCACAGAAATATAAGAGGAGGTGGGATAAATATATTGGCTTACTTTGGTTGGATGCTGAAAAGAGAAAGATCAGAAAAAGTAAAAATAAAACCGATGCCAATTATAGGATCAGAACTTCCTTACCGTGTGGTGGAGTTCATAACAAAATTAATTTTTGACGCGGATATTGGTGAAAAAATTTTTTAAATTTTTGTTTCTTTAGAATTTGGTCATCAACGAACTCGATATTTTTCATGGCCTCTGTAGTGTACCAAATTTGAGAGTTTTATCTCAAAAACTGCAGCTGCTACTGCGATACACACACACAAGCACAGACAGAACATTTTTTGACTGAAATTTCGCGTATCGTCATAATTTGAGATTCGTCCAGAAATGCAAAAAAAAATTCCATTTTTTTTTACTTTTGGTGAGGAAGTTCCTAATAGGAAAAATCACTAGCATAGATCTTTCGAAAGTTAAAAAACCCTAAACTGATGTGTACAACGGTGTTAAACATATAACACTCATGGTTTGCAATTACTTGCCTTTGAGCCATTTTTTAAGGTTAGAAAAAAATGTAACGGAATAAAGTATTTTTATTATTAATTTTTCTTTGTAAATTTATTGGTATCATAAAATAAAGACTAGAGTGGTTAGGACATCAAATTCGGATGTAGTGGCTTAAAATACATATGAATATAATAATTTCATTAATATCAGTTAACAGGATAATAATATCACCATATAGTGAGGTTATGTAGAATTTTATAGAATTTGCCCTTTTTGTGGTTATAAAAAGTTTTAACATAAGACTCGATTTCAGCCACTCAAAGTACGTACGAATAACATGCTTTCATTCCCTTTCAGTAAGCAGAATAATAATAAGTAAGAGAAAAATTTTAAGTGATTTTTAACCATTTTTTTGAGGTTAAAATACTGCGACTCGGTAGAGCAAATTTGACGATTTGTTTGTGTGGCTTGTACCAACAAAATGATGAAACGTTTTGCATTTTTGTCAACATTTAGAGATAGAGATTTTTTACAGTATACAATTATCTTTAATGGTTGACAATAGGAAAAATAGTTTTGATAGCCATAATTTCATAAAAGGGAATTCGAAGGGCTTATTTTTTATTGTTTTTTGATATTAACCCCACGATTTTGGTTAATCATTTAAACACAATGAAAAATTAAAAAACTGTCATGCGTCATGTGTGGTTTATGGCGCAAATATTTTTCAGATATTTTTTGTTTGTTTTGCTATCTAAATAAAAAAAATAGTAGTTTCAGTGTTGTTTCATTTTTTTCCAGTTTCGCTTCTTAGCTATCATCTGAAACAATTGTTGATTTTTTTTTATGACGAAATTATTTAATAAAACATTTCTTGCCTGGGCTACAACATATTGTGTTTCGTTTTACAAAAAAAAAAAGATAATGGTAAGCAACTTAAATAGGACCTAAACTAAAATCACTTATTTTTTCAGTGGTTAAAATAAAACTAATTTGTTGTCTTTGACGTTTCTAGTTATTAACTGGTATATTTAATATAACCTAAACAAACATCTGATGTGAAAATACTTTAAGGAAGGTCCAAATATTTTACTTAGCATCGTCCCAACGACACGTGTCTCTTATTATGTACAGGGCGAGTCAAATTCGATGCGCACCATTACGATCTCGGAAACGGTAAGAGACTCCAGTCGCACAATTTTATTTTCAATAATATGCCGTGATGAAATCAAGAATATCTTGTTTGGCTTTTGAAATATTTGCAAAATAACAAAATTTTGAGTTTTCATTTCTGTTTTTTTTTCTAGCTTTGTTTGAAGAGATATAAAAAAACTGTGAGGACTTTTTCGTTGCGGCTTTTCCAGCTCTACAATATAGAGTTACAATTTTTTGCATAGAACGTTTCGTCAGGTCGAGGCCTCCCTCAACTTTGCTTTATCAAATACGGACCTGAATTGTTTTTCTTTAATTCATTAGTATTTTTCATCTCGATTCCAACGATATATAAACATCATCATCAGGATGAAAAATACTAATGAATTTAGGAAAAACAATGTCAGGTCTGTATTTGAAAAAACAAAGTTGAGGGTGGCCCCGGTCTGGCGAAACGTTGTATGCAAAATATACTCCATGTTGTACTAGAAAAATTGCAATAAAGAAGTTCTTTCTGTTTTGATACCTTTGCAAACAAACCTAGAAAGAACAAAAATGAAAACTCAAAATTTTGTTTTTTCTTTCAAATATCTCAAAAACCAAACAAGATGTTCTGTATATAAAATTGCGCATCTTCGCCCCCATTCAACTATACCGGGTGGCCACGAGTCAATGTATGCCCCCAATTTTTTGGTTGTTTATGAATTTAAAAATTTCGTTTTTGGTATGCGTGAATAAGACAAAAGTGGGCTATTTTTAGACTAACAAGAACGAAAATATAAATTATAAACTATGCTTAACAGACACTTTTAATATACTTAAAAACAATCTAAGGAAAAAGTGGGAGTAGACATGGAAAGAATCTTTTTACAAAGCCTACCAGGTATTCACTTATTCACCCTGAACTGCCTTATAATTTGTGGCATGATAACTACAATTGTCCAAGGAAATACATCACTTCAATTAGCCGGTTAAAATTTGGACATGCATGTTATCCAGCTCATTTATTCAAAATAAAAATTTACGACTCAGATTCCTGCAAATATTGCAATGTTACTGGCGACCTAGATCACATATTTTTCGAATGCAAAAAGCATATAGCAGCTACTGAAAAACTGCACACTAATATTAGAAAATATTGCAATGCCGAGGCTCCTTTTAACTTACTTCATCTCCTAGTTTTAAACAAAAAAAGTATATATGATTGTCTGATTGAGTTTTTGGAAGAGACAAAGATTTGTTTATAGGTTAGCTTTGTTCTCCCTATGTTTTATACCTCTGTATTATATATACCTCCTAACCGTGGTCTGTCTCTGTGTGTCTTGAAATATGTCTTGATGGACCCCTGGACAAGAAGCGTGTAGCCCTTGTTTGTATATCCTTTGTTAGACTTTGGTATTATATATTTTTCTTTAATTAATTGGTGACGACTAGGCTAGGATAGGTTAGTTATATTATACATTTTTACATGTAGCGACTGGCTGTATGGCTCAGGGCCTTAATGCCAAAAAAAAAAAAAAAGAATGAAAATATCACTTCCAGTTGAACCGGAAGTGACATCAACTTTTTTTTCTTAAATGGAATGACCGTGTTTTTTTGTGGTGTTTTATTAAACATGAAATTCTAACTGCAACGGTTTCTTCCAATTTCAAAAATTCCAAAAAATAAGTAAGATACAATTTTTTATTTTTTACAAAATGGCCGCGTCAGATGAATGCGATGTAAGAAAATTACTAAGTAGGCTATGGTAATTATTATCAAGGTGGTAAGCTTGTCTGTAAAGAATAAAATAGTTATTTAAATTACTGATAAATACGACTATTTTTAGGTTTTTCTCAAAAAAATGAAATTTAATTTTCATTTCCGTAGGGGTCCTATGGAAAATTTTTAAACGGGACTGTACTATTTTTTTTTATTATTCGGATATAATGATTCATAAGCTTTAATTTTTTCGCCAATAATCATTTCTTAACGAGATACTTTGTAATAATAAAAGTGTTTTTAAAAGGTTTATTAAAATTATTTCTTGTTTAATTTGTGCTTACCTTTTATTATTACAAACTATCTCGTTAAGAAATGATTATTGGCGAAAAAATTAAAGCTTATGAATCATTATGTCCGAATAATAATAAAAAAAATAGTACGGTCCCATTTAAAAATTTTCCATAGGAACCCTACGGAAATGAAAATCAAAATTAAATTCCGTTTTTTGAGAAAAACCTAAAAATAGTCGTATCTATCAGTAAATTAAATAACTATTTCATTCTTTACAGACAAGCTTACTACCTTGCTAATAGTTTCCATAGCCTAGTTGATGTCACTTCCGGTTCAACCGGAAGTGATATTTTTGTTCCTGTTAGTCTAAAAATAGCCCACTTTTGTCTTATTCACGTATGCCAAAAACGAAATTTTTAAATTCAAAAACAACCAAAAAATTGGGGGCGTACATTGACTCGTGGCCACCCGGTATATGTATATCTCTTACCGTTTCCGAGATCCCAATGGTTTGTTTTATTATAAAATCAGTTTAAAAAATTTGGTATATTTTACTTGTGAACGTCTAGCGAATAAGTTCACTAAAAAAATTCGAGCAACTCTGTGGTAGAGAAAATAGTGCTTTTCTTCTTTTTCGCTTCTGAAGATTACGACACGATGTTATTAAGACAAACTAACTATTAACATAAGAAAATCAAATTTTCATTTTATAGAAATATCAAAGGTAGCTACATATTGTTATTTATTTATTTGAAGCACTTAATCCTTGTATGCCTTTCGCACTGTGACCATAAACAACTGTCAAGTAACTATTACTAAATAAATGATTTTAAAGAAATTAAACTGTGGACAATCAAGCTAATTATGTCATATTTGTGAATTTCCATGCCATGCATTTTAGTAAGTGGAAAATCTAATAATACACTAAAATCAATAGGAAAACTAAAAGTAATTTCCATGAAAACTCATTTTTGCTCTCTAAAATTTTTCTGTTTGAATATTCTCCATTTAATACTGAAAGCTTTTAAAAAGCCACTTTTAACATTCAATATTGAGTTAAATCCAACACTATAATACATGCTAGGCTAATAATGTCTCAAAGGATCTTTAATAAATATAAAACAACTTCCCTCATACCCTTATATTTCAGTTTTCTAAAATTCATGTAAAGATAGGAAAATAAAAGCAGTAAAACAATAAAAATAAAATCCGATCTATGTCCTCTCCTGATAAACTCAATTATTTAACCTATGTTGTGCCCTTGTATAATAAAAATGCATTTCTGTAATTAAAATAGAAACACCTTATAAAAACTTGCTAAAAATATTAAATGAATACAGAAACTTATGGTAAATTATTATCGCTTGTTGAGTTTATATTAAAAATAATACGTGGAAATTTTTTGCACAATCAGGAATTAGCTACGTGATGCTGATAATAATCTATTTTCTGCATTGCTAATCTGAATGTTTATTTTATTATGTTATTCATGTACCCGATTAATTGCCGTCATGTGTATCAAGGGCGTGAGAATTTCTTTTTGTAGCTATGCAATTATGTTCACTTTCTTAAATAATTTGTATCAGTGGAAAATAATGACTGCATAGTTCTTTCAGTAAATCTAGTCAATATGGTTAATAACGTATGCAATACGACAATAATCTGTAATAGTGCTAATTTATCCGTCATTTTAAAACAAGGTAAAAATAGACAATTTTATCAAGACATTTTTATTAACTACATATTGGGGAATAAGTTACAATTAAACTGCAATTAAAATTACACTTTAAGGAGATAAAAATGTGATTGTCTTTTTCGATTCAAATATGATGTGCAGGATCAATAATGTGGTGAGAAATTAAGAGCCCTTCTTAAACAAACGAAAAATTGAAAAGTTTACTGACAATAAGCCTATCAATCAAAATATCTGTCTGTTGAGAACCTTGAAGGTATCGATGAAGTTGGCAGAATTTTTCCATTTCAAAATTCCAAATAATTTCACTTAAATCTTGTTATAAAATCTGTCTCAGGAATACACCAATTTTTCTAGCCAGTGTAATCATCATATCTAAACAAAATCCAATTTCGAAATATAATTTTATCAAGTTCGTGAATCTACCTGTTCCCGAATAACCCAATTATGTACAGCCCCTCTGACACCACTGCCCAATAGGCACTCGCACGACCCTGGAATGACAAAAACCGCTTCCTTTCTGCTGTATAGCAGAAGCGGAAATAGAAGTGGAATTTTCAACACGCAATTCCGTGTCAAATCCGTTTATCCTGACTGATCGGGTTAATAAATTAATATTTAATAAAATAACGTGATCGATGCCAGCTGGGCTCTAACATATTCGAAGATGAAACGGGGAAGTTCCATTTCCAATTTCAGCGGGTACATAGCACGCAAACCATAGTTCCACTAACTTTGCCACATAAATCTGCAAGAACGAATTATCTGTACGGTTTTTCTTGGAATTATATTTCTACAAGAATACAAACAATGCAGTCCAGATCCGCTCTGCTCTTGATTAAGTTGTCTACTGTTACGGAAATTGGCGGAGTACATGGTGCTCCGAAAATTGGGACATAATGAGAAACTTTTGTAATAAAACTGTGCCAGTAGCTGTTCTGGTAAGAAATATAGGTGTTTATTTTCAACTCGTATACATATTTGCGTATCCCATAATCGAATATAAAGGCGCTACTTTAGTTAATACGCCATTACAGCTGTAGTTGAAATAGGAAAACGTGTATTGGTATTATCCAATATAAACATCAGTATCCTTCTTCGTCATCAATCAACTAGTCACACTTTATAGTATGAGGACGAAAAGAAATGGTAAATGAGAGAAAATGAATTCGTACAATTTTACATAACCTCAAAATTAAGTAACAACTGTTACAAGAAAATATGAGAAGAAAATTTATTCGGCAGGGGAGTTAATAATTTTTTCTCCTAATAATTAAATAACCTCAAAGTATTAGAAATAATTGAAAGAGAATTTATAAGTTTACACTGATATTCTTCAATTCTTTTCTGATACAGATGGTAGCATAATATAAGTTCGATATATGGAATAATAAACAAATTATAAGAGATGAAGTAACACTAGAATCTTGACCCAAAGAGAGATTTGGTTTTTCTCCACGTTGCTCCACCTTAGCTTCTGTTTCCATTTTAAGCCACTTCACTAGTCGTTTACGTAGTATGTCAGGAGTTCCTGCCTCTCTTACGGATGAATTGTGTCAAAACTCTTATGAATTGCGGGTGTCATATAGGGCACGATCTGAAATGCAGCAATGGATCTTCTACAATTTTTATTATCCTGATATACTTGTTCTATGAAGAAGCGGATCGAGTTCGGCAGCCTATATGATTCCATTCTGGTCCCTTTCTGAATTGTTGTGCCAAGCGGGCGCAACAAAGTGATTAATCGATTAAAGAATTTCATGTTTGTACCTGTTGATTAAGTTTTATTTAAAAATCCACCTTTTTTAAACCAAATGGTTCTTGCTGCATGCTTCACTCAAACTGTATCAGCAGAATCAAAATATCATCTTCGAAACGTGCATAGTCACAAAACTGACTTTAACAACTTCGATTCAAGCAAATATAATAGGTTCATGGCAATTTGTCTTCGCCTTCAAGGCGATGGAAGAGAGAGACCAGCTACGATTCAAGAGAACGTATTTTCCGCATCTACCTAAGGAAAGGTGAATGGCATGAGGGTAAAGTAAATTCCTCTCTAGATTCTCTAGTGTGCTACATAAATGGATTTCCAGTAGTAGGCAGATTATTTGGGTCACAAATATATCGGAAGGAAGAATACATCATAGTCTTCCCCAGAGAAGTCTTTGTCATTGTAATAACGGCAGAGAATGACGAAGTCGAAATCTGTACAGAGTAAAGTATACAATTGCTCCGATAGCCAGGCAGCACTGAAAACGATCTACTCACAGGACGAGGAAAACTTGTCGATACCAAGAACTAAACTGGTGTGGTTTTCAGGATCCCAGTGAATGAGAAACCTTGTCAAGACTCAGAAGCAGATCATACCTGTCAAAAATGTGGAATAGATGAATAAACGACTCTTCATTCGGGTCAGCGTGAGGTATTCGATAGTCTAAGATGTGAAATTATTGGCATTGGAGTGTTTCTGAAGACTTTATAACTTTCATTGAAAACTCGAAGAGATTTGAACAGGGAGCAATGGTAAATGGTAGAGGAGACGATGGTGGATAAATAGAAAGGATCCATTTGTGGTTTAGGTCCCACCCCCCCCTTCAATTCAACTACTATCATTATAATTTGTTTGCTTTGCACTGAAGGTTAATAATTGGCATTCAGCTTTGAATAAGCTACATAAAATTTCAAATTCACCAATTAATAATTGTTTCTCTATTCCAGTAGTTGGAGAAGAATTAAGCGAATACTCTATAACACACATGATGCTTGTAACACCTATTAATGCCACTTTTGAAAGTTCTGTCAGAAAAAATCAAAGGGTCAATCTGCCGTTGTTTGTCAATGAATAAAAAACTTTCACTCCTTTCCCAAAGTACCTCTGCTAATAGACCTGCACTTAAATCCTTTACGCCGACTGACTTAATAAATATGGAAGTCAATTTTCCTTAGAGAAACAAATTAAGGGGTGATAAATCTAGTCACCACTTTTTTAGCTAATTCAAACAAAGTTGCAATCCAATTGTCGTCTAAGAAGGATCCAATGTTTTTGTCATCTAAGACATCAGGCCAATTGGTTGATTTTTAAGGCCATAAGCAGTGTTTTTTAAAAGATTACTATTCTTTTGGATTTCCTACTACTAAATACTTTTATTGTCTTTATTTTACTTCTCTTTTTTTATCTTCTCTATCTTATTCATCAAATAAAGCAGAGAAATTAGTTTTTTTGGACGCCCTTTTTTATTAAAAATTAAATCTTTTACTCTTGACATCTTATGACAGATTTTACATATTAATGGATTTAATTTGCTGGAGTTGGACTATGCTGACATAGACAAAATAAATGATATAGATCTAGAGGTATATTTTTCAATAGATGACTGACAGTAAAGTAAACAATTGATTAGTCTGAGATTAGCATCACCTTTTTGGGTAATGAATGAATTTCTCTGAACAGGTCCTTTGTACAACCATTGCACAATCATTCAAAGATGAAACTCGTCTCTCACGGCGTCTTATGATAGATTTCACACGTAATAATATGAAGTGTCCTCATCATTGAAATCGTTTTAATGTGTTGAAGTTGATTATGCTGAAGCTTGTAAAATGGATAATGTAAGTAAATATGAATGTAGGTGTGTTTATCAACAGGTAAATAATAACGATTCAGCTATAAGACCAGTATTACGTTTTTGGGTAATGGCTGAACTTTCCTAAACGGGAAGGACTCATGGAAGAAATTCAACGTGGTCTTTTAGTTGGGATATTCTGTAGTTCTAGTTGTTGATTTTTCGTGGTATCTTCACATGGTGCGATTTTTGAATTGCTTCTAATGTTTGTTTTACATATTTTGGTATCTTGTCCCATATTTTCACTTAAGAAGTTTCAAATAGACAGTTTCCATAACGAACGTACAGCTCGTACGTCTTTTTCAATTTATTCCTATATAATTCCTGAGTGTTTACTTTAAATTCCATTTTAATGTGAGAACATTTCTAATTATCGTATTGTTGTGCGAGAATAATTCATCGTTATTATTAGATTGTAGTTATCAGACCATCTGAACTAACTAGATGTGCATCTCAACAAATTTGAATTATAAGCTCAAAACTCAGTAAAAATTTACTGTAACTGTTTTATTCCTCGTTAAATTTAAGAAATAGAAATAGAAATATTGGGCATTTCAATTTGAACTGTCACCTTTTTCTTTCTAATTTTATTAGCAACTCGGAATAACGAAAAGAAACCATCAAGGCACCATTGCCCTATTATAATACCCATCATAGTAATGATTATCCCTTAATAGTATTAATAATACAAAATCTGGTAGGTGTGTGAATTTCCGTTGGAACTGGTTTAATTATAGAAGACTAATGTATGCCAGGCCCCTATGGTCGCGTAGCGAGCGTTAATAATATAATAAATTGTTTCGCCAACCTTTATGAATATTGTACGTAGGGGGAGCGGTCGAAAGCATAAATATTTTTTAATAGTGCACGCTTGGATACGTTTCGTTATTGTTATTTAACAAGTCTACAGAGTGATATTGCAATGATACATTAATTACTAAATGAAGTTTAAACAGTGACAGCCTCATTTAGGTAACGCATTGCTGCGTGACGCACACACAATGCTTCCTCCAGGGATGTATATTGCCTTCTATTTTTTTATATCATTCGATAAGTTAATCTGTTTATTGACGTTTTTCGTGTAAATAACGCATTGCGTGACATAAGCTTTTATCCTGTTAAAGTAGTAATTATGCCCGTATAGGTATAATTATATTGGGCTGAAGTATATTAAAAATCTTTGTGGGAGGAATGACGGATCAATGTTGTACACAATTTGGGATAGTTTCCGCGTCGCTTTCAATTTGAATATTTTTAGAAGTATTTCAAACGATACTAACCTCTTTTTTTACTTGCAACATTCTGTGTGTGTTGTTTTACTATAAGTGCTTTAAAAAGTATTAGTAGATACAATAAAAATTGGCTCTTATGTAGCCCCAACAACATAAAAATTAGTACGTTCACAAAACTTTGATCTTGCAGTCTAAGAAGGGTCGCGGACAAAAACTCGACACCCAATGGGACCCCGACTACCTAAATTCCCGACAGTTGGAATCCAGACAAATTAAAATCCCGAAAGTATCCCGAAAATCAACATCCCGACAGACTGATATATCGAAAAATTAAAATATCTCCACGCACCAATTTAATAAAAAAATAACAATCTCAACAAACTATTTTTATTTACTTTAATACCTGAATTAAAAATTATTTTTAATTATTTAAAGCGAAAGATTATGCGCTATACTGCGAAGATACTCCATCACGCTTCGGTTAGTTTTTGTTATTTTTATGGGTTGATTTCACTTCTGGATGGTCATATTTACTGTCAGAATCATTATACCTATAATGTTTCAAATGTTTCCTAGCCTTTGGGTCTTTTTTTGGATATTTCTTAGAAATTATTTATAGTTTATTGTTTTCTTCGTCGTCGTCATAGTCTTCTTTGTGATTCTTGTAATCTTGATGGTCATTTTTTTCGTATTCGTCGAAGGAGTATTTATTAAAAACTGGATTATGGTCATGTTCTTCAAATATTCTTCTTGGTCATTAGATTTTTCTTCGCTGTTCATTTCCAGTTTGTCATTTTCTTTAACCGGAGCATTCTTTTTTTTCAATTTTTTAGTCAGTTCGGTCGTTTGGGATTTTTGATTGTCGGGATTTCGGCTGTCGGGATAGTGACTGTTTGGAATACGACCTAAACGCGTCTAAGAATCCGAAAAGTCCCTAATGAAGAGGGGACGGGAGTGGAAATTAGTTTTTGGGGGTGGGGAAGTGAGGAAATATAGATAAATCAAGTTATGAGGAAGATAGCAATGAAGAAAATAAAAAACAGTTGATCGTTTGCTAAAAAATAAATTTGAGGACAATAACATTGAAGTTAGACAGTCCTCTGGGGATGCTGACCTACTGTTTGTACAGACCATTGAGAAACACTGGTGTGCCATTGTGAGTCAAGATACAGTCATCTAATATTATTGATTGCTTTGGCTCCTTTAGATTAGGAAATATTTTTGCTTATACCAAAGATAGGTTGTACGAAGAAAAAAGTTTTTTCTTCTACAAGCCTCCAGAAACAACATGTGAACTTCAACACGTACATTCTCCTGACGCAAAAACAACATGAAGCTGCGTGAAATTGAACCTGGTTTGGGTCACAGCATTGATGTCTTTCAGAAAAGTACAGTCACGCACAGTAATGTTAAAAACACAAGATAAACTATTTTCCTTTACCTCTATGGTGTCAAAGATGGAAAGCATAAAGCGCTTGATGAAGTGCACTACTTCATGTTCCAGCAGGTCAGTTACAAAAAATGTTGCCAAATTGAAACCATTTCCTCCGACATCAGCTAGTGCCACCCAACATTCATATCGTACCTTCTACCAAGTACAACTATGGTAAGGAAATTATCTGAATCCACAACAATGGGGGTTGGGTTCGTAAATACATCGATTTGGAACCAATCAGAACAATTCTTGACCCTGCCCCTGCCCATCTTGAAATTGATATCTTGTTCCTGCAAAGTAAACGCTCTAGTTGTCAATGTTCCTATGTGAAAACTGGTCATGGCCAATTTCGAATGACGGAGTGTCTAATGTCAGAACATGGTCAATACAAACCGGATTATCCGAGGACTGCAGTCCTAAAATTGAGATGAAATGTGAACAGTGAAGTTTCGGGATCGAATATGACAGAGCAAACGTGGATAGGTTACTTAGTCCGAATTTGGCGATTTTTGGAGCTACAGCAGGTCAAAGGTTAGAGAAAATTCTTATTCTTATGCAGTTCAGATTAACCAAGTTCTAGAACTGAGATAAAATGTAGACAGTGGGGTTTTGGAATAGGATAAAGAAGAGTAAATATAGATAAGTTACTAATATGACTGCCTACTTAATCTGAAAATGGCTAATTTTCAAGTTACGAATCCAAAGAGAGCAAATAATGTAGATTATGGTGATATGTAGTTAAATTTTATTAAAACGCCAATAGGCCTTCTTAAGTTACCCGGGTATATAAAACCTGCTGTCTGCACCGGCGCCACAGTGCCCCCAAAGTGAGTTTTTTTCAAATCAGTCTGCAGATTGTAATCGGAAAGTTGTTTTTTGAATTCATCGATTTTTTATTAAATTTAATTTCAATTCAATTTTATTTATTAATCATCAAAAATGTACTCCGCCTATCGATTTCTCATGCCAGATTTTCACTTTACAGATTTAAGTAATGATGACAAATTGTTTTTTTAAATTCCTTGTTTTTTAATTGTCTATTGATCTGTCGAGGTAGATATTAGATTTTTGCGACTGATTTTTCAAACATTTCCAGAGAAATTTAGATTTTCAACAACATTTTTGATAAATTAAGGGCAAAAATCGAAAAATCTAGCTCGCCAGATCGTCAGGCAATTAAACAACGAAGATTTTTAAAAAAATTTGTCGTGATAACTTAAGAAATACATCCTGTAAAGTAATAATTCCTCAAAATGACGTTTTTTTGATGAAAATCAAACCTTGTAAAATTTTGAAAAATCAAACGCAAAAATCGAAAACCTGGGTTGACAGATCAATAAAAAAATAAAAAACGAAAATTTAAAAAACAAACTTTCCGATCGCTTAAGTATTAAGACCTGCAGACTGATTTGAAAAAAGAAAGTCACTTTGGGGCCACTGTGCGATGTAAACAAGTGACAGGCGATTAGATATATTAATTTCTTTGGACCTACAAATATCGCATTAATTCTAAGTAAACGGATGAAAAGTATTCCTATTATTCACAGTTTAAAAAATGGTAAATTCTAATTAGCACAAGAATTAGCAATAAAAAAATTAAAAATAGAAAAAGATAAGAAACAAATGAAGAACGAAGTTATCAAATTGCGGATATGCACGTTATTCTTTAAATAGAACCTAATTTAACACTCTCTTCGTTAACTATTATTTTTTAAACCTTTGAACAACTTACAACACTTATATACGTTGAATAATGCATATAACCTCAAGTAATTATAATATGCTCGGAATACAAACCCCATAAACTTTTATCTACGTTTAGAAGTTAACATATTTATTTCCTTTGTCTACGGTTCTTTCCGCGGAATAAATTCCATGTGCTGGGCTACAATTATTCTAATAAAAATAGAAGACAAAAAAGCATTTAGATGGCCTAGGTGATATTACTGCAGTCGTTACAATTTCCAGAAAATAATAATGGGGTTGCTTGGTGCTTTATTTACTTTAATTATTACAACTATTAAATAAATTGTAACGATAAACCCTGGTGATACAGAGCACTAGTACTAAAAGTAACACATCTAATATGAAATTATATCGCGTGTTTGGCAGGATTACTTTATTGCATATTTTGAATTTTACGGTCATTCCTAAGGTGCAGTAGCGGGCTCATGGTTTCGGCTCAAATAGAAGAAACTAATTGAACTAGTTTGTTTAATTGCAAAAACTATGAATATTATAAATTTTAAGAAAATATTTGACTAGATGAACGGAATACTGGATGTTATCAATGATGTTTAAGAAGTGTGGAATAAAAGTCTAACAGAGACTGAGGTACAAAGAGATGAGGTTCATATATCGAGTATTTTCCAAATTGTTCCAACCACCACCGTTTTATGCATAAAAATTTTTTCTAAGACTCTTGCACAAAGATTTAGTCTAAAGAGTCTAGTAATTGTATCAATAATTGACAAAATATTAACAGCAACATATTAAGAGTAGTGACTGGTACGTAAAATTTGTAAAAGTCGTCGGAAACTCTCAATCAAGGGAACAAATATTCATCATTGCTAAATAAAGATTTCATTATTTTTAACCAGTCTTCAAAAAATATTTCCTCACCTTCGGTCCAAGGCAATGTAGATGATCATGGTCAAGTACATTATTTTAATATTTCAAATGTGGAAAGTCTAAAAACAGAAAAATTAGAAACGGAAGTAAAAATTTTATGAGAAATTCGAATCCAATGTTTTTCCAAAGACACCTCTAGGTGTTCTATTATAACTATTACCTCGGAATTGCCATGAACAGCCACATAGCTATTTCGGATCCATGACCTTTGACGTCTTGGCTATCAAAATTCTAATCAGTTGAAACCTTTAAGCGGGGATCAGGGATCAGGAAGTGCAGTTGAACATGGCACCTCGTTGACCTCGTATTAATGGGTATTGTACATTCAATCACGTTTGGATCGGTGATACCGGTCTCAAGGAGTTTTTCAATTGAGTTTTAAATTTCATAGCGAACGTTTTTACATATTAACCTTTTTAGGTCGTCCTTTGATGAGAGGGGTGAATCTTTTTGGAAACATTGGTGTTGCACAGCTGTTATATCGTTGGATGTATTTGAGTTAATTTCAGTCAAAAGCCTTCAAGAAACTATTCCATAAATTTGTAATAATCTTCTTTTTAATTTAATATCGTTTAACATACGGCTACTAGGCAAAAGTTCTATAACTAGCAGTACAAGTAGAAGTGATCCAAGGGGGGAGAAGCTCGGGGAACTAGCAGATATTTAAGATTCAAGTCTTGAAGAAAGTCCTATGAAAAATTCTCAATTAAAAGTTCAAAAATATTCTTAGTGCTCAAAATTCGCTCTAAGATTTTTACAAGTCCACGTAAACAATATCATAAACTGGATCAAATTAATCAGTGTACAAAAGAGGTCTTGTTTTCATATTTACAAGTGCAAAACATTTCAAATTAAGTTAGGTAGGTTAATCCCATATGAGTAATTATTCATATTGGCGAGACAAAAGGATAATTCTCGTAAAATTCCATTATTGACGTGACCAGTTTCGTGAACAAATTTGCTTCACATACAAAAATTCCTGTATCTGAAGAATCGAAACAAATTTGTTAACGAAACCGGTCACGTCAATAAAGGAATTTTAAGAGAATTATTTAGTACAATCAGATTATACATTGAGCAATGCATCAAATCAGGTATTTTTACTTTTTTTGTTTATGATGGAAAGGTAATGTTAATTCCAAGTTTTCGACCTCGGCAAATGACCGGGTCATTGTCAAAGAAATCTCGAAATTTTTTACCTTATTTCAGTTTTTGTCGATTTTGACCCGGAAGGACTGGTTTTCCATCAAAGACCGTTATATTCATTTTTGATTTTGAAACAGTTTGAGGTCAGACCGGTTTTTATAGGACCAATAGTTTCGGAGGTACAGCTGTTCAAAATTTGGCCCATTTTATCCAACCTTCCTGCAGCTGCAGACACTGCTGCAGCCTTTCCTGCAGCCACAGGAGATGTTGTGGCGCCGCGTCTCTTGTCATGATCTTAGGGCTGAGACCTTGGGAAGTGCGCAGCCACCCCCAGTTAAGAGGCTGCTTGTCAACTTCTAACCGCTTTGTCATAAAATTATCTCGTACATTATCAGTGTGTTAGGGATATTATAGCTGAAAATTATGTTACTTGAAATATGGGCCAAATTTTGAACAGCTGTATCTCCGAAACTATTGGTGCTATAAAAACAGTTCTAACCTCAAACTGTTTCAAATTTAATATACTTCAAAATTGATCACAATGGCCTTTGGTGAAAAACCAGTCCTTCCAGGTCAAAATCGACAAAAACTGAAAAAAGGCCAAAAATTTTATAGGACCAATAGTTTCGGAGGTACAGCTGTTCAAAATTTGGCCCATTTTATCCAACCTTCCTGCAGCTGCAGACACTGCTGCAGCCTTTCCTGCAGCCACAGGAGATGTTGTGGCGCCGCGTCTCTTGTCATGATCTTAGGGCTGAGACCTTGGGAAGTGCGCAGCCACCCCCAGTTAAGAGGCTGCTTGTCAACTTCTAACCGCTTTGTCATAAAATTATCTCGTACATTATCAGTGTGTTAGGGATATTATAGCTGAAAATTATGTTACTTGAAATATGGGCCAAATTTTGAACAGCTGTATCTCCGAAACTATTGGTGCTATAAAAACAGTTCTAACCTCAAACTGTTTCAAATTTAATATACTTCAAAATTGATCACAATGGCCTTTGGTGAAAAACCAGTCCTTCCGGGTCAAAATCGACAAAAACTGAAAAAAGGCCAAAAATTTCGAGATTTTCTTGGTTCTCAGGAAATGCAACGTCAATTTTATTTCTGCATACTCCCTAATGGGTAAATTGTAAAGTTTTTGTCTACCTCATTTTTCTCTTCAATTTCAAGCAACAGACGTAAAATCGTACGATTGTAGCAACTATAAATTACAGACTGAGGATAACTAAATTTCTTCCTCTTTGGAAAATGATCTTCAACTTTGGAGGAATCCATTTTTGTAGGTGTGCAATTTTCGGAAAAACAGAATACATTCCTATTTTAGCTTACCTTGACACGAACCTTTCTTTTGGCGCATTTAAGGAACTAGTAATTCAGCAAAAAAAATGCAGTACTTTTGCAGAGAAATGTCTATATCATCACCGTCATAAAGTGGATGCAGTTGAATATTTTATATAAAAACTAATAATGATAATTCAATGGAAATCCTGAAAATGCGAACAGACTCAAAATGGGAAAGTCTCAAACGTGTGGATTAAAACTCCTGCATAGCAATTTTTACTTGAATCAGTCGCAAATGAATTTTTCTTATAAGACACACATTTCCTATGTTGCATGTTTGGCACTGGATTCAGTCTTCCTCTGGAGGATCATCATATTTCAGAGGACATGCATAACTTTCGAAGATTGTTACTGCTTCCTCCAGTTGCCTTTTTTTTTAACTATTCTTAATACTGTTTTAAGTTTAATTTTTTCGTTGCTTCTCTTCATGTGCTTCTCCAAGTTAGTAGTAGGGGTAGTATTTCCAATTTTTAACCTTCTGGAAATAGAACGCATTTCTTTTGAGGAGTAGAATAGACTTTGACTATATCTTTACGTAAAATTGATAAAGAGAAGGATGCTTCAGGACCATAATCTGCTTCGTTGTTTTATTTCGTGGTTCTCAACAAAATTTCTTCATGTAACAGCGGATGGAAGAAAGTCCACATCCATGTTACCGTTAAGCGAATAAATACCATCAGTTTCAATAGCCTTTACAGCTTAATCCATAATGGAGTAACGTTCAATATCTTTGCAATAAAAAATCGGCCTTCACGACTAGTTTGTTAGCCATCGACCACATTCATAGCCTTAAAATAAATATGTGAAATTTTATGTGCAAAATAGTACGTACAACCCATGATCCATGTGAAGAATCATCACAAAAAAAGGTAGGTTCAATTTATTTCCTTTGAAGCTGACAATTTTGGAAATGTTTGAAACAGTAGATATTCCACTCTCATCCATAACTGATGGAAATATTGTTTGTAAAAGTAGGGACAATTTGGAAAAAAATTCGTCGATCTGGATTTATTAAATTTCATCTCCCTTAACGAATTAGTTCGATTTGGATTTCTTAGTGAGAGACCATATATTTTTTTATATTTGTAGCGCCAATCCTTGCCAGCCAATTTCGGTGGCTTATAAAACAAACGATCATCAATATTCTAGACTGTCTATGTAAGCAGTGCTTCTAATAGATGTCAAAGAGAGACCAGACCATATCATCCATGATTTTATAATGTTGAACTAGCAAACATTCCATTTCTTCTGTGAAGTTGTATTTTCTGAAAAACTCTGCGTCTTGTCTAAAATTCAACATTTTGGATAATTTAGATACACGTATGAAATTTTTGGCAGTTGCTTGGTATAATGTATCGCATGTTATCTAAACCTTGAATCGTTATGAAAATAAAGGAATGGCGGTCGGAAAGAAATCTCGTTGTTATTTGATATAATTCCATTATAGGAGGTAAGAATTTGTAAGAAAATGAAAACTGCAATGGTTTTTAAGTCTTACCTTACTTTATAAGAGACAAATAAATGTAATCCACAGTCTCTTATCTCCCTATCGAAAATTGTTTGTTTTACGTAGGTACACATAAAAAGCCTTGCGAGACGGCCCTGCCCCTAGTTAAACTTTATTCACTTGATAAAAAGCTTTAGTAGTTCATGCAAAAGGTTATCCATACATACTTAAACAACAAAAGCAAAACAACGGTGGTAAATTATTTGCACGTGGTGATTACAAGCATGGCGTTATCAGCTCATTTGCAGTATGTCAACCTAGCAGCAGTTCGTCTATCAGCAACCGGCCATAACCTAACACAACGTTACATTTTTAATGGCGAAACATTTGCATATGCTGCATAAGTATGTAAACACAAACCACTGCACTTCCGCCAGCGGGTGTAAACCGGAAACATGCAGCCGCTAGCATTTGTTTGAACCCCAGCCCTCTCGCTAAACCCGTTCCGGTTTGTTCCATTATTATAAATAAATTTATTTTTGGTTCACTTTGACTTCACACCCGCCCTGACAAACACGGATACGATAAAAAATTTAAGAGCAAATGTAGGAAAACTCGTCGACAAACACAAAACGAATGAATTTAATATTAAGGCTTGAATACTTAATGAGTCGAAAGCCTATTATTAAATTAGTTTTGTATTCATTTGTGTGTATGCGGAGGTTGGGGGTGTATCTGTGCCGACTTTGTATAATATTTTGGTAAATATTTGAAGAAATGAATGAATTATATAGTATTTATTTGCTAACTTATTTTTATTTCAGTAAAAACGTTGATTAAATTTTTTAAGTTTCAATGACGTGAAATTTTTTGTTAAAGTAAAATAAATAGTCAGAATACGGGTGATTTTCGTATTTCTAAATGAGAACTACAAACAGAGACCTAACTTCAATAGATTCTTATCGAAAATCTAATAATTCACTATCAATTATTGTGCTTTCAATAATTCTGATAATATACTAAGTTGGTAATTATTATTTATTTCTGATAGTAAATGATTTGTAATTATTACTATTTATAACATAAATATGTAGTTGCCATGTTCTTTACAAAACACACATAGCAAGTTTAAATGGTAATGGAAATGATAATAAGGAAAAGTTTTAATGTCCAAATAGCACTGTTAGAGTCTCCACGTCCAAATTAAATTTATTGTGCTCTGGAATGTTTTAGTTTTTGATTGCCAACTTTCACGACAGCAGTTTGATGTAGAAAATTGCATAATTACTTACATTCCTGCTCTTTGCAGGAAAACGTCAACTAGAGAAAATTAGAAAAATCTCTACCAACAAACGTACAGTACAAAGTGTGCGAAAGGGGACGAAACTAATCGAATATATTTATTACAGTTAAATTTGAAGTTACCCACATAATGAGGGCAACAAAGCTTTAATCGCTAGAGTTTCAATAGAGAGTGCAAAGCAGTTGAATTTGAATATGAATTTTGATCCATACTCAAAAATGAAAAATTTCAGATTCGGATTAAGAAATTTTTATTTTTAGGCTAATGAAAAAATTTATCCTGTATATGTAGGTACTTATGTGTAATTTTTAAATTTTAGTGCTGAATTAAAAAATTACATACGAGTAAATATTTTTTATTTCCCGAAAAATTTCACACTAATTATAAAAAAAAATTCTGCAACTTAATATTTCCCTCTTTCTGAAATAAATCACTCTGTAGCATAATAATTACAAAAAAATTAATAGCCATTTCTAATTAGCCCAAGTGGACTCTAATTGCCATAACAGAATGTCCCTTTCCCCGTAAATCACACTGTATAATTAAAAAAAAATCACGTTTTTTGTTGTCATAGTTTTTGAGATTTTTAAAACAAATCTACTGATAGATCTTGTATTTGCCCGAATTTGCTACAAAAAAAGATATTCCATATTTTTGCTGATTTTTCTATTTAAGCAGATATTCTGTGGCCAACGAAGTAGAAAAATTATATTGCATATAATTTGAGGTAAAATGTGTCATCTACATTGCTCATGCTGTAAAAGTCACCTGTTGGTAGAATACTGCAGAGTTATGAAGTTAATCTAAATATTTCAAGAATATTAATTATTCGTGAAAGTACAATTTTAAATTTATCTCAGGGTTGGCAAAGATAGCGTTTTTTTTTATTGTGTACAAATGTTGTTTTTTTTTATTTAATACTGTTAGTTTTGTTTTAAATATGTTTTAACTATTACAGAAAAAAATAAACAAAAAAAATTGTTTTTAAACAATAATAATATTAGTACGATCATGTAACTAAATGACAGTGGAGCGAATGAAGGGACGAGACAAATGTTTGATATTTTCATAAGAGGGGTTAAGGTTTGGTAAAACTTGAATACATCGAATGTAGAAAATTCTGACTCTCCGTTTGTCACAAAAAAGTATCTGAATCCTTTGTTTTGATATTTGTCAAATTCAAACATAATGAAGTCCTTTTCGAAAAAGTCAAAAAAAAACTGATTTTTTTGGAAAGTCATAAACATAACACAATAATTTTAGGCAACATTCAATAATTTAAATGAAACTTGATACAGGGTGATCGTTGATTTGGAAAAAGAAAAAAATGTAAAGACAAAAGTTTTAGTTATTTTTGCGCAGATTTTAAATACGATATCAGAAAAACAATTGACTAACGCTCAAAAGAATTACGATACAAACTTATGTTTTTTGTATGGCAACATGCTGTATGTAATTGCAGAATATGAAAAAGTGAACCAACTGAAACATCGAGTAATCTAGGAAATACAAAGAGTTAATAATAATCTCTAGTGGGTTATAAGAACAATCCATGGACAATCCTTATTCGTAAGTATCATTTTGATTTTTGAGCATCTGTTGTAAGCAGTTTATAAAATCACGCTTAAGTTTTTTTGATAAAATTTATTTTTCCCATATTTAATTATCACGTTTCTTTCTAATTATTGTAATAAATAAAAATTGAAATAAATGCGTACGAAAAACCCTCGGAAAAACCAGGTAACGATTGTTCAATCGCCAACTATAATTATATAATATACATTACAAAACAGTAAATAGTTCAAAAACCGCAAGAGATAAATATACAATATTATTTTTTAAATTTAGGGGTTCTTGAGTTTTATTGGTTTTTTCAAAAAAATAATACAATTACGAATATTTAATTTTTGTACGTTTCAAAGAGGCTCCTCTCCATCATCAGAAAAAAATTTTTTATTAACAAACTAGGTAGGTTTTACATTTTTTAATTTATATCTGTAAAACATTGAAAAATTGATTTTAATTATTTATAGAAACGTTTTTTTACTTGATTATGACTTACCTATGTATAAAACTAGAACTAAAACTACTATTTTAACGACATTACCAAAAATCATCCATACATTTATACTTGTTTTTTTTAATACGTTTTTTCGAAGAAAAACATTATACTATTGTTAAAACTCTTAAAAACGTATTAAAAAAACAAGTATAAATGTATGGATGAATTTTAGTAATGCTGACTTAAAATAGTAGTTTTAGTTCTAGTTTTATACTTAGGTAAGTCATAATCAAGTAAAAAAATGTTTCTATAAATAATTAAAATCAATTTTTCAATGTTTTACAGATATAAATTAAAAAATGTAACACCTACCTAGTTTGTTAATAAAAAAAAATTTTCTGATGATGGAGAGGAGCCTCTCCGAAACGTAAAAAAATAAATCTTCGTAATTATATTATTTTTTTGAAAAAACCAATAAAACTCAAGAACCCCTAAATTTAAAAAAACTACTTATGGTTAAGAAGAAATATATTATTATACAATATTATATATTTTTGGAAAGCTATTTTCATGCTCTTTCATATTCCGCAATAACATACAGAGTGTTACCATGCAAAAAACACAAGTTTGTATCATAACTTTTTTTAGCGTTACTCAATTGTTTCTCTGATATCGTATTTGAAATCTACGCAAAGATAATTAAAACTGTAACAGTTTTATTCTTTTTCCAAAAATAATAACGTTTAAAGAGGTGAAGACATATAAATGATGACCCTGTACATAGAAAGGTCTTGATCCACAGGTGGAGCTTATTGTTGGACGTTGTTCACGAATGGCAAAAGTTTGTTATAGACCTCAAAAATGTCTATTAGAAATAATATGTTACTTCGATTTCATAACGGGCGTCTGATGGAAATGGAGACGAATTGAAAGCCCTGATCAATAATTCTAAAGAGAAATGTTCATAATCACTATGATCAAAAAAATAATTGATATTATTATTTGATAATTTGTCAGCAAGAATTTTTCTCTGTTCACAAACAATTGCTATATCATTTGGTTTGTTTTCTTCAAATAAAATGAAAGCTAATGAGATACACTTTTGAGATAATTAACCACGAAAAAATAATACAAAAATTACAAATCCTTTGAGTATAAATAAATATTCTATTTTTCTACTGTTTAACCAATGCTTAAATATATAAAAATATCAAAATGTAACTTCTGAGATAAGAAACTGTTTAATACAACTCGAAAAAGACTTTTCTTTCATTATCAACCATTACTCATATTATGGGATTGACCTTTCATCTCTATATAAAGTAACGTTTGTTTTGTACATTTTATTTTAACATGTCAACCCTGATTTATCTGCAAGGAAAACGTGCATTATTGCTCAAAAACTCGTTAAAATTCAAACAAAGTTTTGTACCGGCACTTCCAGCAAACATGTAAAAAAATTTACGTGCGCTATGCCCAACTTAACCTCACCGAAGTAATTAGATGTACATTAGCCTATGCCATTGTATTATTTATGTGTATGTCGATGACCTGTTATTGTTTACGTTTTGCTAATGCAAATTCATTTATGTGTAAACAAATGAGATTGATGTGTATATATACCTTCATAACAGATAATATCCGCTTGTTATTACGAGGCTCATAGGCCAAGTCACAAAAGTGTCAAAAACAGGCATATTATGTAATAGCAGCTTAAAAAAATCTGACACGTGAAATTGTAGGTATCTGATTAAAAATATAATTTACAGCAAGATGTGGTAATGTCATCTGGCAATGAGGGTTTTCATGTGAATTCACGGATAATATAATTAATTAATACCTAACTCAGAACATTGCCTATTGCATGTCTTATTTACGTTTAATAAAAAAAAAATAAAGAAACAAAAATAATTAATTGCATTGAGTCTACACTTTTAAAATATGATCTATGCGTGTACTAGTATTAGCACCAATATAAAACGTTTTTTTTGTGAGTGACGTATCCGCCACTGCTTTAACCTGCAAGAGGTTGTGTTTCACATTTTTTCCTCTAAAGAAACCCCGATTAATTCTTATTGTTGGCGGACTTTTCATTTCCGCTAAAATTTTCGCCGTAATTAAGACATCAAAGACAAATTTCCGTGCATTTATTTTACACAAACTTTTATAAATGGTAGGGTTTCTTTAATTCAAAATTAGACGTTTTGTTTTGCGGATGTTTAATTAAAATTGTAACCAGCGGAGCATTACACAAAAATTATAATTAAAGAGACATTTCGCTTTTCATTTACACAGTACAGTAAATCCAAAAATTTTATATACACCTATATAAGTAATAGTTGAATTACTCCCACGCTCATTTAATATAAAACAAATCATTCACCTTTACTGACGTTCTTATAATCAGAAAGATTAAATTATCGTCAATGTTGGATTTCGACTGTTTAAATTAAGTTTATCGAACATATTTACTAATTATCAGATATTTCTTCATACTTTATTAAACAGATATGGACATCCTAATAAAAGTGTGTGTCACTATTCGTACGTGCACCTGTATTATTATATTTTTTTGTATATTAAATTCCGTCATATCTAAAAATAGCAACAAGATATTCGCGTCATTGCATTTATCGAATTAAATACTGTACTAGAATAAAAATTATTTTATTAAGCAAACAAATATTTTTCGTGTACGATTTTCAAGCAAAGAATAGTTCATTATTGCTCGAATCTAGTTAACAAATAATATAAATTAGGTAATAATCCGGCCGAAATGGGATATGGGGTCGAATTTTTTTCTCCATCAGATTTTTTTGCATTTTTTTGTTTGTGGTCTACACAAACATGAAATCATAACGTGAAAACTTGGTAGGTGGGGGAACATATTCACTTTTATGCAAAAAAGTGCATTTTTCATAACTTGCTCCATTTTCGTTATGTTTTCAAATGTATACGGTTCAAAAAAGTTTAGATTTGTAAACAATGTATTGTGTTATTATTATTTAAACTCTTCTTATCATATAAAGTCATTTATAATTGCATGCATTAGTGCATATTATGAATGGATATGAACAAACATTTATAATATTTAAAAATTCTTGTTTAGTCGAGGTTTTTCAAGGTCGCAGTTTACAAATCTTTTGTGAAAATTGGAAAATTCAAAATAATTCACTATATATGGCGTGAATTTCAAATATGTACAGGGTGTCCCAAATTGCTTGATTTTGGCTGGTTTTCCTATTTCCAGATCAGGTAGAGAAAAACTGACATATGAGTCTAGAGCTCGATTTTTGTGAAACGATTGGTGAAAACCACATTTCGATATCTTTTCTGAGATACCGGCAAAAGTTGACATTTTACAGATTCCGAAAAACTTTTTTTAACGTTAAAAAATGTCATTTTTAAAGAGAAATCTGTTATATTGGCAGCAAGGATGACTAGACATATCTTGGCATATATATTTTTGGCAAGCTTATTTTTTTTCCCATTTTCTAAAGTCAAAGCCAACTATGGTTTCCATTTGAAATAACAAAGTTAGCTTTGATATCAAACAATCGAAAAGCGATATTTTTTTTGGCAAATGCATCTTATTCTACGTCAAAAAGTGCCTGTAGAAAGTTTTTACCGTTTGAAAAAATATCCAAAAATAAAAAAGTTGACAGTTTTTCGAATCTGTAAAATGTCAATTTTTGCCGATATCTTGGAAACGGTTAGATATATCGAAATGTGGTTTTCACCAATCGGCGTTTCACAAAAATCGAGCTCTCGACTAATATGTCAGGTTTCCTCTACCTGGTCTGGAAATAGGAAAACCAGCCAAAATCAAGCAATTTGGGACACCCTGTACAGAAATATGATTTTTGATTTTAACTGATAACGTGAAAGAAAAAAGGTTTTGTTTATAATTAATTTTTCATGGATTTTCATTTTTTATTTTTTTATGTTTACCTCCACCCATGTATCCTTCCCCTTATTTTACCTTCCTCTTTTAACTGCAGCAACCCCTTTACTCTGAATTAAAATAATATTATATTTTATCAGGTTGTTAAAATAATTAACTTATCAAACCCTCCCCCGCATCCCCCACTTATTACTCTCTTGCCTTGTACCTTATAAACTGTAGCTGCTATATTTTTCCTGCAAATTAAAAAAATATAAAATTTTATCGATTCATTTAAATAATTTAAATTTACCTACATAAAAAATAAAAATAATTGAAAAACATTTTTTTTCATTTGCATTTATTTTATTTTTATATCTTTATAAAAGTAAATTATTTTAGCACCCTGATAAACTTTAATATTTTTTTAATTCAAAGTAAAGGGGTTGCTGCAGATAAGGCGGAAGGTAAAAAAATGAGTACGTGCATGGGTGGGGTGAACTTAAAAAAAATAAAATAATGAATTCCATCATAAATTATACTCAAATCACATTTTCTTTCACATCATTGTCAGTTAAAATCGAAAATAACATCAAAAGCCACATTTCTGTATTTGAAATTCGCGCCATTTAGAGTCCGCCATTTTGAATTTTCAAATTTTCACAAAAGATTTGTAGTCTGGGACAAAAAATGTTTTCCAAGAATTTTTAAATATTAAATATTAATATCTAATTTTTTTTAAACAGTATGCATTTGAAAACAATTAAAAAGGAGCAAGAAACACGAAAAATGCACATTTTTGTATAAAAGTGCATATAAATATGTTTCCCCACCTACCAAGTGTCCCCGTTATAATTTCCTGTTTGTGTAGACCTCAAACAAGAATTTTATGCAAAAAACTTGATGGAGAAAAGATTTCGATTTACTACAGTCTTTTTTCTATTTCTTCCAGACTTTAAAGGAGAAATAGAATATGTACTTGCCTACTTACCTACTTACCTACTTATTTACTTACCTATTTACCGTATTTATTTATTTGTCTGTTCGTCTGTTTGCCGTAGGTCGGTGTGTCTGTGTGTGTTGTTTTTCCCCTTTTCTTCTTTATTTCATCCTTTCTTTCCGTCGTTTCTTCCCTTCTTTCTTCCTTCAATCCTTCCTTTTTTCCTTTTTCTTTCTCTCTTTCTTCTCTCCTTCCTTTTGATTTCTTTCTTTTTTCTTTCTTCCTTTCCTTCATTTCTTTTTTACTGATACACTACCCAACAGAGAATGAAATGCATAAAAATTAATAAACAAAAATTATATAAATAGAAAGAAAAAAAAAGTAAGGAAACAGTATAAAATTTTAACTAATAATATAATAATAATAATAATAAATTTTATTTAGCAAATGTTATGCTACAAATTACTAATTTCTAATACAAACATCTTTTAATTATTTTAAATAAATTTTTAAAATGGTAAATAATTACTTAAATTTAATCATTAATAATAAAAATCTATATTATTTTTTACACAGTAAAGACCTAGGAGGTTCGAACTTGTGTGTTAGTTTGCGCGATTTACTTGTGCCTGTTGTAGGCAAGCGAACACAGTGGTGGGAATCGTGGATCTCCGCGCTGTAGCCGATAGCTCTCGCGTCTACTGTTCCTTGTTTGGATTTTATAATAATTTTTATTACACCTGCAACAATCGAGGTGCAGCGACAATTAATTTTATATTGTAGAATCACATTTTTGTTGCGAAAAAACAAACAATGGAAATATTTAAATGTGTTTTGAGATTTTTAAAAAATTAGAATAAATAATCCTATCTAAGATGAATTATTGAAGTTAGAAAAATTTCGAAACGTTGGTCCAGAATAAGTAAATCTAATTTCTTTCAGACATGAGTTCTACATCCCAACACGGTTAATGAGATACTAACAACAGTCTGCTGACTGCTGACGCTGAGCAGTAAATGGCCACACTGGCCACAGCGTACTGCCGCGCCCTTCTCCTAATGTACAAATTTCGAACTGAGGCGAGTTGTCGGTCACTCGTATATTCGTCCCAATCCCTGTCGTGTTCGAAGCATCCTGGACTTTTCTTCTTTCCTAAAACTTTCAATGTCACTAGAAATTTTCAATTCGCTAGGTAAACTATTAAATAATTTTAGACCATTATAAAAAGTTTGAGTTTGTCCAGATGTTGTTCTAAAATTTTCCAATAAAAAGTCACAATTACTACGTGTACTATGGTTATGATTTTCATTTACATAATATCCAATTTCGTCACAAAAGTGACTAGGTAACATATGATTTTTAATTTAAAATATAAATAACAATGTATTGACATATATTCTATTCTTTGACGAACACCTAAATTCCTCTATTTTGTAGTTTCCGTTTAAGTATGCTTAATTGACTTTTATTCAATGAAAACAAAACAGTGAAATAATATGTAAACTGTGGTAAAAGATTAAAATAATAGACTGAATAATTTTAAATTTTGTATTCTTTGAAAGATTCTTTGATATACTTGACAATAAAACGTATTTTCTTCGCAATTTTTCCTGATATATTATATGTAATATGTTTATTAAAATTAGAATTCAAAAAAATTCCTAAATATTTCATTTCGTTAACCTGTTCTATTTCATCATTTTCAATTTTCAATCTCTGAAAACTATTAAGATTGACACTATTATATTTATTAGAGATTATCATATATGTATTTTGTTTTATTACCATTTAATTTCAATTTAATATATCCCAACCAAACTACCATAATATTTTAATCGTATTGTAGTGCTAGAATAATCTCCAATTCTATTTTTCCCGTGCAAAAAAATACGGTATCATCAGCAAACAATTGAATTTTACATTTTTTTACCCAGTTTGTAATATCATTAATATATAATATAAAAAGCAACGGCCCCAAAACAGAACCTTGAGGCACACCATTAATTGTCTTTTCTTTCTTAAAAATATCTCCATTAAATTTTGTCAAATCTATCATTAAGGTAATTTTCTAACCATTTTAGAACAATTCCATAAAAGCTCATCCTCTTTAATTTTAATAATAAGATTTATCTATTTATAGTTTCAAATGCTCTCTTTAAATCAAGAAAGATTACACCAATAATATTATTATCATCAAGATGTTGTTTCCAGCCCAGCATGCATTAGTGTTTGAATTGAAATTTCACATGAATAATTTTTCCGAAAATTTGCTTGAAATTTGGTTAAAATATTATTGTACCTATTCTATGTGCTCTAAAATTTGATTTTTTACTAAAATTTCTATAACTTTTTCTGCTGCAGGTAATACATTTATTGGTCTAAAATTCTCACAAATAACAGTTTTTTCTATTTTCCTTATTGGACTAATTGTAGAAAATTTCCAAGAATTGGAAATATACCTGTCTCTAAATAGGTATTTACAATTTTCGAAAATCGATCTGCAGTTGCATTAAATGACATTTTAAAAACGTTAATATTTATATTTATACCAGATCATCGGCGTATAAAATAAAGGATCACTGGGAAATTATATCCTGAATTAGACAGCAACGGCTCAGGAGCCCACCCTTGAGGTAGGATAAGACGAGCGCTTTCGAGAAATCTGAGTAAATTATATCAACTTGGCACACTAATATCCAATACCGCAGCAATATGTTGCGTCTGGCAAAATAAATTAGTAGAGGTAGAATAGCCAGACATAAATCCATGCTGATTAGTACAAATTTATGATTAGATATAAAAAAAGATTCAGACGTTTCATTAAAATTACAATTCACCTGTACCTAATTATTATCAACTTGTTTATCATTATTTTTATGATCTGAGCAAATCTTAAAGGTTTTCATGTTTTTGGAAATGAGGAAGTTTTATTTCATAAATTAAAAGGGAAGGGCAAGTACCTAATAATGCCCAATCTTTCACAAATAATGTCTTCCAGACCAGTAGTTAATTTAGATTAAGTTTTTTATTGCTCACATAGACTGTCAACTTTATTAAATTGGTAGATTGTAACTGGTGGGGCATAAGATATTTCTTGTTCATTTGGTTGAACATTTTAAGTGGATGTATATGCAGTTTCGAAAAATTGTCCATGTGCATTAATAATTTGTTGTGGATCGGTCATGTAAATGTCATTATAAATTATAACGTTAGGATTGGCTTTTGTATTTTTTATATTATTTATATAGGACAATCATTGATTTAGGTTACAAATTATATTGTGTGCAAAATGAGATAAATATTTTTTCATGCTGCTTCAACTTTTTATTTTGCTGCTTAGAGATATGATAATCATTTAAAATAACCACTCATCTAGCGGATACTAAAAGGCATTGAATTATATAGTAAAATTTAAATCATTGTGAAGCCTCAGAACAACACTAAATTAAAAAATATTCTAAACACTGAAATACTTTTGTATTCTGCCTGACAAATTAATTAAACCATAAGAACATTGAATTAAAGTCATTTGTCCTTTATCAGGATATAAAAAGTTATTCAAGGATTTACTTAGAGATAATTCAGCAATTTATGATTTAGGTACTGCCTCTTTGATATATTTTATCGATTCAGCTATATAAAAAACAGTCCCTTAATTTGCTACCCTTAGACTATTTTGAACTTCATTTGACCTCTTATTGAATCATATCTCCATGACAAGACTTTGTTGGTTTAATTTTTTATTAGATTCAGCGCAGGAGGAATTTCAGTATAATCTAAACATCCTGTGTAGTCTCATCTGAAACTTCACATATTTTCATCAAACTTAGACGTAGGGCCTCACTGCAATTAAATGATCTTAAGGTTATAAAACATAAACATACAATCGTTCAACCATTTTTACTAGCATTATCACAATCGCAATGTAAGTCTAAAGCAAACCGCAACACAATGGTTTTAACAATTGTTATGTTATTAATTACTGCTTTCTTTCATCAAGTGTCGTTTTAATCTACCTAAGCCATGTCCCATACGAACCACGTTGCCATCCCTAGTTTATTTGTTTTCAAACTGAAACGTAAACTGTCAGTAAAACCATAGGCATACAAGCTTAACACTAATAAATTCATAAATCATAAACACCTGTGAATATAAAGGAAACTGCAAACCATCTGTTATTTAAAACTCTGCCAGTGGATGTCAACACAATATGAAAAATTCTGAAAGTAAGTAGGGTAACATATGAACTATCCAGAGATGTAATATAATGAAGTAGTATCTTGTATACAGTTTTAAAAAGCATATTGTTATAATTTTGATAAAAAGTTCATTTGGACACAATTTGACATAGGTATTCAGAATGCAATCTTGCGAAGCCACACTGCACGATTCTTTTAATAAGTTATTCTACGTTGTCTTAAATTAGTGGGAGCATAGCATAGAAAAATAAAATAAACTAATGTTCTGGCTTTTAAATCTAGAATTATTAATGTTTGGAAACAACCGATTTTCTCGAAAACTACGCGACATAAAAATGTGTTGTTTAGAACTTGATAGTTTTAAAGCCTAATAATAAGTATTCTTATAAATTATTAAAATCTTAAATTAAAGTCCGGAAATGAATATTTGCAAAAGTAATTAAGGTTATTTAAAACATGCATCTCGTCATTGTACTTTTTTTATTGAAACTGTGAGACATATACAAGGTCTTTATCAAATCAAGTCAAAATTGTCGTGTTTTAATAATAAAAGTCAATGATTATTCGAATTTGAAATAAGAAGTTCGACTCTTCATAAAAATTCAAACTGACCTTTAAGTGACCTTCTGGACAGTATAAAAGCTTTGCTTAATGCTTAAATAAAAAATACGACTTAAAGAAAGCAAAGTGTCCTTCAAATGACCTTGAAAATTCCAATTGTTTTTTTTTCAAGTCAAGTTACTAGTTTCAACACAACCTAAACGTCAATGCTTTTATTCGAATATAGAAATATAACAACCGATTTGTCACAAAAATACAAAGTGACCTTGAACAGTATGAAACATTTGAATTCACCGTTAGGTCAAGTCCAAGTCGAGCTGTCTTTAAGACAATCTAAAATTTAATGCATAAAATAAATCAGAAATACGACAGAAAAAGGATAAAGGATTGTTCAAATGACCTTGAAACTGTGCGGATAACTCGAGTCATTATCAATTCAAGTCAAAATTCCGCTGCTTTTAAGGTAATTTAGAATTTAGTCCTAAGTAAAAAATAGGACAAAAACCTAACTAACCTTCAAATAACCTTGTACATTGTATGGAAAATTCTATCACCGTCGTCATATGAAAGTTGTAGTGTTCTCATGAGAACCTAAAATCCAATGTTTAATCAAATATGGAAATAAAGATCCTGACCTTGTACAAAAAAATTAAATGACCTTCAAATAACCCTTCGAACAATATGAAATATTTGAATTCATAAGATAACTTCAATTTCAATGTTCAAATAAAGAAAAATGGAACGAAGAAGAATTACCTTCAAATATCTTGTGAACTGTGTGGAAAATTCGACTTCGCTATCAAGTTAATGTTGCACCGGTTTCAAGATTATCAAAAATTCAATGCTTATTTGAAATTCAAAATAGTCAATATGATTTTACACAGAAGAAAAAGTGAAATTCAGTGACCTTGTGAATTGTATGAAAAAGTCGAATTCGTGAGTTTTCAAAATAATCCAGAATTTAATGCTTAAATAATAATAATAAATAAATAAATGGTCTTTATTCAGAGAAGAAAATACATTACATATGATCCTCCTAAATAGGCGGAATCTAGCATAAACTAAAAATAAAAAAGGACTTACCAAAAAAAACAAAATGACTGTTAAAAGCCCTTGTGGATTGAATGAAAAATTGGAGTTCGTCGTCAAGTCAAATAAAAGTTGGGGTGTTTTCAGGTTAATCTAGAATTCAATTCCTAAATAAAAATTCAACACAAACAAACACAGTGTCCTTTAAATAACTTTGAAACGGTGCGAAAAATTAGAGGTCTTTATCAAATCAAGTCAAAATGGTGGTGTTTTAATGATAAAAGTCATTGATAATTCGAATTTGAAGTAAGAAATTCGACTGTTCACAAAAATACAAACTGACTCGAATGAACTTTTGACTAGTTTTGCGGTCGTTAATAAGTCAAAGTGGAAATATGTTTCAAATAATTTAGCATTTAGTGCTTAAATAAAAAATATATCCTAAAGAAAATAAAGTGTCATTCAAATATTAACCTTGAAAATACCTATTTTTTTTTCAAGTCAAGTTAAAGTTGTACTAGTTTCAACACAACCTAAACGTCAATGCTTATTCGAATATCGAAATAAAACAACAGACTTGTCACAAAAATAAAAAGTGACCTTGATGTGACCTTATGAACAGTATGAAACATTTGAATTCATCGGTAAACCAAGTCCGAGTCGCGATGTCTTTAAGACAATCTAAAATTTAATGCTTAAATCAGAAATACGACAGAAAAAGGACAGTGGATTGTTCAAATGACCTTGAAACAAAATTGCGCTGTTTTTAAGATAATTTAGAATTCAGTGCTTAAATAAAAAATAAGACTTAACACAAACAAAAGGAAATAACCTTCAAATAACCTTGCGCATTGTATGGAAAACACCGTCAAGTTAAAGTTTAGTGTTTTCATGATAACCTAGAATCCAATTTTTAATCAAATATGAAAATAAAGAACCTGACCAATACAAAATAATAAAATGGCCTTCAATGATCCTCCAAACAATATGAAATATTTGAATTCTTAAAATAATTTCTATTTCAATGTTTTAATAAAAAAATATCTTGTGAACTGTGTGGAAAATTCGACTTCAAGATTATCAAGAATTCAATGCTTATTCGAAATTCAAAATAGTCAACATGACTTTACACAAGAGAAAAAGTGATATTCAGTGACCTTGTGAATTGTGTGAAAAATTCGAATTCGCAAGTAAAAAGTGAGTTTTCAAGATAATACACAAAATAGTGCTTAAACAAAAAAAGGCGTATCTTATTATAAAAAACAATGTGACTGTAAAAAGGCCTTGCGAATTTTATGGAGAATTGGAGATTGCCGTAAAGTCAGATCAAAGTTACGGCGTTTCAGTTGTTTAATATTTAAATGACTCATATAAAAAAATTATACCCGATTGCACCATCTATTTAAGCAAAGAATAAGTAAAGGAATCCATAAAGTTTAGTAGTCTTTAATTTATTGTTTGGTTGCACCATCACCTCTTGAGGTTTCCTTGGCTAAGTATCTGTTACACTTGGCAACGATGTACAAATCT
Source organism: Rhagium mordax (assembly GCA_963680705.1). Classification (NCBI taxonomy): domain Eukaryota; kingdom Metazoa; phylum Arthropoda; class Insecta; order Coleoptera; family Cerambycidae; genus Rhagium; species Rhagium mordax. The sequence goes on from OY796657.1 coordinate 101,775,558, forward strand.
AGTAGATCTGACCGTTTTTAAATTTTATATTGGACACACTGGTGAATATTAACCTCACTTTTTTTGTTTAATATTAATTTAATAAGTTTTTTCGAGATTTTCCAATAATTATGAAGCATTTTGTATTGTTTATTCTACATCAAAACAGTAAATTATATTTCATGCTAGTTACCACTGTCTAATATTAAGTTCAAACCGTTGGGTGAAAAAATTATAAAAAGGCGCAAAGTCGTAATATTGCTGGCAGCGAGCAATTACGTTTTCCTATGTTTATAAATTTTCAATTATTTCTACAAGTTCCAAGTCGTCTCCAATGAAATCTGGCTCATTCCTAAATATTCTAGGTACTCCAGTCTCACTATACCGGGTGTAAACGGATAGTGGGTCACCCCTGTAACTTCCTCGTTTTTAAAGATATCAGGATAAAATTTTGTATGGTGACATTAGGTAAGATTTCCAACTTTTTGAGACCTATCCGCCATATTTGTAACTTCCGGTTTCACCGGAAATGGCCCCAATAGTCTTTTTCTAAATGGACTACCCTGTATATTTTTACATTTTTGAAATAAGGATCACATTGTGGGTACATTTATGCTATTTTGAACAATTTATACAGGGTTGCACGAGAAATAATTCGAATTTTAGTTGTCAATCTAGATGGCTGCGAATATGTTAAAATTATTTGTGTTCCAATGTAATTCATAAAAAAAATACGAAAACTTCAATATGTCCAAAAATACATCATACAGGGTGCTCTAAACTCATTAATATCACATTTTTCAAAATAACTCTTTTTTTAAAAACATTATGATATGGGCCACCCAGATATTCAGAAAGCTGTATTTAGTAGGGGTTAAACGGTACCAAAATCTCCGTAATGTGTAATCGTTACCGGCAGGAATGAACATTTTTCTTAAGAAAATTATGATTTATATCGAAGTTCCATTAAATTTTGATCAACCCTGTATATTTGTGTTAATCAGAATGGGCCTCTTGCTCATTCTTGTTGCAAATCATAAAATATTAACACAAATATACAGGGTTGATCAAAATTTAATTGAAGTTAGAAATAAATCATAAATTTCTTAAGAAAAATTATCATTCCTGCCGGTAACGATTACACGTTGCGGAACTTTTGGTACCGTTTAACCCCTACTAAATAGAGCTTTCTGAATATCCGGGTGGCCCGTATCATAATGTTTTTAAAAAAAGAGTTATATATTTTGAAAAATGTGATTTTAATGAGTTTAGAGCACCCTGTATGATGTATTTTTGGACATATTGACGTTTTCGTATTTTTTATATGAATTACATTGGAACACAAATAATTTTAACATATTCGCAGCCATCTAGATTGACAACTAAAATTCGAATTATTTTTCGTGCAACCCTGTATAAATTGTTCAAAATAGCATAAATGTATCCAAAATGTTATCTTTAATTCAAAAATGTAAAAATATCCAGGGGGGTCCATTTAGAAAAAGACTATTGGGGCCATTTCCGGTGAAACCGGAAGTGACAGATATGGCGGATAGGTCTCAAAAAGTTGGAAATCTTACCTAATTTTACTATACAAAATTTTATCCTGATATCTTTAAAAACGAGGAAGTTACAGGGGTGGCCCACTATTCGTTTACACCCGGTATACCTACCTACTATAATTCTGAACCGATTAAAAAGTTTTTCCGAATTGAGAATTGTAAAAATGAACAAACAACTGACAAAACGATAAAACATAACCTAAAAACGTCAATACGGATAATTTAAGTGGTCGCTAGCGAAGAATTAATAAAGGAAGCTTTAAAGATATAATGATATAAACATTCCTTGATGTTGGTGAAAGCAAAATGTTGGTTCTATGAGTTGCTTAGTGGTAAGGATTCCTTAAAATCGATGGTGCAATCGCCCATTAATGTTATTTCAAATGCCGATTCAAATGCACCCCCTATTCCTATTAAAATAATTTGACCTTAAAGTGATCTTGAATCCCTGAAACTCTATCCACCGAAAACTTATTCATGGAATTCAAACCAAACCAAAGAAGTTTGCAGAATTTTGGGTCTAGGAGTATTCAGGCTCTACTCCCGCTTTGAATCTTTTGAATTTTTGGCATTCCAACCATCTTGTCGTGATCTTCTTCTGGAGCAAATTGGAGAGACTTCTTTTCGCTGACGTTGCGTGGTGAGTCATGCGTGCTATTGCAATCCGAGTAGTTGGTAGGCGTAGGCGTGGCTTGGTCCAAGCAATGAAGCGTCTCCTCATACGCCATTATGTTCGCCGTCATCGAGAGGTGTGGTTTCGTTCCGGGGCTACCGCGTCGTAAGGCATGCGTACTGTTGATTTCGCTAGGCGTTGCTCCATTCCACCAAAGGTGCGTGGTCGGTTATGCGCACTTTTGAAGGATTATTCTACTACGTTAATATTCTAGTGATGTCCCTTGCTGAGGAATGCAATTCAGTAGTTATAGTACGACATAACTGTTGATATTATCTGGATTATTATATATTTCTATAGTTTCTCTGTAACTTCTTGGCCAGCAAATCCCTGTGGGTGGTAATCCTTTGGTTTTGTCGAATTTTATTCTGTGTCCAATTTCCTTCAGATGATTCATACTTAAGATTTAGTGGCGTTTTAATTTTTAATTTTTTTTTGACTAATTCTTTAAAAGCCTAGTGGTAATATGCTATTTTAGTATTCCCAATGTATAACAAAATTAGCTGTTTTGTTATAGGTACGGTATAAAAAAACAAGTTTGTGATGAATGAAAAGCAAAAAAAAATTAAGGACGCCCAAGTGTGTCTATAATTTATTTCGAACAACTTTTGTTACTGCTATTTTCTTTAAAAAACACTTTTTAGAGTTATACGCAGCATCATACACTTTTTACACACCCTGTATTTCCACGGTAATCGTTATGTCGTATCACCGAGGTCAACAATCTGAGAGTTACATTTGGGAGCAAAATGGAATGTGATACACACATAAACACTTTAATATGACAAGTCTGAGAGAGAGTCATTAGACAATTAAAATATTTTGCTATAAAAAATATGTTTTGATGCTATTAAGTTATCGTTTAGATCTTCCACGCGTTAATGCTGATATTATGGTTTAGCAGCATATGATATTTATACACCTACAATAAAAACTTATTTATTGATTTATTTCAGAAAACATTTTCCGTAATATTATTTTTGTTTGGCTTTTATTTCGAACTAGATTCAATGACGTGATCAAAGTATACAGTGTGCTTCAAGATTGGTGTTACAAGAGGTTGCATCCCAAAATTCAGGTTCCGGTGGAAAATCTCGAATTGAAGGCATTGTGGAAGAAAATGCTTTGTGCGAAATGTCAGTTTTTAGAAAAACGCATGAATGCCAACACTCGATCTTAAGGTTACATGAAAGTCAAATCAAGATCCTGAAATAGGAACACTGCATAATCAGTAACATATATTAAAAGATCTCGTAAATTAAACTGTTTCGATTTAGTTTACCTTAACCCGATTAAAGTTTTTAATATAATTAAAAAAAAAGGCTCATGCCAGTCAAGTAATGTGGCAGAAGATATTTTTTTTGGACGGTGTGCTTGAGGTCAATATCTAAAACAACAAACTCTTAATACAGTCCATTTATCGAAATGGCTTATTTCATCATCAGGACATTGAAAACGACAAGAAACACATCAGCTAATAATATGGAATAGCAGATAGAATTGGAGTACTTAAATTTGAAAAATAAGTATATTCATCACTCGATTGCCCCCGTATACACGCTAGATAATGTAAATCGACTTAAATATTCTACAATTATTTTTAGAGTGTAATAATTCTGTACCTGTAACGTTAACTGTCCTAAATTATTATCGGAATATTTCGATACCTATTCCAATTTTTGGCAAGCGTATCATGTTTAGTTTAAATTTCGATAAATAAACGAAAAGTCTAATATTCTGGGAGCAGATGTTCCATTGCACTTTGCATTTCCCAAGGCCGATAATCCGAAATTAGAAACGAGTTTTGAATTTTTTTGGCGCGAGTTCCAAGGATCCACACATACGCCAAACACAACGAATTTATTTTCTCTCAATTAAAATATTTGGATGACATTAGTTTCATTCATGCATAGGTCATGAACCGAAGGTCATTTACACTAAGGCAGCAGTGTGGGGCTCGCAGGGGTCACGGGTTCAGTTTATCCACCTGCTGGGTTGGATATTATGACTGTTTTTGGACCACAAATTAGATAGGTTCGACTCTTCAATATATACATTATATTCGTGTCGGTATAATACATGGAAAAGACAACAATACTATTAATGAGTAGGTACGTAAGTACGTGTTTATTATCATCAATTTTGAAATAGGTTTGTTTTTTCGTAGTATTATGGGTAAATACCGCATTTAGCAATTAATTATGAATTAATGATAATGTAACAATTTATCAGAGCATATCCTAATGAAAAATAAAAGAGGCGACAAAAATATAAGAATACTGAATATATATATAGCTTTCAATCGATAGACTGGCGATAGATAATATCTAATTGTTTTATTGTTGGTTAATCTATTGATTTCATGACAGCTGTAGTCAACATAATCTAGAGTGAGTTCAAGGAAGGAATATATTGTGTCTTTTCGGGAAATATCCAATGCAACAGAAAATACCTGCGCAACACATACTAATATAGCTGTTGATGATGATTACATCGATCATCTGGATTATTAAATGGTTTTGGTTTGTATCAAATGCACGAGGAAAGAGACGAATGAGTTAAATCATTTCAGGCGACTAATCCTGAATTCAACATATTATTATCCTGGTGGAATTGTGACTGCTCAGAAGTTACTTAGTGGCTAGTAATTGATGCAACTGTGAAAACTGTGAAAGTATCCTCAAGAAATAGTGCGGTATAATTTGGGGAAAACTTGGTTGATGCTAACGATCGTCTGGATTATCCCATCTGATTATCTTGAATTCAACACTGAATTCTATCACATATGTTCTTAAAATTATTGCTTCGACACTTATGAACTAGTGTGACATAATTCGGATTCCATGCCGAAATGCCGAACTTCCGATATGCTGCTCGATTATTAATATAATAACAAATATCAAAACAGTCTATATTTACAAAAAGAAACGCAACTTGTGAGCTACGGAAAGCACCAAATGGTTATGAGCTAGTTGCAAGCAGTGTGCGAATACCAAGTTTAGAGGAAGCAAAACCACAAGAATACAATAACGTTAAAGACATTGTACAGACTTTGACTATTGCGCAATATCAGCTAAAATTTATAGTTGCAATAAAAATTAACACCTGGTCTCCTCTTATACGGTAGTTCATCTGGCTTTGGAAATAAATAAAATATAATTAAAACAGGTCTTACATAACCTCCTCATAGTTAACTACGAAAGTTATGTTTAGCACGCTATGCTATATTTTGGGGATGATTATGAGCTAGTTGCAAGCAGTGTGCGAATACCAAGTTTAGAGGAAGCAAAACCACAAGAATACAATAACGTTAAAGACATTGTACAGACTTTGACTATTGCGCAATATCAGCTAAAATTTATAGTTGCAATAAAAATTAACACCTGGTCTCCTCTTATACGGTAGTTCATCTGGCTTTGGAAATAAATAAAATATAATTAAAACAGGTCTTACATAACCTCCTCATAGTTAACTACGAAAGTTATGTTTAGCACGCTATGCTATATTTTGGGGATGAAAAGTTTGCAGTCGATAGTTGGTAGGAGCTGGATTGTTATTTTTTTTTCTTTTTGCATGTTGAAATTAATGAGGAAAGAGAATTCAACAAGGGGCTCAAATTCTTCTGTAGCTCTCAAGACTTACTTGAGTGAACTTGAACTTATTTAAAGACACTATGCTTATATGGTTTAAAAATGGTAAAAACTACATATGATAGATGGTATTGACAGTATCGGCCATCTGGAATATTAAATAATTTATTTAGTTACATACATAAAGCGTTCACAGGACCTTTAGGCCCATAGCTTGGTAAAATCCGTCCATTTCATCCTGTCCTTTGCTAACGTCCTCCAATTCATTGTTTTTCCTCTATATCCTCCAAAGCAGCTTCGTTTCATTTCATCCTCGGTCTACCTCTCGTTCTTTTTCGTTCTCGTATTTTCCAGTCTACATATTTTACATTTATGTTGTCTTCCAGATGACCTCCGAGATGACCCAGCCACTGTAGTCGACGGGCTTTGAGGTTATGTTTGGTTCTTGATATAACTTCTGCGTTGGTTCTTCTTTCCCAAATGTCGTCAACTTTCTTTCCATATTTGGAATATTTAAATATTCTTCATAAAATCTTCTGTTCCCACGCTTTTAACTTTAAATGCATTGTTTTATTCCGTATCTCAGTACCCATATGGCAGCGTTGGTTTGAACATAGTTCCTTCGACATTAAAATTCTGTTGATTCCTCCTGCGCATTTGTTTTTTTGCTATTCTCAAGCTTATTTCTAATTCCTTTCTACTCTTGTTATCTATCAGGGTCCCTAGATAGACATAACCTTCTCCTTCTTCAATTTCCAGCATGTCGCCGTTTCCTATTTGTACCATAAATGTTTTCCTACAGCTCATAGCTTGTTTTTTAAGATCCATGCATTTGATTTTGTTCGTACTAACTTAGAGACCCATTCTAGTTGCTGCTACTACCAACTCGCTTGCTACTTCTTCTAACTCTTCTTTTTCTTCTTCTTTCTTTTCCGTTAACCTTCACCGCACATGTTGTTTCACGTAATGTCATTACGACTGATCTTATTAGTTTTCTTGGAATATTTAGTTTCTTCATTGCTTCAACCAGTTTATTTCTATCTACAGTATCGTAGGCTGCCTTAAAGCCTATAAACATTTGGTCTGGCATAGTTCTGCTTTCCTAAATCCCATTTGGTACTCGCCTACCAAGGCGCCCATATAAGGTTCCAACCTTCGTTTTACTAGCTCCACCAGAACCTCGTAAACTACATATAACAGAGCTATTCCTCTATAGCTGCTGCATCCCGTTGCATTCTCTTTTTTAAAAATCGGTACAATTGCCTTTGTCCATTGGGGCGGTATCCTAGATTTCCTTAACCAGTTCATAGAGTTTATCATGCAGTAGTTATCCACCATATTTTAGATTTTCTGCGAAAATGCCATTCTCGTTTGGATTTTTATTACTTTTCAATGCGAGTATGAGTTCTTCTACTTCCCCTTTTAGCGGATATGGCGTGTCCTCGTCATTTTCTCTCCTTTCTTCTTAGTATTCCAGCTTTTCCTGTTCCTGTGTTTAATAATTCCTCAAAATGTTATTTCCAACTTCTAAAAATTTGCATTTCATCTCCAAGTGAGTTCCTATCCTCATCTTTGTAGTTGACTGTCTATTTTGGTATCCCTTCCTGAGATCCTTTACGTCCTTCTTCTTCTTTATTTCCTTTTTCTGATATTTTTCTTCTATATACTTTCCAATTCTTCTTCCATGGATTTCCTTTAGTGTTCTACACATACATTTTACTCTCGTCGTCTGTTCGTAATATTTGCTTTTATCCTTTTCTGTTTATGTCTGCAGCATATGTTGTCTTAAGTCGTGTTTTAATTTCCAATTCAATTTTACATTTCTCATTCATCCATTCCTATTTCTTATACCTGTTATCTCTCGTAAAATTATTTTTTTGCTGCTACTTTTATGGCCGCTTCCATTTTATTCCACTTTTCTTCTAGTCCCTCTCCAGTTTGAGAGCAATTATTATTATATACTTCTCTAATATTTTTCCTGTAGTTCGGTACCACTACTTTCACTTTCTTTTGCCAATCTTCCATATTATATTTTTTATTAGTTGAATTTCTCTTTTTTCACTTCTTTTCTCCCCCTTATTTTACTTTTGCCTTAACTAAAAAATGATCAGAATCGACTTCTGCACCTTTAAAAGTTCTTCTCTGGCTGGTGTACTTCTCCTGAATTAGCACGTGATCAATCTGATTTGTTTTGTTCCTTCCGGTATTATTCATGCCCCCCTTTGGATGTTCTTTCATTTAAAGTGTGTGCTCATTATTTTCGTCGACTTCTCTAATACAAAAGATTATCAGTCTGGACCCAGTGTCGTTACTTCCTTCATCCTTGCTATCACCACCAATGATTTCCTTATAAATATTCTCCTGCCTGCCCATTTTAGCATTCGCGATTATTATCTGATATTCTTTCCATTACTGCATCAAGTTCTTCATAATGTGTCCTAATATTTCTAGTTGATATATTGACATAGACGAGAAAATAAATAAGTGACTTGAATTCCTTCAAGCGATTTTAACGCGGTGTTCTATGGTAATCAGAAGTTACTTAAATACTAAGATATCGACGAAATTAATGGCGAGTAGTTGATCCTTAATTGGCAAACTGTGAAAGTTATTCCTAAATAATACTATGATGGTAAAGATTACAGCTGATGGTTGGTACTCGACGATCTGGATTATCAAATGACCTCTCCATATTTAAATCAGTGATAGAAGTGATGAATGGATGACGTAGTTTTAGGTGAATAATCCTAAATTAAGCATAGGGCTCTTTGCCCGAGAGATTGTGGCTTCAGCACTGACTTCCTGAAATAACTCAAGAGATACAACCTTGACCAAAGTGATCATGACGTCATGACGAAAAATGGTTTATATGTCAATAAATTAATAAATATTCCACGATATCTACAGCTTCATTACTTACACTGACTGAATCATGCCGTGATTAGAAACGTTACAAAGCAACAACTTGCCTGGTTTATAAATTAATTACGACAGCTTAATATCGTAGAGGTTTCGGCTGTTTTGCAAGAATAATGCAATATACTCTCTTACTGGAAACGTGTAGAAGCGCTGTTTACCAAAAACAAAATTGGGATTATCTAATGGTAATCCATATTGTGCAAGAATAAACAATTTAGTCGTTTGTCATCAGCGTGACTGACACATATTTTATCATCATCAGATTATCTAAAGATTATCAATAAATTTATTTGACAAATTAGCTGCTATAAATTAAATTCGCTCCACCATAATAGAAAACAAGTTAATTATATATACGGTGTTTTAAAATTAGTAAATAATCTTCTCATCAGCTCTAATTGCAATGTTGACTTATGTCCTTATGAATCATCATCTTTGAAAATAATGGCGTTAAGGGCGTCAAATTTGGGGCTGGAAATGTGCATATTTTTAGCAATACAAAATATAGAGAAACTCCACACCTTTGGAAAAAACAAAAAATATTTTACTGCTTGCTGTATTCGTATATATCCGAATATTCGCCGTCACTGTTTGATGTTAACACGTCCACCGAAGATGTCGACGTTAACAAATATGGTAATTAATTCGGATAAATCAGGAAATAAATCTTGTGGGTCATAGAGGCGTTGACATTACCGATGTGATTTATTGCTAAAAATAAATTAAATCAATACATTTACAGCAATTCCCCCACGACTAATAATAATGATGAAAATTTTGTTCCTCTTTATTTTGGGTTGTTCCACGCCGTATGTATTTTATTGTAGGCGATTTTTCTGTCTGTCATATAATAGTGTAAATTTAATACTTCCAAATTTCGTATTTAAAATGAATTTACATTTCAGTTTTTTATTTTTCTACGTTTGGAAAGACATTTTATGTTTCTCCAAAATTTCTATTTCCTATTTCTAAAAAAAAATCCTCCTTAAAATTAGATAATGTCAACTCGGACTAATTCTGCAGGACTGTAATTAATAATACTAATATTATCATTGAAGCATCTCCAATTGAAGAACTATATGCCTTGGTGATAATCCATTACCAAAATGTTTACTTCAATTTCCGCGATGATAGAAGAGAGAAATGATATATATTTCTCTTTACATAACAGGAAATTGCTTCATATAAACGTTAAGGATGAACTTGACCTATGTTCATTGCAGTCAAATTTAATAAAAAAATGTGCGACGTATGAACCCACCAACTTTAATAGAAAAAAAATTCTAAAGAGATTAAATATCTTTTTGGGTCACTTACCTTCTAATCTGCTAACGATAAAATTAATACGTGACAGTTCGTAAATATTTAACAAGTATTTTAAGATTAAGATTACAAAATATCAACCAAAAATTACCTGTGCCGAGGTCATGCGATAGCACATCTATTGGTACATGCTTGAAGGATGTACGAGTACGCCTGCCAAAAAGTGGCGTTCATAAGTCGTTTACATATTCGGTGAGAGCGAAGCAGATTCGTGGAATAAAGACGATGCCGATGGTTCGTACAGCTTATGTCTTTGATTTTCTGAAGATTTACCACCATCTTTTCGACCAACAATGAACACAGAGCTTACTAACCAAATGCAAAGAAGAACTTGAGTTTCAATATGACAAAAATGGAAAACATTTGGTTGCAACAGTTATCTACGTTAGATGATCTTCACTTTGAAAGCATAAATGGTAACGAATAAGAAAGAACTGTTATAGAAAACACTAAAGAGTGTTACAAGAGACAGTTCTTGAAAAATCATTTCGTTGTTTGTATGCCAGATTTAGTCTTCCTGCAAAACTGAGTAATAAAACCCAATAGGGTGAAGAATGAAATTGCAAAATCTTCAGAATTTCAAAGCACCCCCATTTGAAAATATTATTTTTTATTTCGTTCTTGATCACACAATCATGTCCGAGTTTCCTCAAGACGAACATAATATCGAATACGAATTTGTATTTGTATTCGATAAAAAATTGATCCCGGTTCCACAGATTTGACAGGATTGAAATCGTCATCAAAAACCACTTAAGTCTCAGTACCTTCTGATCACAACAATCCCAAAATCTTCAACAGATAGATTGACGGTGATTGAGGGAGAGAGATGTTTCAATGAGAAAGATTGCTCATTTGTTTGGAACATCCGAATCTTCAAATCTACGTGTCTTTTAGATAGATAGCTATTAGATAACTTCTTCAATACTAGATCATTACAGGATGTGTATTTAGATATCGTTAGGAATATAATTCCAGACATGAAGTCGTTTAATATGATCACTGTGTATGTGCATACTTAATATTATTTAGCCACGTATTCCAAGAAATAAAAATTGCACTGTTTTCAAGGTTAAACAACACGAGTGATACTGACCGTCTCATATCCCGTAAAGGCAGAGGTAATAAATTGCAAACTTAATTATAAACAGCCTGCTTTGGGGAGTCAATTTAATTGATTATTTATAGTTGATTCACCGACACATTTACAAAAATTGAGATGTTAAAGTAATTATTATTGGAATTTTATTCATGAAGGACTTTCTCTCTCTCCTTTTTTAATCATGGATTTTACAGCCGAAGTGTTTGAGACCGTTTTTTTAATTTCAGGGTTTGGAACACGCACGCAACAGCGTTGCCTAACGAAATTATTTTTAACAGTTAAATTTATAAGTACTGGGGGATTGAATCTCTTGAATATACCAGAGCTCAGATTTTAATCGCGATAAACCGACTTTTAAGAAATGTGTATTTAGAAACAGAAGCGAACGTCGAATTTGTATCTATATCAGTATTTTGTCAGGTGTAGTTCCAGGAAAATTAGCCGATAAGATAAAGCATTAAACTATAACAAAACCAGGAAATAGCCCAAAAAAGGAAACATACGGGGACAAGTATTATGTCCTCATTCCGGCAGGGTATAGATCGGAGACAGAACTAGCAAAATTTGGGAAATACAGCACACAGTACTCAATTCACCGCACCTTTATTATCTTCTTAGTAAATTACAAATAATGAATGCCAGAAGACAAAATCCTGATTTTTTGCACTTCTTTCAACTAGATAGTCGCAATAATTGAATACATTATGACATCAGATCAGTTCTGCAATGCATCACCTAGAAAAAGTAAAACATTTAATTTGTTGACATGAAGCATATCGTAACTTTTATATATTTGATTGAGTAGGCATGATGTGGATTACCATTCTCATGCTGCAGTCTCTACCAGTATGAGAATTATCTATTTATAATCTTAGCAATATCTTAATTCTCTAGATATATTATTATGTGTTTTCATATTTTGTTTGTAACCATATCTATAAATATATCACAATGATTCTTAGTATTTAGCAGTGTTTTTCAATTCGAGACATGATCCTTTGATACAGATATTTTTTACGTTCGTAATTTACTTTATTTGCACCAACGAGATTACCTATAGTAGCACAAGTGGTCTGGAATTGCCGGTGTATCGGTGGCAGATTCTTTACGAAAGCGTCGCCTAGTAACAATGATTGTCAATTTCATGAGTAAATCATCATCAAATTGACATGAGTTGTTATTATGCAAACTTGAATAGAACGACCTGAAAACTCCAAGTCAAAATTTTTTTTAGCAAAATTACTTTTTACAAGTTAGAACAATGGAAACAAAAACAATTTTATTCGAATCCAAACCTACCCTCATTTAAATTTTCATGCGTTTTGTTATTTTGTTCACAATGAAGCCTTTGGCGACTGGGCATTAAACAAAAGCTAATCTCACTGCTACCTTTACATATTAATGCTTGTATTTCATTTTCCAAAACCTCGAACAGTCACTGAATAGTTCGGGTTCAACTTAACATACTTATAATTCCTTCAAACATATCGCGAGAATTTTACGTTGCCATTTAATGAAATTCTCTATTCGGCTAGCCTGTTCAAATATACTTAAAATTTCATTCAAGGACGTGTATTTTTAATGAACATGCAATGGCTATTAAAACGAGAATTGGAAATGAGGACACACTTAAAAAAAGGTTTGTTTTTCAGGAACAACCATTTATTTAACTAATTACTGGTACGTATGTACAACACAGGCTTAAAATATATATAATGGGCATAACGCTTGTGTTTTAGATAAAAAGAAGTGCATTAAGCGAACGTTCATATATACACATCCTGATTGAGAACAATGTTTTTATTTATTTACCCATTTTAATACCAACCTCGTTATAAAAAAATCGTAAACGTACACATCAGAAGCAATTATTGTCTACATCAATTTTCCATGATTCTAAAGGGTACAGAAATCAAAAACACACCAGCCTGCGCGGCGTTTGTTTGTTTTGAAATTATTGTTCTTCGTCAACATATCTAGGTTATTATATCCATAGGCATAACTGAACTGACGAGCAATAAGATGATTTGTTTAGTATATTTTGATACCATCAAATGCTTTGAAAATATTTCCAATTGGTTTTTCATTGCATCGTTTCATATAGGTAGGTAATTTATGTGAATAGATCTCCTGTTGAAGGCTTCCGACGAAAACCATACTGTCGCTCAAGATACATGCCGACTCGAGAAGTTTCAACAGTTGTATATTGATGGCGCTTTCCAGCACTTTTAAAACCATAAAGTGCATGGCAATTATATGGTAGTTATTTGAGTTATTTCCTTTCTTGGGTATGAATCGCTCTTTCGGTTGGAAGGATTATTTACGGCTGGCGCCGCCTCTCCGTACCCAGTTTCCAATTTCTTCTGTCGTAGCACGTATTTTCTTCCAAATTTCTCGCTTCCATCGCGTCCTCTCTCCAACTTCTTCTGGGTCTGACCCTCTTTCTTCTCTCTGGTGGTACCCATTCTAATATATTTCTTGACCATATTTCTTGACTCATTCTTTTTGTATGTCCGAACCATGTCAATTGCTTCTATTCGATTTTGTCCGTAATATCTCTCCCGATGTTCATATTTCTTTTAATTTCTCCATTTCTCACTCCTTAAACTCTAAGTCGCCTGCAGCTTTTCCTAAGGGAGTCCATCTCTGTGGTCAATAGTTTTTTTCAATTTATCTGATTTAGATCCCATACTAACGCACCGTATGTCATAACACTTTGGACAATGGTTTTATAAATGCGCATTTTGGTATCTTTCCTAATATCTCTATCCCATAGAACTGAATTGAGTGGTCCAATGGCTTTTCTACTTTTAATTACTCTTTCTCGGACTCGTTTCTTGTTTGTCTCGAAAAAAAAAAAATTGACAGCTGTCAAAGTGACGTTTTCTCGGGAAAATTTTTTTGTGGCAGCTGTCAAAGTAACGTTTTCTCGAAAAAAAATTTTTGACAGCTGTCAGTGACGTTTTCTCGAAGAAAAATTTTTTTGACAGCTGTAAAACAACTGTCAAAGTGACGTTTAAATGTCAAAGTGAAAGAGGGGCGCCATCTACGAACCGAGAACGGTTTCAGGACGGCGAGAAGGTCCGGATCCCGAAACTGCGGTCGGTTCCGTCCTGGGACCGATATTAAGGAAACGTCAATTTCGGACCATAACCTCAAACTTTTATCGCGGCGCACTGTAGATTTCGAGATAACCTAAAAGCGGCATTTAGACGTTTCGTTGACGTTGAAATATAACCTAAAAGCGGCATTTTGACGTTTCGATAACCTAAAAGTGGCATTTTGACGTTTCGTTGACGTTGAAATTTCAAATAGTTTCGTCAAGACGCGAATCGGTGTTTACATTTTTCCACACCTTTTATCTTTCCATTATCTAAAGGTACTCACAATTATTTAGGTTCATCTTCATCTTTCGTATTCTTCATGCAGTTTTCTAACCATAAATTTAAACTTCTTCGTCTTCCGCGATTACTACTTGATCGTCCGCGAAATAGAGACTACAAAGAGTGTCCCATGCTTTTGCACTTACGCATCCACCTCTTGAGGACTTGGTCCAAATAGATTTTAAATAATGTGAGAGATAAACAACAGCCCTGTCTTAGCTCCTTTGTTGTATTCAAAAAGTTAGGCAGCGATGTTCTACTAGTTTTCAATGTGGCTAAGTTCTGCTCATAATAGAATTGAATAGCTGTGATTAATGTTGGCTCTATATTTCAAGTTTTTTCACCTCTCTCCACAACTGTGATATTGTGACACTGTCATATGCTTTTCCCAAATCTATGAGAGCTATATGTGTTTCTCTATATTTCGTTTGGTTCTCTTTTCTAGGGCTATTTTCAGAGTAAAAAGGTTTTCTGTTGTAGATCTGCCTGCTCTGAATACTGCCTGCTCTTCCGGTTGTTTGTTTGTCTTCAATGTCTTTTTCCACCAGTATGAAAAATTAAGAGAATTAAAGGATCGACAGAACACTAAATACACATTTTCAGGACAATAGCTGGTGCTGGCATATCAACAGGTCCTATCAGTTTATTAGTATTGAAGGTTCTCGAAATACTCCTAATTGCGTGGTGTGGAACTTTTTCTTCTATCTTCTATCTAGTGCTTTAGGAATAAATATTTACGGAGACGTCGCTGTTTAAATCTTTGCTTTGGTAGAGAAGGAAAGTTCTCTTTGGGAAATTCCACCCAATGTCTTTGGTCAAAGACTTTTTGCTTCCATTATACAGGTTTACTTTTTACTCAGTTGTTCTCAGTTTTTTCAAATTTTTACTTCATAATTGCATTTTTAAAAGAAACCAAAATAAAAATTTAACTTAGATTGTTGTTGTTTGTTCACCTCACCATGTTTTCCTTTTTTCCTCTTCCAACTGTGGTCTTTCATGTTCTCAGTTGATTTTTGCATGATTGATTATGGTTTTGCAACATTACATAAATCGTCCAAATAAACGGTTGCTTCTTCTCATTTGATTGATTTTTGCGTTGAAAATAATCATTTCGATATTCTTTCTGGTAATGAATTCGAAAGGCTCTCGTGCCGAGTAACGAACACTTCTAATTTGAGAAGCACATGACGAAGGTTGTTGCGATGATTCCTGATTTTATTAAAATAATGTGGAGGAGCAGCACCCCAATGGGAGGTTATTTGAAATTTCTGGTCATTCGTTTTAAGTAGGTTTGGTTAGATCTGATGACATCCTCTAACTAAGACATGACAGTCCAATTAAGTTTCAAGGAAACTTTATGTGACTTACCTTATACTAGCGTGCACTCTGGTCCCTTCAATACCTCACATTAATTTGTCTATTTTTTCGGCCATGATCCCAAAGAACTTTTCAATTTTCTGTCTACACTATTTTCGTCTTGAATTAATGATATTTAGAAATGGTCTGTTAAGTTATTCTAATGCAAAACGAACCAGTTGTTAAGAACTTCAAAATGGGTACCAAGAATACCCTACAGATTGGATATTCAGGAAGATACCTTTCATTGAATATCCGTTCTCCTTCTGGCATTCAAAGAAATCTATCACCACGCAAATTTTTTATGTAGATGAATAAAATTTGGTACAGTAAAGGATTAGGGTACGCTGAATTTAGTTTTGCTGCCTAAATTTTGTCTTTCAAAATGGCAGCCTTAACATTTCGGTCAGAATAAGGAAAAAAAGGTAATAATTCAATAAAATCATTGTCTAATTTAGGAATTCAGTAAAAATGATGTCCAATTTGTATTAAAATTTTGTGTTTTTAAAGTAGCATATCCAATATGGTGGCCAATGTGGCCAAAGGATCAAAAATAAAAAAAACTTTGATTTCTTTCAATATAAACCACTATACTCACATGGGATTGAATTGAATTAGACTGACCATGAAAACCTCGACATAATCGGGGGTCGCCAGTAGATTGCAACATTCTTTTTCTTTCTTTTTAAGGAAGCAAATTCATAAATAGTTTCCTCTGGTTAACAACAGGATGTTTCAACACACAACAATTGTTTTCGCAATTATAAAAAAAGCATCTTAATTAATTCTCAGAATGGCAACTTAATGAACAAAATAAGCATTGATATTGTCACCATCCTTCCATAAGTTCATAATAATTTAAAATCAAACTGTACAGTATAATCCTCGTGTAATTCGTGTGCAGCTTCTATTATTTGCAAATTTCCAAACAAATTGTTGCAGCCACTGCGTGAGCTCATCCTGACCTAGGCTAACCTCTAAGGTGGATGATAGAGGATCAGCTAGTAACGTCGCGTCGAGCAAAAACAATCGCACGTCAGAGTGACAGCTCGTCAGGGCGGACCGCTACGTCCCAGGGCAATGAAACAATTGAACTCGGCGCTCTCTGGATCAATTACGCATTTGCATTCAGCGCGAGCAAAGAAAAATCAACTTGCTTTGGTTCGAGAAGGAGAACACCGGGATTCTTGAAAACCATTTATCAAACTAAGCGGGTCTTCGAGTGTTTTATGGGACTGTTATCTTAAGATAGTGTTAATGAGTTTCAGCGTGATTATTATTTATAATACTTAACCTAGAATTTTTTCACTATTAAGATAACCAATGTGTATACATAAACATTTTTATTATTGATAAGGAGTATTTCTGTTTGGACAGCAAAATATGGTTAATAACTTATCGCGTGAGAAACAGTTATGGGTTTAGGAAGAATATGGTCAAATATGCAAATGTTCTTATAGACGCACATATATTATTTATTATAATGGATTAGCCTTGAATTCAATCGGTGAAATTAATTTTTGTAATTAGTAATAAAACGCGTAATTCCATTGACGTTATATTTTCGATTGCTTTCCACCTACGCTCTTCGCTTATTTCTTCACCTGTATGAAAACATGTCATTAAAATATCATTGCTGTTTTTTCTTAACAAGTTTGATCACACAATTTTTTTATCTGCAAGTACCTATAAGAAAGCAGAAAAAAGTATTCCTTTGATTAAAATTTTAAAGCTTTCCCAGTGTTATTTATACAGATCAATCTGTCTAAATAGGAACAGAAATATTGTTAGTCCAGTTTTGGTCGATAAAGAATACACTAGAAGCAATAAGAAAAATAGTAGTAGGAACTAAGCAATAAGATCTGGTGTTACTGCTCGGAGAACCAAATAAAGATTTGACCAGAAGGTAGCAAAGGTAGCAAAGTCCACCATACTGTATGGACCTAAAAAATCAAAGGTTATTTCCATCATTTTGCCAAAACTAGGTGTCACAGGTACGGATCTAAACTTACAAATTTTTATATTACCTTCACCCTTGCAAATTGGCAACTCCTTCAAATGCCCTTCGCAGTATTTGTTGGAATATATAGAAACACTTTATTATGTAAGTTAATGACGTTAATTAATCAAACTTATTGCGATAACACTGACAACAAAATGAATTGTTTCGTTGCTTGTTAACGGTCTATATATTTTTCAGATTTCTAATTAATAGATTTAGCTATGACCTTCATGAATAATTACATAAGTGATTGTTATTTTCTTTATTAAATTATTTTGATGGGTCTATTGCGCGAATTTTATGCACTGGAAGATTTTATACTGTTTTTATTATCGAAATAATTTTAGGCAAAACTAACCATGACTTTATTTATATTTCAGTTATTATTACCTTTCAAAGATAACGTTCGGATCTTCATGTCAGAATCATAATTTTCAAGCATTTTCACTTAAAATTGTAAATTATTGTACAAAAAAATGTGTGCAACTTTTTATTTAGGGATTTAATTCCATTTCGTTGATTTTAATTATGTTTGTTTCTGGGCCAACTGGAAAACGTTATAACCCATCGGTATTCAAAATTCGTGCGCTAATAATAGAAAATTCAAATAACTATCTAACGAATTATCCTTATTTGAATTAACCTAGATAATTTTATTTTAATTTGCTTATACAGTGACTTTAAAATTAGCCAATCGCTTAAAGTGCGAATATTTGATTATTATGAGACTTTAATATACTTTTATCATAAAGAGTGATGAAACTTGTATATAATTTAGAAACTATAAAGATAGCAAGGTCAAGGGACACGACTTGTATAAGGAAATATCATTTATGGTTCTAGACGTTGTGGATGGATAATGACGAATTATAATAAGGACAGATACTACTTAGTAGACTTTATTGACCTAAATCAAAAGGCTATTGACCGAGGTCCTTATGTCCGAATTGTTATACTTAGATAAGCGTAAGAATTTGTATACAAAATGACTAGCGGTGTACTAGTTTATTTATTTGGTCAATTTTTTGTTTCAACCTATATAGTTACTAAATCGTAACAGGTGAAAAATATTGTTAAATTAAAAATAATAGTATTAATAACATCATCATATCTTCAAAGATAAGAATACCTTGATAGGCGATTTTTATTCGTTAATATAAAACAATTAAAGTATTAAAATTAGAAACGAATTCTTGTTATTCGCAACAATTTTCCATATCACACGAATAATTTCAGATAAAAGAAAATCCCCTAAACTGGAAACGTTGCACAAGATACCTGTCATAATTCAGACAGCAAAATCGTGATCAGCCACCTCAAAAACGCAGGTATTGATGGTTCACACATAAAAAAACTTCTTTTCCAAATGTTGGAATTTTCAAACTGTCACTTTGACAGTTGACAGCTGTCAAAGTAAAATTCCGACTTCAGAATCGTGATCAGCCACCTCAAAAACGTAAGTATTCATGGTTTACATAAAAAAACTCCTTTTCCAAATGTTTGAATTTTCAAACTGTCACTTCGACAGTTGGCAGCTGTCAAAGTAAAATTCCGACATCAAAATCGTTATCATCAGCCACCTCAAAAACGTAGGTATTGATGGTTCACACATAAAAAAACTTCTTTTCCAAATGTTGGAATTTTCAAACTGTCACTTTGACAGTTGACAGCTGTCAAAGTAAAATTCCGACTTCAGAAGCGTGATCAGCCACCTCAAAAACGTAAGTATTCATGGTTTACACAAAAAAACTCCGTTTCCAAATGTTTGAATTTTCAAACTGTCACTTGACAGTTGGCAGCTGTCACAGTAAAATTCCGACATCAAACTCGTTATCATCGGCCACCTCAAAAACGTAGGTATTGATGGTTCACACATAAAAAAACTTCTTTTCCAAATGTTGGAATTTTCAAACTGTCACTTTGACAGTTGGCAGCTGTCAAAGTAAAATTCCGACATCAAAATCGTTATCATCAGCCACCTCAAAAACGTAGGTATTGATGGTTCACACATAAAAAAACTTCTTTTCCTAATGTTTGAATTTTTAAACTGTCACTTTGACAGTTGACAGCTGTCAAAGTAAAATTCCGACTTCAGAATCGTGATCAGCCACCTCAAAAACGTAAGTATTCATGGTTTACACAAAAAAACTTCTTTTCCAAAGGTTTGAATTTTCAAACTGTCACTTCGACAGTTGGCAGCTGTCAAAGTAAAATTCCGACATCAAAATCGTTATCATCAGCCACCTCAAAAACGTAGGTATTGATGGTTCACACAAAAAAAACTTCTTTTCCAAATGTTTGAATTTTCAAACTGTCACTTTGACAGTTGACAGCTGTCAAAGTAAAATTCCGACTTCAGAATCGTGATCAGCCACCTCAAAAACGTAAGTATTCATGGTTTACATAAAAAAACTCATTTTCCAAATGTTTGAATTTTCAAACTGTCACTTCGACAGTTGGCAGCTGTCAAAGTAAAATTCCGACATCAAAATCGTTATCATCAGCCACCTCAAAAACGTAAATATTGATGGTTTACACAAAAAGACTTTTTTCCAATTGATGGAATTTTCAAACTGTCACTTTGACAGTTGACAGCTGTCAAAGTAAAATTCCGACATCAAAATCGTTATCAGCCACCTCAAAAACGTAAGTATTGATGGTTTACGTTTACACATTAAAAAAAACTTATATTGAAAATTTCATACCGTCATTTTAACAGTTGGCAGCTGTCAATGTAAAATTCAGACAACAAAATCGTGATCAGCCACCTCAAAAACGTAAGTTATGATAGTTTACACACAAAAAACTTCTTTTCCAAATGTTTTAATTTTCAAACTGTCACTTTGACAGTTGGCAGCTGTCAAAGTAAAATTCCGACATCAAAATCGTTATCAGTCACCTCAAAAACGTAAGTATTGATGGTTAACACAAAAAGACGTTTTTTCCAAATGATGGAATTTTCAAACTGTCACTTTGACAGTTGACAGCTGTCAGAGTAAAATTCCGACATCAAAATCGTTATCAGCCACCTCAAAAACGTAAGTATTGATGGTTTACACAAAAAGACGTTTTTTCCAAATGATGGAATTTTCAAACTGTCACTTTGACAGTTGGCAGCTGTCAAAGTAAAATTCCGACATCAAAAACGTTATCAGCCACCTCAAAAACGTAAGTATTGATGGTTTACACAAGAAGACTTTTTCCAAATGATGGAATTTTCAAACTGTCACTTTGACAGTTGACAGCTGTCAAAGTAAAATTCCGACATCAAAATCGTTATCAGCCACCTCATAAACGTAAGTATTGATGGTTTACGTTTACACATTAAAAAAAAACTTATATTGAAAATTTCATACTGTCATTTTGACAGTTGACAGCTGTCAATGTAAAATTCAGACAACAAAATCGTGATCAGCCACCTCAAAAACGTAAGTTATGATAGTTTACACACAAAAAAACTTCTTTTTCAAATGTTTGAATTTTCAAACTGTCACTTTGACAGTTGGCAGCTGTCAAGGTAAAATTCCGACATCAAAATCGTTATCAGCCACCTCAAAAACGTAAGTATTGATGGTTTACACAAAAAGACTTTTTTTCCAAATGATGGAATTTTCAAACTGTCACTTTGACAGTTGACAGCTGTCAAAGTAAAATTCCGACATCAATCGTTATCAGCCACCTCAAAAACGTAAGTATTGATGGTTTACGTTTACACATTAAAAAAAACCGAGAAAAAAACTTATATTGAAAATTTTATACTGTGAGTTTGACAGTTGACAGCTGTCAAAATGAAATTAGTACATCAAAATCATGATCAGTGATCTCAAAATTATAATATGACTGATGGTCGAGAGGTAGCATGACTGCCTCTCACCCAAAAGTTCTGGTATCGATTCCCGGTCGTGGTAATGGAAAATACTGTGAGAGGGATTTTTCCATTATACACGGATATTGGGTGTGTGTCCCTTGTCTTTAAATGTGTCTTCCAAAAGTAATTTATAAAAAGTTGAAATTTTTAATAAGGAAGGTCTGCACTATCTGGGCCTTGTAGCCAAAAAATGATGATGATGATGATGCTGATGATGAAGTTTTTAATGGCCGGGTTCGGTTACAGGACGACAAAATACATAATAGGTCCGGTTTTTTGGTAATGGACATTTTTGTAATAATTAAGACAAATCACAAAGAAGAGAGCTCCTAAAGAATTAAATTATAATGACCGACAAATTTATTTAGGACTCATGATGTATAAAAATATTTTCCCCTGTTATTAGATACCTATATCAAAATTGATCCACCCAAGGTCGTGTAGAATATCTAGACAGGATATAGCCGATATAGCTCAGAAATACATGTGGGATAAGATCTATATCAGCGACAATAATTAGAAAACAAGCTACCTACGTATTCTTCAATGGTATCAATTTTATCAAAAAATGCGAGTAATGCGACTATGAAAATAACAAGTAGGTGTTGGAAACAGTTAAGGCAAGTTCCAAAATAGTCGTACGACTATTTTTGATTCGTTAACTCTTCTAAAATTATTTTCCCTACCCTACCTATTATTTCCGTAGGTCCATCCTGTTTGTTTAAACCGACGCCCGACGCGATGTCTAATAAATATGTGTCTAAAATGCAATAAAAATTAAGAACTATTAATAAAAAACAATAAAAAACCATTCATCCAATAAACATGAAGAGAAATGTAAATATCTCCTTTATTATTATAATATTTTCCCAGACAAATAGTGTCTCGAAATTAGTCAAAAATATATTGCTACGTTATTTATATCATAGTACAAAAAGAACAATTCACTATTAGTGTCCTTTCCTACGCCATACTGCATAAAAAAGTCATTACTCGTATACAAAATGTCATTACCCGCATTAAAATTATTAAGTTACTTTTTACGACCGCGTGAGTCAATTCTGTAATTCATTCAATTAAAATAAACATCAAACAATAATTAAATCACCATCCTGTGTATTGACCTCTCAGATCGGTAGCTGAGAGAACTGTTTCACAAGCTTTGCGGGATATAATTAACAGAATTATTAACAGATAGATACGAGATTAAGCATCTAGCTCTTTTTCAAATGAGACTTAAAACTAAATAATGTTCATTTGTATTAACTCTGATATTTAGTCGATGTCAGTTTTATTTTAATTGGGAGAATTCCAATCGACACGGTATGTAGTGAAGATGTTTAATGCATGGAAATAAATGACATGACGATAATTACTATTGAAGCTGAATATTTTCCTCATATTGTGAATATAAAAGTATTCATGTCTAACGCTGGTCTTCACACGCCGTCATAAAAATGGAATTCCCATGAGAATTCGATTGAATTGACAAAACTTACAGTAATGAGTCAATTGGAATGTCTATTTTGGCATATTTAGATGGATAGATAACTTAGATGGGTAATTTTTTTTAATACCCATGTTTTAAGTGCTCTCTGGGTCATGAGTAAACGGAAACGAAACGTAGAAGATTATTAAGATCACACGGTGAAAACCTTTTGAAACGTGACTCAAAATAGTTGGAAAAGTAAGTCATGGTACTACAGCATAACCTTGAATATTGAGTTCAATGAGCTAGAGACGCTATAAACGAAATGGTGGAGGTACAGAAGAAAAATTATAATTTTTCAAAGACTAAAGACACAACACTGGACAAAAAACAAACGCCTTAAGTATAATTTTGAAAGACAACACAAAGTGGGGTTACTACACAATGTGGCCCGTTCCAACAGATTCAAAATAACTATGAGTAAAAAGTGGATATATTCCAAATGGACGACTTTTCGTAGCAGCTAATTCCTTTTGAGATTCAGGTGGAACATAATCTAAAATCACTCCAGTTGGAAGAAATTAAATGACCAAGGGGACAAGACACAAGTAGAAAGAGTGCAACTAGACTCCAAAAGGATGAAGAAGTAGCAGAACAAGAACCAAAATAACTTATCGTATAAGTTCAGAATCCATTACAACTTTCTTACAGAGACCAATGAACCTGTTTTTGAACCCGATTGGGGACCAACCTAAAATGATTTGTGATCATATTTCTGAAAATGGACATATCATGAATATATTTAGAATCAAAAACACGTAT
Source organism: Rhagium mordax (assembly GCA_963680705.1). Taxonomy (NCBI): domain Eukaryota; kingdom Metazoa; phylum Arthropoda; class Insecta; order Coleoptera; family Cerambycidae; genus Rhagium; species Rhagium mordax. The sequence goes on from OY796657.1 coordinate 101,799,566, forward strand.
TATTAAGGTTTTTTAACTTTTGGAGTTGATTGATAAAATTATATTCATTCAACATTTTTGGGAAGGAATTGATTTCCCTTCAACTTTTCCTTTGATATAATTCACAGTAGCAGATGTTTTTTTAAATAACTAATATTTTATAGAAATATTTTAATTGATTAAGCATAAAGCAAAATCAATAATTATCCGAAAAAATTAATTAGACTCAAATATTATTTTTTTGAGGCAAGTTTCATATAAAAACAAAAACACTACATTTTGTTTTTTATAAAAAATAAACATTTTCGAAATTGCTGGTTATTTGCTTAATATCTATTGGATTCATAAATATTCGGCAAATTAAAAAAAATGTATTGTAAAATATTTTAAATATAGTACAACTGGTAATAAAGAAGAACGGTATAATTCCCAGCTTATTACATCCAATATTAACTAAAAAAACCGTACCATTTTAATTAATCCCAAGCGAAAACTGGAAAACAACGAAATGAGTACTTCGTACACAGCCAATTCTATTTGCTCTATAATTCCAAAGAAATTTTTATGACAATATGATTGCTTCGTGAGAAACGATTTTAACGATTGCGAACATTCATCACCCATCCACCGATAAAACATTTGAATGCGTGTAAGATCATGGCTGACTTAAACATTTGATCACACGCCACCAATTACTTGTTTTATTTCTTCGTCTTATTCGTGTTTGTTTCCTATAACAGTTTCATGACACGGCAATTTTATTGCCTTTTCGCAAACGATAGCCCTGTGAGATTACTTAAAATACCTTGGAAGGCAATTCTTTTCTGGCTGTATACACAGCGTGTCACAAAAGTGACGCATTAGTTTCGTGTTTGTTTTTCTGGTTGGTTTTCAAAGAAGCGCAATAGGAATATAACATTCGTCATTTTTCAGTAATATTGTAAAATTTTCGTATTTGACAGAGCTATGACGTTATCGTCACTTGTTTTAAACAAGACAGTATTTTTGTTAATTAGTAAAAAAGTGACAACACTGCAAAAAAATGTAAGTACCAACTAGTATTTTTACGTTTTTATTTTTTGAAAATCCAATGTGAAACTAAGCACGCCACTGTATTCAGCGTCCCCTAAAGTGAGTCTGTACCAAATTTCATCCTAATGAGCCGCATATTAAAAATTTATATAATCAAGTTTACAAATTAGTTTATATAAGTTCACGTAAAAAAAATCGCAAATACGATTTCTCGAATTTTCGCTCCAAAAAAATTGCAACGGGGCCTTGACTTTTGTGATAGATATCTATTCATTTGCCCCAATATGCCGTTTTCCATGAACAACAATCTAAAAAAAAGTTAATCAAAATCGGACCAAAAATAGTCACTTTACAGAGGTGCCTCGCTTTCAAATGGGTCACTCTGTATATTTATCTATTAACAATTAATAGATAAATAGATTTACAGATAAATATAAATAATCTATTTATCTATTTATCTATTCATCTATTCATCTATTCATCTATTCATCTATTCATCTATTCATCTATTCATCTATTCATCTATTCATCTATTCATCTATTCATCTATTCATCTATTCATCTATTCATCTATTCATCTATTCATCTATTCATCTATTCATCTATTCATCTATTCATCTATTCATCTATTCATCTATTCATCTATTCATCTATTCATCTATTCATCTATTCATCTATTCATCTATTCATCTATTCATCTATTCATCTATTCATCTATTCATCTATTCATCTATTCATCTATTCATCTATTCATCTATTCATCTATTCATCTATTCATCTATTCATCTATTCATCTATTCATCTATTCATCTATTCATCTATTCATCTATTCATCTATTCATCTATTCATCTATTCATCTATTCATCTATTCATCTATTCATCTATTCATCTATTCATCTATTCATCTATTTATCTATTTATCTATTCATTTATTGATCTATATATCTATTTATCCGCTTATCCTTTGATCCATTTATACTTTTGCCCATTTATCCAATTTTTACATTTTTACATTTTTACAGTTTACAGTCCATTTATCCGGTTATCTGTTTATCTATTTGGCTATTTGTCTATTTATCTATTTATCCGCTTATCTTTTTACCTATATTTACCAATTTACCTATTTAACTATTTATTTGTCTATTTATCTATTTATCTATTTACCTATTTATCTATATACATATCTGTTTTTCCGCTTATCCATTGATCCATTTATAATTCTGTCCATTTATCCATTTATCTATTTATCAATTTTTCCTTTTTTCCATTCATCCATTCATTCATTTATCCATTTATTTGTTTTTCCATTTATCCATTATATATTTATCTATTTGTCTACCTATCTATTTATCTATTTTTCATTTACCCATTTACCTATTTACCTATTTACCTATTTACTTAAATATTTACCTATTTATTTATCTATTTACCTATTTATTTATTTATTTACCTATTTATCCATTTATCTATTTATCCGTTTATCATTTGATCCATTTATACTTTTGTCCATTTATCCATTTATCTATTTATCAATTTTTCCTTTTTTCCATTCATCCATTCATTCATTTATCCATTTATTTGTTTTTCCATTTATCCATTATATATTTATCTATTTGTCTACCTATCTATTTATCTATTTTTCATTTACCCATTTACCTATTTACCTATTTACCTATTTACTTAAATATTTACCTATTTATTTATCTATTTACCTATTTATTTATTTATTTACCTATTTATCCATTTATCTATTTATCCGTTTATCATTTGATCCATTTATACTTTTGTCCATTTATCCATTTATCTATTTATCAATTTTTCCTTTTTTCCATTCATCCATTCATTCATTTATCCATTTATTTGTTTTTCCATTTATCCATTATATATTTATCTATTTGTCTACCTATCTATTTATCTATTTTTCATTTACCCATTTACCTATTTACCTATTTACCTATTTACCTATTTACTTAAATATTTACCTATTTATTTATCTATTTACCTATTTATTTATTTATTTACCTATTTATCCATTTATCTATTTATCCGTTTATCATTTGATCCATTTATACTTTTGTCCATTTATTCATTTATCTATTTATCAATTTTTCCTTTTTTCCATTCATTCATTCATTCATTTATCCATTTATTTATTTTTCCATTTCTCCATTCATCTATTTCCCCACTTATCTATATCTATTTATTTATTCATTTAACAAAGGCCTTAAAATTGTTTCGACATAAACCTAAACTGTCTTAACATTGGTATCCCAATATTTTTAATAATTACGGTTCTCACGGTATTATGTTTATCCACGAAGTGTGGTTTTCGTTAGTTGATATCCTGACTAATGTGTCGTTGCCACTATTTAAACGGTCGTCATAAAAGTGACAAGGTGACGGTATGCTTCATTGAATTGAAAAAAATGAATTGAAAATATTCATAACTGTTACATTCTTAGGAATATTTATGTAAAGTAGAGTGTACGATTTAAAACACGCAATTTAGATTGGGAAATTTAATTTGTCAAAAGTCAAAGATTTACATTATATATTTTAAACATGACTCGTTAAATCTTGATTGATATACTATGAATGTATGTTTATTATTACATATTGTGGTATGACAATATTTGAATATTTATAGAAGTATGTTTTTTTAATGCGGTTTATTTGCACTTTTAATTGCTGTGTACAATTGAAGAGTTTTAATTGTCACACTTTCGTCGGTCGCAACTATTCCCCATTCGACGAAAACGTACAAGCAGTTGACATAAAAACTGTTGGTTCTACATCAACATCTGCGTAGATACCGTGAGCTATAAGCTGTGCAGCCATCTGAACACGCCGTAAAACATACATAATATGTAAAACAGTATAAACTCATAAGGCAACTGTCGAAACAAATCAGCATTAATACCTTTTAGTTCTTCCATTTGAAGCACTAAATAGTATCTGCTCTTTCTAGTCGACCTAAACGATGAGGTGTTCCTGTTAAAATGTCAGTTCAATAATAAAAGTAATATTGTTTGGTATCAACGGCATTTTGGCTTTTATAACCACTTGTGGTGATAATTTTCCTATCCTGCCAATAAAATTATTGAAAAATGTGTTATTGATGCAGTTAGTTAAAAAAATCTTGAGATAATTCGGATATAAAGTATTATGTTGGATAAGCAAACCTGACTCGACAAAGATGCCAAAAGTGTCTATCATTATTGGACACTATGGACAATACGACCCCCTTTATCCTCCAGGAGATCCTACACATTTTGTAGCAACTGACTTAACACTTAACAATATCCGAATTGACTGGGAATAATTCCTTCTTCAGAATTCTAGTGCTATGTGCGGGATTCCACCCAGAACGCCAGAGTTTGGCACTCACTACATTTCTACCCTATTAATATGACCACCAAAAGTGCACCAGCATCATTATTATGGTCGCAAATGAGCACTAGAAATACCCGACAGTACTGAGTACGTGAGGAATGCAACTTTACACAGGTCGACGATTTCGTGTGTCCAACTCAAGATCAAGGATCCCTGGAAATAAAAGCACTGTTACATGAGGCATTGTATTAATATTTATGAGAGATAAAAAACGAGAAATTATAATTATGCTGTTGTAGAAGAAAAAACAATTTCAATTATAGTGCATAGTGTCGCTATTTCCATATAAAGCATATTTGTGCCGTACACAACACGCGTACTGTCGTTACACACGCATTTCCATTGCTACTCAGCCGATTAAAATAAAAGTACACCTTCGTAAACGCTTCCATTTAAAAATTTTATTCAAATGAGACCTATCTCGACGGCAGTGATTACGGATCATGTTTATTACCTAATATTGTTAGTTTTACCATTTTGTTAGATTTCGCAGCTAAGCTATTTCATACTTTAGTGCTAATTGCTTCACAGGCGCTGTCTCCAGACTAAATATAAATCCAATTATTATTTTAGTGCATGGTCATGGCCAAAAAGAAATGACCTTCAAATAAATTAAAGGCACCGGACGGTTTTTTTAATTAATGGTACAGGCGTGTTGCACCAATGGAGTGTCGTGGTGCGGAACGTTTAGGACAATTTCTGATAGAGTGACGTTCAACAGTTGTGAATCTTCACGATGGGAGGATAGTTGAAGATATCGATGATTTCAACTGGGATCACAAAATACGACGATGCTAAGAAGTCAATGATATGGTAAGAGCTGGGGCAACAAACGTATGGCTTAATTTGACACCAAATCCTTTAGTCCCTACCAAATCAAAGTATCAGCAATAGTAGTGGTGAAAAAAATGTATTCATAACTTTGGACAGGAATAAAATGGATTGTTCTTATGGTGGAAAATTTTGTTTCAGAGTTTAGTCTCAAATAGGACGAGATAAAGGACTGATAGGACTATCAGAAGCCTTGATACCATGCTAACTAAATAAAGATGTCGAATATCTCTAAGGCTATTACAGCTTTAGGATTCTTAAATTGTTTCATTGGAAGATCTATCACGAACACCATGGATAAAATTGCTCTATCCAGTCGAAACATTGAAAATAATTTACAAAATTGAACCTAGTGTCATAGATTACAAAAAATAAATAAGATTCAGCTACCGATCCACGTTTCAAAGTTATTGCTCCTTCATTCCTCATTGGAAGTAATATATTCTGAAGCAGTTCATGTCTTAAATTCCTTAGCATTTAATTGCTTTGCAGACGCTGTCTCCTGACTAAACAAACATAAATCCAATTATTGTTTTAGTGCCTGACCATAGCCAAAGAAAATGACCTTCAAATAAATTAATGAATGGTGCTTTAAAGACAGACGTTCAAGAGAGTTTCTGATGGAGTGGCGTTTCAGAGACAAAAGTCAATGATATCGTAAAAGATGGGGCACCAAAAGCTTAATTTGAATCCAAATGCTTTGGTCCTGCCTCATCTTGGATTCTTCGAGCTGTTTTAGGGTCAGCATATATTGTAAACCAGGTGTCAGCAATAGGTATTAGCAATGAATTTAAATTTAGCTTTGGACAGGATAAATAAATTGAGTTGATCTCACGTAGAATAAACTAGTTCCAGAGATGAAATCAACTGATATGAAGAAGAGCTATAACGTATATCCTTGTAGAACTCCAGAATTAGTAGGGAATAATGGAATTGTTATTTAATATCTAGAATATCAAATCGAGACCACGGAAAGATATTATTATTTGAAGCAGTTTTTGTCTTAAATTCCTTATCAGCATGTAGGCGTAATAAAGTAATTCTTTTAATAATTAATTTCGAATGCTATACCAGAACGTAGGCATCCAAAATTGAAATTGAATCAAGTGGAGTTGAAGAGGCTGTACAGATTCTTGTAAAATTCGAGCGCTTATTCAATTGAATGTATACTATTCATAAGTAGGACTGTGGAACATATTGCCTGATCTTGAAGAGGGTTCGGACATTTAATATGACACTAATACCGCACACTATACTTGACAAGATGTTTCGCTAGGAGATAATTAAGGCTAATTAATTTTTTATCATCTCCATAATGTCAACTTCGAATCGACCGCCGAGTACAATGTTCAGTGAAATGTATATGTTTCAATACCCGACGACAGGTAATCGTTAGAACAAATGTCGCCAGAAACAATAAATCCGAGCTGACTTTATACGAAAGAATGTGCTTAATTGTTCATATAATATAATATAAAGGCCGTACCATGAAAGTTTATCTAAACTATAAAAGGCATTTATTTATTATTAAAAGTCTGAAATAGAAGGGTGCTCATTAAATATTTCAATTTTCACAGAAAGCCGTTACGTGTGGCCATAAAACAAGGAGACCGTGGTGACGAGGAGCAGTTATCGTCAAAGTTAGCATCGTAGGGCTTCGTATTTAGTAGCTCTAAAACAACAAGCAGTAAAATATAAGGTCCTATTAAGATTACACTTTATAATCTACGTGTACCACCGTTATTATTTTAGCATTACGAGGGGACGATTTTAATTTCGACAAACCCCATCAGAGAAAATTAAGTTTGACACACAAATAGCAAGACTGCACATAACGAAACAGTGGTTATCATCGTATCGCTATAGTGCAACCACAAATTAAAACCAGCTCTGGAGTATAAATCGGTTATGTCTACATTATTCTAGAATACAAATACTACTATATATTATAAGGCTCTTTAAATCTACAAAGTTAGGATATAATATATATGTTAGGAATATGAAATTGTACAGTGAGGACATTTTTAACGGTAAGCGAAACTTCACTTATAATAACTAACTATGCCCTAAGGGACAGATAAACAAACTAATTTTGGCAACAAAATGAATTCACTTAATAGGGTAATATTTCACTAAAGGTAAGTGACGTTTATGGCTATACTGTTTTAATTGCTTTTAAATTTTTCGGTTATATTAATTAAACTATACGAAAATATTTTTATCCACAAGTGAGCTAAGCAGCAGTTACTAGTGAATTAATTGTCGATCTGTTTTCATTTGAGTGTTTACCTGCAGTTATTAAAATTATGCGTTTGTCTCAAGTTCATTATTCACTTTCTACCAGTAAAGTTCTTTAATAAGTAGGTTGGCAGCAAATACACAGTTTATTTATCTCTACTATCTTATTCGTTTATAGCAATTAATTTACAGCATTTGTACTATGACCCATTTTTGTTTAACTGCTTTTATTAAACTGTACTTCTGTATTCACTTGCTACTATTAAAGTTCATTAATTAATGGGTTGCTAGCTGATAGAGTTCACTTACCATAATGAACTCATTCACTTAGGGCAAGTAAGGAAACTCACTTTTCTTATTATTATTTTTTTTAAACAGGCTCGCTCGATCTCCTGGTTTTATTATTGGGCGAATATGAAAAACCAAAATCTATTCTCATGTATTTTTGATGAGGAATCAGATTATAGTGTCAAATAAACGATAGAATCTCTAATATACGAGGTATTTTCAAAATACAGAATTTTTTTTTGTATCTATATATTACCTAATTATTATTACGGTAATCGATATGTCCTATTATTGTGGTTATAAAGGTAGAGGCTATTCATTTATCTAATTTCCGGTTTAGCCGGAAATAGCTTCCATCTGCCAAAATTTTGGCGACAACTTCGTATATGATTAAATAATTGAAAAGTAGCTAATCTCCTGATTACAAAATTTATTAACACATGTTCATTATACATATTTAGTAGTTTTCGAGGAATTGGCACCAAAGTAATAAAATAAGCTAAAATCTAATACTTTTCTAAAAATTCACACAATAAGTTTAGAACTACAAAAAAACAAAAATATTGAAGATAATGGTCATGTGTTATATATTTTTGAAATCAGGAGATTGACCACATTTCAATTATTTCATAATATACCGGGTGTAAACGAATAGTGGGCCACCCCTGTAACTTCCTCGTTTTTAAAGATGTCGGGACAAAATTTTGTATGGAGAAATTATGTAAGATTTCCAACTTTTTGAGACCTATTCGCCATATTTGTCATTTCCGGTTTCACCGGAAATGACCCGAGTAGTCTTTTCTAAATGGACCACCCTTGTATGTTTTACGTTTTTGAAATAAAGATCACATTTTGGATACATTTATACTATTTTGAATAATTTATACAGGGTTGCACGAAAAATAATTTGAATTTTAGTTGTCAATCTAGATGGTTGCGAATATGTTAAAATTATTTTTGTTCCAATGTAATTCATATAAAAAATACGAAAAGGTCAATATGTCCAATAATACATCATACAGGGTGCTCTAAACTCATTAAAATCATATTTTTCAAAATAATGTGAATAGCATATTATCCCCTTATAACCATAATAGTATGCCATATCGATTTCTGTAATAATATACAAGGTGGAAAAAAAACGGAAAATCAGTTTTTTGACAATATTTCGTATATTAGAGGCTCTATCGCTTATTCGACCTTACAATCGGATTCCTCATAAAAAAATACATGAGAATAGATTTTGGTTTTTCATTTTAGCCAATAATAGTCAAGATATCGTGTGAGCCTCTTACAATAGGTAAACAATTTCCTTGTAGGGTTTATCTGCAAATATTAACGCACCACCCAAAATTTACATGATTTTGAATTTGATTTTTTTCTAAACCGTTTGTCTGATTTTAATATGTTTTTTTCGTTTTGTAGGTTAAATCTTCTGGAAAGTATAGCTGTGTCGATTTTAAGCAAAAATAATTTTTTTTTAATTTAGGGCGTAACAATAAAGTGATGTTTTTTTTTCAAAAATTCAAAACACCCTATGGAAATTGCCAGCAGCAAGATAAAGCTCTCTTAACATTTACGTTTTTGATACACTTATTATCTTTGTTATTAAAGGAGATATACCAAGTGGGGAAAATAATTTAAAATTTTTGTTTCTTGGATGCCCATTTTTTTGTTACTTTATCGATTCGAATAAACTTGACGTTATAAACACCTGTTTCGGTAGTCAAGTTGACATTATCAAAAAAATTGCCAAGAATAATGTTTCCTATTTTATAACACGATTTAGTGGAATTCTAAATGAAATTTAGAGTGGTCCTAAAAACATAATTGGGACAGTAAACCAATGGGATCATGCATTTTGGAAACATGTAACAATCTGGAATTAACCTTTGTATGTTCCTAAAAGTTTTAAAAAATGCGATGACAATATCGTAAATTATTAAGTTAGTTTTAAATTAAATAGAACTGTATTCTTAATAAACCTCCTATTGTTTAATCAAATGTAATTTACGGTAGAAAATGAGCAATGAGGAAGAAACACTTTTTACTCAAACTTTATCCGATTATTTTTAAGTGACACTTAACACACTAAACAGTTAAAAGAAACAAATTCAAGGCAATCAACCACAAAAATCAGGCATATGAACTCTAACACTTATTAAATAGAGTATTATTTAAATAACTTTCCATAGGATGTGGTTATATTTGCATTTGTCTTTAAAATGTGACTTGACTAAATAATAAACAGACCTTAAATAAATAAAACAGTGATTCGTTAAGGAAGTTGTCGGTGCAAAAAGAATATGGTCACCAAATAACAAATTCAACTTGATTAATCTCTGTTAAATAACTTCAAATAAATATGTCGAAAATGACAATGTTAAGTACTGTATAAATTATTGTAAGTATAAAAATATCTGACAATATTTTCATGACTCATGATAACCAACGGTAGTGTTGGATGAGTTCATTATCTTCTATGATTACCTATATATTTTAAATAATTAATTTAAAAAGCTGTCTCCATTTATTAGAAACAATCATTTGCATATGTGTATGTACAGGGTGACCCACTTATCGGACAGTTTGAAAAATTTTTTTTGTTGCTGTTGATGTTAATATCTTAAAATCTAAAAAGAGGTAGCAAAAAGTATTATAATTTTTTCAAAATTTGCATCAAAAAATCCTCTAAGAAAGAAAAAAGTCTCATTAAAATATTTTGTTATGAAGAAAAAACGACGAATGATAAAAATCAGTTTTATTCTTATGCAACAAAAACGAGTTGATTTTACCCACATATTTTTCCACGTAAACCTTGATAAGCTCTACATTTGGTGTAATTTAACCTACCTTGTATCTCTTACCAATTCTAAGATACACATGGTGGGTATACGATAAGTGGGACACCCTGTACAATTATATAAAGGCAACACTTCATCTTGGCATCGCCCATTGAACAACGTGATCAGATTAAAATTTTGGTAATTTGAAGGAAAAATGATTTTTGGTGTTTTAGATTTGAAGCAACAAACTCATAAGAATCAAGGAAAAAAAAAGAGGAACGTTATGAATCTCAGCTTAATTTTAAATACTTAATAACTGTTTATTTAGTGACAAGGAGATACAAATGTATTAACATAGAGAGAAAAATATTGAAAAATAACGGCGCAGAGGAAAAAGTTGGGTAGTAAGTACAGAGTAATGACCTCATGCGAAGTGTGCTCTCCAAACAACTCAGCCTAGGCCTAGGCTGGCGGTCAGTGAATCATACGTATATTTAAACTTATCTGTCCTTGTAAATCTATACCGAAAACGTTTTACACGATTACCATTTATGCATTTAATTTTTATGTTTATTATTATAAATAAAGGATAACTAATTTGTGTACAATTAATGCTAACGTTAATCCTGTAGATGTTCAAGAAGATATTGACAGTGAGGATGCCAAATATTGGTCCATTTTCCACGAGTTCCAACCAGAAATATGAAGTCTCAGGGAATTATACTCTTTTTTTTATTAAAAAAAAAAGTAATTTTGACATGATAAACAGATGATATGTCAGAAGGCATATGTTCACAAAAAAGTACCTACATAAAAAAATCTACACTTTAAAAAAGTTCTCGTTAAATGGAAAACGTTTTAATTTTTTTTCAAAAATGTTCCATTGTGGCCGTAAAAATGAAAAAATTTTTTTGAAAATTTAATCACTTATTTGTAGCATGAAAATACATATTTTCTTCAATTTTCATAAAGATCTGAAGATCTTTACCCCACTTATTGCATCATTAGTAAAAAGAAAAATGAGAAATTTGGATTTTTTGAGGTTATGATGTACTTTAAATTTTTCTACGTAAATAGAGCCAGAGAATAGTGTAGCGATAAATGCATCAAAAATGCACTTTTACACGCTTTTCTCGCGAAGCCCCAGCTCGATTTTGTTAATTTTTTCGGTTTTCGACTCATATGCATGTATAAAACAAAGAAACAAAAAAAATTCAACTTTCCGATTACATCACTTTTCGTCAATTATTTTGACTAATTTCCCTCCACTACAAATGAAAGATGAGGAAAATTTACGAGAAAGAGATTGATTTTTTATTCATATTATCTTATAAGTACTATTTTATACTAAAATATGAAGGTCTTAGAAAGCTGGTTTTCTGAAGGCACTTCGATTTTTTCCAAAACATTTTAATTAATGCTTTTATCGCTCAAATAACATTTCCAGTCCTTACGTGAATAGTTATTTATTACTAGTGTAAATATTCAATAGATTCACTTTTATTTTTTGGATTTTATATTTCGATATATTGCCAAAGAAGCAGACCACGACAAGATGGTTGAAACATCAAGATTCCTAAATATTCAACGTGGAAAAGAACTCGAAATCTATTGTACAAATAAATCATCAACTCCACGAAAGCCTTAGAACAAAATATTCCTCCACTTGTAACTTCCCAATTGTCGGTGTAGGTGTGTATCTACTGGGTTCATATTGACGAAGGCTATAAGTCAAAAACCTGTCCAGGAATCACTAAATAAGTTAAAATCCAGATAAAATTCCAAGTTCCTAGCTGAATCAATAATTTGAAGTTCAATTGAATCCAATTTGAAAATTTTGTAAACATTGCATTCTTTTTCGAACTAAAATGATCTTGGACTTATCTGGATTTATCATTAAACAATGACGCTCTGAAGCTTCAAGTCATTTTGGTAAATTATTATTAATTATAGTAAATTAAAAGAGAAGTAAATCTGAGCATCATCCGCATAATAGTGGGATTCCTAATGTCTTAGAAAAGAAGATAATTTAAAAGTGTATATAGAAATAATAAAGGGCCCAGTATGGAGCCCTGGGGAACACCACTATTAATGGGCAAAAGTTCGAATATATTTCCTTCGATTTTGACCAATTGGTGGCGATTACTTGAATAATTTTCCATCATGACTTGTGATAGAGACAGCTTCTCGAAATCCCATTTTATATTCGTAAATGTATATTAACTAGTCATACGTCATACACTAAAATATGGGGGAAATTTTTAGAAGCCCACGAAAATGTAATTTCTTATTTTTCAAACTCATTCTTGGAGGTAGTTCGATTATGCTTTTAAAAATATTTTACTTATTGCTTACGTTGTAATTTCAAAATATCCTGTATAGAAGTGGTGAATATAATTATTGTGACACATATTTTTTAATGTGTTGTTTTTTAATTTCAATATTTTGTCAATAACATCTATCAGTTTGTTTGCTGAAACCATACTCGCAAACATGAAGAAAAATATAACATATTTTTAAAATAATGAGGCTTAGAAGTGATCCTTGAGGTACGCTACAGAAATATCAATCTAAGAAAATTTTTCTCCAGAAATAAAACATCAAAAACTGTAGTTTATATTAATTTAAACTGTTATATATAAATGTAGAACATTAAGCACTGAAAAAAACTACTAAGAGTTAGTTGTTAGTTACATCCAGTGCCGTTTTAACCTCAACTTTGACAAAGCGATTGAGATTAATCGTAATACCCTTCATGCGCCCTATAAGTACCAAGACCCATAAACCCTATTACCAAAAACGCAATAAAAACTCACATTTTTCTGCTGAAAAACGAGTCCTTCTATTTAAAAATACATCCATGCGTCACCACATTCGCATGTTCAACGGAAAATATATTTATATCCTTGAACTTGGTTTTCTTATCTAAATAAATAAAGTTCTAACCGAGAAATAGGATTTAGTAAGGTTTATTTAATAAACATGGTGTGCAGTCTAGACAACAGAAACATTCATTGTTTTGCTTGAAATGTAGTAGGTACATTAAAACTCGTAGCTAATTTACACTTTCAAACAGTTTGTCAAAGTGCTCCGTTTTGAGATTAGCCATGGAAATATGAAATGTGTAAATTGGAAAGTTGGAGACGAGTTTTTACTGAAGGAGTGTTTTTATTAGCTAGGCAACTTTTGAAGGCAACACATCAGAAACACTCTAATATTTAATACGGCTTTCCAGTACTATTAAACATTAAACCATTATTCCAGTAAAAAATGAATGTATAAACCTTATAAAAAAGTTGATTGAAAATATCAATTTTCTGTTAATCGCAGTAAATCAGGTCTACTTCTGTACTGTACTTGAAGTTATGTGAAAAGTCACGTCAGGCAAAACGGGAATGCATTTAGTTTAATTCTTTTGGTATAAAAATTGTTAATTTTAGTCCAACGTAACAATCAGTGATCAGTGATAGCCACCTATACCGAAATATGCAACAATCTTCAATATAAATTATCATCCTGAACTAGTTCGGACACCAATGTAGACTATAGCTCCCACTTGTGCTAGTTTAAATCTATCAGATGATCATAAACATTTTACACACTTCTGTTATGTCGGTTTTACAACGCATGGAAAAATTGTATGTGATTTTATGTCGATTTGACGTAAATCACCTTATCCAAATATGCTTTCTAACGAAGCTACAGCCCTTTGAAGAATCTTGTCATCAATTTTGTTAAAATATCTTCAAAACGCTTTCATCTAAAAAGATAAAACATTTATTAACCTAAAAATGACCATTTGTTATTTTGTTAATTTTCCAAAGCCAACGTTGTTAGTAGATTTATTGGACAAAGAAACACGAAAATTCAAATCGATTTTTCTCGAAAACGGTGGATCATAGCGATAACAAAGAAAAGTAGGTACAATAATGTTAGAAAAAAATTCTAAAGTTGTCAAATCTGACATCAAGAATGCAAAAAAAATTATGTGATTAAAAACGCCCGTTACCCTCCCCTCCCCCTCCAAATGAGACATTTATGATCGCAAAAAAAATCATGTTTTACAGCAAACGACTTAGTTGTCTTTGGGTAAATGTACCAAGTTTTATATTTTTAGGTAAAAACCTCGGTAAAAACGTTTTGAGGATATTTAAAAAAATTTGTTGACACGGTTCCATCTTTAAAGGGCTGTAGCTCAGTTTGGAAGAATTTTTGAATTATGTGATTTACATTCATTAAAAATCGCCAAGATGTCATAATTTATATGAAATGTTTCTGTTACAGCTAACAATCCATGTAGGTATGCGTCATTAAGAAAAAACAAACACTTTCTACTCGAGTCACTTGTAGAAAATCATCAGGTGACGTTGACTTGACTTCTTCATCTTCAACATAGCCTATAGTAGAACAGCATCAAACTTCAGCTCAAAAATTCCATTCCAATCGTCTCTTCATTCAACTTTAATAATCTCTCAATATTCTCCATAACACCAACTTGGTCAGCGCAGTACAAGTCGAAAGTAGTTTTGAATTGTTTCTATGAAAATGACTGCAATGAGTCGCATCAACATTTTTTTATCGCATTGCACGAAGATTTAGAGCCTGGACCACGGAGTAAGCAAAAATCTACAAGAGCAAGGTGAGCAATGACCAGAGTTGTGGACTACATAGGTATCAGAAAATTATTTGCTTTAACTGAAGGCACGTTTTCATATAGGATAACAAATGTCAATTTAATTAATGCAATGGGAAGTATGTTTCTGAATTACAGCTCTTATTTCTATAACATAGACAATCCCATGACACTCACATCTCATCGATATTTATTATCTAACAATTTCCGACCGTGACTAACGTCACTATACATTAGACAGCGCCACGACTCTCCTAGGCGATACTTCAAAACTTCAGCTATGCCACAGATAACCAACAATTAAATTCGACAGAAAATCTGTACCATCAACTGACAGTTCGAAAAGCACAAATATAAACAAACCAATGTTCCAAATATTCAGTTGATTCCCTTAACTTGTCTTTATGGCTAGGTAAGTAGTAAAACAATATTATACGTGTTATTTGGGAAATTACCGATTTAATTTCGTTATGTATCGTCTGAAGGTCATGGCTTTTTCATCTTTGTTTACAAGCCAGCTGTTTTATGCACAATATCTTAGCAGTAAGAATAAAAATGTGTTTATTAAATTGGTTGGTTCCGTATGGAAATCACTCGCATACACCACGGCTGGTGCTAACTTTTGCTGGTGCAAAGAAAATTGCACCACAAAAAAAACAATAATAAAGGAATACCTTTGGTAATGGTATGGCATATAATTAGAAAATAAGAAGACACATAAATATGAACTTACCTTGCTCTTGTAACTGCAAAAATATAAAACATGTGTTAAGGCTTTGGCAATGTTGTTTTCAATAAAGTTTGTGAGTCTCTCCAGTGTTGTACATGATCACAGATATATTCTTCCTTTCGGAATCATGGGCACTGCTGTATGGTTTAGCAATATTGGCATTACAATATACACAGCAGATTTTATGTTACTAACCTCGGAATCGAATTTAGAACAGCCAAAAATAGGTGGCTAAGTCTTGGAGGCTTTGATGTCACAAACTTTGGATCTTAATCTCGACCCAGTACTAAGTAATATTCTTGCAAGTGAGCAAATGTTATATTCGACACTATTTTCTTGAAAACATGTTCCAAAAAAGCAATTGGAGGAAAAAAAGATATCGTCCACTAATTTCTACGCATGTGGAATTCATACCAAATATTTTCTTATTGATTCACTTTTATGAGAAAAAGCATATTTTTTAAATTCTAAGACAATTGAAAGGCGTTTAGAAATGATACGAAACAAACTTAAGCAAATTGACACTGAAGTAGTTTCTACTAGGTACTAAAATTTAACGATTAAGTGGTAGCAACTTCAACGCAGTGTCGCAATGAAGAAAAACTTTGATGTCCTGTATCCTGGAAACGTAAGGCTTAATCTGTATTTTTTATTGTTCCACTATTCGACTCCCGAAGCTGTCAAAATAATTGCATATTTAGATACATCAGATTCTTGTCAGGTCAGATATATTTACTGGTAATCTTCGGAACTATATGTATAAAAGACGTTCATTGTTGAAAGAAATCTTTTTTTAACCCAATCAAAAAATGTGTTGTTTTTTCTATTCATCGTGAAAATTGTTTCAAAACGCTATAAAATCAGCAAAAACAGACGGATTTGGACGCCCTTTTTTTTTAATTTGGTTAAAAATGAACAACTTTTGAGGATATATGGACGTCATAACGATAGTATTACACCAGAATTAGTTATTGCAAAGAGTGAAAAGTGAAAAAAAATTCTCAAATTTTTTTCCTTGTCAATATTTTCACTAATAAGAGAAGATTTCTGTAATGATCCCAATAAAATGGTTTGGTACAAATCTTCTTTTATTTACACATGTCATGTGGAATTCATACCAAATATGTTCTTGTTGATGCACTTTTATGAGCAAAAGCATTTTTTTAAATTCTAGGAAAATTGAAAGTCATTTAGAAATGATACGAAACAAACCTAAGCAAATTGGCACCGAAGTTGATTTTACTAGGTACTAAAATACCGAGTACTTAACACTAGTTTTGCACACCAAGTTGGAATTATCAGATGATTATATTATCATGATTACATTTAATATTGCTCATCTTCCGATGATGCCAACTTGAAACAAGTGTTAATGGTTCAGTGGTAACAACTTCAAACGCAGTGTCGCATTAAATAAAAACTTTGATGTCCTGTATTCTGGAAACGTAGCTCTTCTGTACCCAATTATAACAATCAGCATTTTTTTTGTTCCATTATTTGACTCCCGAAGCTACCAAAATAATATTTACATATTTAGATAGACCAGATTCTTGTCAGGTCGGATATATTTATTGGCAATCTTCGGAACTATATGTATAAAAGGTGTTCATTATTCAAAGAATTCGATCCTTGGTCTTTTTTTAACCCAATCTAAAAAATGTGTTGTTCTCTCTTTTCTTCGTGAAAATTGTTTCAAGACGCTATAAAATCAGCAAAAATAGACGGATTTGGACAAACTTTTTTTTAAATCTGGTTAAAAATAACAGCTTTTCAGGATATATGGATATAATTAGTTATTGCGAAAACGGTGAAAAATTAAAAAAAATTCTCAAATTTCTTTGCCTTGTCGATATTTTCTGTAATAATCCCAATACACGAAAATAGTTTCGTACAAGTCTTTTTTTATTGGTGTAAAAATTGACAAAAAAAAAATGTGACAAGGTAGACTCGAGTTGGAAAATTTTTTGAATTTTTCACCATTTTTCATAATAACTATGATATGAAAAAATTCGTCCAAAACCATTAATTTTTGAGGATTTTCTCACGTTTTGAAAAAATTTTGCAAATTTTGTCCATTTTTTCTACAAAATCAAAAAGATCGGACTTTTTTTTAAATTATATAGAAAATTCCTTGACAAAGCTTCGCACAAATTAAAATTTTTCACTGGATGGCTTGGGTGACGTGAAATGTAACGGTTCTTTCCCAATAATTGGATATCTTAAGTTATTTACTTCAAGTATAATAAATTCCTGTTCCTTGTACTAAATACGACTGCTCCAATAAAAATTATAATAATAAAGGATATCAGATTCGATTACAATATCAAAGTGAAGGTCAACATTGCGCTAGATTAACAAATAAAAACACAGCATATCATTCAGTAACTCAGTTATCTATATTTTTGTCAATCTAAAGTAATCTTATGTAGTGGCATGGAAAAATTTTTATAACTAAATTCATTAGCAACATTTCCTTCTAGTTAGTAGATATTTATATCGACGTAAGCTGCAACCGTCTATAGATAGAAAGGTAATTTTATTGGTGGTTATTAAACAAAATATTCTGATTTGAAGACAGTTTACTGCTTATTGCTGCTGCTTAAATTCCTTGGAGAGCTTAATTAAACTTGGTCGGCGTGGCGAATCGTCTGAAATAGAGGTGGTGGTGTTGTTGGCACGACAAACAAAAAATAAATTGGAAAAAATCTGTTTATTGGCCATATAATAATATATTTAACAGCAACTACAATACAAAATTTACACACTATATAATAACTTTAATAATAGTAATATGAATATAATACATGGGACTTTACAAATGCAGGGTTTTATGATACATCAAGGTAATATGCAAAAATATTGCTAACTTTGTAATCTCTTAAATCGTTCGCCAGAATAAAAGTCAACAATGCGACAAAATAACGTATTTTACAAATATGTCGTCGCAAGTTCTTGAGTTGCAGTATTCTAAAATCTCCAATGCGAATTCTACAGCTCACGCACTTGACGAGATCTAAAGATAATTATTGCAATAATTTAAACTGATTGCATAAACAGTACATTTTTAACAAAAACAATCTTTACATGAGCAATTTTTACAATATATATACAAACTGCGAAATGCAGTTGCAGAGCTATAGGCCCAAAACGACAGTCGAACCAAAAATCGGTTGCTAAATTAAAGAGAACTTTATTATCGACTGATAAGCACAGTGCTTAACTAAAAATCCTACATCTAAATCAGTCAGCGGCACGCCTCGGGTAACTCTGCAACCGCACCGCATAAACAATTATTGGGTACAAAAATACACCGAATATGATACTCTACTTTTTCATACTGTACCAGGCAGGCCTCATAAAATTTTAAAATTCGAAAACTCTTAAATATACGGACAGTCCGATCTAACTTTAATATTATCATAAAGTTATTCTAGTACACTGAAAGCACACGTAGGCGCCGTGGTAGCGCCTTCCAATATCATATTATTATAAGAATATCGATGTCGCTCGCTACTCTAGATGTAAATTTCAAAAACGTTATACACTATTTTTTTAATAATTATTAAGTTTGTGCATTGACTTTGAAATACATCGAACAGAAATAGAGTTAAGCGTATGTAAACTTCGCCGATGGGTTAGCATCCGCGTCTGTTTGTGGCGAAAAGAAGAGATGAGGAACACGAGAGATAAACAATATTATTTACAATAGACATGTGCATAACGAAGTATAAACCGAATGCCCGACAGCAGCACAAACAACCCTATCCTACTAGATATCTTATTGTTAATATCGACTTCTACTACTACCCACAGTGCTCACTTAACCTTTACAGCTGTACAGTACAGATTTGAAAAGTCATTAAGTACAATTCTGGACGAACGAATAAAAATGTTTTGATGAAATGCAAGGAGAACCTAACCAGTTATAAAGCGTCGCCGAACTCGCGCCCGACGACCAACTTAAGACGGTTTTTGACAAGGGTTGAAAATATGATAACGTTGCACCCGCGCGGCCGGCAACAGCCGAATGGTCAGCTGCTGCCCTTCGCGGCTAAATGCACCCGGATTGATGAGTAAGCAGCAGCAGAACTGTTAAAGACTATACGGACTTTTGACAACTAAATATTGGTCATCAAACAGATGAATCACAGCCTGATTTTGTGTTCCGTCGCCTCTGCGGCCGACGGATTTTAAAATGTGTCGAAACTAACGCCGGGTTACCCGGGTCCGACAATCGTACTGAGCTAGGCACTAACAACTGGTTGATTCCGGAAATACATATGGTGAACTGTACGGTTACACCGCGCCATTATGATAAATACAAAAATAATAAACGCAAAATGAGATCATTATTGGGGTTAAATAATATAATATTAATAATATAAAACTGCCGGTGCGCGGCCGTTACTCAACTACATTGAGCGGACTAAAATATGTTTCTGGCCCGGCACCGACTGGACTGCACCGAGTGCACGGCGTTTGTTATGATAACAATGATTGTATGTGCCTACACACAAGATAAATTTCAACGACAGTCTTATAGTCTCTATTCAAATTCATATCATGAATTCGTCATTCGTCATGTCATTCCAGGCGTTGTCTATATTCGAGAATATAGGTATATCCCGTGGGCAGGCAAAGTCCAAATGTGACCCGGAACTGTTTGATGCGGTGTCGAAGCTGGTGTCGATGTCGGCCAACTCGAGATTTATACCGTCCATTGGTAGAAGATCGTCGATCCGGTCCAGATCGTCGAGGGTCGCGTCCGGATGCGTGAGTCTGTCCTCTGGTTCCTCTTTCACCAGACACTGGTGGAGCGGTACCCAGGAGTCCTCATAGATCGTCGCACTCTCGGGTGAATCCGGCGTCTCGCAGGATGGACTGGAAGGTACTATGGCCGAAAAACTCATGGGAGGAAGCGCCATAGGCATGCTTTGTCTCACCGGATCCACTTGTGTTTCTATCCTCGACAAGATCCTCGGCTCGATCCTGTCTTGTGTGAGCCTGAACTTTAACTTCGAGGCCACAGATTCTGGGACCGTGGTGCGCCTCACACACAACTTATCTTTAGTGATGGCGGTATTGTTGTTGGAGTCGTTCCTGTGCACTTTGGGCGACTTCTTGGATTTTTTGTTAGGTGTGCTCGTCTTCGGGGCCGGTTTGGTCGTCTTCTTCCTAGGACGGTATTTGTAATCAGGATATTCCTTCTGATGTAATTGACGTAGCCTCTCGGCTTCCTCGATAAACGGCTGACGTTCCTCGTCGTTCAACAACTTCCAGCGTCTGCCTAGTTTTTTTGATATTTCTGCATTGTGCATGTCTGGGGAAACCTCGCAAATTTTTCTGCGCTCAATCTGAGACCACACCATGAACGCGTTCATTGGCCTCTTAATATGGTTAGGATTGTTTTTCTTTGTCTGCAACAATAAAAAATACTGTTAGATCGAATTGTGGGCATAAAATGGTTTTTGTTGAATTGGATAACGTTTACTATTTTAATTTGGAAATATCGTGCGTAAATTGGATAAATTGCGCAGAGTGTGCCAGTCGTGACTGGGTGCCTTTACAATCTCTTATGGTAACACCATTTATCAAAGCACAGAGCAAGGACAAATAAACAATACCTCCTAAATAAGGCTGGTGTCCTTTCACGACCGATCCTTAATATCTGCGCAAGCCCGGAAATTATACGAAACTTTGCCCTCACGTTCTCCTGCCATCAAGGATTCGACATACGTGATGCTTTTACGTACGTCTACATTATGATCCACGAAATCATCGACACGCGTAAGCGGTCGTTGAATAATTATGATTCACAGTAAATTGGATTTTCTAATAAACAACTATTTAAAAGGTTTTAGTTTCGCAATCCTACTTCGTACTTCACAATATATCATTTGCGAAAGGATATTTGCATACATAATAAAAGGAAAAAGCAAGAATATTTGCAATGCGAAATTTGCACAAGTATTATTTGAAATAATTATCCTCGAAGGTCGACCATGTACATTTTTAAGCTGGCGTTCAACAATAGCGGCCAAACTAGTTTATACAAATATAATCCGTAAATGTAATCAAATCTGGGTTCAAGTTGTGCGTTACATTGTTACGGTCCTCATCGACGTTCGAATTAATTTTTTTAAGTACAGTCTCACTGCTATTACAGGATTCTAACCACTAATAGCAGGTATTAAATTTTATGTTCAGGCATCGACCAGGGTCATGGCTGCACAATTGGACACGACTTGTACGTTTGATATATTTTACAATTTAAATCGACCCAATTCTCTTTCGTGAATTGACAAGATACATTTGCTTATCGCGTCTTTAAATGAGAGTTTTATGTGCTCCCACACGCACGTTAACCACAAGAAAATGCTCTTCGGAGTTAATTCACCCGAAAACTGATAAGGATAGAGCGGAGAGTGCGTGCCGTGTTTTACTTTCGAGGATTTCGGTTTAATTCATGAAAAGGAAAATTAACTGAGCCGAATTGGAAATAAAACTTTTATGTTATGTTTAATTAGGCTGAGTGGTTGGCTCTTCGAACTGCTGAACTTTCCAAGCTCTGTAAACACCCAGGAATATTTCGCAAATTACTCATCGAACCAATAAGAAGTCGCATAAATTTTATAAGGTGGAAGCAACGTTCGCACTCCAACGCGGTTATCTCCCTGTTAATATGATACATTAATTATTCATAATGCGTGATATATATTTCATTACCAACACTACTATTTAAATACCATCTACTCGTTTTTCCACTCGGACATACGGAATTTATGTGTTTGCTATCCGCGTACACGAACGCTTATCTATGGAAGTAAATTTAAGTGATAACTCCCAAGATAAATCCTTTAGCATGCTCTTTATCATGTTAGGCACTGTGTTCGAAAGATTTAATCCATTAATCTCAATTTTCATCATGAAGGTTCTTGGATCGGGGCTCCGATGTAAAAAATTCTTCGGCATTCGTAATTGTATTTATGAAAATTAGGACGCGGTGGGCGCTGAAAAATAAGCCTCACAGACATAAATTATGTTTGGTTTTTTATCACTACCCAATAAACATTTTTTAGTGATAATAGTGATTTAATTCTAGACTAGGAATAAGGCTGTTACCCTTACAAATCGATTAAGTCACCTAACTGAAGAATTTAAAGGTAACGAAGACCATTTTATTAGCGCTTAATATTGCAGAAGAATACCAGAGACAGATCGGTTACTACTATATCACCCTTCACAATTTCTCTGTAAATGTTTGGTCACAAATTGATCATTTAAAAGCAACTAAGGTTACAAGTTTCATAAGGTTCAACTAGCTACTATCTGAGGATCATTATGGTCAACACTATAAACCTAAAGAACTAAGAGTTCTATAAATATGGCAGATGTTACTCTTATATAACTTTATTAGATACTTTTTGTTACAACCCACTTCTTATAGATCCTTCAGTAACAGTTATAAAACCGTTATAAAACTTTGCCACTATTTCGTAACTTATTCAATCCGACTACATTTCTAAAGACTGCAGATTACTTTAAGTAAACTTCAAACATGATAACTCTTCTAGTTTTGCATTTACAGGAAATATTTGACGGGAAATCATTCAAGTGTAATTTCGCTGGAAAATGATGAGGCTGCCTTTTTTAATTAAGCTAGGAGAGGTATCGCTTTAAGTTCGCTATCGATAAAAAGAGAACGGAGAATAAATCAGATTACTTAAAAAAAGTTTCCCTCGACTAAATTAAAACTTTTAACAATTTGAATTTAATATTAGAAACCTTCTTAAAGGTTTTGTAAATATAATATCCTATTACACGTAATTCGTTTAATGAATTGAGAACATTACTTTAAAAGCCTCTCAAATAAAAAGTACTCCAGCTATATGCCTCCCTTCGAATCAATTAAGGGTGGAGTTTTAGATGATATTGTTTGCCGGAGAAATGGAAAAATACGCTTTTAGAGTTTGTGTTTTGATATGCCGCAGAAGTGAGAAAATTTTACACGACGGGTGTTCTAGATGGGCAACACTGGAGCTTTTCCTCGGATAAACATGTTAGCCTATATACGCCTATCGGCCTTGCAAAAACTGCCCTGTTGAGCTGTAGAACAATGCTGTGGCCAATATTAACCCACTTTACGGTTCTGTCAACTTTTAACAGCCTTGTTAACAACTCATTTTGCTGTCCTCGGTATTTAATTAATGTTCTAATTCTCGTATCTGCCACTGCGTGGGGTTAACTCCACAAGACTCCATATATACAAAGGTCTACTCAACTTGGCCACGGAAAAATATGACTAAGCAAATATATTCATTTTTTCGTGACATGGCCTACTTTGTGTTTGGTCCGGATAGTTTTTGATTATTATAATTATTATTGCTGTTATCGAAATCGATAACAAGAGAAGAATTAAATATTTCCAGACGTAATGAAGCCATTTTGTGAAATAAATCGGATCAAAAGAAAGAATTAAACATGCTCTAAAGAGCTAAAGAAACGCCGTGACGTATTCGGATCACGTGTGGCGCCGCTGTCATGGTGGACACGCAGAACCGTTTGGCATTTGTCTCACGCACAACTCAATGAGTTCGCATGTTTTTGTTAGTTCCTTCTCGAATTCACAATTTTGATTTTTGTTATAGCTCGTGCCCGGCATATTTCTTTAAATGGCTAATTAATTTTACAAATGACGTCGTTTATTGTGGTCGGATTCGGAAAAAACAACTGAACGGAACAAATGACTACGCTGTTTTTGCTTGTTTTCGGTATTTCCCTCTAAAATGAATGCATTTAGCCGGCCGAAAATGAAAGTCCCATAAACAAAATTTATTCTTCGAGATAATTAAAAGTTTTTGCTACATTTAGTGGTGGATACGGGCAATAATACCACGTGGAACTGGGGCGTCACATCGTAAAACAAGAAGAGGAGTTACATTATTTAATTGCTGTTTACGTCGTTTATTTTTTATTTCCCCGTTCGTCATCCTCTTACTCAGTTTCTTTTGGTCTGCATCTTTTGCGCCTTGATCCAGATTTTATACGAGTCGGTACAGAACGTTCAGAAATAAATGCACAGAGTAACAATTGATTATTATATTTTATTAGCAACCCATCAAGGGTCAACACTCTATCTTGAAAACTATTGAAGATGGTGAAAAAATTTGGGAGTAATGTCAAATTTTTTCACTATCTCCTGCTTACGCCATTACGTAATCCAGAGATTGACATTTTAATTCGCTTGCTGTTCCAAGCCGGCGGACTCGACGGACTATAAATCATTCCCATTTGTCCTCAATAAACACACCAGCGATTTACTGTGGGGTACACACGAAGAGGTGTTACTCATGGTAATGCAATTACGAAATTGATTTCATTAAACTCGACAATGATGATCACTGCTAACATCACACCTTGGCCCACATTGATAATAACTTCGCTTTGGCACGCACCGATGCCCCGACGAAAATTAAAAAAAATTGCCAGTAATTAACCAGACCTCTAATTGCACTTTGTTGCGTGGAAGATTACACTTTAATTAAATGAAATCGAAAGTGGAAATTACACACGTTATTTTCTATATTTCATTACAACTTCAGTTATATTGTTGCGACCTTCGGAAATAACATTTTAATTAATGGGTATCATCAGCAGAGTTTCCACTTTTTTTGCTAGACGGTATCACGGGATAAAAATAAACCAGTGAGTAGCATTTTTTTCGGTGCGGAATAAGTGAATAAGAGGAGCGCGGAGAAACCTTGACCTTTTTCAAATACTCGCTTCACCAAGTAAGAAAATCATAACACAAATGCATAGTCAGTAAGTTTAATATTTAGGGGTGGATTTAAAATTGACAAATAACGGTATTGGTAATAAAATTGATCATCTTAAAAGTGAGAGCAGATTATGTTTTTCCAAGGTCTGAAATTATGATATTTATATAAATATCATGTTGCTGGATATCCGAGAATTTTATCTTAAAGAATAGCAACCCTAACACCGACACTTATGGAGGAATTTCAGAAATTAGCTGTAATAAATCCAATTTAACGTACGTTGGGCAAACACGAGGATCAATTGGTCGATAGGATAGGATAAATATCGTGGCTCAGGATTAGAACAAACTTTATATACCAGTTACTGAACGAATGAAACGAAATATCACGAGAAATTACCTCGGAAATTACTCACAAGTTTAAGGTTAGGCGATGATATCAACTTCGTTAGCAAAACGCGCGGATTTTGGTTCAAATTCCACATCGAGGTAAAATATATAAAAAACTTTTGACATTAGCACATTTTAAAATGCATTACTGATCCGATCTTTAGTAAACTTTTTTAAATTGTGTTTTTAGTAGTAACTTTATTAATGGGTTATATTATGGCAGTGCCACAGCACTGAAGATAACACTTTATTCCGGTCTGGTTTAATCGGATTAGAGGAAGCTGTTAGTCCAGTCGTTAGGGTAATTAAAATGGCCGTAACGCGTTGTCAGAAAGGCCGCCAGAGGGCGTGATTATCCAGTGAACCGTCCACAGCCAACTCTAATCTATAGTAAATTGTGTATCGATTTTCAGTTTGGATGCATACTTTTCAAATTATTACCCCTAATGCTTTTTAATGTTATGTGACCGTTACTGAAAACGTCCGCTCTAGTGGATTTTAATTCACTATTAACCGAACGCGCCGCCGTAGTTTTTGTATGCAGATAACAAAATTTAAATGCGATGCCAATGCTGGAAAAAAAGGAGAGCACATCAGTTTTATATTCGCGTTTTATGGCGAAGTCTTCTAAAAGCCATAAAAGGCGAGTAAGCACCCGAGTTGCAAGTTGCAAGTCTCACGAAACAAACACAAACAAATTTTAATTTCCTGCCGCTATAGCGCAGTTTGCTCAACTTCCAAGTGCATGAAATTTAAACGTGTAATCTCTTTACCTCGCCCTTTGGATACTGTAATTTTTATAACCATTTTCCATTCGCAAATATAACGCTTAAATAAACCTACTAATATATTACGTATATGAATTAATTCGAATCAGTTCGAATTTATAAAAACGTGCATAACATCGCAGACACAAAATGTAAGTAAGTAACTTATTATTAATTTAATTTATTTTCTGAAGTTTTCGTTTATTTATTAAGCATCTTCAGAGACTATTTTGGTAGAGACTTATTTTAAACTCGTTTAAACTATAAGCTCCAGGAATTAATTGATATCAACGGTCAAAAACAAGATAATCCCATAATCTCTTGATTCTGAGTGGTTTTATGAAAAAATCTACCGGACTCATATCTGCAGATCTCGCTGGCTGAAATCGAAACTTCCAGAATTTCAAACTGAAAAATTGGTACTAACAAGGTTATTTCTAAAATTTGTTCAATTTGGCATACCCGACTCGGAACGCCCTGTATAGCGGTTGTAAACCACATGTTACACAACATTTGCCGGCCCTCGGGACATGAATTGGCTGAGCATCCAAATTCCCGGTATTGCAATATCCCACGCCCCAGATGTTTCTTTTTGATCTGCAGATAATTAATGGATGCAGTATCGCTTACTCAAATAAGGTAAAATATGAACCGGCAAGATCATTAGTTAGAACTAAATCGTATTAGAGCCGATCATAGGAAACGGTATCCGAATCGATTATCCTCAAAATATATTGCAGCGCCATATCGGATGAGAACCGAATCCCGACGTGGCATACTAACGGTATTAGATAAAATAAACTTAAAACAGTAATTGAAAACTGCACAAAACATCAGTTAGATCTTATAATCCTCCTCCCATTTATCATCAGGATCATAATCTATATGCAATAAAACTCGGAATATAAAATATCTAATAACCACACTTAGAGCTTCGCTACAAGAACTGGTTTTCAGAATAAATCAAGTGTGCCTGAGCCCTGAAGAAACAACGGCACGACTGAACAACTAACAGAGATGAGGTAGATCGCAGCAGGTCATACGGTTCATGGACTACTAGATCCCGGTAAAAATTACATTTTTATTCTACACAAGTACAACTAACTTTTATATCTGGCTGGCTCTCTCAGCTCTTTTTCCTTTGGCACTATCTGTAAATAATAACTTTGTATTATGTGGAAAATACCTGGCTATTATTTCGTTTCTATATATGTACGTCCATTTAAATTATCGAACTGAACTTACAAAACAGGTTAATATTTTACGACGCGTGACAGGACAGCATTACTCACCAGCATGTATAACAACCGATAGACTATAAAGTTGCAATTCCTTATTAAATAAAGGTAAATAGTTTATGAGATAGTGCAGACACGTCAGGTTAGAGTCTACATAAACAAATTTTAGGAAGGCATAAATTCAGCGTGACATTTTTGGATCTAAATAAACAGCGCATTTTTCGTTGCGATTATTAATTATAAGCAGTTCTTGGTTATCCTTAATAATTTACCAGTTCTCTGTCCGCTACACCTAGCAAATCTAGAAAGGTAAAACTTTACAGGTAGAGAGAATTTTGCCCAAAAACGGAGACCCCACAAGGATGGATAATCTTTCCATTGTTCTGTTGCAAACCTTGTGGCAGCCCATTTGCGTTCGGCTTTAAATATTTGTGGATTAATATACTCGTACGTATACCTAATTATCAATAAAAATGTGTTTTAAGGTCGCCTCGTTTCCTTCACGAAAACACAAAATAAATCACAAGGTTTTGCGTTTATATATACGACCTTCTATGGATGATATGGCTATCGCTTCCTGTAAGGAAACGCGTAATTTTTATACACGTGTACGCATTAAAAACCCCCTTCAATCTGCATATAACCTCTGTTTTCTCTATTTATCTTAATTTGTTTGGAAGTGACATGATAGGAGTTGCGGAAGCACCCAGGACATCGCCTAAATTAATCTCCCTAAGAAATAACTCATACGAAGGACCTGTAGAAATGTTTACGCAAATTGGCGTGTTTGCGATGTGACGCACGTGAGTTTTACATGTTAATTGAAGGGGAGAAAAATATATTAACTACAATTTTGCAGCGTTTATATTTTTACAATTCGATTGAAAAGAGCTGGGGTTCTTGTAATGCATCAGTAGTTGACAATTGATTTTTTAAATCTTAATCCTTGCTATAATTTCCACTTCCGGAACTGGCAATGAAAAAATTAAACCTTGGTTGGCAGTGAATTGTGTAGTTTACGCACTATTACTAATTCAGGCCCGCTTTTACTTGGTATTTCAATGGCGTAGTTGAAAAGTTCAAATGACAGCAAATTATCTGGATCCCTTATTTGAAACCCGGAACCGTGCCGTGTCGTTTATACGCGAAATTTGTTTCTCCGATAAATATTATGTAAAGAAAAATACATTCATTAATTATGTTGTCATTAAAATCACCGAGCACGTGCGATATTTATTTACATTCAAGAATAAAGGAAATATCTTATCCAAGATTTATTTTCTTAGCAATCTCCCGTTGAAACTATCCCGATAGTTAATTTTTAACTTATTCACGTCCGTCATAAATTACGAAAATCTAAATATTAAATTTAAGATAATAAAATAATAGATAAAGCACAGATGTATGATTATGCCGGTACCGTAAATTCGCTTTATTAATGACTTAATTTTATAATTGCAATAGAGCATGAGTTTACGGTTTCATTTTATAGTGAAAGTTTGAAATTGCACATTTGCAAAATTATGCAACAAAAACCTCACCATGCAGAGCAAATTATTAGGCATTTACGCTCGCATTTATCGTAATTCGCACTACACTGCGTTTTTCCTGCCGAGGCACGTTTTGCTGCATTTCATTGACTTAATTCAAGTCTTTCCTAGTAAGTAGATACACGGCATTTAACTCCTTTAAAATTGAACATCATAAAGGTACAAATTTTTGCAACCGATTGTTGCAGCAGGAATAACGAATAATATAAACGTCAAAAAAAATGTTCCTATTTCGAGAACTTTATTTTGTTGAACTCGCTAAAAACAAACCGTCCGACCTTATTTTACAAAAATATTAAAAATAAGTAATCAGGATATATGGCAAGATATTTATAATTACAAATTTTTGCAACAGGAATAAGGAAAACGTCAAAAAAATTTTCCTATTTCAAAATTTTTATTTTGTTGAACTCGCTAAAAACAAACCGTCCGACCTTATTTTACAAAAATATTAAAAATAAGTAATCAGGATATATGGCAAGATATTTATAATTACAAATTTTTGCAACAGGAATAAGAAAAACGTCAAAAAAAATTTCCTATTTCAAAATTTTTATTTTGTTGAACTCGCTAAAAAAGCGTTTGATCTTTTTGTGCAAAAATATTAAAAATAAGTACCTATATAATTAGAATATATGGCAAGATAATTACTTATACGTACAATCGAGCGTACAATTAAAAATTTTTGCAGCAGGAATAACGAAGAATACAAACGCCAAAAAAATGTTCCTGTTTCGAGATCTTTATTTTGTTGAACTCGCTAAAAAAGCCGTTTGACCCTCGGTTCGACCTTATATTACAAAAATATTAAAAGTAGGTATCAGAATAGGCAAGATATTTTATACAGGTAGGTACATTTTGCAGCAGGAATAACGAATATAAAGAATATAAACGTCATAAAAACACTTCGCTAAAAAAACCGTTCGACCTTATTGTACAAAAATATTGAAAATAATTACATTCAGAATAGGTATATGGCAAGATATTTATTTATACGTACAATTAAAAATTTTGCAGCAGGAATAACGAAGAATACAAACGTCAAAAAAATTATTTTGTTGAACTCGCTAAAGAAAACCGTTCGCTCTCATTGTACAAAAATATTAAAAATAAGCACATAATCAGAATACATGGCAAGATATTTACTTATACGTACAATTAAAAATTTTTGCAGCAGGAATAACGAAGAATATGAACGTTATAATTTCGAAATTTTTATTTTGTTGAACTCGCTAAAAAACCGTTCGACCTGATTGTACAAAAATCGAGACAAAAATATTAAAAATAATTACATAATCAGAATATATGGCAAGATATGTACTTAAATGTTTTCTTAAAATGTTTATACGTACAATTAAAAATGTTTGCAGCAGGAATAACGAAGAATACAAACGTCAAAGAACTTTTTCTATTTCGAAATC
The DNA here is from genome assembly GCA_963680705.1 of Rhagium mordax. Taxonomy (NCBI): domain Eukaryota; kingdom Metazoa; phylum Arthropoda; class Insecta; order Coleoptera; family Cerambycidae; genus Rhagium; species Rhagium mordax. Next base: position 101,830,621 of record OY796657.1, read on the forward strand.
ATCATTTTGTTGAACTCGCTAAAAAAACCGTTCGACCTTATTGTACAAAAATCAGAATAGGCAAAATATTGTATACAGTTACATTTTTCCAGCAGGAATAACGAAGAATATAAACGTCATAAAAACGTTCCATTTTCAAAATTTTTATTTTGTTGAACTCGCTAAAAAAACCGTTCGACCTTATTGTACAAAAATATTCAAATTAAATAATCAATTTACTTACGCAGTTACAAATTTTTGCAACCGATGTTGCGGCAGGAATAACGAAGTATATAAAAAATAAATGAATAAAACAATATGCAGATACAATTTGTACGATTAGATTTTAAACGACGCCTTATTTATATTATTATATTTATAAATTGCCATTCAAATTAGGTAATTTATTGTAATTAGCGCTAAAGCCATTTTTATTTATAAACGTGGGATTTTTATTACTTATTTTATCTACAGGAACTAGTTTTTATAATTAAAGATATTATTTATGGTAATAGCAGCATTTCGCAAGTATAACTAGATAGGTACACCTACAAATACTTATAATTACCAATTTGTTTAACCTTGTGGATATCTTTTGAACAATTTGCATATTGTGTGTTTCGAATTTAAATTATTACGCGCAGATTTTGTACGCAATTAATTGTCCACGATTTTAACGCGAAAACGGGCACTAGGTAATTTACGTGAGAACAATACGAGATCATGAAATTGTATAAAAGTGATAAGATAAAATTATAATGTTTCGCAAGTATCAAGTTTATCAGTATGCATTACTAACGTTACATACAAAATTAAAAAGTAAGCGTTCCATATAAGATTAATAGTAGTCAAGGTTACAATAATTATAGTTCCGCAGTCGCAAAGGTTACAATTATTACTAAACATTTTTATGCCTAACTGCTGAAACTAGATAAACTACTCAATGTGACTCACTGGGACCTTGAAAAAGCCATGCACCTTAAAACAGCTGATCGTCAACGCGAATCTGACGTATCGCCGCAACGTTGGACATTCTTTTATAAGGATTTATTGGTTTAACGTTTCAAAGCGATGTTAATTTGATTTGCGCATCTCGCTTGCGTCTACTTGCAAAAACGGGTCGTTGACGATTGGCGGACATAAATGGGAATTTGTGACGACATTTGACCAATTGGGCGATTTAATTTTTTACCCAATTGGTGTACATTTTTTTGGGAGAAAAACTCGGAGCACAAAACAGCAAAAATTTTCCGCCTATCAAATGAATTCACGAACTGGATCAAACTTAGCAAATAGCCGGTTTATTATTTCACACGGTGGTGCCATGGATTTTTGCACACCGACAGATTGTCTGTAAACATACATACCTACTGATTAGGTTAAGTAGGTAATTTCCAGGATTAGATAAAAGTAATCAAAACAAATAAAATTTATCAGATACCCATTTAAAGTGGACAGTCATTTTGGAATTATATCTACTCTACTCGAGATTTGCAAGTTTTTACTTGCACTTGCCTTAGTCCTTAAGCCTTCTATTTTCATTTGGTTGCTACTTGATTACGTTTGAAACTGTTTTCCTCGTGTTTTTCAATTTTAAAAAACTCATAGATTGTGTAAATTTAATCGCAAAATAGATATAGTGCAAATAGCTGAGTTTAGAAATGGGTTGGATGGACCAAGAATTAGAAGAGGTTTCATTTTGGTTGTACCAAATTTCAAAGCCTCAGGACGTTCAGTTTTGCGCCTTGACATCACCAAATACGCCCAAAATCTCCAAACACGAGCGCAGTTTCGCCTGAAAGAATTGGTAATAATTTGCCGGTCGATGCTATTTGCGAATTTCCGCGTCCAATATTGCGACTTACTGTATCTGTCTGGGCAAATCCATCAGCGTTAAATTCTACATCGAAAAAGGAAATAGCCGCGTCATTTCGTTCTCCCTACTCAAAAAGCACACGTGCGAAAAATTGGCAACCTTCGGAGAGTTTAATACTCGTTCAAGTTGCGCTGCGAAAAGCGAACGAGAGTAAATTTAAATACATGAAAAGTTGCGAGGAACTGATTTTTTAATAAAGCTCCGATATTGCCGTATCCCGGACACTTGCCTTGGATTTTAATATTCGTTGAAACATTAATTGATTTTGAAAACACCGCCTTATTCTAGGTCAATCATTATTTGCAGGGACGTTTATTTCTGCCCGCAAATGCACGTTATTGATCCGTGATCATTTTTCTTGTATTACAATTAAGTGCTTAAATTAATAATAAATTCCCTTAGACGGCGTATTAGCTCACTTAAATTAACAGTATTACTTGTAATGAGTTGCTGGCTTCGCAACAATCTAAATAAAAGCATCGGTATTATTTGTACAAAATTACTGCCATTTGATTTAATGATAATTACTGCTCGTTAAAAATATTATTGGATTTGAATTTTGTATTATTTTAATCATTAATTATTCAGCTAATTCGAGGTAACTTTGTAGGTAAGCACTTATGGTAAAAATATTTCCTTGATATTTGAGCGATTATTTAAAATTTTTGGTTTTTCTTTTCTAGCTCCGGCTTCAAAATTGTGAGAATTAGTTCATTTAGGTACTTTCAAATTATTATGTACTTCTTAGGCATGCCGTTTTTTGATTGGTAGCTTTAATGAATTAATTTTGTTGTGAGTTAAATATTTTTTAATTCCAATATTTTTTGCTAAAAAACCTAAATAAAGTTGTAATTTAGGTCTTGCTGCATTTTGGCACCATATCAGTTAGGGAAAAAATATAACCAAAACCAGTAAACATTTCTCTAAAATTATAAACTCACACCTGGTTGATCATATCATGTTTGGACATACAAATTATCTTTCGACTGCGATAACTGTTTCTCAGTAATTATACGTTGTTATTCAGTAATAAAAAGTGCGATAATTGCTCACGCAAATATTGTTACTCTGGAGTTACGCGAAAATAACGCAAAATGCTCGGTCTCAGTCTTTTTGGAAATATTCCAAAACGCGAACGTTCCCCGACATGTCACTAGCATTATTTATAGCTGGGAATTTTCAATGTTTCCGCTATTTAATAAATATTTAGATCCTTACGGTTTGTATATATTTTAAAATGTATTCTAGGCAAGTTTTTTCCGCGGAGTAATTTATCCACGATTTTCGGGAAATATTCGATTCTGTCGGCATATTTACCACCTCGATATTTTAAATACCTAGTACATATACAATTTTGATATTTATAACACTTGTGGAAGCACGCAGATAAATCTGAATCGCAGACAATTTAAATTCTTAAGATTGGAAAACGTGTAATTTTTATGGAGATAATTTGGAAAAAATTTTGCCCTACCCAACATTTTTATTTCTAGCATTGCAGAAATTTTTCTCCAATCTACCTTCCTAATTCGAGTAAGCGACGTTTACAAAAATATTGGCTTGGGAATCTTGTCCGTGATCACACCTCCGAGCGAGCACCAATCCCAAAAAAAATAAATTGAAACGCTATCCAATTCTCACTAGTCACTAACGGCACTAACAATCAAAATCATCAAAACCTACCTGAGTGGCATCAGAGTAGGGTGTAGATGAATTTTTATCAACTAATTGTGAACCAAACAGCGGCTGGCCACTGCTTGTAGGGCTTTCTGATCTGGATGATTCCATGTTCTGTTGGGGCACCATATCCAAATAGAAAAATCTCACAGTCACTCCACTGAGAAACGAGTAAGTCACTACTAAAAGTTTATTGAAAAATTTGTCTAAGTCCTCAAGTGCCTAGCACTCGACTATACTTAGCATATTTAACGTGTACCACACAACAACAGCGGTTCAACTGACAACTCGAACTTCGTGTTTTGAGTTTGTATCTTTTCTCAGCTGTTATATCCCCACCGCCCGGCAAGAGTGGGGCAAAGCATGCGCGAGGTAAGGCTTACAGCTGATACTATCTTGACACTTTTCTTGGGTGCAACGTTTTTTTTTGCAAAACAGTAAGTACACGTGTTTTCTGTACTCAAACGGACTGGTCCTTACAACACAGCGAAAAAGTCTAAAATTTGCGTGCACAATTTTTGCCAAAAAAAAAAACTGTATTTTCACGTTTGACGCAACAAAAATTCGTGCTGGTAGCGAACAAAACTAGGATGTAATTTTTGGTTAACGTATAAGGTACTTTTCACAAAATACTACTTTGGACATGTACGAAAAATACGTAAGACGTCGGAATCTACGGAATCGCTGTCGAACACCGCACACTCCAACGTGGTTTATGCGCTACTGAACGAAACGAACGGGCGAGTGCACGTTGAAACAGTGAGCTGAAGCCAAACTCCCCCACTAAGCAACACCGAGTTCCTGGGTTTTCCGCTGGGGCCGCCACCATACGGCTTCATGCTCGCCGTGGAGTTGTTTATTTTATTTATTCGCTTGAACTTGGTATTCATGGACAATAAAGGGGTCATGCCAGTTGGAACTTGAAATAAGTGTTAATTTTTATTACTACTATTACGTTATTGTTTAAATGCCATTTTTGCTCTCCTATTATAAATATGTCTGCTAATAAAATAGACTTAAATAGAGATAGTACCTACCTGGTAGCTGTATAAAAGTTAAATTTTGGGCCATGAATGGGTAATAATAATAGATCCAATATTGTAAAAATACTATAATAGCCTGTCCGAAATAGGAAAAACGGTAGGAAGTTCCTCCATAAATTTTTTTTGCATAGAATTCTTGTTTGAGGTATACACATACAGGGTGATTCGTGAGGAGAGGGTCGTACTTTACGAACAGATAGGGAACATTGAGGTGATCTTAAATCCCCATATAGTGACTATTTTCTCTCAATTTTTCAAAAAAAATTGTTTCCTAAACAATTTAATTTTTTTACTTAAACAATGAAATGGTGCCAAAATATTTTTTTATGGGATCTTGTATATTTCTAGATGTAAATTATTATTTCAATATCAAGAATTTCATAAACAGTATACAGAGTGTTATTTTCTAGGAATAATTTAAAAATAATTTTATTCTGGGTCCGGCCCTGATATTTTATTAATATCCCACGCATTTGATGGTGAATGACTACTGTAACAAAAATACAAATTTTCATTGAATTCCGTTTACGCATTACAGATATATGGCGAAAAGAAAATTCTTCAAAAAAATATAAAACACCCTATATTTCGGAAACGAAGTCGCTATAGCCATTACTATATGGGGATTTAAGCTCACCTCAATGTTCCCTATTAAATTTGTTGGTAAAGTACGACCCTCTCCTCACGAATCACCCTGTATACAGGGTGGTTCAGAATTTACCGATTAAACCGGGAACTAATAGAGTACGTTAAAATAAATGGTCTTTCTTTAATAAACTTATATCTAAAACCGCATAGTTTCTGAGATACAGGGGGTCAAAGTTTAATTTAAAAAAAATATTTTTTTAAATATGTTCTTAATTAGTTGAGGTATTTTAACGAAACTTGCTTGACAAATTAACAGTAACAAGTAACGTTTTCCTAAAAAAAATTCGACTTTCTAATTTATACAGGCGGAGTATTCACAAGAATCTAATTCATAGCTTTGCAGAACATTTTCTGAACCAATTTTATGGACAAAGAGCTTTGGGTTATGACAAAAATGCCAAGAATACTTTTTTATTAAAAAATAATTATAGTTTTTAAAAATGTTAATTTTTTAAAATTTATCCAGTGGCGTATCACTATTTTTAAAGTAAAAATAAAAAAAGTGAATACTTCGCCACTGTATAAATTGGCGAGTCGAATTTTTTTTTAGAAAAATTATAAAGGCCCAACGTAGTACCATCGTGCTAGTGTGATCAAATAGAATGCATCATATGAGTCATTTTACCAATTTCTTCAAGAGGAATTATTTACTACCCCTAAAATCAAATCCAGGTTTACAGAAAAATGTACTGAAATGTAACAACTAATACTTTTTAGGATTTCAGCTCTAAAACTCTCGATATCTACCAGAAGCTTTCTTCTTCCTTACTTAGTGAATATGTGATGTCAATAATTCCTCTTTTATTTGTATTAGAGCGGAAGAGTGATTTAAGTGTTTCGATTTATTAAAATGTAAAAGGTTTAGTATTTATTTGATTTGTTTTATCTACTCCAGTAAAATACGAGGTAAAATACTTATTTATTCGCAAATTTTTTCTTATCATTAATCACATCTCACATCTCCGCTTTGACGTATACCAATTTTACAAATTTATTTATAGATATTATGACTCCATAAATTTGACGATTTTTATTTGCCTACATTATTAATTTTCTTTTTGATAATCCATAATCTTTACATCCAGATGTAGTTTCATTTTCGGTAGGATATTTGGTCCATTTTAATAAATAATGATTTTCTTTACTCAGCATTTTATGGAACGCCGTTTTACTTTTTAATCAAAAAATTAATAAAGTATCACATTATTCATGGAACATTTTATTGGAACAGTTTAATATTTTTGTTTACACATTTTATATGAATAAAAATGTGTATTTCATTTTTATGTTTGGCTTGAAACGTTTGGAATAAAATGTTTGATTTAAAATTATTAGCAAATTTATATACGAATAATTTCTCGCATTTTCTGAAAATTTTATTTGATTTAAATGTTTATAATTTAAATTGTTAAATTTAAAATTTTTGAAGAGAAATTTTATTACATTTTTACGTTTGTTTCAAACTGCGTTTATACAATAAATATTGTTGAATTAAAATGTTCTTTTATAATAATTGTTGAAATTATTTAGATTTAATTAAAATTTATAATTTAAATTTCAATGATTGTTATACATATTTTTGTTTGTTTTAAATTGGTTAAACAAATATACCCTCTCATTAATAAACATATTTTAATTTTGGCTACATATATTTATTATGATCATTAAGAAACGTTTGTTAACCAAGACTTGTACTTTAAATTTAAAAACCATATTAAGTTTAAAAGTAAATGTTTTGTTGCATTATATGTTGTTACAGTTAATTGAAAAAATAAATTCATCTTAAATTATATTAACAAAGCATTAGAATGTTTGTTATCTAAAGCTGAATTTTTAAGTTTGACTGAAAATTATTAACAAAAATTAAATGTTCCTTGAATTATTTTGTTTAATAGAATAGTTTCATTTAAAATTATTGACATAATATTATGTTTGTTGAATTTTTACATGTGTTTGTTTAAATTCATCCGGTCTTGAAATGATTGTTGAAATAAAATGTTTGTTGAATAAAATTGTTTGTTAAATAAAAATGATTGTTGCATAAAAATGTTTGTTGAATAAAAATGTTTGTTGAATAAAAATTATTGTTGAATAAAATTGTTTGTTGAATTAAAATGTCTCTTGAATTAAAATATTTGTTAAATTAAAATGATTGTTGCTTAAAAATGTTTGTTTTAAAATTATCAACAAACATTTAAATTGGGCGCTGCTGCATATAGCGGCTGTCTGAGGCACTAGGTATATAATTGTACTGTGTATATCGGGTTTCGATGATCTATCTCACTCTCCCTTCATATTCTGTCTCGTTTGACCGTTAAATCCCAGAACAACTTTGTTCTGGTATCAAACCTCTGAAACCCAATTTACACAGCAAATTTGCGTAGTACCGCATATGACCGTAGTACGCAGCAGCGCCCAATTTATATGTTTGTTGATCATTTTTCAACAAACATTTTAATTCAACAATCATTTTTATTCAACAAACATTTTTATGCAACAACCATTTTTATTCAACAAACAATGTAATTCAACAATCATTTTAATAGGGCTGATGATATATCAACAAATATAAAAATTCAACAAAAGACTTTATTGTTTGATGAATATTTTCATTTCAACATTTTTCAATTCAACATTTTAAATCAATAAACACAAAAATTCAACAAAGATTGTTTGTTGAAAATTTTTAATCACACATTTTATATCAACAAATATGGGAGTTTAACGAACATTTTAATGTTTCAGGAGAGTATATTTTTGTTTTTAATCTACAACGACAATAACATACAACTGTTTATAACCAAATTTAAAAGACATTTACTCTTTATCCAACAATTATAGTAATGTAACAAATACCTATAAAATTGTTTGTTGATACTTTATCATCAAATTGATCTTACCGAATAAAATAAATTTAGAAATAACAATTAATGTTTATTGGAAATTTACATTAAAAATTTTGATTGAATTTTATGGAACATATATCTTGACAATAATAATTATTAAAGAACATTACTATATTAATATTTTTTATTTAAAAAAAGTTTTAAAGAAACGTAAAAATACCATACTTATTATTAACTGTTTAAATTAAAATGGTTGTTTTCGTTTTGAAATGAAACATTTTATTTCACAAACCTATATAATAATAATGTTAATTTAAGCACTAATAACAAATAAAATAATTTAAAATTAGTAGGATTGTTTTTCTTGAGATATACATTTGAAGGAAACAAACATTTTTTTAACTATCATTTTGAAAGTAAGTAAATTATTAATATAACATTTGAATTATTAATTATTTTCAAAGAATTTTAATGTAAAAAATTCAGTGAAACAATTTAATTAAAAAATATATATAAACAAACATTTTAAATTGTTCCAATAAAATGTTCCATGAATAATGTGATACTTTATTAATTTTTTGATTAAATAGTAAAACGGCGTTCCATAACATTTAGTAATTCAAATATTTTTTAAACTTTATTTCTAATTGTCTTTGTGCTGGTTGATATTTATTGTTTCTTGTTACTTACGTCTGAATTAGGTGCTAAATACACGTCAATCCTATCTTCGTTTCGTTATTCTTCCAATTTCTAAGAAAGGCCAACTATTTACTCTCTAATATTTACATTTTTGTTTTCATTGCAGGAAAAAAATAGTCAGTGAGATACATTTTAATTAATATATACCGGGTGACAACGATATCGCTAGCACCTCTCTTTTACCACTTGCTTTTCAAGATATCAAAATGAAACTAGGCATAGTTCATTTAGACGTAAATGCCTTATGTTGACGTATTTGAAAATTTTTTGAACTTCCAGTTTAGCCGGAAGTGACACTAATTCTTGATTTTTAAATGGAACACCCTGTATGTTATTGATTTTCAAAATTCTGGGAAAATTCAGAATGAGTTTGACCTATTTCTACATTTATGGCTTACCTACATAAAAAATCATTTATACCATTTCTCTATCATATTGAAAAAGAAATATATAAGTTTTTTTGAGTTTAATATTCAATGAATTTTGGGTCTGACCGGTGTTGGATTGGTCTTGAAAAGTTGTATTTAATTGAGAGGGTGCTGGAGGGTGATCCCATTTAAAAAAAAGATTTTTTTGCAAAAAATTAATTTCGAAGGATTGGAATAATAATAATAATAAAATTTATTATATTTGTTGGTTAAAAGTCAAATTTGTATTTTTTCATTATATTTTATGTCATTTATGATGATTTATCGCAGCACTTAAAAGATTCAAAACTAAAGTTAGCTCTAAAAAAATCAAGACGGCGTAAAAACTTACCAAAATTGTTCAAGCCTATTCAGAAAATATTAAAAAAAAAATAGTCATAGATTTTGTTTTTCAGCAATGTCAGTTAAGATACGTACCTGAAGGCATTATTGTTGAATTGAAATAACGGTGGTCGTTACCAGCGAGCTGTGTTAGTCTTTTGCTCGTTTCCTCACTATTACTACTGATCCTTTAAAGTATTTAATATATTTGTTGGAATTACTAAAAGTGCTTATCAAAAGCAAGAACGAAAATTTAGCGTCGTCTCCTGGTAGTGTCCATATTTACATAATACATAACGCATAATAGTAATTACAATTACAATTAGATACAAGAAAGGCAGTTCTAGTTTTTTCTGTTTTATCTTGCCTAAATCAGCAAGAGTATTAAAATATCATATACTTACGTAATAACACAGGAAATCATGCCAACTTCAGATACGGACACGTGTTCCGAAATTATTATTCCTCACCAGCGTAGCGTGGCATAAGGAATATAATTTAGATCAAATAGATCTGGATAATCAACAAACATAGGAGCAAGGCACAGTACAATGCGAAGCAATAATGCGAGATCAATACAAAACAATAAAAGAAATCACCAACTACTCCAAAAATAACGAGTAGGTATCAATGGACACGTGTCTTGAAATTAATATTCCTCATCAGCATAGTATCACACATTTTTTTGGCATGGCCATCTTTCCCTCTAATTTGATATAAGTAATATAATTTAACAGAAAAAGTAATTTTATTGCCAAAGCTACTGCCATAGAATTTAATATTTGTCAACAGGTCATAATTGTTTTATTTAATAAATAAATGTAGGAAATAACATCACATAAATATTATACATATACGAGTATAAGTACATATTGTATAGTTGCTATATTATCAATCGTCTAGACTAGACACAATGTTATTATTGTTGTTGACGAATTTTACTTGAAATAATGGGATATTATGGATCAATTGAGAGTTACATTGGGGTCATGATAGGTCATTTGATGATTACGTCAATTTGAGGTACACCAGGGTCATATATTATAAAAATCATGGAAGGGTCAGTTAGAAGTTAAATTATGTATGGTGACCTTGTAAGCGACGCACAAAAATTCATTGAGGTTAGTTGACGGAGTCAGAGCTAGTTCAAGGTCATGTAGGGGGTTGCGTAGAGGTCATTTACACTGACGATCAATTGAAGTGACCCAAGAAAAATTTGCATCAACTTCCAACTCATATATCTTTTGATACAAGAATCGCAGAGCCATAAATCTTTTTAGGTATTATAGATATACGCCTCAAGAATATGTGACACATTTTGCTTGTCCTTGTCTCGTTTATTTTTGGAGATACGGTGATGAACGTTGAGCTATGTTTTTCTGCCAAAGTTTAAGGTCGTGCATGGAGTGTCCCAAACTGTTTTCGCATATCACAATATAGTCATTTTGTACCCTCATTCATTGCGTTCATTTTCATTTTGGAATTTTTGAAAAATTTGTCTTCAAAAATTTAAAAAATAATTTGAATTCAAATATTTTGAAAAAAATTTCAATTGAAAAATGTAAATAAAAAAATTTAATTGAAAAAAATGTCAAAAAACTTTCATTTCAAGAATTTTGAAAGAAATTCAATTTAAAAAATTTTGAATAAATTTTGAATTGGAAAATAAAAAAAAAAATTTGAATTGAAAAATTTTGAAAAAAATAAAAAAAATTTTTAATTTTAACAATTTCGAAATAAAATTTGGATTCAAAAATTTCGGAAATGATTTGAATTCAAAAATTTTAAAAATAATTGTATTTTCACGTCAAAAATTTTGATTTTTAAAAATTCCGAAAAAAATTTTGTGAAAAATTTGACAAAATTTGAATCTAAAAATTAATTCCACTGCCTACGTAAGTGACTACACATACTGTGTCAGCGGGAAAACCCCGTATTTTTTTCATGAAATTATGTAAAATTAAATTCTCTTTTTTTCTAGTGCGGCGTTGCAGGGGTTAAATTTAAAAAAATTAAAATTTAAAATATATAAGAATTTTCAGTAAAAATTGCCTTCAACTTAGCCATGATTTGAAACAATTATCAATGTCAGTCATTCTATTATGTCAAAAATACCAGCACGTTTAAATTACACCCACGAAGACTTTTTAAATGTGTTTATTATTTAATATGGAAAAATTCATTTAAGAAAATCGCCAATATTTAAAAGAATTGAAACTTTAACCCCTACTAGAAAAAACAGAATTTAATTTTACATAAAAAGTTTTTAAGGTTTGAATTTGACAAAATGTAACGTAAAAAATGGATCACTTTGTATAATATGATGGAACTTATTTTCAATGCAAATCTTAGTTCACCTTGTGTTCTTTCTACGTACCTACCAAAAAGCAAACGAGAACCTCCTAAACGAAGAAAGCTATGTCAATGCTATAACGGTTCTTGCAAACCATTGCACCTGTCATTTTTTTCATGAAACGTCAAATATCTCCGAATCTACTGGGTTTAGGTACAGGGTATCCTTTTTTTTTTGTTTCAACTTTTTTACTGCAATAGTCAATTTTACTTTCTCAAAATTGCGTTTGGTTTTATTTTATTATTTATCTTTTATTTTTTGGAAACAACACATTATTTTGTGTGAGACAGCATAAAATTGGAAAAATTTCTTGCAATATCAATAATTTCTGAACAAAGCGATTGCTGTTTAAACAAAATAAAACACGTCAATGCTTATCAGTTATCAATGATCCACCATTTTATGGAAATGTACAAAAAAAACAACCTCTCCTCGCCTCTTTACTGTGGTCAGGGATTTACATTTTGTTTTTTTAAACAGGTGGCTCGAGCTTAGAGAAGAAGTAGTAGATTGGTCGGCCCCATCACCTGATTACAGATAAATAAATAACTGTGGTATCCGTTGATTCATCATTCTGGTTATTAATATGCATGTAATAATTAGTGGTTGTATTTGAGCAACTGAACGAGGGAACAAAACCAAAAATAGATTTTTCTTCAAATTTTCCTTATGCAACCTCATGAAAATTTTCATGAAGAAAGTGTTGTTTCCAAAAAAAAATATTTTAAAAATACCTTTTTAAAAAAGTATTGACTGCCACGGCGACTAAATTATAGCAGAGGAAAACAATCCAAAGTCACCAGAGTATATAAAAAATTTAACCACAAACAATTTTTATTTGTAGATAATGTTTTTCCATTAAAAAGATTATTACAGGCATTATTCCATACTTATGATGAACTCTGTATTTGTTACATGTTATGTTATAAACTGCGATCAAATTTAAATAAAAAATTTTATACAATTTTTCATTTTATTTAACGAATGTATATTTATAATACAGTGTGTAATTATTGAAAAAGGCCAGCGAAGAAGAATCCCCTGTTTTATTGGTTCATAAGTACCTAAATGGTAAATAATCGTTTATATTTAAAAAATGTGAAATATAATCAATAACCTACTTAGTGAAAAACATGCAGTCTAGTTGTCTGATTGTGCAAATTTCTAATAAAGGAAATAATCTGTTACAAAAAAAGATAAGATATTGCTACTGTTTCATTTGACGATTATTAAAAAACAAGTTTCAACATGATGAAGGACACATATTATCGACCATATCAAATAAAATATTTGCTCTGGCATTTAGATAAAAAATAGCCAATCATTATTAATCATCTCATTATTTATTCAATACGTATATTGATTTGCACAATACCAGCAAATCAGAAGATATGTTAATGTTTACTTATAAATTAGGTACCTATATTATTTATTTTTATCGTGACTTTTACAATTCCTATCAAAAGTATATCGGATTTACGACATTAAATTATAAGTGCGAGTCAAAGCAGAGGCGCATCCACGGGAGGGGGAAGGATACAATTTCGACTAAAAGATTACAGTAGATAAATAAGGTGAAATTCATATTGTACACACTAAACCACTGATTTATTAACTCTCTAATTACTTAAAATAATTAGTCTCTTAAACTACGAGTATAACACTAATTACTACTTACTACTTTTAACCACTATTATACGCCTATATTTTTTTTGCAAACAACAAAAATTTGTCAGAGCACTCAAAATAATTGATAAAATATAAGTAAATATTTCTCCGTTAAAATATCTATCAAATGATTTTTAAATAACCAGTGAATACCGGTGACTGTATTTGAGAGTTTGCAAATTTATAATTATACACTGGGGACGTAAATGCATCATTAGGGAAACGTTTGTTATTATGAGTAATGATATTAATACATCATAAACATAATAGGCTTGAAAGTTCGTTTTGTTGCCGTCTTTCATGAATATGTCCAAGCACAACTTTATATAAACACGCTTTTATGTTTATGTGCTTATTTATATATTTAAAAGTGTTTTAATTGTGTGTAACCGATTTTCAAGATGGGGCAGAAAACTCATCAAAATATACTTTCTAGAGTAATTAATAGTCCAGTAATTTTAAACGTTCTACCTTGCATCAAATGGGGTAGTTATGATGTTTTGATATTTTGCATAATTAGGGCCTAATGATAAATAAAGTTTTCGACCTCGGCAGACCTCCGGAACTTTGTCAAAAATCCAAAAAACAGCGAAATTTTCGACATTTTTTTAGTTTTTTTCAATTTTCACAAAGAGTTAATTTTTCGGAAATTCTATACTATTTTAAAGTAAACTAATTTGCTACAATTTAAGTCTAGAACGGTCTTTCTGTTCGAGATACAGCTGTAATAAGTTCCCAAATTTATCATTAATATAGTCCACCTTACAAAAGTATAGAGTGGTCTTTGCTGAAAAATTAGTCCTTCGGTGTCAAAATTGAAAAAAAAACTGAAAATAGGTCGAAAATGTTGTTTTTTGGATTTTCGCCAAAGATCCAGTGGTCTGCCGAGGTCGAAAACTTGGATTTATCATTAGGCCTTAATCATATACAACATAGCAAAAAATCATAACTACCCCATTTGGTGCAAGGTAGCCCCAATTTTAGGTGACAAAATTACTGGATTATAAGGAAACCGTCAACATGCAACTGTTGCAGGATCTTGATTGGCAAATATATTGACTGATTGATCGATTAATTGTTTATATTACACATAAATAAAACTAAACAATAGAGATATGAAAAATCCAAATTGTAACTTTAGATAAATTCAAAACACTTGGTAAAACCAGAACCAGAAATAAGTGTCTATGGCCTCCGTGAAAACAAATTTGTCTTCGTTTTTGAATATTCTTGCCATGTATGGGATTCTGCATCAAGTTCTCCGAAAATCTCGGATTCAGTTTAAATTCATTACCAATTGGTGAAACTGCTCTTATGAGATAACTTACTTGTTTGGACCACCGTCGAATGCTGAAAATATCATTAACCTTTTTTGTGATTTTCATAAAAATTCCCAACAGAAATTCTCTCTCAACGAACAACACAGATACTAAATTCAATAAATTCTTTGGTCAGTTATGGTCTTTGGTATTTAAGATCAAGGTGAACTCTTCCAGTCCTCATACATTCATGGAACCTGTGGTGAATAGGGCTGCACTTGTGAAGGAGCAAAATTTGAGAAAAGAAGGAAACAGATCGAAAAACCAAAGTTGAAAAATAAAAAATATCTTTAAAACGTGTAGTGTAGTTTTTATGTTATTCCAACCATTTCAATTAGCAAAATATGCTTGAACTACATATTTTCGTTATTTGAAACTATTACATAGGTATTTTGTTTCTTTAATTGGTTTGACACCAATAAAGTTAATACCATCAAATTTGTGGTTCCAACAATCTCCATTTAAAACCGAAGTACCTAATTATTGAATCTAGGTAACACGTTTACGTTATTTATTCTTAAATTTGTTTCTATATAGTTAAAATTTTATCCAGTTTGATATACCTACGTCTAACTTCATCAAGTATGATTATGACAAAGAGTTTTACCGTACGTGATAAACGCAATTTAATTCGAGCAAATCGATAAAATTGAATCGCAATATCCTTACGAAATCTTTCAAAAATTTCGGCAATGTCTTTGTTCCCTGTTCTTTGTTCGTGCTCCCGCCACCTGTTTTTAAAATGCGTTTGTTCGCGTTATCAACTGCGTCGTAAAAAAAATGATAATAGAATCACACTATTATTAACATAGATAATGACCTCATGGTCGTTCAAAGTAAAACTCCAAGATGAGCTGTAATTAAGTTTGAATATCTCAACCCCAAATTCTTTGTTTCGATAGTAAAATCATTGTACTGGATGATTTCTGAACACATGCCGAAACTGCAACAGGAATTCATCGACTTATTTTAAGAAAAAAGTCAACGTAAACATAATATGCCTCATTTTGATTTTCAATTTTCAAAAAAATATATTTTTTTATATTTTAAAAATTCAATACTGGTTATAATAATTTAATGTCAAAAAGTGAAACAATGTAAAGCAAAACTTGACAAGAAATTTATGGTTCTTGCAGTTTTGATTTTGAAACAGTTTTGATACTAAAGAAGAAAAAGAAGAAGAAGAAGACGACGAAGAAGACGAAGAAGACGAAGAAGACGAAGAAGACGAAGAAGACAATGAAGACAACGAAGACAACGAAGAAGAAGAAGAATAAGAAGAAGACGAAGAAGACAAAGAAGAAGAATTAGAAGAATTTTTTGGAAAAATTTAAAGTACTGTATCTCAAAAACGAAGGAATTTAAGAAAAATCTTCATATACCTAGACGTTTTTCATGAAATAAATATTTTTTTCAACATTTCTATTTTTCTCTAAACTAAACGATCAACCCTAAACATTTTGAAGAGTTCGAGTAGAACGTTAAAGAGCTAATTGTTACGTCAATTTTATTTTAAGTAGTTATTGAAAATGTTTCGATTATTAGGTGATCAAATTGATCCACCATTATATGTTGGCATTGTCATCCTCCAAAGTTTTGAATAACGTGGCCTAACCCAGTATCGTGTATTCTGCCAATTTGTGTACCTGAAAATCTTCTAACTTACTACGACGATTGTTGTAGATGGTGGCACTTGATCTAACTTCATGAAAAAATCCAACGGATTTAAATCGAGAGACCTAGGAATCTATTCCTTAGGTTCCCTTTTTCGTATGCTTGTTCGAAAATATTTCCATTTAGATTCAGATCAGGTAGGAGAATTCTATCGATACAGAAGAATTAGTTTGTAGGGATCGTGTATGTTTTTATCTAACTCAAATCACGTTTTTTGAGAGGGGTGAAGAGGTGAGGCGGAAGAAATGAAAAAAATAGTTACAGATATCAATTTGTTACCAAATTATCTGCTTAGCAATTAATATTAAGCTTGTGAACTTTTTGCAACAAACAAGGATATAGGTACTAATGCAGATACAAAGACAAAGAAATGTCAACAATATAATTATGCAGTTTCGTAGAATTCTAAGTTATCCTTATTTTTTGAATGGGTCACCATATTTTTACGACAATATTTACATTTTATTATCACGTCTAATTATTACCTTTAAACGTTTCCTAATAACAATCGCCCGTTTTTTACGTACGACCTGATACACTTTCGGATAATGATTCCTATGATTGGGTTAATTATTACATTGGACGAGCGATAAAACGCTACACAATACGAAGGTAACGTTGAATTCCAGGAAAAAAAGACTCCATGCCCGCCTATACTTAAAATTTTACATACAATAGCGGAAATTACAGGTTACAGTATAATTTTTTTAGACCTTGGTGATAGCAATATCAATTAGATATATTGTTTTAGCAAAGGAGAATGACTTAATTGTAGGTTTGTGATTTAATTTACATTTGAAATGAGTCATTACGTAATTTCACCCAGAATTCTATTCAATTGTTGATATATGTATCTTGTCAGGTGTTCGCCGAATCGTGTTTTTTATAACAAAAGAAGCTTGTTCCTAAAAGAAATATATAAAAGGTAATGTGTACAAGAACTGTTAAGATGAGAGCTGCCCGGAAAACAAAAAAGTGGATTGGAGAAGGATTTTTTTCATATTTCGTCATACAATTTAAACGAATAAAGGAATAACGTTATTAAAAAAACAAGCCACTGATATTGTTTCCCAGTTCAGTTGTGCTTGTAGGTATCAAATTCTTTGGTATCTTGATTAATGAGCATTTCATACGAAATTTTTGCCAGAAACGTAATTATTTTTGTTCGTCCTATCTAAAACCAAATCTAATTTAACATTTGAAAAAATTAAAAATATAATTGTTTAATATTTATTTATGATATTGTTATAGTAGACAATGACAGTTGAGATAAAAATGAAGAATTTCTGCGCATTTTAAGCAGGATTATCGTTAATTATACAAGATTAAAAAGCAGATCAAATCGCTATAAAGTTCAATGTTGTTAAACAATTAATTTATTCTCCTATCTTATTTTAATACGCATTTTAATAATTCTTTAGCAATCTACGCATATAATATTGGGTGATACGATTATCCTGGTTAAACTTTTTCTGCAAAACACTTGGTTGGTTTCCTTATAAGCTAGGTGGAATTACCTCTCCTAAACTAAATAGTTTTGATGCAACAAGAACAGTTATTGAACTCACTCCCCAATTGCTGTTTGTTTGCCAAAAACATAATTATGTCAAAGCATTTTCTTAGTCTCCAAATATATATAAAATGACATTACGAACAAGATAGTAATTTTATATTTGGGATATCTCCATTTTCATTTTATTACTTTCGAGCCAATATATGCTACACCAGGTATATATTTTTCTTAAAATAAGTAGGTATTAGAAATTTTTATAATTAATTATCTGTTGAGGTGTAAGTACAAGTAAACAACTGTCGAGTGATTCGTGCGTTACTCGAGGCCCAAAAAGGGTGTTGTCTAAATACGTGCATCATTGTATACATTTAACATCACAATTGTTTAAAACAAAAACATAAACAGACAATATACAAATCATTTAGCAAATATTGATTTTGATAAAAATCGATTTTATATTTCTTTGTCTTTATTTTTTGATGTGATGATAACGCTTGTGATATTTTTCCTTCAACCCTCCACAGTACTGACCTATTTCTATTGATATGTTAAAAACTAATAGTTCCAACTGTATTGGAAAATTGTCAAGAATTTTTACAATTTGGGTCCATTTTATGTAAACTGCAGTAGTTGTCAAACACTAAAATGCTATGCTTTCACCTACTCAGCTGGTGTCGTCCAGGGATGATTAAAGCTGGGTGTATATTGTTTCTGTTTAGTAGACATTTTATCGTCTTAAATTGATTTCTTAAATTATTTCTAGCTGCTTAAATCGAAGTAATTTAAGTATAAATAAAATTGATTTTTGGAAACATAGGTACCATTTAAGATATTTTTAACCACCTGTCAAACAATTCTAAGAAGGAATCTGTATTTTGTTCTTTTTTTTATGTACAAAGAAAATCACTCTGCAAATGGTTTCTTCCCAATGATTATTGAACAATAATTTAAACACTAATATTCTAGACATTCCTCCTCTTGGTGGTTATGCGAAAAGTCCGATAATGACAATTTGATGCGCAGAAGTTCCTCACAACTATATTGAAATGCCCGTACGTCCCTTCAAGGTCGATATCTGGGTGGAAAATATGGTGGAAATAATTTCAATTTCTTAAATTTCAATTAGTTGCCGAATTAAATAACTTCTAAATCATCAGCAAAAGTCGAGATAGCGTCGTTGGTATTTAAAATTAACAACTCGTTTATGTACATGAAGAAAAGTATGGGCACAAGATTTTGCCTTGAGGGATACCGAATTAGAATAACTTCTATTTGTACGTACAATATACCTACGACTTTCAATGCCAAACAGGAATATCTGAGTCGACAAATACACATAATGACCTTAATGTGGTTTTTCTTAGCTCTCTTTAAACTAAAACTGTTTTTTTCCTAATACTAAGGATGTTTAGATAAAGATGTTATTCATGTTTTCATCACTTTTTCTGCTAGAGTAGAAATATATTGGCCATTTACATTGCTTTTTAGGATTCTCTCAATGTATATTAACTAATTTGGTCCCTACTGGATGACTTGTTTGTCTTGAGTTTCCTGACAATGAAAATATGAAATGTTCTAAATTTTTATTATAAACACTGGCTCTTAAGTTAAAAATATAATGTATTTTGGAATTTGCCAAATTCATTAAACAAGGCTTGTCAAGTCTTGCTGTTTAAAGGCTTTTTTGTAGAAACTAAGACTTTGCTTCATAAAAAATCCACAAGATAATCAAAATGTCAAGAATCAAAATATATAACGCGGAAGAGACCCCAATAACTCTTCCACAAATCATCTTCGTGATAGTCTTAGAACCAAAACAAAACTTATACTTAATTGTTTTAAATTACGAGGCTTAGCTTTAGTTGAGAAACCGCCATTGATTGAAAAGCTTTTGCAGAGCTGATAATTTGTAGAATAGCTTTCGAGTTTTCTTTTTTTTCTTTCGAATATTTTGAACGGTTAACGTTTGGACCATCTAGTCGTGGTGAAGCATCCGAAGCGAAGTGAGCTCCATTGGCCTGAGGTTGTCTGTTTATACTCTTGGCAAGAGGCGTGGCTTCGTTCCGATGTCGCTGCGTAGTGGGTAATGCGCACGATTGCCATATCATTGGCGTCACTCTTGGCAAGAGGTAAGGCTTCGTTGCGTGGTGGGCAATGCGTACTATTAATTGCCGTATCATTGGCGTTACTTAATTTAATCTGATTCTGTTTTATAGTGATTATTGAACTTGATTTCTAGCAAGTATAAATTCATTAGCAATATCTTGTCAAATTTAAAATTTTATTTTTTTACCGTATCATCAAACTACCAGTGGTATTTGCATCAGTTCGTTGGCTTGCAATATATAGTAGGGCCAAAAAGAGTAGTCAGTAGATCACTTCAATCAATTTCAGTCAATTTTTATTAAATCAGTCTGCAGAGGTCTTAAAGCTTAAGCCATCGGAAAGTTTTCTTTAAATTTTTGCTTTCTAACGTAGTGATCTGTCGATTTTTGCCCCTGATTTTTTAAAAATGTCCGAAAGATTTGATTTTTCGTCAAAATTTTTGAAAAGTTACTGGCAAAAATCGAAAATCTAGCCCGACAATAAAAAAAGAAGATTAAAAAATTGGCCGTGATTACTTAGGAAATGTAAGTGATATTCACACAAAAAAGAGACGTTTTTTAATGAAAATATAACTTTTTTTTTAAATCAGTCTGCAGGTCTTAATACTTAAGCAATTGAAAAGCCTTTTTTGAAATATTCGCTTTTTAATTGCCTATCGATAGATTTTCAATTTTTGCACTTAATTTTTCAAAAATTTTCTAAGAAATTTGAAAATTCTTGAAAAGTTACGGGCAAAAATCGAAAATCTATCTTGACAAATCAAGGCAATCGAAAATCGAGGAATTTAAAAAAAAATTTGTCGTGATTACTTAAGAAATAGACCGTATTTATAAAAGTGATGTTTATACAAAAAAGACGTTTTTTGATGAAAATTTTGAAAAATTAGGGGCAAAAATCGAAAATATACCTCGACAGATTAATCCGAAAATGAAGACTTCAAAAAAAAAATTGTCTTGATTACGTAAGAAATACGGTTTGTAAAGTGATGTTTACACAAAAGAAGACGTTTTTTGACGAAAATACAAACTTCTTTGGGAAATTTTGAAAAATTAGGGGCAAAAATAAAAAATCTACCTCGATAGATTGAAATCACTTTAGAAATATCAACAGAGAGAATATCACTTTAGAATTATCAACAGAGGCCTCTCTTCAAATTAATGACAGAAGTTTTCACCTATTTTTGAAAATAACAGCTTTTTAATAATGAACTTTTCTGTTCTATAAGTAATTTATAACCAAAAATAGAAGGTTTTAACATACCTATATGCACTGGATCATTTTTACTTTAGTCCCAGGAACCAGCCCAGGAGGTATATCGGTGTATTTTCAAAACACCCAGTATATTAAATAATACTCTGATTAATTATTAATTCAGTATTGGGCACTTATTACAGCAAACTTATTTATTTATTTAAGATATTTCATTACCCCGCAAGTACGCCCGTGGGTGCTCATCAAACGTATAAATTGTTTGTAATTTTCCGCAGTGCCGAGACTGCGTGACTCCAACGTCGGTTGTTAAAGTATTTATCAGACGGTAAAATGTTTGTATGTTTTATCTAATCATACTGTATTTTGTTCTCTCTATTTTTATAGACTTTTAATGAGTAATAATTGTGAATAATAATTAACTCCGTCGTTTCCATCGGCTCACAACAACCAGTTTATTTACATTTTTAATGCAAATGCAGACGGAAACCTGAGTAGCAGTTGTAGTAGTGTAACAGCTCTATTAAATAAATTTGATAATTCTGTTTAGATACGTTTTATCTACTTTTATGTACGTGGCGCGATTTTCATAATTGCGTAGTTTGCGATTTATTGCAACAAAGACAACGATCTGATTAGTTCTAACGTTAAACTAATTTCATGTTCTTAGAACAGATGTGCTGGAAGTGGCAAAAAATTTGTATTTAAAAATTGTCAAATCCATCAATAGTAATAATAAGGCTTAGTATCCTTATTAATTTATCCCAAATCACCAACCTCGAGGTTCGATATCGATTCCAATCGTAGACCCTTGAGAAATGTCCTTATATAATAAATATACGTACAGGGTCTTTAATTTACGATTCTACATTCTACAGCTCACAACTGAAACTGGTCGAAATCTGTAAAAATGTTTTTCTATATTACCAATACTTTCTAGTCGTGGTTATAGTGTATTAAATTCCTCTTTGTACATCTCTGACATGAGCTGCCCTTACAAAAAATAATCTAGAGGTGTAAAATCTGGAAACAGTGATCAATTAGATGTTGCAGTTTTTAATCCGAATTTGATTAATTTTAAATTGAAATAACTGCAGCGCACTTATTGGGGCAGTGTCCAAGGTTCATAGAAACAATAAACTTGTCCTGTTATGCCTCAGTCCTCTAGCTTTGATCACAAAATATTTCTTAGATCTCATAACAAGTTTCCTTTTATATCTGAAATGAATCATTTAGCATATTAATTTCGTCTGGAATCATTGAATTTTTATGCAAATCAGATTTGCTTCAGGTGCCCTTTAGATGCCATTTAAATTACAAAGCGGTGTTTTTGACGAAATATTTTCGTCTGACATGTAATTCGATACCATCTGAGACGCTATAGGATCTGTTTGTTCGACTTATTCAGGCAGAAAATAGACAATTCATTTTTTGTGTGTCTGCTGTTTAACATAATTATAGGAAGTTTTCGTGATCCAAAAAATAAAAAGTGGATAGAACCGTATTTAAACATTTCGCAATGTTGCTTAGTGTTGCTGTTTTATTGTTTTATTTCTCAAGATATATGTTAACACTTTTATATTTAATTTATGTGGTATTTATTTTGTTTGAATGTAGATTGCCTTATTTGGAGTCTAAGAGCATATACATATTCATGTATATGCTCTTAGTATTAGGAACTAATTATTATTTACTTACTGATTCCCATAAGTGTAGGAGAGTATTTAAAACCAGCATGTATTTGTTCGTCATCTTCAACTGAAGGAACTAGTGTCATATCTTGAACCTTTTTAAATTATTCATTACTCTGAATTGAATAAAATATTTTTAATGTTGTATTAGGTGTAGATCCCCAAATGTGCGAACAATCGTATCTCTGCCTCATAATGTAGAACATATCTGTGCCTGATATAGCAGCAATAGAATCTGATGGAACAAAATTGATTTGCACTCCAAAACAGTGGATCAAAAGAAGCAACAGAGAAGAAAATCTAATTAGAAGATATTTCACAGCAAAAATCAAAGATCTCCTTAAATTACACAAAGAAAAAATTAGTCCTTACGGAAAGAAGGCTGAATCTTCGGATACAGAAAATTGGATTCTTCAAAAAATCCTGTACAATATTGAGGAATGAGACAATTTTTATACGGTAACTAAAGACAGATAATGAGAAAATTGCTAATCAAAACACACCTAATTTTGCATATGGATGTAAAGCTTCAACTTCTGCAAAATGTTTTAATAATTGTTGTTATGGCAAAATTAAAGCAGAACCTCAGCGAACGTACGATTTGAATAGAAAATTGAACACATCCTACCAAACTTTTACACCTTACAAACTCGAATATAAAAGCCAAAATTACTGTTACGGAAAACCCCATTGTAACATAAACAGGACAGCAAGCCATTAATAAAATTGACAAGTGTTTACAATTCGGTATTGCTGGAGAATTATTTTTATATAACTTATTCATTTTGAAACAGTCCCTTATATATCCTCCGAGCTGAATACACAAATTAATATTTCCTACCTTATTACTCTCTCCATTGTACATTGGACACTTTCAAAAGTTGTCAGACCTTGGCTGTTTTCTGCAAGTCACCCTATTACTTTAAACACCTGTAGCTCCTACAGGAAGTGTTGGATAATCGAAATATTCAATTTAAAATACTAATTTTCCAAATTAGTTTTATTGATTTAACGACAACTGCTGCAGGTAAGGTACGGGGTGTTTCGATTGGAGTGATCCTATAGGTCCTACTTGTATCATATGACTAAATTACGTATCAGTAGCAAACAGTACTTACAAAAGCTACAAAAAGTTAATATCACAGATTATTCTAATGCAATATTTGTACCAGATATATTTTTTATAAAGTTGGAGAACAAAACAAAAACGAATCTGTCTGAGATATGAAATTAGGATCCAACGTGACTCAGATATTTTACATTTTCTACATGGTAAATTGTTTAATTACAAAGTGATAAGGGAGAAAAAAGAGAAAAAGTAGCAGGAACAGCAACGCCAAGAAAAAAGTAGAGCAGGTACGACGACGACAAGAAGAATTGAGAAAAATTTTGGCAGATCAGGAGAAGAAACACCAAGATGAAAAAAAAAGAACAAGAAACGAAACGACAAGCAGAAAAGGAAGAATTGAGAGAAATGATGGAAAAAACGTTACAAGGAAAGAGGAAGAAAAGACACGTCAGGAGGAATTAGAAGAATTAAGAACACTCAATGGTTGCAGGAGAAAATGTCTTTCTTTACTTCTGTTTGGTTTTCACTTCTACCCAACCATTCTACTAATAGTTTAAGAATTGACCAACCAGCGGTTTAAAGCGCATCAGTCTTGAATCACACACGTTATTTCTGTGTTCCTCATGAATTGAATTATTATTGTGAATGAGTCATTAAACATACGTGGATTGATATTATTCTTTAATCTTGCAAAACGGTTAATTTAATTCCAAATCATACTGACGATCGAGTCAGATGAGGACACTGCAGAGGAGTACAACATACCTCCTGATAATTTACTCGAAATCAACTGAAATTTTTGTCGCAAATTCACGTAAATCAAGATATGTCAATAAGAAGAAGGAAAGACAACCTCCATAAAAAAATCAATGATTTTATCATTGGATTGGATGGTGACATCTAAAATGAACTAATGGACCAATTTGAGAAATGAAAACTTTCACTGGAATCCTCATGTTTGGTGAAGTGTTTTCTATCATAGGAAAAAAGATGTATTACGAAAAATATAAAGGTATCCATAATATTCTGGTTTATCGTGTTCCTGGTGTTTGCGTCACACGAATGGTTCCAGCCCTCTCCCAAAATAAAAATACTATAGATTTCCTTTCTGTTTTTTTGTGGCATCTTTCACTTTTCTTTCTGTTCTAAATAAATTTAAAGATAGATTTAAGTTTTAAGTCAAAAATTGGGAATTTTGTTAGAAACTAAATCTGGCAATATTAAGTATTTTTGACAGAATTTGTAGAGCAAAAAATTGCAGAAATCGTTTAGTTTACCTATTAACCCGCCGGGGTTCTCACTTGTTTGTTTTAGAATCAATGGTGATTTGTAAAGTAAGTTTACAAACTTTGACGATGGATGAAGATGCTGGAAATATATTAGGACAGGAGGAAAAACAAACGCTCTTGGACGATGAAGTTTTCTTGAACACAAATAGAGCCAGAAATACTTATGGAGCCGGTGGTCAACTAGATTTTAAAATTAGAAGGGAATCGAGGGCACAATAAATTTATCCTTTAGAGCATTCCATGAAATTCAGGAAAGCATTGAAAAACATTTATCCCTCTCACTACATAAATTTAAAGAAAGAAAGCGCGGTATTATGCTCTCGAATCCATCCATAAATCAACTTGTCTGTTAGATCCAAAAACCCAAGGCAGATATTTAAGTTCCAAAGAACAACTTGATGCCATAGAATACATTGTCAATTTTGTAAAAAGCGTTTCTCAGATATCATTCCAATTGACAATGAACAGTTACTACTTGAAATTGCCCAATAGTCCAATGCAGAGCTCATAAAGGTATTTGGATAAAAGATTTTATCTGGGCTTCAGCGCAAAAAGAAAATATTAGGCCTAGTGTATGTTGGAAGGGATTATTAATTTGTTAAAGCAGTCAACTAGCAAATATAGCAGTTAAAATTGTATTAGTTTCGGCTACCTTAGCATCTACTGAAAGATCTCTTTCCACCTTTTCGAACATTGTCACTAAGAAACGAAGCTGACCAAGCTTTGTGCGATAAAATTAAAATTGAAGAAATTAAAAAAATACGGCTGACTGCCCCGCCTTGCCTGTCTCTTTTGGAAGAAGAAATTTAGGGTTTCTTCTTTAAAATTAAAAGAATTAAGAAATATTAAGCTGACAGCTCTGTGGGGCTGTCATTTCGTTTAGTTAGGTGAATTACAGGACTTTTGGAAAAATTAGTCCGGGCTAGAGAGAAATTTAGGGTTTCTTCTTTAACATTGAGAGAATTGAGAAAAATAAAGCTGACAGCCCCAACCCGTCTTTTTTGAGAGAAGAAATTTAGGGTTTCTTCTTTAAAATTGAAGAAATTAAAAAAATAAAGCTTACATCCCCGCCTGTCTCTTTTGAAGGAAGAAATTTAGGGTTTCTTCATTAAAATTGAAAAGAAAAATAAAGCTGACAGCTCAAGCGGGGCTGTATTTTTTGAGAGATGAGATTTAGGGTTTCTTCCTTAAAATTGAATTTAAAAAATTTAAAAATTAAGCAGACAGCCCCGCCTGTCTTTTTTGGAAGAAGAAATTTAGGGCTTTTTTATTTAAAATTGAAAAGATTAACAAAACAAAACTGGCAGCCCTGCGGGGCTGTCTTTTTCGATTAGTTAAGCGAATAGCGGGTTTTTTGGAAAATGTTTTCTTCTAGAAAGTCCGACAAAGCTTCGGGCTAGAGAGATATAAAGAAAATTTAGAGTTTCTTCTTTAATATTGAAAGAATTGAGAAAAATAAAGCTGACAATTCCTGCGGGGCTGTCTTTTTTGAGAGAAGAAATTTAGAGTTTCTTCTTTAAAACTGAAGAAATTAAAAAAATAAAGCTGACGGCCCCACCTGTCTCTTTTGAAAGAATAAATTTAGGGTTGCTTCTTAAAAATTGAAAAAAATTAGAAAAATAAAGCGGACAGCCCTTTGACGCTGTCTTTTTCGAGTAGTTGCGTAAATCGCGGGTTTTTTGGACAAAAGATTTTATCTGAGCTTCTGCGCAAAATGAAAATATAAGGCCTAATGTATGTTGGAAGGGGAATTGGTCAAAGCAGTCAATTATCAAATATAGCAGTTAAAATTGTATCAGTTCCAGCTACCTTAGCATCTACTAAAAGATCTCTTTCCACCTTTTCGACCATTATCACTAAGAAACGAAGCTGACCAAACTTGTGCGATAAAATTAACCTACATTACGCATTACTAGCGTACAAAAATGAGAAATGTTAAACCAGGTTTAAATGTTATAATCGCTTGATTCCTGATACTGTGACTGAGCCTATTGAACTCACTAATGATAATCATTTATCTGCGCCGATGTCAGAAGAACCAGGAAACCATTTAAGCCTTTTGAGTCCCCGAGTAGGTACTTGAATGTCGTGTGAGACAGAAACATCTTCGGAATCTTCGGATAATGAAGATATTCATATTCTATATCAAGGCACTGACTATGACGAGGTTGACGAGGATACTAGTTCCCGAAATGGAGGATTAGGTGATTATTGTCCAAGAATACTTTTATTTTATTGTCTTTCCTAAAAATATATTTCTTCATTGTATTTTCTGAAGAAATTGTTTATTTATTGTTTTTGCTGAAAATTTCACGCCAACATAATATGTTAACAAATAAAATAGGAGCATTTCTTAACGTTGCCATGACAACCTATGTATTTATTTGGAAATTTTCTCCTGCTGGGGTACCCTAGAAGGTATTACAGTGTCACTTTTTTGACAGTTGCATATAAAAACATAAAACTTCAAATACTATTTCCGAACTAATAACTGCCACTGGACCGTCATTCTGGCAAGAAATCCAAGGTCCAACTTGGAACTGCATCGCGAATCGCATGGTCTTGCTGCGATTTTCGGAGCAGGAAAGCGAACGAAATGTAGCGATTTTGACGTCTATCGTAAAATATGACAGTTTCTAATTTTTTAATCTAATCTGTCATTTATTTTTTCATTTGATTTAGGTATTATGACATTTTCTTACCGAATACCACAAGTACTTGAATTATTCCTGGAAATTTTTTCTTAGTCACGAATATTTTAAGAAAATTATCCCTCGTTTTCGACTCGATAATTTTCAAAATATTCGTGACCTCGAAAAAATTTCTGGAAATAATTTAAGCACTACTAGTAATATTGCCAGTGAAAGTATTTATTTATTTTTTTCATGAAAATATTATTTAACTTCCATTTTTCAATCAAATGTATTTTTGTTGCAAATCTAATTTTTAAGGTTAGTTTCCTGATTTCGATTTTCTATTTATTTTCATATTTCTTTAAACAATTTGTTGATATTGAGAAAAAGATTTCATGGAAATTATTTCTGGTCAATGCTTAAGTTACTCAAAAAATGTAAAAATAGAAACTTCCGTAGTCAATGCCTGATTATGAAGTTTAATAAGAACGTTTTTGAAATAATTTTGGGGTTAAATCAACTCATTGTATTATCAGAATAAGTGGTTAAGAGAAGGAATTATGGTCTTTGATCCCAAATGACTTTTATTTCGAAAGGGGCAATACAAATTCTGTCGGCATCTTTTTTCATTTGAATTGTCGTTTTATTAAACTAAAAAACAATTCAGATATCGGAAGAGATATGTTGAAAAGGTGCAGCTTCACGAGTGACTGATGGAAGTTATATTACATACTATATAATTCGTAAACTACTTATTTAGGTATTAGAAATCAGAAAAACAGTGCTTTATTTGCGTCAATTATTATTTATTTGATAACCGTGTATCAATACGGTTTGACAATAATTAAATCAACCGCGTTAGCCATTTCCCTTGGTATAATTTAAAAAATCATAAATTACGATTTTGCTCTTATTATCCTGTGTCATACTATATTAAATTATTTAAGTATGGCAAAAACTGTAATAGCGATGTTCGCAAAGTGAAGCGACGTGGACATTTATTTACTGGGAGCGGAAACGGATGTGGTCGGAGCGACAGGTGTGAATTCGTCCACTTGCACATCAGGGCCGCAACCTGTAGTCATTCAGTTTCGTATTTCTGAAAAATACAGTTAAATTTCCACAATTGGCCGACGACATAAATAATTAATGAACTGTACATTTTAAATATATACATAAATGGAATGCCTCGGCCACTTCACTTTTTCATGACAGCCGCAACAAATTGTGCTCGAATTATCATACGTCCACTCACGGAATTGAAATCTGATAACATTTTACATGGAAAAACATGCGTCACTGGTGCACTGACAAATTACTAAATAGTAATGAGTTGAATACAAGCGGTGTTTAAAATTATGTTGCCTGGTTAAGGAAGGAATTTCTGAATTAGCTCAATCGGTAACATTACTAATTCTTCACAAAATACAAATTTTTGGAAAAGTTACCAGCATTTGAAATTTTCAATGGCTTGACTATTAGTTTCAAAAAACAAAAGCAGGTAACTTTTTCAAAAAATGTATTGATATCTTGATATTTGAAAAAAGATTCAAATAATATAATAGGCAATTAAATATTTCTCTTGTTTATTTTTCTGTCGTCGTTACCGCTGTCCATGTAAATTGCTCGCAAAATATACTGTCATATTACATCAATCCAGGTTTTTCGATTCGAAATCATCTCTGATTTATATATACAGTAGAAAAACAAACGATTTTTCCAGATAAATTATCCCGAATGGTATGCAAATGGCCGTAATAAAAGGGTGAGTAGTGAATATGCTTAATCGACTAGCATTTAGAATAACAAAAGAAATCTGGTAACAAAATACAACTTTTTAAGCAACAATCCGTGGTCCGTTATAATATAATTTTGAACAATTCAGTTCACACACATAAAACTCATACCTAATTGTCATATTACATTTCGACGTATTTAAATGTGGGACGCGTTTATTCTATTCCACAATGGGTCTTATCCGCATGGCTTCATTTGAAACCACAAGAAACCCGAGATGGGCGAGCGAGCGATGACAAAACTGGTAGTATTTAAATTCGTAGAACTCGTACCTTCCATGAGACTTGGGGGGGCCACAGGCCCACAAACTCTCAAAGGAAAACTAGTTTGGATATACCGTGTTTGAAACTTGCTGTTGAGACTATATTTCACTCGGATTTTCCGTGATAAGGCCAGGCCGTTGATTTATTTTATTACTCATAATATTATATTTAACATAATCTTACTGTAATCTTTGTGGAACTATGCAAATATTTTAGGAGGGTTACAAAGGATCAACGTTATTTTGTTATTTTTATGGTTCTTTATTGGGATTTCAAAAGTACTGCAGATGCCAGAGTTTTGTTAAAAGGGAAAATACATGATTCAATGTTTTGAGATCTGTGAATACCTGTTGTAAAACAACAATATGGGTCGATATAAGAGGAATTGAATAAGTGGTACACCAAGAGCTGTTATATGCTTCTCTTTATTGTTTGTTTTTATATATTAAACTAGGTTGAGCTGCGAGACTGACACTCTATATAAGTGGTATTTTGCTAATTTTTTTTTAGATGTCGAGCTTCTGCTCGAAGTTTTGTCGGTCTTTCTGAGCGACAAAGTTTCGGTTTGGAGAGAGATAAAGAAAATTTATAGTTTCTTCTTTAAATGCAAAAATTTTAAAAAATAAAGCGGCTCCTGCACGGCCAAATGTAGATTTTTTGTACTAGGTTTAAAACAGCCTCGCGGAGCTATCTTTTTTTCAAAGAAAGAATTTAGGGCTCCTTTAAAATTGGAGAAATTAAAAAAATTAAGCTGACAGCCGCCTGTGTTTTTTGAAAGAAAAAATTTAGGGATTCTTCTTTAAAATTTAAAATATTAAGAAAAACAATGGCGACAGTCTCAGCGGAGCTGTATTTTTTTGAGAGAAGAAATTTAGGATTTCTTACTTAAAATTAAAAAAATTATGAAAAACAAAGCCCCCAGCTGTCTTTTTTAAAGAAGAAATTTAGGATTTCTTCTTTAAAATTGAAACGATTAAGAAAAATAAAGCTGACAGCCCAAGCAAGGCTGTGTTTTTGAGAGAAAAAATTTCGGTTTTCTTCTATAAAATTGAAGAAATTTAAAAAAATAAATCTGACAGCCCCAGCGGGGCAGTATTTTTGAGAGAATAACTTTGGGGTTTCTTCTTTAAAATTGAAAAAACAAAAAGAAATAGAGCTGACAAGCCCCAGCGTAGCTGTATTTTTTGAAAGAAGAAATTTAGGGTTTCTTCTTTAAAATTAAAAAAATTAAGAAAAATAAAGCTGACAGCCCTACGGGGCTTTCTTTCTCGATTAGTTACGTGAATAGCAGGTTTAGGGTTTCTTCATTAAAATTAAAAATAAAAATAAAGCTGACAGCTCAAGTGGGGCTGTATGTTTTGAGAGAGTAAATTTAGGGTTTCTTCCTTAAAATTAAATTTAAAATATTAAAAAAATACAGCTGACTTCTTTTTTCTTCTTCTTCTTTTTTGGAAGAAAAAATTTAGGGTTTTTTAATTTAAAATTGAATAGATTAAGAAAACAGAACTGACAGCCCTGAGGGGTTGCCTTTTTCGATTAGTTACGTGAATCGCGGGTTTTTTGGAAAATTTTTTCTTCTAGAAAGTCCGACAAAGTTTCGGGTGAGAAAGAGATAAAGACAATGTAGGGTTTCTTCTTTAAAATTGAAAGAATTGAGAAAAATAAAGATGACAGCCCCAGCGGGACTGTCTTCTTTGAGAAAAGAAATTTAGGGTTTCTTCTTTAAAATTGAAGAAATTAAAAAAATCACGTTGACAGCCTAACCTGTCTCTTTTGAAAGAAGAGATTTAGGATTTCTCCTTTAAAATTGAAAAAACTAAAAAAATAGAGCTGACAAACACCAGCGTGGCTGTATTTTTTGAAAGAAGAAATTTAGGGTTTCTTCTTTATAATTAAAAAAATTAAGAAAAATAATGCTAACATCCCCAGTGAGGCTGTCTT
This sequence comes from Rhagium mordax, assembly GCA_963680705.1. Taxonomy (NCBI): domain Eukaryota; kingdom Metazoa; phylum Arthropoda; class Insecta; order Coleoptera; family Cerambycidae; genus Rhagium; species Rhagium mordax. Next base: position 101,862,663 of record OY796657.1, read on the forward strand.
TTGTGAAAGAAGAAATTTAGAGTTTCTTCCTTAAAATTGAAGAAATTAAAAAAATAAAGCTGACAGTCCCGCCCCGAGTGTCTTTTTTGAAAAAAGAAATTTAGGGTTTCTTCTTTAAAATTAAAAAAATTGGGAAATATATAGCTGACAGCCCTGCGGGGCTGACATATTCGATTAGTTAGGTGAATCACGGTTTTTTTCGAAAATTTTTCGTCCGACAAAATTTAGGGCTAGAGAGAGATAAAGAAAATTTAGGGTTTCTTCTTTAACATTGAGAGAATTGAGAAAAGTAAAGGTGACAGCCCTAGCGGGACTGTTTTCTTTGAGAAAAGAAATTTAAGGTTTTCTTTAAAATTGAAGAAATTAAAATAATAACGTTGACAGCGCCTTGCCTGTCTCTTTTGAAAATTGAAAAATAAAAAAGGGCTGACAGCCCTACGGGGCTGTCTTTTTCGATTAGTTACGTGAATAGCAGGATTGGGGTTTCTTCATTAAAATTAAAAAGAAAAATACATCTGACAGCTCAAGCGGGGCTGTATTTTTTGAGAGAAGAAATTTAGGGTTCTTCCTTAAAATTGAATTTAAAATTTAAAAAAAATAAAGCTGACTTCTTTTTTCTTCTTTTTCTTTTTTTGGAAGAAAAAATGTAGGGTTTTTTATTTAAAATTGAAAAGATTAAGAAAACAAACTGTTACGTGAATCGCGGGTTTTTTGGAAAATTTTTTCTTCTAGAAGTTCCGACAAAGTTTCGGGCAAGAAATAGATAAAGAAAATTTAGGGTTTCTTCTTTAAAATTGAAAGAATTGAGAAAAATAAAGGTGACAGCCCCAGTGGGACTCTCTTTTTGAGAGAAGAAATTTAGGGTTTTTTTTTAAAATTGAAGAAATTAAAAAATAAAGTTGACAGCCCCAGCGGCACTGTCTTTTTGAGAGAAGAAATTTAGGGTTTCTTCTTTAAAATTGAAAAAATAAAGTTGACAGCCGTCTCTTTTGAAAAAGAAATAGGGTTTTTTTCTTTAAAATTTAAAGAATTGAGAAAAATAAAGCTGAGAGCCCCAGCGGGGCTGTCTTTTTTAAGAGAAGACATTTAGGGTTTCTTCTTTAAAATTGAAGAAATAAAAAAATAACGCTGACAGCCCCACCTGTCTCTTTTGAGAGACGAAATTTAGGGTTTCTTCTTTAATATTGAAAAAATTAAGAAAAATAAATCTGACAGCCCTTAGTGACGTAAATCGCGGGTTTTTTGGAAAATTTTTCTAGAAAGTCCGACAAAGTTTTGCGTTAGAAAGAGATAAAAAAAATTTAGGGTTTCTGCTTTAAAATTTTAAGAATCGAGAAAAATAAAGATGACAGCCCCAGACAGTTTCCTTGAGAGAAGAAATTTAGGGTTTCTTCTTTAAAATTGAAAAAATCAAAGAAATAAAGCAGACAGCCCCTGCGGGGCTGCTTTTTTCGATTAGTTATGTGAATCGATGGTTTATTGGAAAATGTTTTCTTCTGGAAAGTCCGACAAAGTTTCGGGCTAGAGAGAGACAAACAAAATTTAGGATTTCTTCTTTAAAAAAAAATAAATAAAAATAATAAAGCAGACTGCCCCAGCGGGACCAATACAGATATTTCTAGTTTAATAAATATTTTACGCCTGCATAGTGTCTCTTCTGGAACCCTTTTTAAATATAAATATCGAAATTGTTTAATTATCCTTTTTCAGCCACTACTAGGTATATACATTTCTGGGAATTCTGTTTCAGCCATAGATAAATTGAGTGAGTGTTTTTGAAAGAGAGTAAGAAATATTACCAAAATTGCTTATTTTACGAAAAAAAATGCTGTATTTTAAAATCACCGACGAACGGAAACTGGAAATTCTTTGATCCAAAATAAGACGAAAATTGATATAAATGTTTTTCCGAAAATGTCTCCTAACTGAGCTACAGAATTTTGAAAACAAATTTTTTTTGTACTTAGTTTTTTTAAGTGGCGTAAAATCGTTTAAGTTAATCGCTTAAATCACAAAAAACGCACGCCCTTGCATTTCTTTTGAAAACGAATAAATGAAAGAGAATGATTTTTTTTAGATTCATTTTTCTCTCGATTTTTCTATACTGCAAATGAAATCATACCTTATGTTTTTTTCGATTATGCACTCCGTTTTTGAGATAAATTACGACCACACAACTTAATAAAAAATTAAATTTGTTTCTTTAAAAATAAAATGTATCAAAATAACGCAGTTAACTATTACAAAATGAAAATATTTTAAAGAAACGGAAGAAGAAATTATTCATTTAAACTTATGTAAGACAAATTTCTAGTTTTTTAAAGCTTTTAGTGCTTCCTAACCGTAACTCGTTTAGGAAGCATTTTCGGAAAACATTTATATCAATATTCGTCTTATTTTGGATCACAGAAACTACAGTTTCCGTTTGTCGGTGATTGTAAAATACACCCTGTATATTATATTTTTATTGTTTATTTTTGTAATAATAAACTTGCGGTGCTAAGAATTTTAACTTATCTTTAACTCATCAAAATATCAGGAAGTCACGAAGCGTTCATACAACCATGGTATGGTAACGCATTTATAAAATCTAATATAATGATTGTACTATCGTCAACTAAATTGCTTTAGTTAGGAAGCAGTTGTATATACATTTCTGTGAGACACCCAGGTATTCACTGACCATCCAAATTCTTCTAATGTGAATATTGTGAATTGTATACGATTCTGGATGTATTTTCTATTCAACTATTTTATGAGACTTACCCTGTATACGCTTTTAGTTTTATTTCCCAATTACTAAATACAAGAGTTGATAAATAAACTATAAAAAAGTTTATTGTTATAGTTACTATACTAATTGTGTTGGTAAGTGTATCGATGTATAACAAGACGACATATGTCATGTCGCTATACTTACCTACATTTTTAATTACACATATTTTCAAATAACTGTTTTTCATTTTGAAATGTTTTAATGACTCTTATTATATACAATTACCTCAAAGTTATTTACACGTATCAAAAATATCTATAAATTTCACATTTTTCACGTGTTGTACATACTTTATCTTTCTGGTTTCATTTTTTTTATGTGGGGCCGGTAGTAATTAAACGCAATTATGTGATACTTTATAGAGGCACGACATTATCATATGATATGTAATTATTTTTTATAAAGGCCATTATATTTATCGCCACTTTTCCTTGATTTAGTGCATTTGGTGCGCTCGTTAAATGATAAACAGATAAACTAATTTTAAATTACACTACCGCGTTACAAAAGCTCCCGTGTACGCAATACCGACCTTAATTATTGAACTAATATGGGCAATTATTAAATGTTCAATGGCGAAACGTTAATCTGTAAAGTTACACTAGGAAAGTAGGATAATAGTAGTGCGGATAATTTCCACCTTTCTGTAAAAAACTTAGAAATTGGAAATGTACAATAATTTAGAAAGAAGTCGATTTTTACAAAGAAATCAAATTCTACTGAATCAAAACTTTTGGACCCATCACCCTCTTCGGAAAAGTTATTCTTCAAGATAATGAAATATTCCAAACATTCAGTCGGCTCTGTATAAACACATTGGAGGACACCAGTAAGTATATTTATGTTACGGATAATTAATTAGTTAGATGATCTGTGTTCACAAAGACTAGGTTTTCACTCTCTTGTAATGTGGTGTAAGTTAAACAAAGTAATCTGTCCATATATCAAGCCATCATCTCCCTATTATGCGACCATACCGCGATCATTTATTCTAAGCCCCGCTTTTCTACCAATCGACCAGCGCGGTTTCATTAATTAGCTTAAAAATACAGCCTCGACTTTGATCTATTTCGAGATTTTAAATTAATTACACTTTTTGTTATCTCCCACTGCATACATGCTACTCTGGGTTTATCATTGTAAATATTTGTGGTTTATGTTACGAGAACTCACTTTATTGCTTTAGAACCAATTACATATTAAAGTTGGCGGTTATTAAAATTTCCCCAAGCTGATAACGTGCACGGCAAAATGTGACACTATTTGGTGCACCTATTACTAATTGTTAATTTTTCGCTAGGATACTGGAAATTTAACCTATTAAAAAATATCTTTCCTGAATTTTCAAAATTATTTGTTTTTGGTGAAGGGAGAATGTTAAAAAATTTGGAAAGTCGACCCATCTGCAGAACCTAAGCGAACAGTTTCTAATGTTTTTGGGCGTGCTGCATTCGAATACTACCATTATAATTGACAGAAGTGTGACTAAAACTTACAAATTGCGATTTTATTGATTTTTGTCGAAGATGTAAGCGCTTGGTATTAAAATACTTGGAATGTTCAACCCTCTTCGATTTTTTCAGTTTCTAAAGAAAATTTTGATTATTTTTACATTATTCAAGGTACAGATAGTACGACCGTATTATAGAACCAAAATTGTATTTGCTGATTTAGATCTAGCTGTAATGCAAAAATCAGCAAAATGGACAAATTTTACGTTTATTATGTATTTGATCATATTCGACTTTAACACATCCGAACATACAAGAAAATGGTGTACGGTTAGGTTGTGCAGGGAAGCAAATTTTTACCATAATCTTTTACAGTGGTTCCTCTTCAAACTGTAATAAAAATACCATAGGTATCAAAGAAGGTGTAAAAAAATAGACAAAATAAGGAATCTTGTTGCATTTTAATTAATTCAAGAAAGTCACCATCATCTGTTACATCATCATATAAACAAAAATGTTAAGTTAACTACATGAACTTGAGTTAAATCGTCATTCTTGGTGGATCAGAAAACAGTTTTGTAAAACCAAAGTATTTCCTGACTTAAGTTTTATAAGTTTCAATTTTATTATTACTTTAAACGCAAGTTAAACCGTGATAATTATTCACTTTTATACAAGAGGTTTTTGCAATACAAAAATAATGGCACCAGGGTCAGAGAAAATGGGGGCACAAACACACCACTGGCACCTCATACTTTATAAACATTTCTTTTCAATCCTCATCATTTAATCGAAAATTTTCCTAACAAGATATCAGAATAGAATCCTTTATTTTTACTTTAAACAAGCTAGCAGCTAGCGCAAATAAGATTTTATGAATTTTTGTGAAAATTAACAGGATACATTTGTCACAGTAACAAGAAGCTGGTATACATAGTGTGAGTAAAGATTTCTTTGCAGGAAACAGAACAGAGAGCAGCATCCAGACTTATGTGAATTTATATACATCCAACCTAATCATTAGCGATTGTACCGCTGGAATTGGCCAAAGGGCCCTGACCACAAATGAGATTTCCTTGATAAGCACTGTTCTTTTATGGAATATAGTCAATATATCGATACTTTAAATCTCATATAAAATACAAAACTCAAGCTTGAATGAAGTAGTATCAGCGCAAGCTTCTATGTCTTTCACGTCTACTTCCTATTCTGAACTGAAAAACATCAGATAGGTGAATAAAACGCCAACGCCATGTGCATAGTCCACATGTTTTTTGATGATATTGCAGCTACTACTGAAGTTTTGGTCAGCAAACTTTCCAGAAGCTTAAAGACTTATGTGTTTCGAACTCCATAAAAATTCAGTCCATAAGAACAATCGTGTCTTTTTAATTGATAACCTCATCAATTTCTTCAAGCTTTGGCACGAACATATTGTGTCCCAACATGATCAGTTCTTATTAACTTAGATTTTAGAGAAAGGTGGCCCAAAAACGTAGATCATGTCAGCCCCATCACAAATATTAACATCAGTATCCCCAAACAAGCCTCCATTATCCACTAAATTTTCTAAATCTTTTATAAAGTCTGTGCAAAATCTAATTTCATCGCTAAAAGGCCGGGTAGGTAAAATTAATTCTCATACTGGAAGAAATCAAATCAAATGTATGTCCTGTTCGTTCTTTTTGTTCTGCTTGTTCTATTAGTTCATCGGACGAAATTATTTTTTTCAATTCTTCACCTCGTCTTTCCTGGTTTCATCAACCTCTCATCCGAGTACGTATCCAATATATGGTCAATTCTTTTTAACTTAGGGTTTAAAGGAACGGGACCGAGGAAAGCTGATCATGGCAGCCTCAGAACAGAGAGCAGCTTCAGCATTCCCAGACTAGTCCGATTATCATGTCAAGGAAATATTTTATGACTTAGACAAGGTCTGACTTTGTATAAAATCTGGTTTCATCACTGAACTATACGTGGAGTGAAGTTTATACTTGGCAAAAACTAAAGTTTGAAACGGAATAGCTGCAAAAAAAACATCTGCTACTTAACTCAGAAGATGGATTTTTCTAGATGTTGGTTTTGAGGTGCCCCAATTACCTCAAAGTTGCAATTTACCTTAGGCATTATTATGATTTGATGTGCCTAGATAATTTATCATTCACGAAATGAAATTCAAAAACAAAAGAAGCAAACAAGTTTCATTGGAAAAAACTAAACAAACTGCAATAAAAATAATTGAAAACAAATATTAAAAGGAATAATCGGTGTCGGGATGGGTATATTTTTACGAGATTGAAGCCTTCCTCTGATAAAGCCATCACTTGCTACTTTTTCTCAGACAGCTGCTGAGTCCTCGGTCACCAATTTGGTTGCTTGCGTATGGCATGGGAACAAAGGAATACAGGTTTCTGAATGGAAACCATTTTCTGCAATTTCTCTTAACATTTTTGCAGACAATTTTGCAGTTAAAGGTGGCTCAGTGATTTGCAAACTCTGCCAACATATGAGTTGAATGTAGTCTTTAGCTTCGATATTGAAAGTAGATATAAAAAATTTTCAAACTCCTGCCCTTTTCTAGCCAGACGATCTCAACCTTTCGATAGTACTTCAATACTTTCTTTTCCTGCGACATCGTTTTATCTTTCCTACCATCGAAGTAGAGTCCAAGCAATGGCGCCATTCCATTTTCTTGTATCAAGGTTCCGTTTTTTGTTCTTTCGCGCCTTATTTTTGAACGGTCAAAAACGAAGCTATTATTGCGTGGTTTGATTAGTCCTACATCACACAGTACAGCAGAGGCTAGAAGTGCAGCAGACCTATTCGACACTTCAGTACGATCACAGGCCAGAGCTAGAGACGGTAGAAGAATTCTGATGTGAATCTGAATTAACTGAATTAACTCCCTCGCCTTTCTCGTTTCTCTTTTGATTTTTCTTGGTCGTGACTAAATCGACGTATCCAATAACCATATTTATCTTTGTTCTTTGGTCTATCAAAAAATCCCTCTTCTGTTTCGGTACCCGATGATTTTTATAAGAACCGCAGTTCTTAAAAACCTTTATTTACAGTTGCAAATATCAAATAGTTTCGGGAAATCTTTGAATGCTCTCACCTTGTCCTTTCAGTTTTCATGGTCTTTACGTCTCTTATAAGGCATCAATAAGTTTCTGTATTTAACATGGTAGGCGCAATGGGTTGTAAGATTCTTACATGAATGACCTTCGTGAGGGATGTTTTTACCCATTGTTTTTTCATTTTGAGTGCAACTCTTTCCGAATATTTATCGGCAGTAAGATCTTTAATTTTCGGGTTAGGTTTTAGTTGATTTTTAACATAAAGAAAATATCGCATTCCGTCACAGTAGGTTGATAAATAAAGGAGACTCAACTGTTCCACAATTCCAAATACGAGACAGGTGGTCGTTTTCCTCCTTGATTGATTGATTGATATTACTATTTTGAATCAATTATGTCAAGTTTAAAATTAAAAATAAAAGAAATGCGAGATAAAAATCAACACATTGCTTCAAAACACATTATTTGTAGATACTTATTAGGTATTCCATCAAAATTAAGGATAAAAATAAAGAAATTAGAGGATGTGGTATAAAAAAATCAAAAGTTCGATTTTCGCGAAAATTTTCAAATTTCAAATGTCTTGGGGCACCTCTAAACATTAAGCCAGCCAAAAAATATTTTGTACAGTTGTTTTTAGAAAAACTACATAACTTTTTCCAGATATTCCATTCCCTTCCAGATAATTTCATATTTTCACTCCACCCTAATAAGATTGATTCTAGTATTGGAAGAATCCCAAATTCATGTTCTATTCATTCTATTTGTTTGTTTATCACAATAAACTTATTTTTTAAATTTTTCACCTTGTGTTTTTTTAATTGATTTCTTTAGTCTCCTATTAATACCCACGTGTCTAAAATTTGATCAATAATTGTTGTATTGAAAGAGAGTGAGGAAAGTTGACCATGACAGCTACAATGTTCCTAAACAACTTGATCGTCTAAGTTTCCTAAGACAATGTTTCACTCTGCAAAATTTGATTTCACTAATCACTACTCACTAATGGAAAAAGTTCATTTAAATTTATATGTTGTTTGTTCTTTTTATTCTGTTAGGTCATCACAATAAACCTTTCTTTTCAATTCTTCATCTTGTCTTCCTAAAATAGATGTGTTCAAATGTGCCCAAAATCTACTCAATACATTTTAACTCAGTTCTTAGAAGAATATTGACTATGGTAGCCTCTCATGAACAAAAGCTTTAGTATCCCCAGACAAACTCACATTACTGATTAAATTTTTTACTTGCATAAGGTTTGATTTTGTAGAATATCTTATATCAGCACTGCTAGACCAGTTGGGTATGATTTATTCTTATATCGGAAGAAAATCTAATTCTTGTTTTGCTTGTCCTGTTTGTTTTGTTTGTTTCGTTTGTTTCGTTTCTTTCGTTTGTTTCGTTTGTTTCGTTTGTTTCGTTTGTTTCGTTTGTTTCGTTTGTTTCGTTTGTTTCGTTTGTTTCGTTTGTTTCGTTTGTTTCGTTTGTTTCGTTTGTTTCGTTTGTTTCGTTTGTTTCGTTTGTTTCGTTTGTTTCGTTTGTTTCGTTTGTTTCGTTTATTTCGTTTGTTTCGTTTGTTTCGTTTGTTTCGTTTGTTTCGTTGGTTTCGTGTGTTTCGTTTGTTTCGTTTGTTTCGTTTGTTTCGTTTGTTTAATTCTCACTACAAACTCCAATCTCTCGTCCGAGTATGTGTCCCCAGTTTGGTCAATAATTTGTGAAGTTTTTAGGGGAACGGAACCATATTAATACACCTATCTCTATGTCCATATGGTCCATATCCCAAAACTTACAGGCTACTCACAAACTATTAATATTTATTTGTGCCCATATCTTTTCACCCTCGTTTACTTACATGTAAAAATCAATTATTATTGTTAATTTTTGTGTCCAAAAACATTTTCTACCAATTAAATTCGCAATTACATAAAAATCGACCCTATCTAAAAGATTTTAATTAAACCTTCTCATTATGTAAGTGCAGGGTTTTATTTAAGAAGTAATTGGACTGAAATTAAGAAATAAGAAATATACTGTAATTATATCCTGGCTTATGTAAGACATCTCTAGATCAAAAATAGTGACCCATTTAAAACGAAAATGTAACACATTACATCCGGTAAAATAATGAACTGACACATGAAAGGTGTACCATTTGCTGTATTGTTCGCTAATGAAATGTAATGGTTAAATTAGCAACTATACAAACTGAACTCTTGGTTTATCGTCCTGATCTTCATATGAATACTTTTTATTAGCTTTTCATTACAATGAAGCCGTGAAGTGAACTAAATTAATATAACGGTGAAAATTCAATCACGGATTATTTCAATTGCGTTTTACACAATTTTACTGAAACTTATTTGCCATGATGTTTATAATTCAATTATATTTGACTTTGAAACGTATATACAGGATTTTCTTTAGCTTGGCGAATTAGTGGGATCGAAGAGGATTATACTGTTTAACTCGTAATCAATAGCCATGTGGATAATATACTGACAAATTCGCTGGTTCGTTGCCCTATTATCATAGTAAAATACGCCATTTATTTCGTTTTAAATATAAGGTTCCTGGTAATTTCAAGTCGTATTATTGCAATTATTCTAATAGGGATAAAACTAACTGAACTAAATTATAACTTTAAAACGATTTAATTTCTAGAGAGAGAATATTGAAAAAGTCTTCATTTTTTGACCTCTTTTTTGTAAAGAAGCCCAATTCTAATTGTTTCCTGTACTTAGTGTTTTTTCTCATCTTACTGATATTAATATTTTAACGAAGATAACCATAGCTATACAACCATTCCCTGCAACATTGTCATCTGCCGCAGCTGAAATTCAAGCTCAAGAGGAATATGCAACGTCTAGTCGTATTAGTTCACAACCGCAATCTAGCGTCTCGATATTTCATATTTATGAATTATCTATGGTTAAATCTATCAATAAAAGGCCAAAATGCGTTTTACAATTTAGTCTACACATTAATTAGTTTTTGTGCATTTTCGTCCGTCCCTTTCTGAAGCGAACAGTTAATTGCCGATGTGTCAGTTCCCTTGAATGGTAAATTTATATATTATTACGTTTCCCAAATTGGCAGACTGAAGGATGGGAACCAATGAAATGTATCCAATTACGAAGAAGGTATTCCAGTAATTTTTGAATAAGAAAGAGGTCACCGAGTGGAAAGTATCTCAGGATGTTCGTATCAAATTATACCCCGGAAACATATTGGGGAAGTCATGCTTGAGATGCTACATTTTAAATAAAAGATTGGATTCAATGGAAAATTAAAATAGAAAATTGAATTCTTGTATTCTGTCGATGTAGCCTAATATGGTTACATTTTTAATTCGGAATTTAAACATTATTCTTTATGCTTTTGTACTTGCAAAATGGAATCAAGTAAATAATAGAATTAAATAATTTTCTTTAAACCTTTGAGGTTAGACAAAAATCCTCATATAATGAGGAGGTTTTCATTGTGGTCATGAAAAATTCGACGTCTTCGATTTTACTGTTTTTTTTTAAATTTAAGTAAATGCATAATTAATAAGTTGACCTACGAATTTTTACTCTGATACATAAGCAGACTAAAAATATGGTAATTGGAACAAGTTTAAATTTAGAAGCAGAGGATGCACCCTCCGTTAATTATGAACCACTGGTAATGCATACCCATAAGTATATATTACGGTACTTATGGGCATGCAATCATATACGATATTCTTCAAATACGGTACTTAACTCCCCTTCGAATACATCCGTTTTTTAGTATAATAAATTGTAAATATTCACGTGAGAACGGAAATTTAGTTCCAGTCTGGAGGGCGCGTTACGGTATTTCATTTCGCCAACAAAATTCGCTAAAGATTTAACCACTTACATCAACTGAATTATTAATATTATTATAATTGCTTAAAATGGTTTAAGATATCGACTATCGCAGTGACGATAACGTGGGTATCTCTTTATTCCAGGGAGATTCATACTCTAATCCTGAGGATGATTCTAGTCAGATCCTTATTTAATAATGTTTTTTGTTTTAGGTTTCGGGTTCTCCTCGGCGTTGAATTGTTGTAGTTTTAGAAGACTTGAATATAGCACATCGAACGGAGTGTGGTGAACCCCAAAAATAATACAGTTGAAGTCAAGGGTGGCAAGACGAAGTAGAGGGGACCTTTAGAGAGATTTGGGACCCTACAAGAGACCACAGTTTATTAAACTTAAAATTATTACCACATTCTTTGTCTCATTTTCTCAAAAGTTATATATGTTCGATCTTGAATTAAATAAAGGAAAATAAATGGTGAATGGTTCTAATCTGGCGGTGACATTTCAAAATCTGAAAATGATGGAATTCGGCATACATGAGGAAGAAAATCAATGAAAACCATACGGAAATCAATCAAAGTCAATGAAAATCAATATAAATTAATCGAAAATCAACGGAAATCGAACGGATATCAAGACATAAATTCAATTCCGAACTTGTGCCGTACTCGAGTGCATCATTTGGTCTATTTCGCGTATATTATAAAATATTTTGATAGTCCTCTAATTTTCTTTTCAATAATATATCACAAGTAGCATTTTCCCAAGAGGATGGCCATGAAAATGTGGCGAAAATTAACAAAAACCAATAAAATGCAAAGAAAATATACAGAAATTAACGAGAATTAAAAGAAATTAAAGTAAATTAATAGAAATTCAGTAGAATCATAGGAATCCAAGGAAAATTAAGGGATATCATGAGGAAATCAACGAATTCAATGAAAATTGACGATAAATCAATGATTATCAAGCTGGAATTAATGGAAATCAACAAAAATCAAAGCAAAAACCAATGAAAATCATGCGGAAATCAAATAAAATCAGCCGAAATCAACGAGAATAACTGAGAAATCAATGGAAATCAAGAGATAATCAATAGAAGTAATGTAAATCAAATATGAATCAAAGAAAGTCAACGAAAATAAACGGGAATCAATGGAAATAGTACGATGATCAATAAAAATCAACTAAATTCAGCTGATTTGATCAAATAAATAATGAAAATTAACGGAAGTTAGCCAAATGTACGGAACTAAACTAATAATCAATAGATATCAAGCGAAAATCAATGAAAATCGTGCAATAATTAATATAAATCAAAAGTCAAATAAAGTTAACGAAAATCGAGGCGAAAATCAACGAAAATAAACGAGAAATCAATAAATTTACAAAAATCAAGGGAAAATCGAAATAGATCAAAGCAAAAACGAAAATAGATGAAGGAACAATTAAAATCATTGATAACTAAGCGGCAATTAGTGGAAAGCCAAAATCAACGGAAATCAATGAAGAACCAATGAAAATCAAGCGGAAATCAACGAGAAACTTGTAAATATCAATAGAAATCAAAGAAAGTCTACCGATATCAACGAAAATAAACGAAAAATCAAAAGAAATTAATGAATTTTGCGCGGATATCCTTATAGATCAAATAAAGTCAGCCGAAATAATAATAGATAAAAGATCAATGAAAATCAATGATGATAATTAATCGAGAATAAATAAAAATCAATAAGAGGCACGCAAAATCAACGAAAATAAACAAAAAATTTAAAGAAATCAAAGAAAATTAAGCGAGTACCTATCAATTAAAATCGAAGAAAGTCAGTCGAAATTAACGGAAATAATCAAGAAATCAATGGAAATCCAGCGAAGATCAATTGAAATTAAAACAAGAATCCATAGAAATAGTGTGAAAATCGATAGAAATAAAAGGTAGTGAACCAAAATCAACAAGAATAAATCGGGAATCAACGAAAATTGTGCTACATCAATAAATATCAAGGAAACTTAGCCGTCATCAACGAATCATTAGTAGAAATCAACAAAAGTCAGCCAAATTAACGGAAATTAATAAAATAGTCACTAGAAATCAATCGAAAATTAAAGAAAGTAAGACGAAATCAACGAAAATATACGAGAAAGTCGTTCGGAAATCAATAAATACAGTTTGCCGATAACAACAAGAAATTAATTTAAATTAAGGAAAATCAGCCAAAATCAACGGAAATAAACGAAAAATCAATGAAAATCAAGCGCAAATCAGAAGAAATCAAAATATATCAAAGAAAAAACGAAAATAAATGGAAATTGTGCGGATATCAATAAAAATCAAAGAAAGTCAGCCGAAATCAATGTAAAAGATCAATGAAAATCAATGGGAAATAAACGGAATTTAGTGAAACTCAATGGAGGACAGCCGAAATCATTGGAAATAAAATAAAGAATCAAAGAAAATCAATGAAAATCGTGCGGATATCTATAGAAATGAAGGAATGTCTATCGAAATCAACGAAAACAAACGAAAAATCAAAGGAGATCAATGGAAGTTAAGCAAAAATTAATAGAAAATAAGAAATTATAGCAGAAACGGAAATTTGGTGTATCGGCAGGCCTTGTTCAAGAATCTAGAGGTTTCAATGAGTATCTTTATTCAGTTAAAACTAACAATAACAAACGAAAGGTCAATGGAAATTAAGCGAAAATCAGTAGAAATCGACGAAAGTCAGCCCAATTTACTGAAAAAAAAATCAATAGAAATCTAGCGGAAATCAATGGAAATTAATAGAAATTAAAAAAGTCAGTCGAAATTAATGAAAATAGGTGAAAGATTAATGAAAATCAGTGGTAATTAAGGGAAATTAATGGAAGTCAACGAAATTCCTAAATCAACGGAAATAAATTAAAAATCAAGCAAAAATCTATCAAAATAGTTTGGATATTAATAGAAATCAAAGGAAATCAATGGAAATTAAGCGTACATCATTGGAAACTAACAGAAATTATAGCAGAGACGAAAATATGTTGTACACAATTTGTCAGCTGGCCTTGTTCAAAAACCTAGAGGTTTCAATGAGTAGGTACCTTTATTCAGCTAAAATTAACAATAACAAACGAAAGATCAATGGAAATTAAGCGAAAACCAATAGAAATCGACGAAAGTCAGCTCAATTTACTGGAAAAAAAAAACAATAGAAATCTAACGGAAATCAATGAAAATTAAAAAAGTCGGTTGAAATCAACGAAAATAGATGAAAGATCAATGAAAATCAGTGGTAATTAAGGAGAAATGCCTAAGTTAATATTAATATAAATCAAAGGAAATCAATGGAAATTAAGCGGAAATCAATGGAAACTAACAGAAATCATAGCAGGAACGAAAATTTGGTGTACACAATTTGTCAGCAGGCCTTGTTCAAGAACCTAGAAGTTTCAGAGAGATTCTATCAAAACTTTTATTTTTTTTATCGCAGTATAGGACAAGAGCAAAATTATAAATTCAACGACCACAATTAATCGGAATTATTGTTATACATGATGTGCTCATCAGCCGTTCCACATTCCTCGTTTACTGATTTGTGTTAAAATACTAATAATAATAATAATTTGAATCAATAATATACTGCTCCCAATTTGAAGTGGGACACTCGAAAAATGATCACAATTCAAAATGCCGTAAAATCCTTAAAACTTTACAGATTTCGACGGAACAGGCACTATTTTAAAAAACCATTCTTTGACGTTCATTATAAGCAAACCAAGGGGCCAAAACATTCAATGCAAATACTCTACAGAGTGTTCAATGCATCCATGTCATTTTGTGAAAGTTTAACATTGTGTACGGACTTAATGGGACATACTGTATATTTTGTTTAAATGATATCTTGTAGCCTGGAGTGTCGTGATAAAATTGTTTTTTGGTTTTTGTTTTTATCTCCACTAATTTCGAAGATATTAAATAAAAAGAAGATATATTTTTATATGATTTTTTCTTTTTTAATCTTGCACTAATAAACTGAACTAAAATAAATAAACAAAAATAAAATATAACATCAGTAAAAGACCATTACAGAAGTCAGCTAAACCTAATAATGTGTAGGGCCTCCTCTTGACCTCACAACCTCTTCACATCGTTGATGCATACTTCGTATTTTACTGTTTACAATTTCAACAGGTATTCGTGTCCATTCTTCAACAAAAGCATTTTAGATTTAGATTTTGTGGACGATTACGACGCCTTGAAATTCGTATCTGTAGCACGTCCCAAATATGGTCAATGGGATTCAGATCTGGAGATAGAGCAGGCCAGTACATTCGATTAATGTGTTCTCTGTGAATAAAATCATTAATTATTCGAGCTCTGTGAGGCCTTTAAATTTAAATGAGCTTCATTTAAACGAACCATTTTTACCTGGGGGTTTGTTTTACTTGTGCATTTATTTGAAATGTCAAACTGACGCACATTTTATTTTTAATTTCAAAGCCAACTACTGAAAACAAGAAGCTAATCCAATTTTTATGGAAAATATGATTTAATTGAGAAAAAATTAATATCTTCAAAACTAGTAGAGATAAAAACAAAAACCAAAAACGATTTTATCATGACATTTTAGGCTACAAGATATCATTAAAATAGAATATACGGTATGTCCTATTAAGTCCGTACACAATGTCAAACTTTTACAAAATGACATGAATGTATTGAACACTCTGTAGAGTATTTGCATTGAATATTTTGGCCTGTTGGTTTGCTTATAATGAATGTCAAAGAATTGTTTTTTAAAATAGTGCCTGTTCCGTCGAAATCTGTAAAGTTTTAAGGATTTTACAGCATTTTGAATTGTGATCATTTTTCGAGTGTCCCACTTCAAATTGGGAGCAGTATAGATAATAACACTGCTTATTTTGGTATAAACAAAGACACATTTGACCACATAGCGTCAAATGGTTAACTGCTCTGGATAAAACTTTTGCTTTACAGAATTGTACTTTAAAACGCATCAAGTATTTTATCAATAATTCAGCAGCGGTGTCACTAAATGCTATTTTGTATTGTGTAGTTTTAAGACTAGAGAAACGATGTATGTATACCGTCCATGAAACAACTAAGGTAGTCTATCGTGCGGGGAAGCTTTAAAATATAATCAATTTTGTAAATATCGAAGTTTGTTTCTCCACGGCAACATGCGCTTTAAATAATATATGTAGGTCCCATTTCTGTTGAAGGTTAAGTAGCTATTTATCCTATTTGTGTAAACGTGAGAGATACATTTTAATTAGAATACCTAATTGAAATCATTTACAACAAAACTGCCATTAGTGTAAATAGAATTTTTAGTCGTATTGATGACTTTTTTTTGGCAAATATTCCAAGGATAGAAACATGTCATGTTTCCTTTCCACATTTTCTTTAAGAGAAAAAATATAAATAATTTAACAATATCGCATCAATTGTAGCATTATTTGCTGTTAATTAATAACATGATACAATCCCAATTACTGTATAAGTATTATATGAAGTATACTTAACAAATTAAGGAAAAAGATTGCGCATTCTGAATCAACAAACTAATAATTGTATATCGAAGAAGTATTTTTCCTGACCAAAATGATTATTTGTTCAGTTTCAACTGTTGGACAGTCTTGGACACATTATGTTATTTAACCTTTATAGATAAGCTTGTATATAATTAGGCATTGTTTCATAAATTCCTTTTCTACAACAACGCTTAGAATCATTAACTAAAAGTATAAAAATTCTTTATTATTTATTAGCTGTCTAATAATTTAAATTCCGCCTTACGCAGCACTTATCATAGCACATGTTGATGCCTGTATCTTGGACATCCATAAGCCGGAAACGAATGACATTCTTTACTAATTTAGGTGTGTAACAATTGCACCAATTAAAGCCGACCATTATATGTTTATTTTTAAAGGTGCCGGGTCTCGGGCGCCTTTAATACCCAGATCAATAATTAGAAAAATAATCGTTAAAACAACATAAGCCTTATCAACTAATGCTTATCTTACCTGCATCCCAAATGAGGGTTTATAGCTGGGTATTTTATATTTCCTTAAATGGTATAGCATATGCCTAACCAAAATACTAACGGAAACAAGTGGTGAAGCATGTTGTAAATGGCAACGAGCTATAATTCCTCAGAGGGGCCCCTCCAGATACAAAGATATAATAGCAGAAAGTTAATACTCTAGGAGTGCGGGTTCTCCTAATAATTGATTACACAGTCACACAAGAAAATTCCATTACCAAACACCGGAACCATTTTTTTCGATGTATTTTGACGTACTGAAACCGAATCTGACCACTAAAAACTTTAGTTTCGCGAAATTTTTTGGGTACAAGGTCAGATAGTGTAAAAATCACATTTCTTATCATTAAATTTTTTTAAAAAGGATGTTTTGGTCTTGTAAAGGTCTATCACGATTTTGATGTGGGAATTTCATTTTGACAGCTGGCAACTGTCAAATTGACAGTACGAAAATTTCAACATTTTGAAAAGAAATTTTCTTTATACTGCCAAGTACTGAATTTACAATTGTTTTAAATCAAAATTAAATATCGCAAAATCTTTGTTTGTACCGTTCTTTATTACGATTACCACCAGATTAAAGTTATCAATAAATGTAAGGGGAAATGCCTTAGTATTGAATAATATTAAAATAATGGACATTTCCACTACTCACTCTGTATCAGCTTAGGTTCAACGATTTGGCGTCATAGAAATAAAATAACTTGATTTATAAATACAAACATAATTAAATTCTGTTGAAAGTTAAATCCATTTACTTTACAATAAACCGCGGACCCGATCGATAAATCACGAATCGGGGTGAAATAAATTCAAAATAGAATCATTAATATCAAATATAAAAAAATGTCAATACAGAGGACAATAATAGCAATTTATCTACCACAAAGTATCGGTGGTTTGGATAGTTTAAAAATAAATAACAATCAATATTTTCATAGACACAAAGGGCTGATAAATGTTAGGTAACAAATCATGGTTGCTATTTACACATCATTTACACATGTACTCTGGGAACTGAAAACGTTTCAAAAAGTGTGAAGAATCAACCCCAGAAGTTGAAGTTGCCTTATTGTTAAAGCGGGTTAAAGAACACAAAATAACCTCTTCAGAAATTTTAAATTGTATTGGGCCGCTAAAGCCCTACTACCCTAAGTTGATTAACTCACTACCACTGTAACATTTCCGTTCAGTTTTACTAGGTAATATTTTTCATTGAATTAAAAACGTTACAAAGCGTCTTTCGGAAACTTGGAATATTTAATTATTTAACTAAATACTGAAAAAAAAAATCTTCGTCTGGGACGATAAATGGTGTAAGGTGTATGTCCGAGTCAGGCATATTTTATTATTAGAACAGATTGTTGCTAATGCAAATCTTAGTGCCGCGACTCGAAGGGTAATAACTCGGTTATTTTTATCTGACATAATTTGTTTTCATAAATTTTTATCGGGAGCAGAGGCGAGTCTAGACGTCCCGGCCTGGCAAGTTTTTTTTGTTATCAAGCTTTCATCTCGTCTTAAAGAAACGACAAAGACAATATATTTGCTATTATGTGATGCAAATGATCAGAACCGGAGCTAGGGAATGTGGCATCACGGGCTAGTGGTAAATTTGGAGCCCCATACACGAAGTAATGTGTCCCAAATATATGAATTCTTATATCAAAAGAGAACGTCCCTTCGTTACGACGTTCAGGTTGTTACCCTTGGGACCCCTCAAAAATATTGCAAAAAGTAGCATTATGGGTCTTTTTTAATTTTCAAAAGAACTTCACCTTACAGTGCCGACCCAGCTTGGAACTTAGCAGTGACTTCTGATCCACAAATGTCGAAAGCTCTAACGATTTTGGCTACAATATTGTGGCAGATTTAGCAGACAATTATTGGATAAAAGTCATAAATTTTAACCACCAATTAAACTTCAACTTGAACGGTTCTTGTTTTGGTTTAGAAACTACGATGATACCTGTGTTAGAGGCAAAATCCTAAGAATAATACAGTGCATTGCTTTTTTGCTTTTATATAACAAATTAATTGTATTAACTTAACTACCACATGCCAATAACAGATAAGACTAAACAGCTGCAGAGCTTTTAAAAAATCATTACCTCTTATGCCTCGGGCTATTAAAATGTAACGTCTTTTAAAAGCAATATTTTGTATAGTTATTATTGTTAATAGTTTCTATGTGCTTGTACAAACTTACAAGGGCATGAGATGAACGATCAATGGAAATTCAAATCAAATACTTGTATAAGTTAATGAAAAATTCACGAGTTAACGGGCAATTAACGGGCAAATAATAGTCACCGGATGAGAATAATCACAATAGCAGATAAGAAAACGTGCAAGTGTTTCAATGTTTATGTACTTTTTACTGTAACTTTGTCTTTGATCAATTGGAAATTGGAGGAATTGTATTATATGGTAACTAATAAGTTAACGAGCAATTCATGGATCCTGGAGGGGGTTGGAATCTTTGGTGTGATTGTAACCCTGACGTAGTTTCCAAAAACACCAAAACAATATTTTTGCACTCGACGCGCGTTTCGCCCACCTAGTTGGCATCATCTGGAGATGATTAAAACTGAATTCATGGATATAAAATAATCACCAAAAATGTTGACACCAAGCGCCATTCTCAAAAGTCTCAACTACAAAGTTTCTTCTGCGCATCGTGAAAATCAGGTTTAGTAACCACGAGAGTAATCTTATGTTACGATCAAGATTGTTTGAAATTATTAAGAACACAAAAACTACAATAACATAAAACGTCACAGAAGCTTACACTTCACTATATTATTATGAAGCTACCAATTTTATTCAAACGTTTTCACCACTTGCACTTTCTTGATACAAAACCCGTTAACAATTTAAGAACCGGTTTAGTTATATTTTGCTCGTTAACTATCCGAATAAATACCCGATATAATTTATTGTTACATATAATTAGTTTCTTACCTTGGTTTCAGTGCGACAAAGCCCGTTAATAGGTAATTAGCAATTAATAATCAGGAACCAATATTTGATTATCAAAATTGATGTAGAACATATTTTATTTCCTTCCTGTACTATCACAAGATGTGGTAGCTTGGAGAGTATGATTGCATATTAATATGCAATTAAAAGGTGTCTCAATATCCATTTTCCCAAAAAACTTTTGCTGCTCTTCAAATCGATATCCATCTTTTGTCCGTTAACCCAGGTACCAAGGTAAGCCCATACAAATTGTTTATAATTAATTACGTCTATTTTCAGTGGTTTTTTGTCAAAATGCGAAATTGTTAGATAACGGGCAATTTACAAATTAACGGACAACTAAGGATCCTTGACAAATTATAAATTCTGCTTCTAAATTTTATTTTGAATGCAAAGTTTTCGCTATTCATTTCAGAAAAAGCTACGACAGGTTAATCGAAGCAATACAGCAAGAATTTAAAACAATAAATTCCGTAAAATCAATTTTCCCAGTTAAACACAATATGCGTGAAAATCTTTGCATGGATTATCAAAATTGATGTCAAACATGTTTT
Source organism: Rhagium mordax (assembly GCA_963680705.1). Lineage (NCBI taxonomy): Eukaryota > Metazoa > Arthropoda > Insecta > Coleoptera > Cerambycidae > Rhagium > Rhagium mordax. The sequence continues at coordinate 101,883,386 of OY796657.1, forward strand.
ATTTTTTTACTTTACTGTCACAAGATGTGGTATCTTGGAGAACATGACTACAAAATAAAAACCTTCTTCGTAAGTTAAAAGGACTTTCAATATCCATTTTCCAAAAAACTTTTACTACCCTTCGAATTGATATTCATCTTTTGTCCGTTAACTACCTAGATACAAGGTAAATACCCCCTACAAATTATATATAATTATTTATTTTCAGTGGCTTTTTGTCAAAATGAGAAATTGTCAGGTTAACCGACAATTAACAAATTAACGGACAAATAAAAATCCTTGACAAGTAATGAAAACGATTATATGAATATTCAAATTATAAATTTTTTCTCATTTTTATTTTGAATACAAAGTTTTCGCTTTTCATTTCAGAAAAAGCTACGACAGGCCGATCGAAGCAATACAACAAGAATTTAAAATAATAGTTCCGTAAAATCATTTTTTTCCAGTTAAAAACAATATGCGTGAAAATCTTTACATGGAATTTCAAAATTAATATCAAACATTTTCTTACTCTACTGTCACAAGATGGGGATCTTGGAAAACATTACTGCAAAGAAAAAGTCTTGAAGAACTTTCAACATCCATTTTTCAATTTTACTGCCCTTCGAAGCGATATCCATCTTTTGTCCGTTAACTACCTAGATAAAAGGTAAATACCCCCTATAAATTATACCTATATGTATAATTAATTATGCTTGTTTTTAGTGACTTTCTGTCAAAATGAGAAATTGTCAGATAACGGGCAATTAACAAATTAACGGACAAATAAGAATTCTTGACAGGTAATGAAAACGATTATCTGAGTATTCAAATTATAAATTCTGCTTGTCATTTTTATTTTGAATCCAAAGTTTTCACTTTTCATTTCAGAAAAAGTCACGACAAGCTGATCGAAGCAATAAACAAGAATTTAAAATAATGAATTCCGCAAAATAAATTTTTCCCAGTTAAACACAATATGCGTGAAAATCTTTGCATGGATTATCAAAATGGATGTCAAACATGTTTTATTTTCTTAATCTACTGTCACAAGATGTGATATCTTAGAGAAGATGACTGCATAGAAAAAGCCTTCTTCATAATAAAAGGACTTTCAATATCCATTTTCCAAAATTCTTTCACTGCCCTCGAATCGATATCCATTTTTTGTCCGTTAACTACCTAGATACAAGGTAAATACCCCTTACAAATGATATATTATTAATTACGTTTGTTTTCATTGAGTTTCTGTCAAATTGAGAAACTGTCAGATAACGACCAATTAACAAATTAACGGACAAATAAGAATTTTTGCCAGGTAATGAAAACGATTATCTGGGTATTCAAATTATGAATTCTGCTTCTCATTTTTATTTTGAATCCAAAGTTTTCGCTTTTCGTTTCAGAAGAAAGCCGCGACAGGTTGATCGAAACAACAAGAATTAATAATAATTAATTAACTCAATAAAATCAATTTTTCTCCGTTAACACAATATGCGTGAAAATCTTTTCATGGACAAAATTAAATTTTAACATTATTCCTATTGAAAATAATGCTGCTGAGGATTGTGTAAACACAAAATGTCAAATAATGATATATTATTTCAATTGTAGAAACTATATTTGCACCTTTAGGTAGTCGATCCGCATCACGTAGAACTAGACATTATTTGGAACTCGTTGAAAGAAAATTTGCATGACACAGAACGTATTTGTGACAGCCAATTGACGTAATATAAAGCAGTCACGTGGGGTGGCCGATTCATGAAGTACTAAAATAGATACTTGTCTATTCTTCATTCACCCCTCGAGGTTATAGTTGATCACCCTGTTATTTCTCACTCTGGAACTGATTATAAATGCCAAGGTGTTCATTGATCGCTTGGGACCACTGGATAAATACATTTGCTACTGCTTTTCCCTTCCTCTTCAATACGCCAAACGAATATGTACCTATTATTAAAGTCCGTGTGGATTATAAAGAGCTCTGAGGTTCCCTGCCTTCGCAGTTGCTTACTTATCTCAAATTTCATTTTTACCCCACCTATTGGTTTTACAAAGTTAACTGAACTCATTACAACTTTGTAAACAAGACACTATAATGATAAATGGCTTACTATTATGTTATTCCTGATAAAGATTGTGTAATATCGTGGAAAAATGTTGAACATTATTTGATATGAAAATTTAATATCTTAACACAGAGCCCCTATTCATTCCGTTAGATTATTTTAATATAAAGGGAGCCTTTTCGTAATAAGGAAACGTGATCCTTAAAATCGTATTAAATTTATTATCGGTAAACACAGCGCAGTGGGCTAGGGATATTTATTATTAGTAAAGTCCTTCGAAAATAAAAACTAGGTTTTGTTAAAAATTATTTGAGTCACAATGAAATGTTACGGACCGTGGGCAGTTGGGAAATGGAAGTAGCGCATTTGGGTCAATTATAAAAACAGTTTCAGAATAGAACAAATTCATGGTTCAAATTGCCCAGTGCAACTGGATGGGCACTGTTTCAGAGTTACCAAATCGGATCTGATAAAATTAGAAATTATTAGAGACTAGAGATTAAAGATCAGAAATTAGAAATTATAACTAGAGATATTAGAGTTTACGAATTACAAATTATAAATTAGAGAGAGAGAGAGATGAGCAATTAGGAATTAGACTAAAGGCTAAAGATTAAAGATTCGGAATTGAAAATTTTGGAATTGAATATTAGATATTAGAAACTGGATTAATCTCCAGTTTCTAATATTATCTTATTTTCAATTTTTGTACTTTAACTTCTAATCTCTAGTTTCTAATTTCTTATTTTTAATTTTGAATTTCTAATTCCTAATAAAATTGCTGATCTCTATCTCTAATTTCTATTCTAATTTCCAGTTCGTAAACTCTAATCTCGAATCTCTATTCTCTAATTTCTAATTTTTAATTTCTAATTTCTAATTTTTAATTTCTAGTTTCTAATTTTCTAAGCTAGAGATAGGAGTTAGTAATTAAGGAAGAAGGATGGAGGATAAAGGATGAAGGAAGAAGGACGAAGGACGAAGGACGAATGACGAAGGACGAAGGACGAAGGACGAAGGATTAAGGATGAGGGATGAGGGATGAGGGATGAGGGATGAGGGATGAGGGATGAGGGATGAGGGATGAGGGATGAGGGATGAAGGATGAGATGAAGGATGAAGGATGAAGGATGGAGGATGAAGGATGAAGGATGAAGGATGAAAGATGAAGGAAATGATTAAGGATTAAGGATTAGGGATTAGGGATTATGGATTATGGATTATGGATTATGGATTAGGGATTAGAGATTTTGGATTAGGGATTAATAATTAAGAATTGGAGTTTAGGAATTAGGTATTAGGAACTCGAAACAGGAATTAGAAATTGGGAATTAGGAATTAAGCATTTAGCATTTAGCATTCAGCATTGAGATTTAACAATTAAGCATTGAGCATTGGGAACTGGAAATTTTGAATTGACAATTAAGAGATAAGGGATAAGGGATAAGGGATAAGGGATAAGGGATAAGGGATAAGGGATAAGGGATAAGGGATAAGGGATAAGGGATAAGGGATAAGGGATAAGGGATAAGGGATAAGGGATAAGGGATAAGGGATAAGGGATAAGGGATAAGGGATAAGGGATAAGGGATAAGGGATAAGGGATAAGGGATAAGGGATAAGGGATAAGAGATCAGAGATAAGGGATAAGGGATAAGGGATAAGGGACAAGGGACAAGGGACAAGGGATCAGGGATCAGAGATACGAAATACGAGATACGAGACACGAGTTAGGAGTTAGGAGTTAGGAGTTAGGAGACGATTTACTCTATCTGTGATTCAGCTGCATTGGGCAGTTTTCGGTGAAATTATTAGCAGCTGTATATTATACTTTTCAAACTTTTAATTTTAAAATTCGATTATCACTAAACAACTGTATTTGGTGCAAATTTCATATCTGGAAATTCTATTACGAATAATAGTAGTCCATTAATTATTGAAGTGTGTGAAAATTTAAAGATACATTTTACCAAACAGATACAGTCCTGTTTAAATTTTTCGAGTAGAAATACACCGTTATAATTTTAAACAGTCTCCTGCAGAACTAATATAATGACTAGTTTAACTATTCAAATATGCATGAAAGCCTTTCTAGTCAACTCAACACGCTATATGATTGACAGTCCTTAGAATGGGGAATAATTACCTTCATTTACACTTTTTAATCAGACTATTATTCGCAAAAATAAGTATTAAGTAATTTTATATTGTCTGCTATAAAATACATCGGAACCAACTTTGTTTTGAAAGCTGAAATCAAATAACTATAGAAAAATGTTTTGAAAAGATTTTAAAATCAGAGTAATCATAAGATTGATAGAAAATATAATGATTTAGGTCCCAAAAATGTTACCAGATTAGACGTAAATGGAGTTTATTTTAAATAGATATTATCATTTTTAAAGAATTTTTAGTTATTTATTTATGGATTATTTAATAATAATGAAATCGCGCGTACATAAATTTAATCGATTTGAAAAGAACTAATTGAGAAGAATTAATTAATAGAAATATCATTTCTCCGCTCTCAAGCTTCGACAAATGTAAATAACTAGTTGCTGAAAATATAATATTATAGTATGAGTTAAAGTTACATTACTTATTATATTTATGAAAGTTTATAGTGATTGCAAACGATGAAATGAAGTTTCTTCGATTACTTTCTACGTAACGAGTCAATCCTCATGCGCTCGGGGAGCGTAATTTGATGGAATGAGATAGGGACATTCACTGTGCGAAAGGGTTTTATAATACTGTAGCACGGAGCAATCAAAGTTTGAAATTATTCAACACTGAATTACGAATTCTATTCAAATGGAAATAAACCAACTCTACATGCAGATCTCAATAATTTGCACTTCGATATTACACAACAATGTATATTCTTGCTGGCTCGCTAAGTTTGCTACTTTATAAAGTCTTGTTTGGGCAAAACATATTTTTTTTAAATTAAATCGGAGCAAAAGATGACATTTATTCGGCATACTCGTGTCCATGGTGATTAAAATTAAAGTCTAGCATTAGCAAATTCAATCGATTTGATCTGTTCTACATTTTTCCTTTTTGTTGGAAAAAGCACTTTTAAGAAGTGGAACGACGATAGAGATTTTTGATTGTCAATATTTATTTTTTTGAAAATAAGTTGTTTATCGATATTATTGGCCTTGCAAGTAAATAATGAAAAAGCAAATATTAGCTTATTGATAATATTATTTTTTTACAAATTTCTTACTATTATTTACCTTCGAAATAAAGTGGATTGATCGGATAAAAGGTTGTTGTAATTTCAATGAGTAATTCTTTACAAGTATACATGAATTTTTTATAAAATATTATTGTACCGTTAAAGGAATGTCGTTATCAATTGATAGATGTTGATTTTGATCATAATATGTACATAAAAAGCCTTGTATATACGTACGTTTGAATTAAATGTCAAAAAACTAAACCCAAAAAAAAATTACGTTCTGACTGTCATACCCATATGGCACGCTAATGACTAAGAAAAAATGAGCTTCGGATTTTCGAATTGAAATGGCGGAGGTTGAGATAACAATTTTATTTTCATTATTTAGGTAATTTATTTCATCTCATACTAAAGTACTACAAAAAATTTATATGTTAGTAATGTGAAAACCCATCCATATAAATAACTAAACCAATATTTACCTTTTACATGTTCCCTTAAGTTTAAATAAATAGTCTCGTTGTTTGTTAATCCTCTCCTTATTTACGGATATTTAATACTATAATAATAAAATAGCAATTTCTGTTTGCAGAGATTTGGAATATTCAGGAAAAGTACTGCTAAAAATAAATATTACCTTGATTATGATTAATAGTGATCTAGATGTTATCTAATAATTTCCCGTATTTTGTATCACGTGAAAAATTATTTAAGTGATTTCATTATATATTTAGCAAATTCCTTCTAATATTGTGTTTAATATGAATCAGCCATTGCCCCTTTTTTAGATTGAAATTTTCTTCTGTTAAATTAAATTTTAAACTTTAATGTATGTTTCTTTACATTATAAAATAAAAGTTTTGAAACTTAAAATCAAACCAATGACGAGACAACGAAATTATATCTAGCAGAACACTGTTTTACATAATATGCAAGAGAAAATGGAAATCGTCAAAGATAAATAAAGATTTAGTTTTTGTGTTAATGCCAAAGATACTAACATGAATGTAAAAGGCTTGCCCGAGCTTTCCTTCTCGCGGCAAATTAGGCAGCTCATGTGGACGCAGGGTGTATATTTGGTTACCTACTTTTAGGTTGTGTAAATTTAGGAAGGTTCTGGCAGCTTTGATTTGATTCGTCGACGAGGTGGCCTCGTGGAAGAAGAGAAATAAAATGGCCTCTTGAGTTCTAACGAGACTATGTTTGTAGTAAATTCTTAATTTGCATGTCCACTTTTGTTGTGGGATATACCGGGTGACCACGGATCATGGTAAACCCCCGTCATTTCCACAATTTTTGAGCTATCCAAATGAAATTTTGCAGCAGTAATGTACGTCCAAAAAGACTCATTCACCTGTCAAAGTTACGTCTTTTAATTGTCTCTTTCATGGCTAGTGTGATTAATAGTATAAAATGACGTGTTGTGTTCGATGATTTTTCCCTTTTTTTATTACTTGCACATTGCAGATTTATCAAGGATGGGCATATCAATGGATTCCATACAAAATGTATTATTTTATGGTATCGGTTTACCATTATGATATCTTTTGGGAAAATGGTCAAAATGGACAAAAAGTGATTTGGTCAAATTTGAATGCACGCCAAGACGCCATTTTTATATTTTTTTTGTCGATCTAATTTTTTGGGAGTTATACCAGTACATTTGAGGCAAATTAGACCAATCATGGCACTCTAAATAAAAAAATGTAATTGGCTCTAAAAAAATCAAGTGGGCTTAAAGAGTTCCCAAAATAGTTCTATCGTACTTAGAATTTTTTCAGTATTCTAAAAATGCAATAATATACAGGGTGTTCCATTTAAAATTCCAAAGTTGAGGTCACTTCCGTCGAAACCGGACGTCGAAAAAAAAATCGGAGCAGCCAAAATGAGTCTTTTTGGACGTACATTACTGCTGCAAAGTTTTATTTGGATAGTTCAAAAATTGTGGAAATGGCGGGTGACCATGATCCGTGGTCACCCATAGGAATTTGCCTGGTCGTGTTCGAATTGTTTGTCGGCATTTTTGTGGTGCAAAGGACATGATCCTCGAAAGCTTTCGAATATCAAACCGTCTTGTAAGCATAGCAATTTTTTATGATAGAGACGCTTCCCTTATTTTTGTTCTTTTTAAAGGTTGAAAGATTTAACTCGTCCAATAATACGTCCAGTTTTGGTCAGATAGTTTGGACTACGCTGATAAGCCACCTTCCAGCTACGTAAGTGACTAAATAAATTAGACCCTTTGAAAAAACCTTCGGGAAATTACCTGAGAAAACAAGATAGAACAATCTTTTCTGTTTTCAGGGCTCTCTATTATGTTGAGTATTCCAGTACTTCTTATTCTACGTTATAGCAACGTTTTCTTTTTTTGATTACGTTTCGATTAACTGAAGAAAACTGCCACGACACCGTCACATATATTTACCCTTATGTCCTTATCTTTATTATCAAACGAGCGTTCTTTCACGAAAGAATTGTGTTTTTTGAGCAGGACCACCTCAAATTTTTTATCCAAGGAACAAAAATATTTGATTTTTTTATGAGGCTGATATTTAACAAAGAGTTAGTGGAAGACTGAAGAATTGAAGAAGAAGAGAAACTTCAAGGTTTATAGGAGATTTGGTTAATTTTGTAAACATTTAAATGACAAAAAAACGTTAAATCGAAGAGTGAAAAGATATTCTTTCACTCAACAATTAAATAAATAGGAAGAGCGCAGTTAAAGGAGTTTAAAACCGCCACCTTATAATGGCAGGAGATTCATTTAATGCGAGCCTTATTATTAGAAGTCAGTAGATACCCATAAACTTTTGGTTTCATTTGAGAAACCAGAAAAAGATGTTTCATCTGATTCGGATTTTGCATCAGTTTCAATAATGACAATGATTAGTGAAAGCAATAAATAAAATTCACAGTGTTAGATTTGTAATTGTTTTTAATATTTGGTCAATGACAATTAATATTTGGTCAATGACAAACCATCCCATGCTGGGTAATGCCAACAGAAAAAAAATAGCCTTATGGTTATTGTTACTCAGTGGTTCCTTCTATAATAATCAGCGAGTATCAATATTACAACGCATTTTTAGCTTTTAATGCCTAAATTACCTCAATTGCTACAAAGAGCTTTTGGAGATCGGTAGAACTCACTCATTGGGCATTAATATAAGGTGCATATAGTATTTTTGGAAAGCTTATAAAATTGGATATTTGAGGGCAGCTCAAGTTGGTAGATAAGATAATACTGAGCGATTAAACTTCAATCCTAAAAGTGTTTAAGACTGATTGAAACCATGAATGTAACCGAGAGTAAGAAAGATACAACTGGCCATGAAGGTATGCCATTTCGAGAAAGGAACAATAACGAATTCAATGAGTATGGCGACACAATACTGTTTCAATGGTATGAGCAGAAGACAAGGTTTAAACCGATCGGAAGTAGGAAAAGAACCGAAAGCTGGATATCGAATTTCAGATCCTAAGAAAAATTTAGAATACCATAGAACCATACCATAAAATAGAATAGAACAAATAGCAGCTGTACCTACAAGCTGCTTCCTATAGTTGCTCCCTCTCTAAGATACATTGCTTATAAATTTCAGTAAAGCCTGTCCTCCTAAGTTTTGGCCCAAATTTTGTACAATCGTGAATAACAGTTTTACTTTCCACCCTTATAAGGATAGATACACGAAATATAATAATAATAATTATGCCACATATTATGGACAGCAGTTCAGAGAAGACTACTTTTGTAACGACAGGAAATAAAGTGAATATGTATTACGTTCCGCAGCCATTGACAACAACGCACTCTATTACACTGTTTTTTTTATTATTAAAACTTCTTGGTGGATGTTTAAAAAACTGATTGTCAAATGTGTATTTTTTTGTTCACGAGTTAAAATTGAGCAGCATATTCAATTTTGGTGTAAAGTCTTTCCCCCTATGGTGGATTACTTCCCTTTCCCTCCCTATTTTTCGCCTCGACTTGGGACGCTACCTGACACTGGCGTGACAAGCTTTCCGCATGTGTATGACAATATTTAATAACTCATTATTCATTTATGTGTGAACTATATTTTTAGTTCGGTATTTAGGTGACATATAGATGACACATACATGATAGTAGCAATTAAAATTACGAAGGCATCATCATAAATTAAAAAAGTAACCTCGCCAGGGTAATACTACTGTTTGCAAGCGAATTACGGAAACAAAAGCACGTTTTATTTGTTTAGAGCACGGTGATGTTATAAGTAATTATTGTGCGTGTTGTGTTGCAAGACGTTTAATTTGTCAGTGATTTCATTTCTGCAAACAGTTCCTGCTTTTTTTGTTTTTCAACTTAGCTCTCGTATTCTTATAATGGGGACGACAAATTATTGGTTACATATACGCCACAGTTTGTTGTTTCATAATGTTGTTTTCCTCATTACTCAGTTTGGATATAATAAACTGAGGTGAACAAATTGACTAGCCCTCGCTTTAATGTATATGTTTATTACGAAGTAGTAGAAAAATACTAAATCAATAAAAATTCATTTTTGTTTGCACTTAAAAGCTGATCGCAAGGGAAACGAATCATTTTGCTAGCCCCTGGTACTAGAATTAATTTAAAAAAAATGGAAATGCTTAAAATACTAAAGCAGTTTCTTTAGTTTCTTGTTTTAAAAAATTAAAATCTACTAATTTCATTAGAAAGTTTTAAATCGTCGGCGTTGACAGAAAGACCCTGTATAAATAAAGGAATCAATATCAGCATTTTTTTGAGGTTACATAAAAAGTTGATGCAAACCGCCATCCTAATGACTGCAGCGTCGGCGGTTGTGCATATTGTTCCACTTTGTCCGGAAGTACTTAGAAACACAATCACTGTCTACCACCTTAATAAATAATAAATTTTCAATTAACTTTAATCTCAAATGCATCATTAATTTTCACCTCTAAGCAGAGAAACTTGTTAGTTAAGTCAACATTCTTACGTAACTTTCGTAATACAAAGTTCATCATTTTAGTGCTGGTTTTATTCTGATGTCGGAGGCCAGCAGAAGTTAAATTAGTGCGCAGGATGTTGCCATGGAAGAATTGTTGATGTACATGGGGTTGCAATAGCACATACAAAATGCTAGTTTTAAATTCTGATTTTTTACATACCAAAATTTTTAGTGGATTCTGAGTTGGTTCGGAATCAAGGCTTGAACCACATACTAAATTATCAAAGTTGAATCAATGAATACTATTACTGTTAGCAATATGAGATTTGAATATGCAGATTTAGAAGGTAAAGTCATCTTGCATTAAATTGAAACGCGGTAATATTCCAACTTAGCTCATATCAAAATATTTTTTTGGCATCATCACTGATGTAAAATCATTAAATTCTATTAAAATATCAACTAACCAGATCACTCTGAAACATTTTACGTTTGATTAATATTTGCTTGTTTCCTTGTAGGGATGTCGCGGTCGAATCATTATTTAAAAATATATTTAAAGTGCTTTTAGCTTATTCAGTTCCACGTATATTACCTTTGAACAGATTTATATAAAATATGCATTACGAAATGGCCGATTATTGGATTTTATATCAAATATTGAAAGTATATTGAATAAATAGTATAATAAAACGTGATACGAAGAGAATATTTTTATAGCATTACAGAAACCGTATTCGTGATATTGATCGTAAATAACTAGAAAAATAGAGATAGTCCACTGAAGGAAAGTTGGACTTTTCCATATTATTTTATGCACCCATAAAATCAACATTTCTCGTAAAACTTAAAACTGGGATTCATGGTAGAAAAATACTTACATTCTATATTTTAATACCATTAAAATATTGAAAAGTGGGTGACAAAAAATTTTTTAAGAGGTACGTCGCCAGCGAAGAAAACTATAAAGAACAAGATTTATATGATGAACAACTTAATCTTGTAATTCTTGTATATAGACTACTGTATAGATTAATTTAAATTTATATAGTATGTGCATAGCAATAATTTATAATTATCGTCAGAATTGGTAACATAATTTAATTAAATTATTTCCTTTAACGAGCTGAAATACCAAATAATAATCTACAAGTTGTAATTATTTAAAATGTTATCTCAGACACAATTACTCTCCCCTTTAATGTATAATTCTGTCAAATTACAACTCCTTAAGCCCGTATAAATTGCCGAATCGTATTGTTAATATTGCTTGAATGCCTAAAAAGGACATTTCAAGTATTTAATGCTCTTGTTTAGAATTTGGCAGAGAATGGAATTTCAAACGTTTTTGTAATATCCCCGCTTCGTTCACGGAAATGCCGGAATTATAAATAACAAAAGTATAAATTATAACTAGTCCGCATTAGAATATTACAATTAAAAACAAATTAAGTACACCTTACTTCTAATGTAAATAATTACAGTGATATTATCTCTTAAAAAATAGTTTAATTAAGTAGGAGTTAATGTAGTAACACTAACAGTGTTCTTGTATTTTGGTTGGTTTGTTTTTAAAACAAATTATATTCATGACAACTGCGGGAAACATTATAGTTTATTGTCTCCCGAAAACAGTTCTCAAGAAAAAAGTGAAACCAGTGTTTATTATTATTTTGTAAAAGGTATTTTTTACCTATAATTATGAAACAAATGAGTGATAATTATAACGGATCCCATGAAACTAACGTCTTCTCTGTAATAGATATGACTTGGTAAAGAAAATAAAATAGTTCAACAATAATTTTTTTAGCATAATAATGAACAAACCGATTCTTATGACCTCTGTCGAGATTTTCCACTATCATTATGTCTATATTTGCTCCAATGTCAGAGACTACGAAGCTCTGGAAGGGACACCTAAAATAAAATTTCAAAATTCCGAGTTATAATTCTAAATTTTATTACAAAATTCCGAGTTATTTCGAAATTTCAAAATTCCATAACACTTATATGTCAAAATTTTGAAATTCCGGGTTATAATTCAAAATTTTATTTCAAAATTCCGAGTTATAACTCAAAATTTTATTTAAAAAATCCCGAGTTATAACTCAAAATTTTATTTAAAAAATCCCGAGTTATGAGTCGAAATTTCAAAATTCCGAGTTATAACTCAAAATTTTATTTAAAAAATTACGGGTTATAAGTCGAAATTTCAAAATTCCGAGTTATAACTTGAAATTTTATTTCAGAATTCCCAGTTATAAGTCGAAATTTTGAAATTCTGAGTTATAACTCTAAATTTTATTTCAAAATTCCGAGTTATAAGTCGAAATTTCAAAACTCCGAGTTATGACTCGAAATTTTATTTAAAAATTCCCAGTTATAAGTCGAAATTTTGAAATTCGGAGTTATAACTCAAAATTATATTTCAAAATTCTGAGTTATAAAAATTTTATTTAAAAAATTCCGAGTTATAAATCAAAATTTCAAAATTCAGAATTTTGAAATAAAATTATTAGTTATAATTCGGAATTTCAAAATTTCGACTTATAAGTCGGAATTTTGTTATAAAATTTCGAATTATAACTCGGAATTATAAAATTTTATTTAAGGTGTCCCTTCCAGAGCTTCGTACTTTCCAGATTTTCGGATTGATTCATAAAATAATATTAAAGATTGCCATCTAGGAATGCTAAGATATATTCTTTTAAATACAAGAAGATTTATCGATAGATTTTTTAAATTTATCTAAGAAATTACATATAACGTGAAGTCACAAAATAGTCTCTTTCTCACATTCCGTACCGATCAATCATCCAGTTTTATGGTTTTGCTGTCATCAAATAAATCATTCATTTCTGACGACAAAATTATGAATTCTGATCACAATAATACCAAGATAGTCAAGCTGACCAGCTGACAATGATCTTAAGAAAGAGAGAACAAGATTTTTTTGCGAGAAAAATTGCAAATTTGTTTAAGGCATTGAAAACCTCAATCCACAAGACAATCGAGAAGGATGAGAACAAGTAAAAAGAAATCATTTCAAATGTGATTGAACTGAGAGCTGCTGCAGGAGTTCTTATATCGAAACAGACAGTAAGAAGACAACATGAGTTTAAAATTTGTCAATGGAATCATGCAGTCTTCCTTTGTTGAAGAGGTAAAAATCGTATAGTTCGGAAGATCTGAGCACAAGAGAATTTGAACTGGGGAATATCAGAGTGAATTGGGTGCTCCGTTTTAGATAGAAGTAGTTTAATTTATTCCCATACAAGGCAAGATTCTGGTAAAATGAAGAAGTAGATGAAAATAATATTAAAAAGAGTGGCATTGGAAAGCGATGGTGTACCTGTTGGGGATATACTACTTGTAACTTAATGGTTTCCTAAGATAATAAATTAATTACTATATTCGAGAGATTGGTCCAATTTGGGTTTGTCATGAAAGTGAAAAAATAGTCTTGTTCTTACGCTATCACATTTTAATACTACTAATTTTGTACCAGAAACTCAAATGTTGTGATTTTGCCATCAGTTATGAAATAATTTATTTCTAACTACGAAATGATGAATGTTTTATTTTTCGAGATATAGGTATTTTAAATCTTAGAGTCAGTCTACAAGCTGATTCATCGTCATGATGAAACTGAAATGTTAATTATCTCCACGAAAAACTGGGGATATCTCTTAGTCAAATTCGTTAAATAACTTCCGAATAATTGAACTGAGAGCTGCTGCAGAGCTCGTTGATACAAAGAGTGAGAAGACGACTGCATGAGTTTGACTTACATACGAAGAGTCATGTGGTTTTCCTCTGTTCAAGAGGTAAAATCGTATAGTCCAAAAGATCTGAATATAAGACCATTTGAACTGGGAAATATCAGAATGCAATTAGTAAAGAAGGAAATGAATGACAGATGTAGATGAAAATATAGTGAAGAGAGTGGCATTTGGAGCTAGATGGGGATAGTAAACGAGAGAATAAATTGGTTGCGAAAAATGTGTATCAAAGATATAGTTATTTCATATGGTTGTAATTTCGATAAGGTCTTCCTACTTGTGGATTATAATGATCGCATGCTTAGTCACTATTTTTTTTTCAGGAACCACACCAGGGAACTAATAGATTGGACATTCTTATCTTCAGACATAAACTATTTTAAGAATATCTGATGTAGAATGAAATTACAGCTGAAACACAGAAGGTGTGTAATGAGGAAGAAGATTTAGCGCATGTGATTTTGAAGGAATAGGAAACTATTTATCCCATAAAGTTCATCAAGGATTTGGTCCAAAAAGAACAAATTTATAATGTTTCAAAAAACTTCCCAAAGTCTCAGTAACTTTAACTTGATACGATTCGAACCTTTGAAAATATAATGTTTTGATAAAAAAATCGGTATTTCGAAATTTAAAATAATGATTACAAAAAATTTAAAAACCGTCTTGACAAAACTAATCAAGCCTCATGACTTTGCAGAAACTAAATAAAATTTAGACCATTGTCAGTAAATTATATTTATTAATATTAAGTCGGACCTGTTTGAGCTTTTGGGATTATAACCAGAATAGCAGGAGGATATCCACGTTAATATCTGATTCATTAAATTTACTTGAACGATCAAAATAAAGTCTGAAGAAATTCTGAACTTCTGCTAATCACCAAATACTTAGTTAGTATATTCTGTCGTTTTTATTTCATATATTTCATTATTTGCCTTAGCCTTGGTATAATGAGAAATTGTGTCTGTATTATAACAATTGAGTTAATAAAATTAAATAAGTTCCATTTTATGTAAAATTCGTGAGTAATTTAGGCGTCACACTACTACTTACACTTTGAGAAACTTAATATCTGGGAACTCTGTTTACAGCCATTGCATACTTAAAAGCTCATTATAGTTGTTGTAGTAGTGAGAAGGTAATAAATATAATGCGATATAAAATAAAATAAACTTTCCGTCTTGGAACGAAACAAGCGCACAGTTTACAGCATTTTCGAAATATAATCAGCACCGGTATTTTACTGTTGTATTTGATCCATCCTGCACGTATACGTGTGTGGCTTTCTATTTTAGTAACAATGGAGGTAATAAAATTTTATCTGTTACAAATAAACGCGATACAATACGTTTTCTTATCTAACTGAACGCTTCTTTGCCACAAAAATTCTAAAGCTTTTGTAGCAAAATATCCTAGAACTTAACTTAACGACCGGAATATCAGTTTGTAGGCAAAATTGGACAGATGTTAATGCTAAAGCCGATGTTTATAAAAAACTCTTTCAGCAACGGATACTTTAATGCTTTTATTAGTGGATTTCGTGGGGTTCTACTATGCTCTACCCCCTGCTGGAGTTGTAAACTCCTATATTACTATACAAAGAGCTTAGCTACTGGACCTTGGATGGGGTATTATGTAAAATTAAAATTATTTAGTGTGCCGTACGGCATAGAGATAATACTAGGTTTTCATGAATGGTTTCGGTTATATGTGAACCTTTTCATTTTTTTTCTGTGCACTTTATGTAGTATATAAAAGCGTGTTTCGGTGTGTGTGTGTATTAAAATAATAATCGGTGAAGTACCCTCGAGCTGTTTACCTGTTAACAAGTTTTTCAGAATTTTATTAATTTAAATTAATTTTAAAGAATTTTGAATGATTTTTGTTGACATAAAGAGCTTGACGTAGAAAGCTGAGGAGTACGTTTTATTATCATTTTATAAACTATTTAAGCACTGACTAAACACTGAAAGCATAGTACACTTATTTATAAAATGGAAAAGCTTAATAAAGTTTTGTCTAGATGGTTTTCAAAGCTTTGAACAGTTATATTAAATTTCAAAATACCAATTTTTTGTCAAAACATTGCATTTTTCGGAGGTTCAGATCGTATCAAGTTAAAGTTACTGAAATGTTTTTTGAAAAATTAAAAATATTTATCGTAAAATTAGTTCTTTTTGGACCAAATTTTGGATGAACTTTAGGGAAATAAAAAGCTTCCTATTCTTTCAAAATCACATGCGCTAAATCTTCTTCTCTATTACACACACTATTCATTTTATTTGTAATTTCACTCTATTTCAGATATGCTTAACAAATGTTCAGATCTACTGGTTTATACGATTTTACCCCTTCAACAGAGGAAGACCACATGTAGTCCTCTCCTCAACCTCTGTTTTAATATACGAACTTCTGAAGCAGCTCTCAGTTCAACTATTCAGAAGTTATTTAATGCATATGATGTAGAGATATTCCCAGTTCTTCGAGGATAATGTACGTTTCAGTTTCATCATGACGGTGAACTAACTTATAGATTGAGGTCTCAAGCAAATCTGCAATTTTGATGAAATTTATTTGCTGATAAATCACATAATTTAGTATTTTCGACGCGATTTCGATTTTTTCAGTATTACGCGATTCAATTAGAATAAATCGAAACAGTCATAGCACACTTAAATGGAAAAGTAAAAATTAAATGAAAATAAAAAATATGGACGTTTGAAATGTCACTTAGTCGCTAATGTGGAATCATTGGATTCACAAAATTTTGCAAAATTCAAAAATTCAATAATGTATAGGGATTTTGTTATTTTTTCTTTTCGCTATGTGAAATAAACGGACGTATGTTTATGAGCATAGATTTTAAGGTTTACTTTGATGAATACTAAATGACCGCAATTCACCGAATACTTCGCAGAAATTGTTTGCTTTTTTCCTTTTTTACAACCGAACTATATTATATTTTAAAAACATGCCTTTAATGATTACATTTTCTATGGAAGTATAATTTCTTCCCACAATGAAGTTAATCATCTCGTATCAAAGACCGGTTGCACGGCAACCTCAAATTATTTCTGGATTTACACGTAAAGAGAGAATTATTTTTCAAAAAGACAGTTAAAAATAAAATTGTGTATATCGTTCTAAATTTATATTGTCGTGTAATAACAACAAAATAATCAATAAGTACGTAGGCCTTTTTTTATACTTAGGATGTCAAATGAAAAGTTTCATTGTAAAATTTCCATCTTGACTTACCTAGTGAAAAACTGGCTGAGGTTATTTAGACCCCCAAAATAAAACAATTGTAACATTTCCCAGGAATTATAGAATTATAGAAGCCATGTTTCACCTCCATGTGTTGACAATTAAATCACTATAATTTTCCACAATACGCATCCTGAATATCCTAGAAGAGCAAAAAATTATCCTACGACCCCGCGTTCCTACTTTACTGCATAAATAAATAATTAAAACTCTCCGCTCGCGCTCATATTTTATGCAGGTCCATTTAGTAATATTTTTCACATGCAATATGTTCAAATATTAATGCAACTTTAAAATGTTGTAATACTCCGCCGCCATAAGGATTAAACTTAACACCCTGCTGTACTTTTGAAAGTAGTAAAAAGTGTACTTTATGTGTATATGCGACAGGCACAACACCATCCCTAAAAGATTAGGATTATGGCTATGCAAAAATATGTTTTTTCCTGATCTAATAAAACATATCTATAACCGTTCCGTACGTGAATGAGGCAGGGATATTTTGGGTGTTATTATTCAGAAGGGAGGGTTACAGCCGAGCTGGTTTTTGCTATTCGAAGTCATATGTCAATATAAATATTTTGTAAGGGCTGTTAAAATGTTCGAGTTCGGTATATGTGGTTGTTTTCTCACGGACATTAGGGTTTCATAAACATTTTATTACTAGGGATATTTCTTTATAAACTTTATACCTCGCTCGTAAATGCCAATTGTGACAAGTTGTTAATTTGAAATGTGTTTGACATGTCCTTTTATTTGTTCGCGACGATTTTATGTCTGTGCGGTTTCTTTGTAAAAGCACAAAAAATCGCATGCATAATATCTGGCACGGTTTTCAACGGAACTCTTTTGACTTTTGTTTATTTTAAGTTTGATGTTACACAGTAGCTGCAGTGGAGCGGAAACATTATTTGGATGGCAAGCAATGTACAGCCCGAAGGCTGAAAGGACTCCCGGAGACCTTCATCTTTGATATTATCATACGTACAGTTTATAGAGACCGGATTTCTAGATGTAATGCCTTGTCAAAGAGCCACCGAATCACGTTATTAGGCGTCGTGTTGCAGAGAAATGCAGGCGAAAGCCTGAAAAATACAATTCTTATTACAATGCAATTCTCTTTTATAGGGCAAGTACAGTTCTAATAAAATAGTTATTTGTTTTATTGGGGAGAGAAGTTTATGATTTGCGCTATGATGTTTAAATCAGAACATATTATTTTGCAAAAAAATAAAACAAATTTATATTTTCGCAAATTAAAGTATGAGCCGACAACAGTCGTTTTGCATTCTCTGTACTCTGTAAGTATTAAAGGAATCAATACAAGGTTCATATACTGCATCACAATAATTAAAATGCGTGAGCACAAGTTGATCACATAATTGATTGCTTTAAGTTCTGATTGAGAATAAAACGATTTCAGTACAATTTAAGTGAACAGTATGCTCTTTGAAGCACTTGCTGATTTTAGATTAGAGTCAATTATTAAACCAAGATTTTGAACAGAATCAATTACAGAAAGTGTAAGATCTCCTAATTTTATGCTAACAAAATTTTCAACACTGGATTTGTAACATTGATTACCAAAAACTAATAATGATGATTTGATAGGATTAATATGGAAATTGTGTTGTTTTGAAAATTTGATGAGTTTATTTAAATCATTATTTATAAGATTACTAGCAAATTCAGCATCATCTGAATCATAACAATAGTAAACCTGGCATAAAAATGGCTATTAACAGTGAGTTAAACACTTATAAAAATCAGTTGTGTACAGTATAAATAGGAGAGGACCTAATATTGATCCCTGAGGTGCTCCACTGTTGATGTCGATGGAAGACGATTGTCTATTGTCAACTACAACAGGCTGGCTACGATCTGTCAAGAAAGATTGAAGAAAAGACCTAAGTCATACCAAAACCATAAAATTTTTATTTTGAGAACAGAAGCTGATGATTCATGGAATCAAATGCCTTTGAATAATCGAGTAAAACTAAGGCAGTTAGTTTTCTCTTATTCCATCCTGAAGATATCATCACACAGTTTTCGCAAAGCAGGAGTAGTGCTGTAACCCCCCCCCCCCCCCCCTGAAACTTGACTGATGTTCTATTTAAAAAATCATAGATTTGTATATACTTACTACTTTCTCAAGTATTTTAGATAGCAAGGGTAAAATGCTTATGGGACGCAAGTCAGAAAACCCCTTTGGTTGTGCAATAGGGTGGGCATACAATATTGTATCATCCTTAGTGATATACCGCCATTACCAAAGCCATTTGACTTTAACTTAAGTATAATTTCTTCAACATTCTCCGGATTAACTATGCGAAAATCAAAATGAAGATCATTATTATATCGGTTAGAGCCATAAGTTTCAATCGTATCTGAACAATCTTCATTTAAATTCGAGGCAGCAGTCAAAAAATAATCATTAATGCCATCAACATCACCAGAAATGTACGAAGGTATCTCCTTAGATTTATTGGAAGTAACATGAAAAAGTGTTCTCCAGATTTCTTTGGAATTGGTTTTATTGTTGTAAACGGAATTTACATTGATTTCTTCTTCTTCTTTTCTCTCCGTATAGCCCCTAAAGTATAGTTAAGTAGTTGTTTGTAATTTTCAAAGTCTTCTGGTGATTTACTAAGTTTATATTTAGTTTTGGCTTCTTTCTATCTTTCATTAAAATTTTAATCACATGGGTTAACCATAGTGCGTTTGGTTTAGTAACTCTAACAGTTTTTATTGGAACATGTTTGTTTATTAAAAAAATTAATGATATTATCGGTTAACAATTTTATTTTGTTTTCAAAATCAAAATCAATTTGATAGAGACGATTCCAATTAACATAATATAAATCAACGTGAAAATTTCGAACTGAAAATACCTACATCAATACTTGTTTATTATGGTGATCATTTGTATGATAATGACATTATAGAAAATCATGTGATTCAGATTGTAACGTAAATGAATTTCAAAATAAGAATTCATCATGAATGTTCTAAACCTTCTCACTATTAAGTACGACTAAGGTGAGAAGTTAACCAAGATTGTTTTGTTCAAAAATCAATAACATTTAAAAATATCATTGCACCTATACATATACCTTTGAAATAAGAAATATCATGTATCGATTATCTTTAAAAACCTTCATTAGAGATTTTTATAATTGCATCTTTATTTATTTCCAATTTACTATTAAAATTCTATGTTTATAATGTAGTTTTATTGTTTAAATGTTAATTGTGGCATTTCATAAATTTTTTCTCTTCCTCTTCTTTTTTAGGATTTATTATCCCTTTTCTTGAAATTCCTATCCAAAAAAGTTGATTTATCTATAAAATATTCAAATTAACCAGTTTTAAACTGGTTAATTTGATAAAATTTAGATAAATTTTAGATAATCCACAGTTTTGAAAAATAAGAAGTTACGTCATTGTGACTAAATTAGGTAACTAGATATTTATTCCAAAATGTTCAAAATCATTATAATATAGTTTCTTGTCAAAGGACTTTTTCAATTCAAATTTAAACAACGATATCGAAGGAGACAAAGGAATTTTCAGGTACCTAAACCGCGCAATTTTATTCCATTACTTAATAACATGTTTTTCAGCGAGCATTGTGATCGTGAAAAGGTCATATTGGAATTCTAACCGAAATACAATGTTTTTAACTTTAACTAAAATGCTATTGGTCCATTTATTGTCTGAATATTCAATAAATTCACAAGGTTGCCTGTCAAAAAAAAAACAGTTAGTCCAATTATCCATTAATAGTATTCTTAATTGTAGATTTTTGAAATCAAAATGGAACGGTTGAGGAATAAGTTCACCCTTGAAAAATTCCACATATTTCCAATCTACAGGTTGATAAACTTGATATTTCTGAAACTTTACCAATAAGTTTCAGTTTCTAGCTCAAAATGAAATTATTTACCATCCACGATGTCTTTCTTTGACTTATTTTGAGGAATAATCTCATCATCAACATTTGGTTGTCTCAATAAATTATTCACTCTCATCATCATCGCGGCCTTCTACGTTCACTTGCAACCTCAGTTGTTCAGGATCTTCATCAGTTTTCTTGGCTATCTTCTTCTACTTCAATTTATTTTCTTCATCTTTGTTGTATTTTTTTTTCCTATAAATTTCCGCTATAGACACAATTATTTTTTCTTTCAGCATCACACCGCTAAGGCAGCGGTTTTCTTTAATTCACTTTTATAGTATTCCTTTGCATGTAATTTTAGAAATATTTTAGATTTAGAGTGTATTTGAGTACATTTATTGCATTTGAATTGGCGTCCTTTTGTATAATAGTTATAATATGGCAGTTTACTTGATATCAGACCTATATTGCTGCAGGGTGGAAAACGATTTTTCTAATAACACCCTTACGAGATTTTATCAAACTTTTAGAAAATGCTTCCTGGCCACTTTTATTTATTTGAAACAGTTTACAGATTGACATCTATATAATAAATCGTACCACTTGGTGGTGAGAGAATGTTTTGGCAATTGGTTTACATTTCTGAGAACTTTTAAAAACAAATTGCTTTCCAAATTATCCCCTTCAATACTATCAATCCTATTTCCTCTCAATTTTTTAAAATATACGATTGCAAAAATGAATAACCAGTCTTCAAAGAGATTTGGTTCAACTAATAAATCTTTCCTCTCGTTGAATTCTCTGTTTTTTGTTTTTACGATTCATTAATAATTGCTTAAGGTTAAACTCCAACAAAACTTATCGAAGTATTTCTTTATGATTTCAGGACTCATTTCAGCACAATTTTCTGATACTTCAGATTTATTGTTAGTAAAATTAGACATTCTGGTTATAATACATCTGCGTAAATTGTCTCAGTTCTTCATTTTCGAAGGGGTAATCCATTCAGAAGCAAGAACTCTTGTATTCAGTGTCGCATTTTTGTTCTGGATTGTTAATGTCTCTCTGAATATTTGGTTTCAATCTCTTTGTATAAACTGATCAACAAAATAAATGTTACAAGGTAAAATTTGCGCTAACTTTATTTGGATTGCTTTCAGTAATTTAGTTTCTGTTTGGAGCATTCGTTAGTCCAATAATTGGTCTACTGGCTCATATTTTAGCTAAAATTAGGTATTTTGTATAAAGTTTCTACAAGGTGCTAAATGAAACAGTGCAAAATTTCTAGAATTTTGGCATAGTCCCATTTGTTAAAAAAAGGCACAAAGATGGACTTCATATCTCGAAACTATTTTTGATTTTTCGCTTATGTCCTTTATTTACAGGATGATCTCAAAAATCTACTTTTTGGTCTCGCAGTGATAATTTTTTCGCTCGTGAACCGATTCTCAAAATCTAGGGCTCAGATAAGAAATCACGATAATGATAATCTTCCAAATTGTCCATTTCTCCTTCCATTTGTTTCAAATTCCTTTTCATTCTACTACAGACATGCTCGATCGGATTCATATCCGAAGACAGGGGTGGCCAATCCATTCTTTCTTTCTTTCCATGAACCCTAAATTTTGGGAATCAGTTTATGAGTGAAAAAGTAATTACTGCAAGACCAAAAAGAGATTTTTTTTTAGATCTAAAAAGGACTGAAGTGCCTGAATATTTCTAGCAAAAATCTTTGGAGAATAGTATTTCCGATTTAATAATTATATTTTAATTCTGGAAAATGTTTAAATCCCATTGGCGTAATTTCAACGCAGCAGGTGGGCATTATTTGACTAGTTATAGCAAATGCATCAGTTTTGAGGGTTTGTTAATTAAAATAAAAACAATATAAAACAGCAGGTAAAGCTTAAAACCCAGAACCACGCTCTAGGTAGTGCATCAAAAGGCGTTATTAAAAGAATAAAGGAAAGCATTACATCGTTTTTTGGAGCACTAAAAATTAAAAATTACAAAGTTAATTACCCTAAAATTAACGCGTCGCGTGTTGTGTGTGGTTGTTATTTGTTTATTTATGACCTTAATTTACACGTAGTGTCAAATAAATTCTGTTTTTGAATTTATTTCATTCCACATCAAGATATGCAAAAATTACGACAGCAACTTAAGTGCGTAATGCATTCAAAACATCAAAATATTTTTCTTTCGGTTTTAATTGCCACCAATAAATTATATTAATTAAATTTTAATTAGATATTCATCACACGCAGTAAGTATAACCAGCTTTCAAATCTAAAATTTTAATTGTTTTACTTGATAATGAATAGTATACTAAATGAACAGCATTAAACGTTATCATTCTAAAACAACTTAATTATTATCAAAGATTTATTACTATTGCGTTGATTACGCTGTCCTTGGGGGTAATAATGCTCTGGTCTTCTTTCACTTTGTACGCGTTATGTATTTATTGTCTATGCAAAACTAATTAACTACTTCTTTTGACATTTATACTAATTACTATAAATGTGAGTTGGCATGTGTTAGTTATGTGTGTTGGCAAGAAAAATTCTGTTGAAAATCGTTTATCTCCCAAACGAGGCATTGAATGTAAAAATTATAAGGTTCTCATCTCACATACGATGAGAATCGAAAAAACATATTCATAATAGAATTGGTCAGTTAAATTTAGTAACGTAAAAATGAAAGAGGAAAAATAATTCCCAGTTCTTCCCCTAAAAGAAGAGGGGTGTTCAATTCCGCTCGTATTTTTCTTTGTCTGTTCGTCAATTTCTTCTCCCTTAACTTGGACATAGTTATATATATTAAATGATTAAATCTTTTATTTATGGTCAACATCTCCCATCTAGGATAACTAAAATGAACAAAAAATGAATCGTTTGCTATAAAACTTGGTTTAAATGATATTTTGTTTGTTAATAAAATTTCCTACTTGCTAGAAACAAAATACAGATATAATGACTGGCTTTTAATTAAACTCATTAATTTGTACATAAAGTGCTGCATGTGATATACTGTATCACATACAGTGATTAATAAATGATCATTCAGTGTAACCTTAGTGGAAATTTTCATCGCATATCTATCTGTGAATCTACAATAAGAAGTAATTTCGTATACCTAGTTACTAATTCACCCTCTCCTTTATATATAATTTACCCTTTGCCATTTCTTGGCTTTTGATTTGGCGAGGTTCGGTTTTGTTGAATACAATTCGATTATAAGATAACGCAGAACTAAATTTGAATTTCTATTGAAACGAATGTCATCCAACTTCCTTTTGAAATGATGAAGTCGTGTTCGTTCATTAATATTTCAAATTAAAAATAATTATATTTTGGAGAAAGTGGAACTCAAAGGTAAAGGATATTTTTTTTAAAAGGGAACCTTCAAACACATACAATTTCAACAAGTTACTTTATTACTCGACGAGACTTTCCTGAGTTATAATTAAGTGCGATCAAGCAAACGACGCAAATTCTTAAAATTACTAAAAACATAATTGGAACATTTTTATAAAACTTCTCTAATATTTCAAAGTTTAATATTGCACCTGATGAAATATTCCTCAATGTTGAATTCGGGTTATTAAACTTTTCGGGACATTGGAAGCAACGACCCGTTTCGGTATATTTTTTAAATAAAACTGTAAAAGTAAATTTTCTCTTTTAGGACAATTGCTTTGAACTTCGGCTCCAGATCAGCTTCATTCCCACACGGATATCATAATCAGAACAGTGCTAATGGAATCGACAAGTCTGTCTCTGTCCTTGCTTTAACATTGCTCTCTTATTCGCTCAACGTTTTTTAACC
Organism: Rhagium mordax; assembly: GCA_963680705.1. Lineage (NCBI taxonomy): Eukaryota > Metazoa > Arthropoda > Insecta > Coleoptera > Cerambycidae > Rhagium > Rhagium mordax. Next base: position 101,908,342 of record OY796657.1, read on the forward strand.
TTTGAAAATTTGAAATTATATAAGAAATTACTGTTTGGATACACTGAATATTGGAATCTTTACATTTCTGAAGAACTGATAATAAGTATCTCTCAAAAATCTTGTACATTTAATTGTTTGACAAACCATGTAGGCCCATTTGGTATATCAGCCTTGCAAAAAAGGTAGTGTAAATCACAAAGTCAACTCCATAAAGAACAAGTTTATATATCAAAGGTACCATGTTTCTGGAGCTTTAATGAGTAAAACTCAAAATTTCTAACTTAAAACCATATAATACTTATCGTAACATAATTCATAATGCTCTTCTCCCAGTCTTTATTGTTGAAAGATAAAGAGCAATTACCCAGGATGTAGGGTTTTTTTACATCCAACAAACAATGTCTAGCAACTGGTCTTCTTGCAACTGTTCCATTGTCTAACTTTACTTATCTTACTATCTCTTGCTAGGTAAAACTGAATGACTCTTCCTCTTGGTCAACTGTTTCTCGGCCCAATTGGATCTATTGTTACTACAATGTCATTCAATTTCTCAGCAGAACATTCTTGATGGCATTTTTTTTGTCACTAGGAACTATTTCGTTCGTCAAACTAAACGATATGGCAGTAGCTCTAGATGACATGTTGATAGTTGTTCCATTATTGATAATTGTTGTGTAGATTTACTATTTTTAAATGTTTGGTTTGGTGTCTAACATAAACATTTTACATTACTTGTTTGGCTTGTATTATCAAAAATCATCTTAAATTGTTTAATGAGGTTCTTGTCCTTGATGGTGTATTCCATCATGATAAAGTTATATTACTAGTCAGGTTAAGATGATTTGGGGCCCAAAATAATGGGATTCCTAATAGTACGTCTTGTATGCTTTTGAAAAATGGTACCTCTTCTGTCACCAATATCTCATTTTTGTGTAATGTTTGAGTATCCGATCTAGACTTTACTCAACGTCGAATATTCTTACAGTTTCTTATAAATCTCAGCGTTTAAGCTGTTGTTAGTGGAAATATCACCCATTTCGAGAATGGCTTTGCATCAGGTATAGAAATACTATATTTTGGAAGTTAACACTTTGTCTGTTCTAATCAAAGTTTAGATAATTTTGGTCCATAACATTCACTTTCGCTAGAAAAATCCATACAAAGTAATCGTTTTGTAACACCATATTTCTGTTTTGAGTTGACACATCCCACATTCAGCAAATATGGATTTCTTCTAAACGTTGAGCTACGAAAATTTAGAATTTCTGAGCTTCCAATCGACTCCAATACGGTACTAACTGTCTTAAAACGCCCAACAATTTTATTGTTATAGTCACGTCTAATTATCCTTCAAATGTTTATTGTGCTTCCCCTGGATGCAGCTCAAGCCAAGGCATGAAAACCGATCTGAGAGACGTTACTCTAGCTTTAACGTTTGGCTGTAGATCCTTTTGGACGTCATAGATAGGCCGCCGTCACGTAGCGTCGCATAAGGTTTTTTGGGAGCATGTAGCTGAATTTAAGTATATCCCATCCAAATGGATGTATTGCCTTGAAATTTAGAATTGCTGTTTTTCGTTAGCCTGTCGGTGACTTCATCATCCAATTCTAACTTATTTCTTTATAGGGTCACGTGGTCATCACCAAACAGGTAGAGAGAATTTTTTTATCTCCACATTTAATGTGGGAGAAGCGAGAAACTAGCTAAAACTCCTGGGTAGAATAGAGTGAAAAGAGAATAATGTAAACTTCTCTCCAGGTTTTAACTTTTAACAGAAAGAGAAATAGGCACAGAAATAAGTAAATATTATGCGAAGCGAAGTATGTACATTTGTTCCGATAGCTCCAAAAGCGACATGCTCACCCAAGACGAAATCCCTCCTCATTAAGGAGTGTGGGGACATACTGGAGGAGCTCGTTAGGCATGAAGAAGTATAACAGATGTGGATTACGGGCCACTCTGGGATTCCGGTGAATGAGAAAACCATAAACTGGCTATACTTGGAACCTAGACACCGTTTCCAGCCGGAACCTACATGAAGTCGCCAAAGGGGCATTGGAAACTGAACACTGGCTCAAGTCTTTGTAGTGGGGGTAGACCTGGTTACTGGGTTAGAGTAAGATTACTTTGAATGATAGTTCTGACTGATCACTGCAAACTTAGTAGGCCACCTATTATTGGTACGTGTAGAAGATCTTATCTATCCAAGTTGCGGGGGGTAGGTGAAGAAAAATTCTTCCATTCCTTGGCTTGGGTTAGTGTGAGGTATTCGGGATCTGAGATTTGAAATTTATAACACTGGAATGTTTTGAATGAAGAAGAGAGCTTCGTTGATTGGAAAGACATCATGACCTTCATTATATAGTTAAGGAGGTTTAGAAAGGTAATGTGTGATAAATAGTTGTGGGTACGGCGAGGGGTAAAAAAAAATACCTATTTGTGACTTGGTAGGTTCTGGTCCCCTTTAATTCTACTTTTATTACTACTACGACTATTTTCTATAACTTCTATGTCTTTCCTTGTATTTATAAATATGTATATCAGAATGGACACAAGTTGTTGGTGAAAAAACTCTACTTTGACTTTTGTAAGAGGGTAAAGTCATTGATTTATTAGATTTATATATTTCACTGCTTCTAGGAAGAGTTCTTTCTTTCTTTGGTTCGATGATTTTTTATTTAGAATTGCTCCTTCTTATCTTTTTTACAGGTATTCAATTTGGATTATTCATGCTTGGAATAATAATTTGTTTGAAGCAATTTCTATATACAGTAACTGGCAGCCAACTACGGACGCAGCGCTGGGTTTACATGCGAAATAAATGGGCAACCAAGGTAACCCACTTGCAGCTTATTGAAAAACTTGGAGATAAGTATAATATTGAGGTGCCAAATCTGAAAAGGCCAAAAATAATAAACATAAATAATGAAGACTTAGAAGGAGATGACAAAACCATAGTCGTTTACTGACGCCAGCGCTTGCGTCCCCACTTAATATTTGCTGCGCACGCAATCTGTCGCTCTCGTGAATACGATTTTAAATTTTGGACTTAAGGTTTTTGACTGAAAAACTTTCATTAATAAAATTTTTGGTAAAAAAATGCCTAATATGTTTTTTTGATTTGCCCCGTTTATTTTGATATCGTAGGTGGCAAGGGGCAAATTGCTTTTGGGCCGTAAGTTGATCCTAATGTGCTCTATCTTTGAGTGAAATTTTTCACTCTTAAATGCGACACACTACCCTAATTTTTTGGTTTGTCTTTGGAAATAAAATAAAAATATTTAATGTAACTTATAGTATATTTTTCCAAGGATTTCTAAAATTTCAACAAAAAAACAATTGAAAGTCAAATAAAAGTGGGAAAAAACAAAGCGATTTTTTTAAATGAAACGCCCTGTATATTTTTACAATTTAGGTTTAAATCCTCTTTCCAAAAATATAACAAAACATGTTATGTTATGTTATATTTTTGGAAAGAGAATTTAAGCCTTTTTTTTTAATTGTAAAAATATACAGAGAATTCCATTAAAAAAAACATTGCTTTGTTTTTCTCACTTTTATTTGACTTTCAATTGTTTTTTTGTTGAAATTTTCGAAATCCTTGGAAAAAATACTATTGTATTTTTAGTTTATTTCCAAAGACAAACCAAAAAATTAGGGTGAGAACGTTATGGGAATCACCTTGTACATTAAACGAGTTTGAGATAACAATTTACTTTAAACAATTTTTATAAATATTATTGATTCTATTTGACGAATGCCCCACAAAATTAAAAATAAATATAAATAATTGCCTGAAGGCTTATTAATAATTATTGTTGCAACAAGTAAGCTCATCAAATTGCGATATTTTCTTAGAGTTATGCTTGATTTATAACAGAGTTATATTTTGCAATACATAGTACTATGCAGTTGATCAGACACCTACGCATTATTTAAAAAATGTATGATCCATTTAAGGTTACCTTGCACGCGTCTTTCTTTAATTGGCGATAAAAGTTGGAGTATAATCATTAAAATTAATAACGTAAATAAATTTTATCTATCTTTCCTTCTCCGATAAACTATAATTGTCTCCATCTGAACTAGTAACATTTTAAGTCCAGCGAGTATTCTGTCGCCTTATACCATTGGAGTTAAACGCGAAGAAGGGAATTTGTGGATCGCCTTATAACAAATTCATGAATACACAGCTTTCGTACAATGAAAAACTTGGTCACGTATATTTTACAGGAGGATCTCTTGTCACGTACGCTTCGGGTGTATTTGATGGCACATGCATGTGTCAGTCAAAGAAGCCGATTGAAGAAGCATGCACACTTATTATACAAGGTGTTCACGACATGGAATTAAATAAACTGTTTTAACAGGAAACAATATTAATTATTTTATGTTGTATAAAAGGATTATTATTTATAAAAACTTAGGCACCTCCCTGGCTGTAACAAACGATGGATATTGGGTTATTGAAATGATGCAGCTCATTTTTTTTTTACCAATGCCATTCAGCAAATCCAAGAACAAATGAATGAAAATTCTAATATATTATAATAGTTATCAACGCTAACACTTATTGGTATCCACCCCACCAAAATCTGAAGAAAAAAGTACTTAATCCAAAATTATACTAAATATACTGGATACAGCAAATAAATGGGATATTGACACATTTTTGCAGGCAGGTACAAAAATGTATCTTTTTGAATTGACAACACAATACAAAGTATACATGTTAAAGAGTTTGTAGGTAACCCATACTTGTGTATAAACCGTAAGCCAGAAGTAGCTGACCATTTATTTGGGTCCTTTTAAATTTTAAATGCCATACAGACCTTTAAATTTCCAGCGGACCAACGCAGTTTGCACCCTTTTTCTATGCCAGGAGGCTCAGTGAGAAGCTGGTCTGTGGGCTTACCTGCACCCCTAGACATGTTCAATTTTAATGGAAGCTCCGAGCGCTAGGAGGGATCGAGGTACGTTATGAATGATAAATAATTTGAAATAATTCGAGTTCGTTTCAATTTATTATTATACTATTTAGGGTACACCAATTTGGTATAAGTATCTTGTGGTTGGGCTTGAATTAAGGAAAATTGCAACGTCTGATTAATAATTGACTAAAATTTGGAAGTTCGCGAAGAGTAAGTTAAAATGGTTAATTAAAACTAAGATCTAGACGAAATAGAACAAGGACGACTTAAAATAAAAAATATTTGTGTTGCTGCAAAGCATTCCATTTTCATGTCCTCATTTTTTCCAAATTAACTTAAATAAATAATACCTATGACGAATTATTAGAAAGTTATTCTACATAAATATACTGTCCTAAAGCCTACTTGGATGCCCGTCAAAACGTTATAAACGTTAATAAATGTCGTGACTGAATTTTTTTCACAACGTGGGCAATATCTATTTCGTATATTATTATGTATGTGTTTTCGACTGCCTGCCTGTATCAGTGTTTACCATGTCATTTTTGTGAAGTCTGGTATAAACTTCAGATGTACCAATTAACCTTCTTATTTTTATGAAACGCTATGTTTCCGGGAGCGAATAAGTTTTCAAATTTCGTATATCTACTGTTCATGTCTGCCAAATTATTAGTTATCAACGTCCAAATCGGATATTACAATTAAGTTGTATCTCTGGTTGTCCAAGTTGAATTGAAATATTTCCCAATTCCAGCACACGCAACGAACTTTGTTAAATAAAAAAATACCGTTCTACTTTAACCGGTTTATTTTTTTTCGGTAATTTTACGTGTTGCGTGTCAAATTTTTTAACTAAAGTAAATTTAGGTTAGTTGTTCTGTCAGTATTTACAATTATATTAAATAATAAGGTAATAATGGTTACTTTGCTCAAATGTAAATATTCGGCGCAATCAAAATATAATTTTAGTCCTTGTAATATGGAATGCCAATTTTCTTTCTCATCGACAATTTATTGAGTCGAAAATAAATTAGAGACTGTCTCAGCTACTTCGTTTCTAGCTAAGAAAATTATTAAATTTTAACAAAAAATTTTAATAATTCTGTACCAAATCCGTCTTCATAACTGTAAATGTCAAGCAGTTCGATTAATAATTGCTTAAATATAATAATTTTGACCCAGGGCTTCATTAATTTTGAACTCGTTTATAATATTTTTTTCCCCAATTCTGACACTCTACATAAATGCTATTGACATAAAAATATTCTTAACTTAACTAAGATTAAACTGAAACTTTGCACACTTATCAAGGATCGATGACAATACTTGTCCTAATGTCCTTACCAGGACCATCAGGATAAAATAAAAATAATTTTACAGGTTAAGCATGCCGTCTACAGAATGACAGTAAATGTTATCCTTCTTTATCGACATTTGAAATGAATAATTTTGAAAAAAATTTGGATTCAAAAATTTAAAAAAAAATTTAGATTAAAAAATTTTGAAAAAAATTCGAATTCAAAAGTTTTGAAAAAAAAATTTGATTTCAAAAATTTTGAAAAAAATTGATTTTAAAAATTACAAAAAGAAATTAAATTGAAAAGTTTCGAAAAAAAATTGAATTGAAAAATGTCAAAAAAATTTCATTTCAAAAATTTAAAAAAAAATTCGATCAAAAATTTTGAAAAAAAAATTTTAATTGAAAAATGTCAAAAAAAATTTCGCTTTTTTAAAATAAAATTATTTTTTATCAATCACTTTATTCTTATTTTAAACTTTGTAAAAAGCATTTAATTATATTGAGTTAGTGGAATATTTATCACTGCTGAACAAAATCTTAGTTCGGTTTCTCTTTAAAGCGTGTTTTTTAAACTATAATTTTTTTTTTTGGATTTTGGTCACTAGTGTAAAAAAATTATTTACTATTCGCCACTGTTTTCTTATGTCATACAATTTGGAAATAATTGTTTTTAGTATTTATTTAAGTTTATTATATTTATTAAATAGAAAATTCGAAATTTTTGTTTTATTCTTATAGGTCTTTTAGTAAATGATTATCTTCAATTTTAGTGTATTTTTGTTACAGATTCTTTTGAACTATACAAAATATTAGTCAGGCCATGGAAACTGTTGTAAGTAAATTATGCAAATCCCCAATTTTGTTTTGAATAATACTTTAACAAATAAAATTAACCACCTAGAGATCAATATGAAAATTCAAAGCTTTAGAAACAACTTTATGTAGCACATTAATATAAATTTTCTACTTGCTTGTGGTACTCCTGAAAATGGCTTTGGGAAAAACGCTCGACTGAATTTAATAAATTTCAAATTGTGCCCGACTACGTCCTTTCCTTCTTCGAAAAAATTAAGGTGCACAACCTCTCTCCATCAAAGCCCCTGCCAATAGTTTAAAACGGGCCCGTGTCCCTCATTATATCACCCATGTCTCTTCCCTTCGCCCAGATTTCGTTCGGGTAGCATATGTTTGCCTATTATGTGCAGGTTTTCATTACCGTATCGAATTTCCATGGTTTTTGAGAACAAACAACGACTCTTTATTTACAGAAGAATAAAAACAGCGATGGAATGTGAAGTACACTAAATTTTTTATGCTCATGTGAAATATTTAGTGCCGGTATTGTGTTTCAGATTTTATGGTCAGTCTATTTTAAATAAATAATTATGAGAATGGGAGGTCCTGAAGACACTACACGTACAATTTAAATGAGAGAGCTAGATTCTTAACGGGCAAGTTCGTTTAGAGGAAGCGAAATATCAGAAAGACATGCATTGAATTTTATAACATTGTTAAATAATTAGACTTTTCTCCCAAGCTGTTTTATTTTTTGGTTTCCGATTTGAAATTTTCTCTAAACAAATTCACCAAAACCTTAAACATTTTCATGATTATTAATTTATGCCTCTCATGTTCAAATAATTTTTGTGCAAAATTTAATTTAAATCTAATTAAAAAAAAGTTTTTGTAAAATGAGCCGTTTCCAAGCTTTTGAAGCTCCCTGTACACAGCCTCGCATACGGCCGCTATTACAACGAGTTTACAAAAAAATTACGGACCGTGTGAGGTAATTGTGATGTTTGATTTTCTTAACATTGTGCTGCAGAGATGAAAGCTCTTTAATTGTAGTGTGTTTGTATTTACAACTGAAAAGATTCATACATAATGTACCATAGAAACAGATGATGGTCCATTTAACATTTGAAAAGACCAGCTGACTGTAAAGGACCTGCCATAATAAAATAACGGGGTCAAAGAAGTTCTGGGAATTTTTAAGGAACTTGCCTGTCTTCATATTTGACTGCAAGAGGCGATAATGTGCCCCAGGTGTACGAGATAAAACAACTTTTTTACTGGTTTCATTATAGACAGGGTTTCTCTAAGACCTGCTTCAGCTAGGCCTTCCTCAGAGGAAAGGAAATGACCACGTTTTATAACGAAATTTTACGTCTAGGAACGTTAAGATTTCGTAATCAAGAAGTTTAATATAAAGTAATACATACCCAAAGTAATTCGTGTTTAAGTATTGAGCTTGCTTTATGCTGTACATCAAATTTGCATATAAATTTGAATGAAGAGTGAAGGATTACAATTTTATTTTAAGGAAAATATAAATTTCTCGTAAAGCGCCGGCTTCAAGCTGTTTAACTTACACTTAATTGCTGCCATTCGATATCTGAAATTATTGATCCCGTTGATTTTTAATGAAATCCAGAATACTGTTTCCCAATATTCAGAAAAGTTACAGTGCGTACAAAAGTTCTTAAAATACTGTTTTACATGGCAAGAAAGAGTATAGATTTTTTATTAGCCCAACATCCATAATGGTCAACTGAGAAAATCACCAATCTGCAAAATACTGAAATTATTATTAAATTAACTTCTACTCCAAAGGAACAGACAGAAGGAATTTTTGATTATCACGAAAAACATCACATATAAGAAACATAAGCCCATAATAATTAAATCTAGTTTCACTCAGATTATTTATATTTTGGATGAAAACCTCTTTCCGTTTTGAATTTTAATTGAACACTTTTCAATCTCAGTCTTGATGAATATAAAAATTATACCAGAATGGAGCAATTTGAAATTCAAAAATTGATTACCACACACACACGTACGATAACAACCATTTTATTAATAGAACTCTACAAGAATTTCGGAGGAAGAAATTAACACTGTCAATAGAAAATTTGAAGAAACCATGATTATTTCCTTCAGTGGTAAGGATTGTAAATCAGCAAGTGACCAAATGTATTATAAATATTTTCTAGTAGCAATTTATTACGTTGGCAGATTTCCAAAAAAACATTTTTGCAAATTTCTCATGACGACTTCAAGAACCAGAAGTAACAAATTTCCTATAAAATTATATCTTTGGAATCTCCAGCGAACTGTTACCATAAATTATATCTGTAAAATCAGTATTTTTTATCAGATTGCATGCTACAAACTCTTTTTAAATATAGCACCAAATGTGATCCAAAATGGAATTGCTGTTCCTTTATTTATTATTTATTTTAGAAGAATCATCTAACGCCGCAGGAAGCGAACTACGTCCACTATTCCGACAATCAAGATAAACAAAAATTCAAGGACTCTAATTACTTTAGATGAGATTATTGCTGTAATTCCAGGCAAAATAAAAAGTTCCGCATTCTCTTGACCTATATTTAGCGTCATTTCATGCTCTCGAGATAGCGTAATTTTGTATATTATGTCCTTTCCGTGGCATCAGCCTCGGTCTTGTGGTTTCATGTAAATATATTAATAAACCAACTTTGTAAGTGAAAATATGTTATCAGATAATGCCATTTTATGAAGGCTTTAGTGTACCAGACGGACGCGCTAACTACGGCTTCAGCCTCTTAGGTTTATTGAGGCACTGGAAGGAAGCAAAAAAAAAAATAACCCGCTTTATAATAACGTTAAGTAGAGGAAACCAGTCAAATTGGATTATATGTTTCGTTGCAGGATCCGCAAATATATTGTAGAAGTTATTTTCAATTATTGACACACTGCGCTACGAGGAAATAATGAATAGGTTCAAAACGATTAACTTAAGAAAGCAATAAAATATTTTTGTATACGTATACTTCAAAAACATTTATGTTATACGTATACCAAATTTCTTCTTCTTCTTTGTCTTCGTCGTCTTCTTTTTAGCATTCTTCGTCTTCTTCTTGCTCTTCCTCCTCCTCTTCCGGGTTTCTTCTTCTTCTTCTTCTTCTTCTCCTCCTCCGTCTTGTTCTTCTTATTCTTCCTCTTCTTCTTCTTCCTCTTCTTCTTCTTTTTCTTCTTCCTTCTTCTTTCACTAACGTCGAAAGATTCTCAAAATTATTTAGACCGACAGGATTTTTTTAAATTAGTTTCTTAAGGTCATCTACTTATTGGTGGATATTGTTCAACTTCTACTTCATCTTCTCCTCCTCCATCTTGTTCTTCTTATTCTTCCTCTTCTTCTTCTTCCTCTTCTTCTTCTTTTTCTTCTTCCTTCTTCTTTCACTAACGTCGAAAGATTCTCAAAATTATTAAGACCGACAGGATTTTTTTAAATTAGTTTCTTAAGCTCATCTACTTATTGTGGATATTGTTCAACTTGACAGAAAAGAGATCAACTAAATTTTAACAAATTAATTCAAAAGCATCTTAAGTTATTCTATGTTAATATAGAGATATTAATGGCGTACAATGATTGTACGACACTTTTGTCACTCCATTTTTTCCACTGGCCATTTTTTCCTATAGTTTTTTTTTCCACTGGACATTTTTTCCCATAGTTTTTTCTCCATAGGTAATTTTTTCCCATAGTTTTTTTTCATATGTCATTTTCTCCCATAGTTTATTTTTCCATAAGTCATTTTTTCTCATAGCTTATTTTACGATTACTTTTGTCACTCTATTTTTTCAACTAATCATTTTTCTCATAGTTTTTTTTCCATAGGTTATTTTTTCCCATAGTTTATTTTTCCACTATGTTTTTATTTACTGATAATTTATTGACATTTGTTTTCTGTCAAACGTATAATTCAACGAAATAAAATGGTCGAAGCAGAAGTCCATATTGCAAGTATCGTCCGCTCATACGAAGAGAAACAAAAGAAGGAAGGATTGCAGAGTATCTTCACATCGTGGGTAACTCGTTTTCATTCACGATTTTGGAGACATATAATGTTTTTGATAGTATCTTTGAGTAAGAAATAATAAAGAGGCGCAACTGTCAAGGCTTCGAGATTTTAGTATTGTATTTTTGTGCCAATAACTTCATGATTGTCATCAATTTTTAGTGCTATGGGAAGGTATTTATAATGTGGCTGCATAGCCCTTAAACTTGAAGACAATCATGAAGCACATGGTAAAAAAATACAACACTAAAATGTCGAAATCTTGACAGTTGCGCCTCTTTATTATTTTTTACTCAATGATAGTATGTAAGATCTGAAATATCTTAATATATTTACGAATAATTTTTTTTTTGATTGAATGTTTTTGATAGTTTGTAAAATCTGAAATGTCTTAATATATTTACGAATAATTTTTTTTTTATTGAAAATTTTTGTGGGAAATTTTAGTGGAAAAAAAGGTCAGTGGGAAAAAGAAGAAATGGGAAAGTGGCCTATGGAAAAAAAGGTCAGTGGGAAAAAGAATCAGTGGAAAAAGGCCTATGGAAGAAATGGAGTGAAAAAAACGACTGGGAAAAAGTGGAGTGACAAAAATGTCTCACTACCCGTACGATTATTAACAAAAATCTAACAAATAGAAAACTAGCTACTTCTAAAAGTTTGTTGGTTATAGGATCATACTTTTATATATGTATTAATTTTAAGGTGTTTGTCCAGTGAAAATGCATCGGGTTCAGTGCGACATCAAGGATTCCAGCCCTCCTCAGGATCGATACAGACAAGCCAGCGATTTGAACGAAGTCAAAGTGAAATTTAAAGATACCTAATATTTTAAAACTAACTCGGCAATATAATCAATAACGCAGACCACATTATGGCGTGTCAGCATCGAACAGTAAATTACTTTGTAATTTGTTTATTGAAAACTTTGGAAATGTCTACGATTCAAATGCGATTCCATGTGATGCGATATTGTAGTAACAAGAGCAACTTACTGCTACTTCGGAAACTAATTCAGCCAGTAAAAACGGCATATAGAGCTGATATTATTGTCGCGAATGTGTCAGTGAAGTGTGCAACTTAACCAGAACATCAAAGTAAGAAAATATTTATATCAAAACCGTAAGCGGAAGAAATGCATATTTTTAAGTGTGTACCGAGGTGTGTACTAACGCTTTCATTTGTTTCTTTTTTAACAAAATATTACCTTAAATTGCTAATGTCTTCAAAACTACTTAAAATAAATACCATGTGTAGGGGATCGTTAAGAAGCACTTGTAATTCCCTATTTGATTATGAAATAATATACAGAGTGTTCCATTTAAAATAAGAAAGTTATCATGTTTTTTAAATTTACATATTCGAAATTAAATTATGAACACTCTGTAAACGAAAGATTAAATTCTAATACATTATTTGAAAGTTCATATCTAGCTTAATCAGCTGCCACAATAAATAGTTGTTGACTAGAAATATTTTTGAAATATGCAGTGATGATTACTGAACAACAAGATTTTTGTTTCTCTGCAAAAGCTAAGGAGTTATGGAAGAAACACCCATTACGTGGACACCCTGTACTCAATGGCTTGTTTGATACACTTACTTAATAATTGAAACACTAGAAGGTGATGTAATAAAAAAACACAATTTCTGTAAATGCACACCTAAATAATTAAAACCCCTTGCCACGACGACGTCAGTATTTTTTCCTTAAAGCTCTAAACACCCTCCTCCGTCTTTCCACAGTGTGAGAAATTTGTAAGATATCAACGACAAGCAATAGGGTGGCAACAACCTGCGAATTTAAAAGTTTACTTCATTTTTTTGCTGCAGACAAACAAATGAAAGCAATAGGTACCTACTGAGTGTTTATGTATTTGTGCAAAGGCAAAAACATGTTTGGTACATAAATTAAGATAATTCCCAAAATGACGTTCATAAGAAAGATACGTATTTAAATAAAATATTAGTTTAGAATACATAACCTTTCCCACGTCTCGCCTATTTGCTCTTAACTTCAACCTATGAAACGGGTATTTGGAGGGTATAAAAAAACATGTTGAATTAATTTATGTGGCGTGTTTAGAGTTTACGATCAAATAGAATTTTGTAAATTAGCCGATTATTATCCAATAGCTGATAATTTACTGTGTTAACCTTACCTTTACAAAATGTACGCCGACCAATTAATTTGAAACATTGTCGATATAAACTAGAAGTTTCAAACGTGCCGCCACATACCTGGAGCATAATTTGAAGTTGTTGACAAAGAATTTCATTGCTACCAAATTGTGAAATTCGTTCTATTTTAATTACGAAGATTTATTCTGTATTCCAGGAAAACGGAAAAAATACCGTCTGGCATAAATATACATACGTAAAGTTGTTTCGATACAATAAATTAATTCTTAATGGTTACTTTGCTAACAAACAATTTAAACTTGGAGCTCGGTACAATATGAGCAATTGAAGCCCTTCCTCACGTACTAAACGATTTTAGTAAAGACTGGAACAAGATTTATTTTGTAACGAAATTTTCATATCATATATTAGTTCGATTATTTGATTTTAAAATAAATTCATACTAGTTAATTCAATTTACTGAAAATAATTTCAGTGATTTTATTTGATTTTTATTATATAGAGGCATCGTTACTGCTTTATTAAAAAATTTAGATTTATCTTTGCTCTGTGAAATAGCATTATCACTAAACCTACCTTAGAGCAAGAAGAGTTGCTTTAAAAATTTCTCAGAGCAGTACCACATCTACAGGATCCTGGATACATAATACAGGTAAACAAAAAAATGTTCAGACCCAAAAGAATGGATTACCATTATGAATTTTGATGATCTGACCCCGAATTTGACAATAAAAATTTTTCTAGTCTCACTTTTAACCCCTATTTGGGGTTGAAATCACACTTTTCTTTATAATTTAAAATTCCTCATTATTCTTATGTATTTTGACGCGCTGATACTGAATTTAAAAAACAATTTTTTTGACCAGTCAATTTTTTGACGATGAATTTATTTTGGACATGGACATCACCAGACCATGTAACAGAGAATCAAATTGACCACCTCATGATCTCTAGAACATGGAGAGGCATCCTACTTGCCGTACGCATAAAGCGCAGAGCAGATGTGGCAAGCGACCATCATCTACTTGTAGGGGCCATAAAACTAAGATTGGCATTACCCAAGAAGAGCCCAGCTCCAGCAAAGTACAAGGCATGAGTTTAACTTAGAACTAACAAAAGAGAAAAAGGGGAACTTCCGAAGAGTCGTGAGAGAAGAGATAACAAACATCCCTGAAGTCGCAGCAGAAGTGGGAACATCTTAAGAATAGCCTGCTAGAAACATCGGAAAAAGTACTTGCCAAAAAAACGAGTACTAAAAAAGAATGATTAAGCAAAAACACCTGGAATTTAACTGTCAGAAGAAAAGAACAAAAAGAGAAAATAAACAGATCAAACTCCCCTGATGAGAAGAAGCTCCTAATGAGGGACTACTCAGAAATAAATAAAGAAATTAAAAAGAGTGCGAGAAATTACAAAAGGAATTGGGCAGCAGAAATGGCCAATAGAGCACAAGTAGCAGCATGAAAGAGTTGTATCAATCTTCCGAAAACTCTCCAACAAGGACAACCGACGTATCCCATCGGTCAAGAAAAAGGCTGAACTACCACTTACTTCGAAACAAGAACAGTTAAGCCGCTGGTACGAACATTTCAACAAAATGAATGAAGGCGAAGAAATACATTAGGAGCAAATCGCCGAAATTGTTCCAGGAATAAATGTAAGGGAAGATATAAACACCAATATCCCAAGCAAAGCAGAAATGAGACAAGCAATAAAGATGCTAAAAAACAAAAAGGCTCCAGGACCAGACGACATCCCTGCACAAGTCATAAAATTAGATGCGAGCATGTTAACTGATATATATCCCATATTAACAGACGTCTGGAACACAGAACAACTCATAAGCGGATGGACTGACGGTATGATAGTAAAGGTACCTAAGAATGAAGATTTAAGTTTGTGCCAAAACTGGAGAGGAATAACACTTCTGAATACCATCCAAAAAGTTTTGACCTAGATACTCTAACCCCTACTGAGACCTGAGCAAGCGGGTTTCCGATCATACAACAGTCAGTTGAATGGCGATCTCCATTATATCTAGTATTCGTAGACTTCGAACGTGCATTCAATACCATACATCATGAAGTAGGTACTTTGGAAAGCACTACAGAAAAAAGGAATTCCATTAAAGATAATACACATCATAAAAGAACTGTGCAAAGAAATACTCCAACGTAACAAAAATTGGAATAGAACCCACAGGGCAACAAGAATAGGAAAGCAAAAGATGAAGTTCGAAAAACATGACAACAGACAAAATAGATCGCTCAGAATAGGACTAATGGGCAATTGTTGAGGCCCTATGCTCCTGAGATGAGTCGAGGAGATATGTGTGTGTATCGAACTCTCTTGTTTCTAAACGATCTTCTTAGAGGCAATCTCTTGGTTCCTCTTGGGTTTTTAAGCAGATATCTTTATAAATTCCAGCAAAAAGGAGAATTCGATATCATAGGGAAAAAAATCAAGTTCATCCCCAAAAAATTGACTCGTCAAAAAACGTATTTTGTCAAATTCGGATTCAGCGCGTCAAAATGCAAAGGGCATTCTGAACTTTCAAATATACTTCGACAATTTCTTAACTTCAATTCCATTTCTCACATAATTCATTAGCAGATGATTGAAGGTCTCGGAGACAGTGAAAAATGGGATTTCTGTCTGTCCAATAAGACACAGTAAAACGAAACCTAGGTGCTATGAATATAAGGCCACCGAGGAAGTTATCTGTAAATAAACCGAAATTAATGTGACGAATACGGAATCCAATAATTGCTGAATATTTCCTGTTGTGTAGGTAGAAATGTACTGGCAAAAAGAAGAGAAGAAAATACCCGTCGATCAATAATTAACGGCTTATAATAATGTATATAAAAATGTGATGGCTGATGGTCGAGATGGTAGCGTGCCTGCCTCTCACCCAAAAGTCCCGGGTTCGATTCCCGGTCGTGGTAATGGAAAATACTGTGAGAGGGATTTTTCCATTATACACGGATATTGGATGTGTGCCCCTTGTCTTTAAATGTGTAGCCCTCTCCCGCACAATGCTCTTCTAGAGCCTTCTGGGATAAAGGGGGTCGTCATTACATGTGGTGTATTTATTATTATTTTTTATTTATGTATATGGAGGGCGAGCTCGATCATGCAGATCAAAAACATTAGCTTCTAGAAGTGCCAAAAATGGTGTCTCCCATTACCAGTGTATAAATATGACGGTGCAAAATTTCTGAAACTACACAAAAATAATGGTGGCAAACTAGATCATTTAGCATCACCCAAAGGTTACTTAAAATGCATAATAGAATAGAATAACGAAAAGAGGTGTTCAAGATGTGACACTATTGACATTTAGTCTGTTTTCCCTTCTTCTTCTTTGCGGAGACAGAAACTCGACATAGATAACATTGGTCTGATTGTTGGGGAAACCTGTGGTAGTCTTCTTATTACCTGTAATCATAATAGGCTGTTCCTAAAAAAGTCCTATTTATGTTAAATCAGTAACTACATATGTATTTTTGTAATAAAATAAATTGCGTTTTACAATATCGTACTCATAATTCTTCTATAAGGTATCATTAATGAGGTCCTGTTAAATATTATTTTCCAGTTCTCTAATTCTTTTAACGACTGCAGTAATAGAAGAAAAGCGTAAACAATATCCTGTTGATGGCGGCTGCTCGATGTGGGTCCTAATAACAAAGGTGGCCATCTCGATAGGAGGCCATAGCCACTCACTTAAACAGATATACTCGTACAAAAATTAAAATATATTTTGCAGCTGATTTAATTTTTGCCCTTTTCTAGATTAGTATAGCTGATTAATGAATTATTTTCGTTATTATGTTATTTTCAGTTAGATTAAACTTTTCCAATTTTTTTCTTTTTTTCTTCTTTATGTCTGACAATGCCGTACCTAACACAATACGAGTAAGTAGTATCATTTGTAATATATATATAATTGTTAATAATAATAATTAAAGAAAAGAAAAAGAAAAAAAAGGAAACAAAAATAAATAAATTATGAAGTAGAAAGTATAGGTCAGGCAAAAAAGAAGAACTAAAAATCACACAGACAAAGTAAAACAACTATGTAATGCCTAAAACACAAAAAGACGAAGAAGAAAAGAAAGAAAGAAAATAGAAAAATCACAGTTATCCAATTTTGTACAATTTAGTTACCATTTTTGTGCAAATTTTAATTTAAAAAAATGCTGAAAATGTGTAAATCTTACCTATTGCGTCTTATGTAGCAAAATTGCCAGTTTTCCATGGCTTGCACGAGAATATTTGGATATTTCAAAACCTTATCGGCCAAACATTTTCTATAAACAGAAATGGCTGAAAATTGTAAATTTTAAGTCTAAATGTTCTAAGTAAGACAATATTAATGTATATTATAGCCATTGGCCAATGGATTTTTGTCCACTGCTATAAAAAAAGTCTAAATTTACCTTTAATTTTCAGTGGATCCGAAAATTATAATTAAACACAGTATTTTCAGTTTATATTACCAATGTTGACCTCAACCTCCAGTACAACTGGAAGCAGTAGAAAGTTACAAAAATTTTCTTTTAACAAATCCCAATCCGTAAAAATTTCTAGAAAAACGCACAAAAACTTCTAATACACGTTACGTATAAGTTTTGAGTAACGTGAAGTAAAACTATTACAACTAATTAGCAGTCCCTTTCCGTGAATGAATCGCTAGTGTTGCATAAATTACTGCGCCATGTATGCTGCAATATACAAATTACAATTCTCATTTCATTGAAGGATATGCGAAGACCTTCTAGATAATTGAGCACAGCAGATAATCCTGATATACTTTTTTTGATAATTATGCCTCGATTAAATCCATTATACCTACATTTAAAAAATAATAACGTTCATTGTTCTCTCGTCACGTAAATTATGGTTTTGTGCCCGTTAATTTCTACAATATGAAAACACTGGTGAAACAAAAAACTGGAAAGTTTTAAAACAAATAAATATACATGGGTACCGTAACGACCCAGAGATATTACGTATAACTAAAAACAAAAGAATACTTTTTTTAAATAAGATTGGCCTTAAATTGGATTAAAAATGTAAAATTTAGATACATTAGATTGAAAAAAGAATGTACATTTTTTTAAAAGATTTTTATAAATTGAATTGAAATTAAAGTTCAAAAAGTTGAAGGTCCTTAAAATACGAATTTTTACGTAAAACTCTCCTTTGGGACATATCCCAGGCATGCATCTAATAAAGATCGGCAACTGAACAGGGGCATGAGAAAACTAAAATTTGATTGGTTTCCAAATACTTGGATAATCACATCTTAACTAAAAATTGCCTTTGGAAGCACCACAGACCAAATAATTGCATCCACATAAAAAATACCAAAATGAAATCCGACCTTCCTCCATTCTCCTAAACCAGTTATGGTACATGTTGTGTCTACACTCTGACCCTTTTTTAGTCAAACCATAATGCATCTGTTCTTCAGCTTGTATTTTTGAAATTGTCCTAATTTGTGTTCCGCATTTTTCTGTAGGAGTGTTTAGATCTGACTTTCCTCATGATGATGTTCCGCTCACAAATTTATTTCCGTCTTTATTTCTCTTAATATTTAATTCTTCTAAGGCAGCCTGCATCCCCAAATAAAACTATATATTTTTCCTAAACGGTTACAAAGCAGCTTTCAACAACAGAAAAATAACTCACTAGCTTTATATTATAATTCGATTAATAATTAAATTTCTAAACTCCCTGTGTATACTGTATCATAATCTTGAATGACCGCCCTAGTTTTTCACAATCGTATAATTATTTTATGCACGTATCCTACAAATAATTATTTTCGTTTGTGTTATTATATATAATTATATATTTAAATTCCACCTCGTTAGCAAGGAAGGAATAAAGAGAACAGAATAGATTTTTTTTAATTTATAGAAATAATAAGCACACTATATTAAAAAGTATACAGATGCAAAAAGCACGCTTAATTGTAAGCGCGGAGAGCATGTCGATGTCGATGCATAGTGAAGCCAGCAGCAAAATTTGTTATTAAATCTTTATTATTATCATTATTTATGAGTGGAGCAATAACGACATGCATGAACATATGGTCCTTCGAGTCGAGTTGTTTAATTGAAGTACAGCCCTATGGAGGATGTCTACTTTACGAAGAAGTGAAAGAATCACAAATGAAAAAGCTTCAAGCAGATTTGGTCAAGAAGTCAAGTCAAGTCAAAATGATAAAGTAAGCTCAAAGTCTAGGACCTCTGAAGTCAATTCATGGAACTACTAAATTGTCTTCAATTAATTTTATGACAAAGCAAACTCTAAAACTAGAGTTAAAAACAGAAATATATTTGAGTGTTATCAAAAACAAGGAAATAGAATTGACACAATTGAAAATAAATATAGAAAATGAGGTCCTTGAGAAAGAACTTAAATTGAAGAGCGCAGAACTTGCAAGTCAATTAGAAGAAAAAATGTGTTGTGACAACGAAACAAGTAAATTGTCATTTGTCCAAAACTAGGTGGCCAAAACTGGGAGAATTATATTTCCACTTCAACAAAGACTGGTCGAGCTTATTCCTTTGTATCGAATATTTGTTGTATTACTAATCGAGAAAAATGCCTTAAAGGGAAAGCAAGAGAATGTGCCCCTTCAAAAATGCCTTAAAGGGAAAGCAAGAGAATGTGTTCAAACTTTACGCAGAAAGTTGATAAAATTTTCAAAACATTGGAAAGTAAATTTGACAGGCCAGAATTTGTAACTCAAGAATTATTGTCATCTATCAGAAGAATTCCAAATGTTGGGTAAGAAAAGATGGAATGCATTCTGGACTATTCAAATGCAGTACAGAATTTTTCAGTAACAGTGGTAACATGTGTCATCAATCCACAAATTTTGAATTAAATTGTTAAAAAAAATTACACCACCCCTAAAAATATAATGGAGCAAACATTGTGCTTCCAGTGCTTATGAAAACAAAAACAAGATTTTTCGAATTGGATAGAAGAAATGGTTATTGCTGTAAGTTACGTTACTGTTCCTAATTTTGACCAAGAAAGAAAGAAAAAATGCGTTTTTAATAGAAGAGGGAAAAAAGTTAAAAATGCATTTTTTGTAAAACGGTTCCTAAAGATCACTATATAAACATATTTGCTTCTTATAAAAATTTGGATGTTAGTAAACGTTGTCAAGGCGAAAGTAAGCTTTTCATGTTTCTGCTTCTCTTATCAACAAAAGTTTTGTCGACAAAAGGAAGCATGAGGAACTGATAATTGGTCAGAAATACATCACTATTTACCCCATAATGTTGGACCAACGAAAAATAATGAAGAGAAAAAGAGTGAAGAAGAAACTGTTAATCATCACCCATTATTACAAGATGAGGTTCCTTTACGCATTGTTCCTGTAGTTTTAAGTGGTCCTAAAGGAAAGTTTGACAATTGCGCTCTTTTTGACGAGGCCTCAACTGCAACTGGCAGATGTGGAAGTAGCACACAAAATAGGAGAGTTGAAATCCTAAAAATACGCTGGACGAATTCGATCACGTATGATGAAAGAAATTCCAGGAAAGTGGCAATCAGTATAATGGGTAAAGGCGACGAAGAAGAACATGTTATGGCCAATCTAAGAACCGTTACAAATATATCCTTACTAGTACAGTAACGAAGAAGTCTGTCAATTTTAAGAAGTTAGCCAGGAAATGGAAGCATTTACCCTTGCTTCCTTGAATCATGCAAATTCAAGTATTCTTATTGGTTAAGAACATCGACCCCATAATCGCTCGAGAAGTAATCGATGGTGCAAGAAATGCTCCTGTATCACGCACCAAATTGGGGTGGGTGATCCATGGAAATGTATCAGCTCATCAAGGACGCATTAATGAAGAATTTTCTCTTTTCATAAATCACCAAGACGAAATTTTGCTTGATATGGTAAAGCAGTCTTTTAAAATCGATCATTTGGGTGTAAAGAATAATGATGAATGCCTTTCAAAGGAAGAACAAAGAGCCGCCAAAATTAAGGAGAAAACTACTCGATTGTTAAAGAAAACAGATGGGAAAGAGGGTTGATTTAGAAACGACAATTTGAGCTTACCAATCAGTTATTCTGCCGCCTTCAAACGATGAGAAGAAAATGGATAAAGACGGTTTTTTTTGTTGAAGAATACGTAAAGAAAATCAAAAAATATCTAGAAAACTGATATGTAAGAAAATTGTCTGAAGATGAGAAGGTTAAAAAGTATGATATAAAAAGTATGGTATCTTCCTCATTTTGTTGTGATAAATACAAACAAACCAGGAAAAATAAGATGTGTCTTTGATGCAACCGCTAAAGTAGTTGGAATGGGTCTTAATGATGATGAAGGGACTTGATTTGCTTAACTCATTGTTGCAAGTACTATTTAGGTAGTTTCCGTCAGAAAAATATTGGATTTTATGGCGATATTAAAGAAATGTTCCATCAAATACATGTAAGACAAGAAGACAGATCTTCTCAAAGATTTCTTTGGAGGGGAAGTAATAGAAGCAACAAACCAGATAAATATGAAATGGTAGCCATGATTCTTGGTGCCACGTGATCTCTAGTCAGCTGCATTTGTTATGAGGAAAAATGCTAAAGAATATGAAATACAACATCCGAAAGTAGCAAAAGCTGTATAGGCTTTGTCGACAATTATCTTAATAGCGCAGATACCAAAGAAGATGCAGTTTGTATGGTTGCCTTTTTTTATAAATGTCCACAAAATAGTGATTCTATCATTCGTAATTGGTCGAGTAACTCTGAAGAATTATTAAAAAGTGATCTACCAAGTGGATATGTACCTTGATCAAGATTTACCAATTGAAAGAAAATTTGGTTTTTTGAAATATTAATAAAATAAAAAATAATTAGTCTTAAATAGTTTCCAATGATGATTTTCAGTTTCTGAGTATAATACTAGGTTTAATCGGTTTTTAACAACACCGGCATATAGGTACTTAAACACTTTATGAAAAATCGCTTAATTATATGAGTCCATGAATAATATTGGGGAGTTTAAGAAAAAAAACAAACGTTCAATGTCTTATTAAATAATCGTGTTTACACTGGATATGTATTTTAATAAGTTTAACAAAATTCTTCATCAGCAACATCAATAATTATTGTTCTTTCAAATATAATTTCAGTCAAATTTCTACAATATCTGCCGAATACCTTACAACTTATATTTACCAAGTCAAGTTTTATAAGGGAGATAATTCCATTTGGCCCTACTTACACGAGACCATATACAATTCTACTTGAAATTGCAACACTGCATACATTTATGATGAGATCTAGCTGCCGACTAACCAAATATTTAAATATTTAAGAAGTTATGAGCGGCGTTTCAAACAGTTACTAATGTTACTACATAAAAATGTTGGAGTGTGTAATAAGGTGGAAAACAAATATTAGTGTAACCCATTTGCTAGTCATTCTACACATGATGATAATTTGTTTTATGGTCTGCCGCCGCATAAGATTACTTTAATCTATTTCCTCTGGAGATGTGCCTCAACGGCCCATCCAACCATGGCAAGTTGGAAGCTATGCATACGATAACGCTATATGCGTGTGCCAAGGGCGGATTTGCAGGGGTAAGGCAGGAACTAACCACCTATAGGCAGTTTCTGCTGGGCTCCGATTGCAGACCTAAACTAATTTGTAATTTACTATTTCCAATTTAACAATGCACATGGATTGGGTGGGTATTGGCTGTTTTAGTTATTAAAACAGTTTATAACGCTTGCATAAGAAATTCTAGACTGGATATCAAAAGAGTAACTTTATTTAGGTTTTACACAAGTATAATATTAACAAGAAAATTATTCAATTTGATATATTATTTATATTGATGCTCCACTTCTGAAGATACAAATATTAGACGTAAAAATTGTTGAAATCACTTTAAAACGCAATTATTGCAGAATCTGTGAAACCACCAATTTTCATAACTACATGTTATAAAACATTGAATTAAATTACTGAATTCATAGTATCCAAAGAAAGAAATATTGAAGGTCGAATCATATCCTCCATTCCGTCATTCCTTCAATCCTCCATTCCTCCGTTCCTTCATGCCTCTATTTCCTCCATTTCTTCCATTTCCTTCATTCCTCCATTCCTCAATTCATCCATTCCTCCATTCCTCCATTACTCCATTCCTCCATATTTCCTCCATATACAGGGTGATTCACGAGGAAAGGGACAAAATGTTATGGTAGATAGAGTTCACTTAGGTGAATTAGAAATGACTATTAAAAAAGGCCGGAGACTTTTTTTTATTGATCTACAGGGTGATTTATGAGTTTTGCCCAATACTTCTTAAGGTAATATGTTTTAAACTAATAACTAGAATCAGCTAGTATTGTGAGTATATAATATACTATTAATTGTCAATTTACATGCATAATCAAAGACAGAAAATTCCAGGGCCGGCTCAACTAATTTTTATTTTTAGGGCTCCTATGAAAAAATTCACCATGTATAAGTTATTTTTAAATTTTAATACTGAATTATGAAACTACATACAAAAGTGATCGAAAACATGTACTTTGTTGTTTTGCCACACTTTGGGCGGATTTTAAATAAACGATCAATTTTTGCCAAAATCGAAGGTCTGCACAAAATAAATTTATAAAATTTCATTTTCCTCTCTTATTCAAACTAAAATATTTGTTATACAAAATTTTGTGATTTCATGCATGATTAATATGAAATAAATAATCAAAAATAAATAATTTCAACATCAGATTAAGTAATTTTTATTTCTGAAGTTTCTGTGAAAAATCAGTCTGTATACATTTTTCTCAAATTCTAATAGATGATTTTTTCCACAGAAACCTCAGAAATAGAAATTACTTAATCTGATGTTGAAATTATTTATTTTTGATTATTTATTTCATATTAATCAACAATGAAATCACAAAATTTTGTATAACAAATATTTTAGTTTGAATAAGAGAGGAAAATGTAATTTTATGAATTTATTTTGTGCAGACCTTCGATTTTGGCGAAAATTGATCGTTTATTTAAAATTCGCCCAAAGTGTGGCAAAACAACAAAATACATGTTTTCGATCATGTTTGTATGTAGTTTCATAATTCAGTATTAGAATTTAAAAATCACGTACACAGGGTGAATTTTTTCATAGGAGCCCTAAAAATAAAATTTAGTTGAGCCGGCCCTGGAATTTTCTGTCTTTGATTATGCATGTAAATTGACAATTAATAGTATACTATATACCCACAATACGAGCTGATTCTAGTGATTAGTTTAAAAGATATTACCTTAAGAAGTATTGGGCAAAACTCATAAATCACCCTGTAGATCAATAAAAAAATAGGTTCAGGCTTTTTTCAATAGTCATTTCTAATTCACCTAAGTGAACTCTATCTACCATAACATTTTGTCCCTTTCCTCGTGAATCACCCTGTATATTAAAATCTGCGAACCTCTCAAACGATATTAGTTTCGGAATCCGGACGACTTCATGACCCCGAAAATATTTTTGGTTCCTCGATAGAACCTTCCCTTCCCTTTGACGTTTAAACGTCATTTTTGACGGTTTTTTGGAAAATCAACGAAAAAATATGCTATTCATTCCATTCATCACTTAGGGATATTTTGACTTTTAACGAAAAAAAAACGTACATTTAAACCGCAGACAGCCCCGAAGGGGCTGTACTTAATAGAATTTTTTTAATTTTTTTTAGATTTCTCCTCGATATACTTAACTAATCGAAGCAGATGTCATCTTTATTTCTTGTTATTTTTTTAATTTTTAAAGAAGACATCCTAAATTTCTTTAAAAAAGACAGCCACGCAGGGGCTGTCGCTTTATTTTCAATTCTTCCTCCATTCACTTAACTAATCGGAGCAGATATCAGCTTTATTTCCTTTAATTTTTTCAATTTTAAAGAAGAAACCCTAAATTTTTTTCACTTTCTCTACCCCGAAGCCCTGTCTGACTCTACTTTTTTAAATAAAACACTTACAGGGAGCCAGAAATGGGCGTTTTCTGTACCAATTCAAACGAAATAAGACATAAACTCCTAAATAGCTTATGCATTTCCTTATGCATAAAATAAAAGTCAGTTTCTTATCGTTGTTTGGAAGATAGCATATCTCCATACACATACAAGCAATAATTACTGAAAGTGCCCCCAGAACATAAAGAAGTGTATAATTTCAACAGCAGTTAGCAGTAATTGTTGTGAATAAAACCATTTAAGTGTTATTCGTGTAAAAATTATAATAACATATTCCGCATAAAAGCCACGTACCATATAATTACACGGTCACCTTCGAAACAATTTTAAGTTTTTTGAATAAATTTATTAATAACTAACACAACCTGCTAATTTTATAACTTGTTTTACATTAGTTTTCTGTGGGTTTTGCAAATTAAATTGGATGTGTGTAATCAACTACATGACATGAGTTTTCAGCTTGTTAATACATTTTTATCCAGAGTTCACTATTGCGATATTCAACTAGGTACTGTTAAGGAATTTATTTAATTATTATTTAGATATTTACTGTGATATTAAACGAAAGTATCTATCTAACCATAAAGTCACAGTTTAATTTTTTTAGATCATCTAGTCTTTTATTCTGCATATAAATATTTGTTTCGATTTTGGTTTTAAGGCTCTTATGGAACTGATGATTTGTAGAGGAGAAGAGGAGTTTTCGGATTCTCATCCGCATTGAATATTTTGAAGTTTCAACCATCTTGTCGTCGTCTTCTTCAATTCGCCTTTATTTCTATCATTTCTCACTACCTTAACGTTCCTAATATATAAATTATTTGACAGGACGCGACGGACACTTGTAGAGTGATCCACAATATAAGAATTCAGACGACATTCCATAAATATTGTCGCGGCACGAGGGACATTTCAAACACTACAATTACTCGAAAGCTAAGATAATACTGATGTGGTCAATTTACTTATAGGGATGAGAAAATATACCTGCCTGGGACGAGTAAACATCATATGCGTTTAACGATGGTCCCTTTTTGGGTTGTCGCAATTAAGCTCGTCTAGACCTTTTCGGGTTTTATTCCTCTCCTCTGATGAGCTATGGTCATGATTTTTATAATATAGGAATAAGAACTGAAATGAATATTAAAATTTTAAAATCAATACCATCCCTAGTTTGCGCCCTGTGTTTATTAAATTTACCTTTATTGTGTAAATAAAATTGTAAACGTTACAAACAAATCGTAAAACATCTGGTTAGTTATTACAAGCTATTAAGCAAAATAAAGGTTTTATCGATCATATAAATTGCTATAGCCATCATCATGATGATATTATATCCTTTTTATCGGAAATATAAAATATTGTATTAGGTTTGTTTAATGAAATATTAAAAGCTGAAGCACAATAGCGTTTAATATATTAACATTTATCCATAACTGCTCTTGTAAAATATTTCGTTTCATAAATCCATCAAGCAAGGATTTATTCTATCATTATTTATTTTTAATGTTATATTTTTATAAGATAAAATGGCAATATATATTTAATGGAGGACACATTTCTAAAAAGTTCTGCCAATAGACGTCCCCAGGTGACAGGAAACATACGGATCCTGTGACGTCACGTAGATGTATGCCAGAACACTAAACAGAACGCATCAGCTGTTGCATCAGCTGGGCCTTCTGCATGTTGTACGTACACTTTACGGGGAGCCGCCGACTTGTGGGTAATATTTTCGCCATTTGTCCGTAGGATGAATACCTATTATTAAAATTAATTGAGATGAGTACAATGGCACAGTAAGTATAAGAGAAACAATAAATAACAAGTGTTATTTATTGTTTCTACAATTTAATTGAGTTAGTAGAATATTTATCACTGTTGAACAAAATCTTAATAGATAAACATTATTTTTTACTTTTTAGTTCTATTTCATTTAAAGCGTCTTTTTTTAGTTTTTCAAACTATAATTTTTTTTATATACAGGGTGTCCCACTTAAGATGTATCCACCCTCCTAAAATCTTTATTTGTTAACCGATTTTCGAAATCTTTTTTTTGCTGTATAGGGCTTGGAAAACTACATTTAAGCTATACCTTACATTTCTTAAAAAGGTATATCATGACCTACTGAGACGAATTGTATTTAGCAAATTTTCGAGAAAAACTATTAGCGATTTTTTTGGAGAAAAACTAATACCAGAAATAGATTCAGAACCTTTCAAAACCTAAGTGGTGTGAATTTTGTGACATTAGGATACAGGGCTTTAAAGTAAATGGAGACGAATTTTCAACAACGGCAAACTTTTTTTTTGTAAACAAAGGCGGTATATTTTGAAATTATCAGTAATTTAACATTTTTCACAATTCGCTGGTTTATTTGAAACGTATTAAGAAAAAATCGACAGTGGTAACGACTAAAAATGGCATCTAATTTCTGTTGATACGGTTATTGAAAACAAATAAAACAGTACATTAGTTATTAAAGCTAGTTAAACCATTCACTGGAAAAAATTTTTTAATAATCCTTTGAAAAAAACAAACGGTAGTGAAAAATGCATAAAGGTGAATGGTGGACTCATTGAGAATAGTTCAAATTAATTATGAATTGATTAATTTGATTATTTTTAGGAAATTTTTTAATAATCCTTTGAAAAAAACAAACCGTAGTGAAAAATGCATAAAGGTGAATGGTGGACTCATTGAGAATAGTTCAAATTAATTATGAATTGATTAATTTGATTATTTTTAGGAAACTTGTTCTTTTAATAATTTTGTCGTAGTTTTGTTACCAGTAAATCTTAATAATTCTTTATTTGTTTATCTGTTGTTTTTATTTTTACCATTTGTTTCTTCAATAGATTATTACAATATTTTTTCCAGTTAATTGTTTAACTAGCTTTAATAACTAATGTATTGTTTTATTTGTTTTCAATAACTGTATCAACAGAAATGAGATACCTACCATTTTTAGTCGTTACCATTGTCGTTTTTTTCTTAATACGTCTTCAAATAAACCAGATAATTGTGAAAAATGTTAAATTACTGATAATTAATACCTTTGTTTACAAAAAAAAGTTCGCCGTTGTTAAAAATTAAATTTTATTTAACACCCTGTATCCTAATGTCATAAAATTCACACCACTTAGGTTTTAAAAGGTCCTGAATCTATTTCTGGTATTAGTTTTTCTCTAAAAAAATCGCTAATAGTTTTTCTCGAAAGTTCGCTAAGAAAAATATGTCTCAGTAGGTCATGATGTACCTTTTTAAGAAATATAAGATATAGCTTAAATGCAGTTTTCTAATCCCTATCCAGCAAAAAAAAGATTTCGAAAACCGGTTCACAAATAAAGATTTTAAGAGGGTGGATACATCTTAAGTGGGACACCCTATGTCAAAGTGTTACAAAGTTGGTAAACCGTAAGATATTTCGATATTTATTGTAGGACTTAAATAAAACCCCGAAATATATTTTTTCTACTACCGACCTTAAAGTACTAACTTTCCGCACGCTGTAGAGTGCGTAAAGTTAAACTTTACGCACTAGTGCGTAAGGAGTTTTTACCTTACGCACCAGTGCGTGAAAAAGTAACATACTAAACAGTTGCATACCTATAATAATCATATCTTATTTTAAAAACGTTAAATGTGGTTATTTAATTTCATGTAGTCCATTTATTTAATATCACGGTATTATTATAAAACATAGGTACCACCTAATTTTCAGTATTCTTTAAGAATAATGATTGAATTTTGAAGTTTCATTTATATTCTTGACATTGACATTAGACAAAGAAATAATAGACATTGATTAATTTCACTCATTTAAAATTAAGTGGGCTATAAGTATTGTGATTTTTAAATGACATATGAAGTTTTGACGTAATAGGTAAGTTTTGACGTTTCACATTGTTATTAGAGAATTTAGATGCATTTCGGCAGTAGAAAAAATATTGTATGCAATTCGTGCGAAAAGTGAGCTTTTTTCACTCATGGGATTGTCGCATTCGCCTACGGCTCATGCGACAAAATTCCCATTCGTGAAAAAATCTCACCTTACGCACTTGTTGCATAAATAACTATTGAAAGAAACCCACGAAATCTATAAACAAAAAAATGAAACAAACTGTTTTACATTCTAAAGAACAGTTGTTAGAAATAGACCATCTAATGTCGAAAGCAGATTTAATTAAAAGACTATCGAAAATTTTTCTGTAATGTAAATTTAATTAAATGTGATTTTAAATAGACTTAAAGATAACAAAGCCAGTAATTTACAGTGTTTTAAAAGTTAGAGCAAATTACTAAGAATTTAATGATTCTAAAAGTGAAGGAAAAAGCAGGGGAATTTGGTTCAACTATTTTTTTTTACGGGAGGAACTGGTGAGGTAAATATTTAATTCAAAAGATTGGAAGAGACTTGGTTACACATTTAAAAAGTGTCGAAGAGTATTCTGGGTCAAGAACATTGATATTCAAGATACTTCTGGATGTGGGTTTTAAATATAAAAAAGTAAATACTCGAGAAACTTTGTGAGAGCGTACATACGTGGTTGGGGCTAAAATTACATTTTTAAGGAAATCATGACATATTTATATTTTTGGCAAACAATGGCA
The DNA here is from genome assembly GCA_963680705.1 of Rhagium mordax. Lineage (NCBI taxonomy): Eukaryota > Metazoa > Arthropoda > Insecta > Coleoptera > Cerambycidae > Rhagium > Rhagium mordax. Next base: position 101,938,175 of record OY796657.1, read on the forward strand.
AATTTCAAATTTAAAAGTGAAGGGGGATAGATTTACCATTTTGTATGTCTTTTTACGAGCAAAAATAAGGATGGTGACATATTTAAAAATTGAATTCAAAAACAATTAATTCCGGCAATTAACAGAATACAGAAAAATGTAACGAAGAAGAGTCAATCCCATGTGAGTAGTGTTGAAAGAAAACCAAAGTTTTTTTATCACAACAATTCAAATAATTTATTTTTACAGCGACCGGTTTCGTGAACAAAATTTTTTGCTTCACATCTTCAGGCCACAGAGAATTATTTTATCAACGCTGAATACAAGGGTTGTCGAAAATCGAATATCGAAAAACAAAAATATATTACCTACCTAAATATGAAAACATTAATTATTTAGAATTAAAATAAAATTATTATTAAATACGTTAGTTTTTAGTTAAAATGGTAAATATAGGTACTGGACACACAAATTAAAAACAAATTGAAAACAACCATCTAACGTGGCTAATAACGACTGAATTTGTTTTTAATTTGTGTGTCCAGTGCCATTTTAACTTAAAACTGTAACGTTAATAATAATTTTATTTTAATTCTAAATAATTACCTACTGAGTTCATATTTACTATATTTTTTAAATTACTAATTTTTTTGACAAAATTTTTTCGACAACCCTTGTATTCAGCGTTGATAAAATTCTCTGTGGCCTGAAGATGTGAAACAAAAAATGTTGGTCACGAAACCAGCCGTTATAAAAATAAATTATTGGAATTTTTGTTTCAACAAAAAAATGTGATGTGGTAATAGACAAATAATATGTGTTCCATCTGAGGTGTGCGAAGTGAAAAAATGGCTTGGTTACACAACATTTGACATGTATTTTAAACTTTCTTAAAAATATTTATACATCAACATAACCCAACGAATTAAACTCTATTTCGAAATTTTTACACGATTCTACAACTCAAGAGATTAATAAACTCAATTTAATCTGAACGAATTTTTGCCTAAAAAATAAATAAGTTTCTCAAAAAATCTTATTTACTCGAAAAGTCTTTAATTGTCTAAAATTTTAAGGACGTGTGATTGTCTATAATTCGTTCTACAACCCTATAAGGAAAAACTCCTCTTGATAATGTCACTATAGAGGTGAAACAAGAAGTAAAAATACGTTGTACACACATCTCTATGACCTCCATTAGGGTGGGCCGAAAATGCAAAAAATTTTTTTTTTAAATTACTTGTCATAGCGAAGAAACGGTGAAAAAACAAATTGACTGATTCTTTTTCATAATTAAAAAAATATTCAACTGCACCCCACGAACCCGTTCTTTAAAATAATAATTGCATTTATCATATTGCGGACAAAAATAAAATAGGCAGGAATCGAAAAAATATTCAAGGAAAATATTTGGAAGGTTATTAAGGGACTCTATTTCGTTGGAAGAAAAGATCAGACGCCCACGAGAGTCATCGTCTCATAAAGCAGGAAGAGTATTGCTTTGATAGATGAGCCAGGAAGCAAATATTTTCGGCTCATAACAATAAAATCCCAAGTAACTACCATGAAAATTGAACGTAGCTCAAAACATATGACAAAAAATTCAGTTGACTCACCTAAAAGTAATTGGTTCTGATATTGTGGTGATACGAATGTGAATATGAGAAGAAGAGGGTAATCCGATTAATGAAAATTCAAATTGGAAAACCTAGACCACCAGTACTTATATCATATCTGTTGTGCTCTCAGATGTGGTTACTGAAAAGATATCGAAGAGTCTTGGAAAACTAAGCCAGTCATGTTAGCTAGATGATTGGCTACTGCTAACAGATTGCTACGTTTATATGTCGCAACTAACGATCCAATCCACAATTTTTCTAAACTGACCCAGTTCATTGTAAAAGTTTATACTCCTGTATGGTTCGACATAAATACAAATCTTTTATACTACTATAGTTCCAATCATTTATGGAAGTCCATACAATTATCTAGACAGTTTTCTGATAATATGAGAGGAATTTGCACTAATGAGTATTTTTCCCAATCAGAAACATATATTGCTTGCTATGATTTACGAGAGAGATACGAAGTGTTGGAGTACATGAAATGAGAAAATTTTGGAAGCTATGGCAAGGAGAATCTGAAGAACTGTGTAAGATATATAAAATTAATTTTGAAGCCAAAGACTATACAAAATTGTTTGACTGGGGCTACCGCAGGAACACGGAAAACAATGTCAACTGAAGGCGAGGTTTTAATAGCGGCGATTAAAAATAAAGAAATTGTCATTAACGATACATCTCCAATTTCCGTGTCATACGCAGACTGTTGAATGATGTGTGAAGATGAGTCTAACAAGGCTTGTAGTGAATCGGCACAGGACGTTTATATGAGAGACAAATTGGATCCTTGGAAAAGTTTGCCTATTATTGATAATAAAAAATAGTATTATTTCATGCAGAAAATATATAAGCAAAAGGGGAGGGAGATGAGATGGAACTCTTGCTATGCAGCCTGCTCTTCGTAGTGAGTTCTGGGGATAAGGAGCATGTGAGTAACTCATCTCTCTTTCAAGCGAATATTTGCATATTACTATTTATTCAATAATTTGAGGGTTGGGGGAGCGCGGCTAAATATTGAGTTAAAGTGACAACATTTTTTCTAGGTAATAATGAAGTTACTATTCCCCACTACGACATATGGCTGAAAATGGCCAAAAAAAATTTACAGTTTTGAGGTTGATGGGACGCGCAAAATTTTTCTTTTTAATTCTGAAAAATAATTTGCGTTATTATTTCTCCATTCCACAACTTTTTTTCACTATTACTTTTATAATTTCGAAACTAATTTTTTTCGGCCCACCCTACCCTATAATGGAAAAATCTTCCATAATTAAGGTTGACACGGGGGAAACTATCCTAGCATTGCGTTTCTGTCTTTCCACCTAATAGAGAATAAAACAAAAAAAATATTTTATTGAATAATATTATTCGATCAGCCGTAGTAAGATTGTTACAGAAGAAAACCTAGAAGTGAAAGCGAAATTTTTTAAATAATCGTAAGTACATAAATATTCGTGTTTGTTGGTCAAATATTTTAGGGATGTCGTTGGATCGATGGATGGATGTCATAGGTTCTAAGAGTCTATACATGATTTTAATTGTTTCCTGCATCGTATCTTCTTGCGGGGTACTTACATTTTGCAATTTCTGATACAAATAGTTTCGTAAGGAATTTTATCTTTCAACATTTTTCTACTCATTTATGATATTCCTAATATACGGTTCGTTAGGCAGAATTAAAATCATTATTTCGTGAAAAAACTCACAGGTGTATACGGTCCATTAATATGCACTGCTATAACAATAATAATAATAGTGCATAAGTGGCATTAGAATAAAAGTCTTGTTTGGAACTCTTTTAATATCGCCACATCCTGGGTTTTACTTTATTCTTAATGAGCCCTGTCATTTTTATCTCTCAGTTGTATACTTGGTATTTTCCTTTGTACTAATACCGTCGGTCGTCGCTGTATTAATTCAGGTATGTTTACTTATCTTATTAACAAGAAGAGTAAGTCGGAGAACTTTTTCTGGGATATTTCACATTACATTTAATCGGTGCGTTACGGTTTCAGGAATGGAAAAAAATATCGCAGGAAGCAAAGTAGGTATACGTTCTATTATTTACACAGTAAAAAATAATATGTGTGTATATAAATGCGAAAAACAACCTATGAAAGCTCGATATTTGCGTGGGTGGTTTTATATTCGTCAATACCCAGAAGTGAATTTGTAAAAATGTCTCCTTTTGTTAAATCTGTTTGGCCCTTAAGGTCTCAACAATTGCTATTGTTAAAGTCGATTTTATATATTTTCAACAATTCCGAACGTACATAACAAATAAAAGTTTGAGTGATGAAGTTATTCTGTAACGATTGAATTATATTTAAATCAACTTGAGACGTGCTAACGTAGGTCGGAAATTGATGTAAAAATAGCATGTAAGTCACCATAAATTGCAAGAGATTAACGGTGGGAAGCAGTCATTGTAGTGTTTCTATATACAAGCTGCTCTTTCGGCGGATATCCACCCCTAATATGCAAGAAAAAGAATTTCACCTTGCTCTAGACGTTCCAACTTTAAATTCTTAATTAGCAGTGCGGTACAAATTAAAACCGTGAGACTGAAGCAGGAGGCAATTTTTGTGATTTTCTGGTTCTCTCAAGGCAAAGTCTTTGGAACAATATGAGGAACCGGCTGGATAAAGATTCTAAATGAATGAATGAATCATCTTGAAGAAGATCAAAGTCATGAACTCTAAAGGAGTACCATAACTCAGATGAAGCCTTTAGATGGAAAGGTCTGCAAATTATTTTGAAGAAGACCAAAGTTATGGACCTAAAGGAGAATCATATAGTGGTCATTAAAGGAGTCATATTGAGTACTGTAATTAAATGAAACTATAGCAGGAAAACCGACTAAAATATCAAAGCGTGTGAGGCTCAGTTGGGTTTGTTTTCGGAAAACTAAAGAATATACTCAAGTACTTTTATTGTTCAGCATATAATATTTTTCTTCTAATTTGAATCTCATTTAACGTAAAAATTCGCCAGTTAATTAAAAAAATTGATTTTCATAACAAAAAAATTTTTATATTTTAACATGATATATTTTATGCAAAAACCGCCACCTAAATAGTTATAATATATAATTCCATATCGTTTACTCGTCGTGTATAGATCATAATTATTATTCCTAATTGGTGACAGCTAAAAATAAATTTCGAAAGTAAAATTGGAATGTGTTTCACGTTGGAAATAAAAACATCACCTTTCCAAGTTGCTGTCAGGGAGTGCATTCGTACTTAATTTAAAATTAAAAGTATATTCTTCAAGTAGTAATTTATTTAAGCATTCACATTAAATTATTTATCTGCATAATTACGTTGCAGTAAGCACCTGTTTATGAAAAGACTGCTGCCTCTGTCAACCCGCATCCTGTTTTATTTATTTTTTTAATTAAAATATACGTACTTGACCTATTAAAAATATTTATAATTTAAATGTTGGATTTGTCAATATAAGTTGTTAATTAAGGCCGAATTCGTGGACGCTTGGAACAGCTTATCTGAAATTATTAGGTAATTCTAATGGATTATGTGTTTTCTCAATGAAATAAAATAATCATGAAGATTATAATCGTTAATCATAAAAAATATTTTGGTAAGAAATATGTGCAAGAAAACTTCTGAAAGCATGATATAAAATTTTAATGTGTTTTAAGTCGGCGCAATAATGTGTTTTCCTGAAAATGGCAGGCTTGAATTTTGAGCGGTCGTGAGATATATTATTGTCGCTTTTATATTAAAATAAATCTGAAAAAATCTTCTTTCATACTTTCTAGACATTTTGTTGAAAGCTGTTATTATTTTTATTTTTTAAAGTAAATATTTTAATTCATATTCTTGACGTGTTAATATGAGGTTACTTTTTTGTATCCAGGCTTAAAAAGTGATCCTTAAAAATATTATGTTGCATGTCATTTTATAAAAAAGTAAGTTTTTCAAGATTTTTATTAATATTTTAAAGGATTTCTAAATAAGAGGAAGAAAGATTAAAAGGATGTTGCTAACGATGTTGAGATAATAGACGAATTATTTACTCGAGTCACAGGTGTCACTATTGAAAAAGATAATGATAAAATGTAGATTTTCAGTAATATAAATACCTTTTATCCTAATAACAGGCATTTTATTTTATAACCAAAATAAGAAAAGTTCTATAGTCATACTTTTGCAAAGTAATCCATAGGAAGGTTATAACGGGTATAGCTATGCTATTACCTAACACAAATATATCTGAATAGGCAGCTTACATTCAATATGATAATCAAATTAGTAAGAGGACACTATAAAACCTATGGTTTAATTTATCTTTCACGTTATTCATTTTTATTGCCTATTATATTTTAAACCAAATGCTAATTATTATTATAAAAACTGAATATTAATCATTATGCGGCGATGAATTTTGAATTACAGTATTTTGATTTAATTATACAATGAATAAAGATATGTATAACTTTTATAGAATGCATAATACGTCTAGTTGCTTTTAGTGCTAATATAATTAAGCCCATAAATTAAAAGTAAATGTATGGACTTAATATTAAATAATATTATAATATTATCTTCTGACCACATCGTATCTAACAGGAAGTATCCGTTCTCATCTCCTCAGAAAAAACACTTTCCTGATTTGACTTAATCGTTTTTTATTTTAAATTAAGTATCCATGTAAATATGTGGGTATAACGTGGATATTTACGCTACAAATATTGTTTCGCTTTGTTGGAAATAGATACGGAACAAGTTGTAGGTACATTTTTTTATCATTGCATGAAAATATAATAAACATTAGTCAGATAATAATAATGAAGATGAACGCATTTCTGGATTTGTGCAGCAACTTTTAATTACCTACTACAAAAAATATAATGTAATCTGCTTAACTGTTAATTTACTATACAGCGAAGTTTTTTTTTGAAATATTAAGAACATGAAATATTTTTTATTTTCCAATATTCTTATTCACTAAATTTTTAAACTTTACCCTAATTTAACCAAGGCTGTATTTCTTACCGTTTCCGAGGCTCTGAGAAGCGAATTACCCGGCATTATGTAGAAAGTTTTATATCGTTGTAAACAAATTCTTACCTCTTAATGTAACGTAGCAAACGACCAACATAATCACGTTGCCGTTCGTCGGTGATAGTATCTGGGAATACATAAAATAATAGAAAAGAAACAAGGAAATTTACACCTGGACTTACGGATGTAGCCGTCCCGTCCTTTAAAAATAATTCTCTCAGGTATCACCAGAGTAGGTACAATTTTTGCAAATAAAATGTTTTAGTTACACCTAAAATAATATTTTACAATTCCGAGTTATAATTCGAAATTTTATTACAAAATTCCGAGTTATAAGTCGAAATTTCAAAATTCCGAGTTATAACTCGAAATTTTATTTCAAAATTCCGAATTATAACTCAAAATTTTATTTAAAAAATTCCGAGTTATAAGTCAAAATATCAAAATTCCGAGTTATAACTGGAAATTTTATTTCAATTAAAATTTCCCACTTATAAGTGTTGAAATTCCGAGTTATAACTCAAAATTATATTTCAAAATTCCGAGTTATAACTCCAAATTTTATTTCAAATTCCGAGTTATAATCAAAATTTTATTTCAAATTCAGAGTTATAACTCAAAATTTTATTTAAAAACTTCCGAGTTATAAGTCAAAATGTCAAAATTCCGAGTTATACCTGGAAATTTTATTTCAAAATTCCGAGTTATAACTCGAAATTTTATTTCAAATTCCGAGTTATAACTCAAAATTTTATTTCAAATTCCGAATTATAACTCAAAATTTTATTTAAAAAATTCCGAGTTATAAGTCAAAATGTCAAAATTCTAAAAAAACTGGAAATTTTATTTCAATTAAAATTTCCCACTTATAAGTCTAAATTTTGAAATTCCGAGTTAACTCAAAATTTTATTTAAAAATTCCGAGTTATAACTCGAAATTTTATTTCACATTCATTCCGAGTTATAACTTAAAATTTTAATTCAAATTCCGAGTTATTACTCAAAATTTTATTTAAAAATTCCGAGTTATAACTCGAAATTTTATTTCAAATTCCCAGTTATAACTGAAAATTTTATTTCAAATTCCGAGTTATAACTCAAAATTATATTTAAAAATTCCGTATTATAAGTCAAAATGTCAAAATTCCGAGTTATAACTCGGAATTTCCCACTTCTCTTCTCTTCTTATTTCAATTAAAATTTCCCACTTATAAGTCGAAATATTGAAATTCCGAGTTATAACTCAAAATTTTATTTCAAAATTCCGAGTTATAACTCTAAATTTTATTTCAAATTCCGAGTTATAACTCAAAATTTTATTTAAAAAATTCCGAGTTATAATTCTATGTCAAAATGTCGAGTAATAACTCAGAATTTTTAATATAATTTCGAGTTATACTCGGAATTTTGAAGTTTGACTTATAAATCGGAATTCTGTAATACAATTTCGAATTATAACTCGGAATTTTAAAATGTTATTTTAGGTGTCCCTTCCAGAGCTTCGTAATTATATTCCATTTCTCTTAATTGCATATTAAATTTTAAGCAAATGCCTTCCATACTAAGTCATTTAATAATATGCACGAATTCAAATTGGAAATTTGTAAAAAATCTGCTTAAAAATGAGGATAAAAATAAAATTTATAATCGTCAAGATTCTCAATTTCCCAGACAAAGATTTTTAGAAAGTTTTTGATGTGACTCACTGATTGAGTTCACCTACACCAACCTCTTATGAACAAAAGTTGATTAATTCTTAACCTGACCTAAATGCTTCAGCAAGGGGTTTAAAAAAAATCGACCTGTTAAGATTTCCATATTCATATTTCATAGTCCATCATTTGTGTTTCCCAATCTTGAGATTTCCATTTCTGATGCGTCCAATTTTTTTCGTTGTTTTCTGTTATCTCTTTCCTATTATAAATTAAGGAATCTCTTGGACTTAGCAAAGCATATTTCCTTATTTTTCACAATCACAATATCTGCTTCTGGTACTTCGTCTTCTACTCAACAAATAAGTTAATATATACGAATTCTATAGACTCTAATATATTAAAAAAATTACCTGGCGCTTACTATATACTTTATTGTTTGTTTAGAATTACAACCATTTATCAAATAATTGGAACACTCGCCCCAGCGTCCAATATAACTTTGCGTAGGTATAATATGATATATGGATTTATAGATATAAGAAGGTAAGGGTAGTTTAGTGATATCTGGGGAATTCATATGAACTGAGCCAAGGTGGCGCGGTGCGGTACAAGCGACCGGCCGGCGATATCAGTTGTTATTTATATTATATAAATCTATCCCTTAATCTGGCATAGGGTCACGTGATTCTGAACAGTGGAAGGCAATCTGGCAGATCCGGCTTCGGATTTATGCCCCGACCGGAAGCGGGTGCGTTTAGGAATTCCGGCTGATGATTTGCGGCTCATGTGACCTTCTCCCTCCATCCTCTGTTCTATATACACGTCGCCACGGGGTGTCGGTTTTTTGGTATTTTTTTCTGCATCGCTTTTAGGGGATGTGTGTGTGTATATTTTTATTAACTCCGGCACTTTTTGATATAAATCAACATTTTTGTATGATGTTAAAGTGTGTGTAAAGATAAGGTGTTGATTTATTGAACGATTTGGCATTTTTGTTTTTATATTCGCGATATTATACGGTATCGCGCAGTAAAAGGTTTTATTTATACGTGACTTTTTATTATCGGACTGATTCGGTTCAGGCGTTAGCCCACTGATTTTATGATTATCGCCAGTGGGAAGCAATCCCGTTAATGTGTAGGACGCACAAAGTCTGAATAAATCCAATATATTACGCTTTATCCTAAATAATAAGCAGCCACCTGATTGGTCGAAATCCGTTTGGGCATCCAAGGCCTATTTAGCTTATGCAGATCCAGTAAATAGGGCACTAAAGTGCAAAACTGCCAGCTACCATATCTGGACCACAAACCACAAGTGTCAAAACTTAAAAACAGGTCTGCTAATTTAAAGTAAATATCGCGACACGGTAACTTTAGTGTGCCGGAGTACTTTGAACTAAAATTCGAAACTTTCACTTTATTAAATTTGTCACTATTCATAAGGGCACTGTCCAAATATTTGTTGTAGATTAAGTTAGTTTAAATTAGAGCAGGGACATAGTTTAAGGAACGTTTCACTTTGAATTGTCTCATATGTGTAATAAATACGACTTGTTGTTCCATCTATGTTTAACTGATACAACTAAAGCATACAAATTCATCTCAGCTAGCGACTCCAAAAGCGTTTTTGGATATTTGAACAATTTTTTGGGTGTTTTCCTGTTAAAAAAGATGTGCTTAAGGTCGTGAAGCTGATGTATAGGCCTCCTGTGTTGGTTCTCTATAATATATAATTGCACAAGCAAATAAGTTTCCAATACTTTAGCACAAGAACAAAAGTTGGTCTAGAAGAAGATAGAGAAGACCAGAATGTATCAAATAGGCAATAATTGGGCTCCGTTCAGTTGTCTTTGTCAATTCCATCAACTATTACCACCACTTAATCTCTTTTTAAACTTCCTCGATCTTCTAAGGAAGGTTAGAATATCTGTTAATCTGTAAGAGTTTTCCCCTTCCTTTAGCTACATTCCAGGCCAAAAATTGTCTATTTAAACCTCTCGAATATTTCACACTTGTCCAAGAAATAAAAGAAAGTCAACCCAATTGCTAAAGCCGTCGAAATCTGCCTTTTCATTTCCTTTCCAAAACTGGCTACGATTTTAGTCAGTATATAATCTTTTTCATTCTCTGCGATTTCAGTATGGCCCAAACCACACCGATTTTACTTCTTTATGTTTAGTGAGCTCTTCTAAATAATAATAATAATAATAATAATAATATTTATTTGCCCATTAATATACAAGTTTAATATTACATTAACAATAAATATATCCAAAAATAAAGTGGGAAACAAATAGAGAGTAAGGACTCACAAAAGTAACTAACCTTGTATGTGAGCCCAAGGAGAAGTAAATGAAGTTATAAATAGACAGCTATTGAATACTACGTCTAGGCAAAAGAAAGAAAGAGAGAGATATATTCATAATAAAAAAAATAAAGACTCTCCACACTCCTGAACAAGAGCCGACTTCGTCCTGCTTGAGCATATCGCTCTCAAAGTTGACTGGCTGTCGAAGCAATTGTATATTCATCGCTCCGCAATTTTTTACTCTTTTTACCAATCATTTTCAGAGGCTTTTGCTTCAAAGAGAACTTAGATATTTTAGAGCAAAATTCTTCTACGCTTCCCTAACCATCCGGGTACGTTCCTACTTCAGATCGGATGTTCGAGAGTCATCCCAATAGCATTCTGAAGAATCTTTAAAAAAATGTACCAGTTTCTCCTTCCTCTACCCTACTTGGAAGGGTGAGGATATAATTTACTTGAGCCTTAGTTGGTTCTTCAATTTGCCTTAAAAGCCGAAATAGGAATTTCCATTTCCATCTATTCTGCTCTGAGATGGTTGCTCTACTTCAGCATCTTCAATTTTCTGAGTCAAGGATTCTGAGATTGGATGGTACGACGTTTCTCTTCAATCATGTAGTCACCACTAGGCTCAGCATAACTTCTAAGACTACCGAAAGTTGCTCTTAAAGAGGTGTCTTTGAATTTTTGCCAGTCTGCAACCAAAACAAGAATGTGGACGGAGGCCTTTGCTCTAATTCATTAGTCGCTGCAAATACCAAAAAGACGTCATTGGCTTTTCGATAATTCTATCTACTTATACCTTCTATGTTACTTTGGCGGCCATGATCACCCGTAAGAATTTAACCTCCTCAGAGGTATTACACAATTCGTGCTCTGAGAGTATCAATTTTCTTTGTCTTGGTGAAGAGAATTATCTCAGGAGAGAGTTCGCTGGCCATGGCGTTGGTCCCGGTGTTTCGATACATTTTTTATTGTAATGTTAATCTAATAAAAGCTTGCTAACATGTTCACCTATCATTTTATAATCAAGAAGTAAAGAAACACATATCGTGAGATCTACTGAACAATGGCCATGGTGCACGTAGATGAAAAATATATTCTAGTTTTATTGCATAATTTATAAATACCAAAAACAAGCCATATTTTTTTCCAATTTATGCTAAATTCGCAATAAAAATTCAAGCGAAAAGCAAAATGTCAATATTTATTTATTATCGACGGCAGCGATAACCATCAAGGGATATATTCGTCCCCATCATGTACCTCCACCTAAGTCGGACAACGCGTTGAGGATTTATATAAAAATAATTTGATACCGTAAATAAATAACCCAGATAACCTAGATAAATGTTCACTCAACGCAAATGAATAGCCTTTTATTCAAATTGATTAATATAAAAAGATGCAAGGAATGCACGCTATCCTATCGGGTCGTGTTATCTTTATGGCTAATATTTTTCGTTGGAGCTTTGTGCTCCGGATATATGCATGTTTCGCGGTCACAATTTAATGGAGAAAAATTGAAGAAGGGGCCGGCAGCACTAAATAATTTCATTATGTGGAGAGAAATTGCATGTTATCTTTTATTTACCTAAGTTAAACACGAGCCGTTGTAAATTTGTCAAAATTTCTTATTTAATCACACCAACTTGCGTGTTCCTTCCTCGGGCATTCAGGGAAATTGCGCTGCACAGATGGCGTTGAAAATCTTTTGCCACACATACAGTACGTATTACTTAGCCGCAATGTGACAAGATAATCGAACGTATTACTCTCCATATGTCAAGAACATATTTCTTCTGCAATGTAATTTCAGAAACGATTACAAGTTCGCAACAAAGTAGCGAAATGAAGTGAGGAGCAATTATTTAGGCATTAAGTATTATTTTTTGTGTTATCAATCTTTCTCACCTATACAGGATGTTCTTCAAAGTGGAGGATAGCAAATTTTTGCTTCTTGACAATGGTCTATTTCTGTGGCTGCTATTTTCTTGTATACTAGGTTGTCCAGAAATGGAACTTCTTCATCTTTCACAATTTCTGTGATAAATTTGATGTTCCTCGAGACTTACAAAAAATATTTACATACTTTTAGAGTGGCCTTTGGTCTGACCATTGATAACTGTTTTACTGCCTAATTTGAACCGTCTAAATTTTCTGGTGGCTTAAAGAGTTTTGAAGTGACGTTTTGATTTTAAGGAGTTCGCAGAGTTAGTGATTTGCGTCAGCTTTGATTATTTTGAATTCTTGATTTCGCTTTGCAAAAACCACAACAAGATAGTCGAAATGTAAAGAATTCAACATATTCAACGCGGCAGAAAACCTGGAACTCTTCTATAAATCATTAGGTCAACAAAAGCTAGTTTCATGACACTCCTTTTATGGCGCTATATAAGAAGCATTTTTGACACGAATTTTTTCCATTTTTTACATGTAGAACTAACTCCGAAATTTTTTCACAGGCAATTAGAAGCGCCTGTATAATAAATATATACACAAGAGTCATATTGAGAGATAGCACACGTGTACTTACTAAACTAAAGTATACACATAGATAAAACAGTCATAAATTGCACAAAGGAGAAAATAAAAAATATTAAAACCATGCAACACTAGTAGCGAATAATATCGATACTGATATAATTAAGGTTACGTCATTTCTACACAGGCATAATTGTTGAAGTTCTCTTACAATAAGCGGAATTAAATTTTTCGATCAACCTTAATATTGGTCGCCATATTTCCTTTTGGTGAACGTGAAAAAACAAACAGTCTTGTCTAAAACTAGACCATTGCCTTGAGCGCCTGCTTCTACTCTCACCATGCAAAGTAATCAGCAGGAACAATTATTAACCGAATTAGTCAGAAACAATACAACAAAAGATGAATTATCCTATCAATTAAATCAATTTCAGTAGAAGCTATGATACATTTAACAACAACAAATGTATCAGTAAGTTAGATCATCGTTTTAATGAACTACACGAGATTAAATCTCAATGAAACCTATATAAATTAGTGGTAATATCACTTCAATCGAGTAAAGGTATATCCCTAACCGGAAAACCGGTTTGCATCCAAGCAGACGGTAACCAATAGTTTCAGAAGACTTACGACTCCAAATCAGAGGTGTGGATTTCACATGGTTAACGAGGTAAAATCATAGTTATAAAATATAATTCCGGAACATTATGATTTTAGTAGATGAAAATCTACAGTGTGTGTAAAATTATGGTCGTCTTTTTTCAAAACCGAATATTCCAGTATTAGCGATGAACTATATCGAAAAATATATGAAATATTGAAATATTTAAAAAAATAATAAGTACTGTACCTCTTGTATGGTTCAAAAATTGGATAATAGTTCTAATTAAAAGTGATTCGCCATATAAAGTCATTAATTGCAATTTTAGGTAATCACTCACGGCAGGTAAGGGCATGAATCAGTTTCTGGCTTAACTATTTTAGAACCTGCAATCCTTTTAAATTATTTCCGAACATTTTTCGGACTACAAAAGTTGAATGATAATTTCAGGGGTAAAGAAAATTTCAATAAAAATCAGAGCGAGTCTGCTGTTGCTCATCGAAGAAAGTGTGAGGCAACTGAAATTTGAGGTTAGTTTGTGTGAGAAACTGGCAAATCAGTGGAACAACTTCAAGTTCGACAACGGTTCTTTCCAGGAAAGTTTGTGAGTGTCTTGATCCAATTCAAAATTTGGAAAGCCTCGATAGTAACATAACTCTCGCTGTATCTTAATGCAAAAGGTAAGATGAACCAAACGCCAGCTGAGAACTTAAAGACAAATGATAATCCTCTATAAATGTCTCTCAAAGGATGCAAAGTCTTAGGAGAACTGATTCTTAACGTAAAAGATATGATGAACCAACCCAAGTAGAGAAGTGAGAGACAAGTAATAGAGGTAGTTCTTCAAAAATACCTCTGAAAAGCGGTAGAACTGGATTTTAACGTGAAGAACAACATGAACCAAACCTCTGTTGAGTTGGAGACAGGCAATAGACGTATTCCTCCAAATATATCTCAAAATTGGCAGAACCTTGGCAGAACTGGTTCTTAACGTGAAAAACAAGATAAACCAAACCACAAATGAGAACCTAGAGACAAAATTTCCTATAGAAATCGACAGAACCTAGAGACAAGTGATACACGAAGTTCTCAAAAGAGGCAGAACGCTTGGCAAGATAAACTAAATCCCCTTTGAAAACTTGGATACAGTGATAGAGGCAGTTCTAAAAAATACCTTTCAAAAGGAGCAGAACCCTTGGCAGAACAGGATCTTAACTTGAAAGACAACTTGATTCAAGCCGCAGTTAAGAACTTAGAAGTGACAGCTTAAGTTCTCTAAAAATACTTTTCGAAAGAGGCAGAACTCTTAGCAGAACTGGGTCATAACGGGAAAGACAAGATGAACCCCAGTTGAGAACTTAGATACAAGTGATAGAGGTAGTTCTCCAAAAATACCACTTAAACTAGGCAAAACCTTGGCAGAACTAGCTCTTAACTTGAAAGACAAAATGAACCAAGGTTCAGTTGAGAAGAACTTAGAACTAAGCCACAGATAACTAACTATCTTTAAAAATTGTCAGAACTGGTTCCTAACGTGAAAAATAAGAAGAACCAAACCCCAGCAGAGAACTTAGGGAGACAAACAATAGACGTAGTTGCTCAAAAATACGTCTCAGAAGAGGCAGAATCCTTAGCATAACTGAATCTCAACGTGAAAAACAATATAATAATAATAATAATAATAATATTTATTGTATTACCCAACAGAAAACCATTTACAGGGCAATCATTAAACAAAAAAATAATAATATAATATAAGTAGAAAACAGAAAATGATAATAATAATAACAATAATCCTAAGTAGATCAAGTAAACTAGAATGAAACATAAAATAATAATAATAACATTAAAGAGCAATAATAAGCAATAATAAGTACTTAAGTATAAATAATATTTAAATTAAATTAAAAATGATGCTAAATCTCAGTTGCGTGATAATATTCACGAGCAATTGTTATTAAAGTAGACAGTTTACAATCATTTAAGTCACAATTAGGTGATATATTATTAAAATAAGATGCCATCAAAAAAATTGGAGACTTAGCCAGGATATTAGTTCTGGGTATTGAGCAAGTAAATGTTTTATTTAGTCTAGAGTTAATACGAGGAATATGAAAATTTAAATCTGACAGAATACTGGGACAGTCTATTTCGTTATGAAAAAGTTTAAATAAAAAGTTTAATGAATATAAAATTCTGCGATGTTTTAATGATTGCATATTAAACATGTCCAGTAATAATTCCTGACTGAAGCCTCTTTCAGGATATCTCCTCCTGCACTTAAAATGTAAAAACTTCAAAAATTTTCTTTGTACAGATTCCAAGCTTATTGAGTGTGAATGGTAAGTGGGAAAAAATATTAGTGAACAGTACTCCAACTTAGATCTAACTAATGAATTATACAATGTTTTTAACGCCAATTCATTCGAAAATGACTTACAATTGCGGATTATAAATCCTAGAGTTTTAACAGAATACTTTACCGTGGTTTGTATATGTTCATTAAATGATAAATCTTTATCAAAAATAACCCCTAAATCCTTAATCAAATCACACCTTGTGAGTCCAACATCCTGAATACTATAATCATATAGGCAAGGAAACTTTTTTCTAGAGTAAGTCATAACCTTACACTTGGAGATATTCAGTGATAGCTTGTTATTGCTACACCATTCAACTACTCTATTAAGCTGAGATTGTAGTGAGTGACAATCATCCAGGTGTGATATTACTTTAAAAAATTTTAAATCATCAGCATATAGGAGTTGATCACATTCAATAATTTCAGTAAGATCGTTTATAAACAATAAAAAGAGGAGTGGACCAAGATTTGAACCTTGAGGTACTCCCGAAGATGCTATATATAAGTCAGATCTGTGACCGTTATAAGCTACAAACTGTGATCTGTTTGTTAAATACGATCTTAACAATTCCAGCAGTGACTCACTAATACCAAACCTTCCAAGTTTAGATAATAAAATGGAGTGATCTATCCTATCAAAAGCCTTCGAGAAGTCCGTATAAACCACATCAACTTGACCCTGACAATCCAAAATATTAGAAATATACTGAGTCACAACAAGTAAATTGGACATAGTTGATTTCTTACTCATAAATCCATGTTGCGACGCAGATATGCAGTTCCTCAACGGTTCATAGATGTGGCTATACACGGTCATCTCAAAGACTTTTGCGAAATTGGGAATGATGGCAATAGGCCTATAGTTATCTAAGTAAGTTTTGTTTCCATTTTTTAATACAGGACAAACCCTAGTAAGTTTCCAACATTCTGGAAATGTAGAAGTTTTCAAAATAAGATTAAAAATAATTAAAAGAGGTGCTGCAAAAATCCGAGAACAATCTTTAACTAAAAAACTAGGGATAAGATCATGGCCACATGTCATTTTATTCTTCAATTTATATATAGATTGAATCACTTCACCCTCATTAAAGGAAGCAATATTTATACATGTATTTGATATGCAATCAACACTGGAATTATTATCCGCAACGCCAACCATAGGATCACTTGGTAAGTAAACACTGCTGAAGTAACCTCGAAAACCATTAACAATTGAAAGAGGGTCATTATAAGAATTATTACTATGAAACATTTTTCCAGGAATTCTAGTAGTACCCTTTTTATCCCTTATAAACGACCAGAAATATTTGGAATCATCAATAACATTTTTTTCAGTATTCTCTATGTAAATTTTGTAAGCATCATCAATTTGAGATTTTACTAATGCTCTTAGTCTTTTGAAATCGTTAAAATATTGATCACTATTATACTTTTTGTATTTATGACGATACTTATCTTTTAGCTTAATGTTATTAATTATTTGAGATGTATACCAAGAAGGATAATTTCTTTTTTTATTCACATATACGGGAACATAAATATGAACCAAACCTCAGTTGAGAATCTAGACACAAGTAATAGGAGTTAGCTTCCTAAATATACCTATCATTTGAGCTTACACTTGGCAGAACTTCAACATGCCAAACCTTAGGAATACTATCTGTGAAGAAATGAGACCTGTACAGAATGTAACTGGAGTTATTCAAGAAATCTAAATTACGGAGGCAAAATCCTAAGCATTCAAAAGAAAATCCACTAAAAAAAGTTAAAGCTAATAGAACCTTCTAGTGGAGGGAAATTAGTCAAAATAATTGATGAAAAGTGATGTAATCGGGAAGTTGAATTTTTTGTCTCTCAAATGATGCAAAACTCTTAACAGAACTGAATCTTAACGTAAAAGATATGATGAACCAACCCAAGTAGAGAAGTGAGAGGCAAGTAATAGAGATAGTTCTTCAAAAATACCTCTCAAAAGCGGCAGAACTGGGTTTTAATGTGAGGAACCAAACCCCTGTTGAGTTGAAGACAGGCAATAGACGTATTTCTCCAAATATATTTCAAAATTGGCAGAACCTTGGCAGAACTGGTTCTTAATGTGAAAAACAAGGTAAACCAAACCACAAATGAGAACCTAGAGACAAAATTATCTATAGAAATCGGCAGAGACAAGTGATAAATGATGTTCTCAAAAGAGGCAGAACTCTTGGCAGAACTGGATCTTAACGTGAAAGGCAAGATAAACTAAATCCCCTTTGAAAACTTGGATACAGTGATAGAGGCGGTTCTCAAAAATACATCTCAAAAGGAGCAGAACCCTTGGCAGAACAGTATCTTAACGTGAAAGACAACTTGATTCAAGCCGCAGTTAAGAACTTAGAAGTGCCAGATTTAGTCCTATAAAAATACTTTTCGAAAGAGGCAGAGCTCTTAGCAGAACTGGGTCCTAACGGGAAAGACAAGATGAACTAAACCCCAGTTGAGAACTTAGATACAAGTGATAGAGGTAGTTCTCCAAAAATACCGCTTAAACTAGGCAAAACCTTGGCAGAACTGGCTCTTAACTTGAAAGACAAAATGAACCAAGCTTCAGTTGAGAAGAACTTAGGACCAAGCGATAGAGGTAGTTCTTCAAAAATATCTCTAAAAATTGGCACAACTTGGCAGAACTGGTTCCTAACGTGAAAAATAAGAAGAGCCAAACCCCAGCAGAGAACTTAGGGAGACAAACAATAGACGTAGTTTCTCAAAATTACGTAAGAGGCAGAATCCTTGGCATAACTGAATCTCAACGTGAAAAACAATATGAACCAAAACTCAGTTGAGAATCTAGAGACAAGTAATAGGAGTTAGCTTCCTACATATACCTATCACTTGAGCTTACACTTGGCAGAACTTCAACCTGCCAAACCTTAAGAATACTATCTGCGAAAATCCTAAGCATTCGAGAGAAAATCCACTAAAAAAAGTTAAAGCTAATAAACCCTTCTAGTGGAGGGAAATTAGTCAAATTGATGAATAGTGATGTAATCGGGAAGTTGAATTTTTTTCTCTGTTTTCTTTTTACACATCCAAATGAGTCGAAAACCAAAAAAAGTAGCAAAATCGGGCTGGGGCTTCGCGAGAAAAGCGCATAAAAGTGCATTTTTACATTTTTTTCCATGATGATTAGTTCCCATCTTTCCTATATTAAGGCACACTTTTTCCAAGTAAATGTACCGGACTTTTATTCTTTAAATCATTATTCCACACATGCGAGGCGTTGTGCTTACTGGACTAAAACCTCTAAAACTGGGAGAATCTAAAATCCTAGCGCCAGACAAAGCATAACTGGGGAGAATAATTGTAATTTGCTGGCGGATTACGAAAAAAAGTCGGATACTAAAATTACTTCACGTTTCATCAAGTGAAAGATACAACACTGGCAGGTGGTTTGACGCAGTAGGTCGCGAGGGCACGTGGCGGAGCCTTCTGCTATGAGGCATTAGCATATCAATTAATGGACCAGCTGTCACAGCCTCCTCTAACAAGTCACGTGTTTACATTCATTACCGCTATTCATTACAAGTTACAAGAAGTTACTGTGGTCCTTCTGCCTCGGCTATGTCCAGCTTAAGCGCTTCTTGGGCTCAGGGGCGCGCTGAGGTGTTTGAACGCGGAAACCCAGTTTTCCAAAATTATGGTGTCAGGTGCGTGTTGTTGCTTAATTAGCGAGGACTATTATAAAATTTTAAACATGCTATTCTAGATAGTAGTAGTTGCCGATGGCGACGGATTTTATGTCAGATCTAATCTGCCAGAGGATTTTAATCCGTTGACCCTTGCTGAAATTTGCATAAAATATTAGGCTACGCAATAAAGGTACAGTTCTTTTTTGATTCAAACAGTTTATTAAAATCTTTTAATTACTTTCTGTATCCACCTATCCGTATAAATCATCCACAGGTTTAACAGGGCCGAGAAGAGCGCAGGTAAATTATTTAAAGATGTGGGCGCAGGCGGTTGTCCGATTTGAACTCTTTTAAATTTAATCAGTTAAAAAAAATTGTTAATACGGTTTTAGCTCAGATATACAAATTGGTTACATATTTGTGTAGGAATGAGCACCACTTAATTTTTTTCCCAAAATTTCTGGTTAATTAAACAGAAAAGTTGGCATATTTTAATAATGGATGGAAAAAATCAGAAGAAATTTAGCGGTTTAAAAATGTATTTTCAATGTTAAATTATTAATACGATCAACGTTTCTGTGGACAATTCGCATCATCTTCGGGGTTAAAAGAACTAATCTGTTTAATTAAAAAAAAGAGAAAAAACAGTAAATAAACAAACAAATAAATATGTAACAATATTACAGTACGAATTTTAAGTTTTGGAAAATAATTAAAAACAATTTGAGAGAACGTGTTAAAAATAAAAAAATTTGCAAAACGTTTACCTAAATTCTGCAATTGTCTTTAAATTTCTATAATTAATAGATCGGTTCGTCTCGATAGGAATGGTTCTAGTCCAGTGACTTTCGTTTTTTAGTAGGATTTGGATTCAAAATTACCTCTATTTCTTTTGAGAATAAAATAATCAAATAAATCAAATAAAACAGTTCAGTGCACCAATCCCCCCCCCCCTCCATGGCTAATAGTTATTAACAGGAGAAGAAGTGACAACGGCTTTTATACAATGTTTCTAAGAAATAAGTACACAAAAAAATATGACATATTCCTGACGTCAAAATAAGTCGATTAGACCAAGCTTACCCCTGTACCAAAATGCTTCCTAAGGGAGCTGCAGGCTCCTAAAAGTGGTCCTTGTAGATGATTTAGCTGAAACTTAAAATGTTGAAGTTTAGCACAACCACTGTAGGGGTGGGGATAAAAATGAGAAAATCACTAGGCACTAAATTTTGAAAACAATTTTAATCGAAAACGGTGTCTGCGATCGAAGTTACACAAAAGGAGGTAATTTAAAGTCAAAACTCAAGAAAAATAACAAATAAAAAAATTGTGGTCATGTTTACCCCCACGCCTACAGGTTGATCTACTTTTGGTAAAATTTTTGATGTGATATTCACCTCATTTTATTAGCCTTAAAAGGTTTAGTGGTTGTACTAAATTTAAGCACGTTAAAACTTGAACAGTTTTGGAGATAATAAATTTTGGTACAGAGGTGAGTTTGGTCCAATGACTCCTATGTATTTATATTGACGTCGGGAATATGTAGTATCTTTTGGGAAGTTATTTCTGAGACACCTTGTATTATGATATACTTTCGCCCCACGGGTACAATGGCCACGCGAGGTAGGTAATAATTGAACGGACAAGCATTACTGGTTCTGTCTTCGCAGGTAAGGTGTACAGCTGTTCCTATGCCGATGGGCCATATATGGACCGAATATTATTAGAAATGCTCTGGAAAAATAATTTAAAACATTTGCTAGTTGTATTTGTGTTAAACATCTATTCTGTAAATTTAAATCATGTATGGATAGTTTTATTTCTAATGGAACGCCCGAAATGCTTGTGATTTCTGGCTTCCAATGCTCACGCAAAGTTATTGAATACAATTTATTTATGAAATACATCATATGAAATAAGGTAGCGAGGGAGATTGATACCTCACAAGTGATCGTTCCTTCATCTTCCTCTCTCTCCAAACCTCCCTGATCTTTTTATGGTGGTCAGTAAAGAAAATTAAAGTTAATCCAGTCGCGGAAGCTCATCTCTTTCTTTTGAAAAGTTTCTGATGCAAGTGTTCAAACTTAACCTCCTGCCTATACAACTTATGTTGTCCAAAGAACTAGAAGAATGTAGCCTAATTTTTCCATCTCAGGTAAGTAGGATAATTTCTTTACACTTGTCTTGTTAATGGTAGGTTTCCTTTAATTTTAGAGTGGCTTGTCAATTAGATAGTTCAAAGTTTTCCAATTCCGCTCCTGTAACGAAATCAATTTTAATTTGTTTTGGTCGCACCATGAAGCCCTGAGCCTACATTTGCAACAACTGCTTAGCTTCCTTGCCCAAGGACTGTCGTGACGTGGTTACTTGTGATACCCCTTTATGGACCAGTTCTTCAGTTCATCCTTATGTGATATTTCCGTTATTTAAAACTCCAGTATGACTCGAAATTCATATGAGGTTTACTTCCTTTCAATCGCAAGCTCTTTAGTTAACGCACCAGAAAGGCTATTTTTCTCTTCTTTCATCCTTCTTTGCTTAATGAAGTAAAATTGTAGTTCCTGTCTAACGCCAGCCGATTTTTGCTTCAGTTCCCTTGAGGATGGAAATGGACACTTTTTCATTATAAGATAAGTAGCACTAACCTCGCTATTTATTAAAAAGTAGAGCTGTAGTAATTATCCTGGATGTACTCTTACTTTCTTTGGGATGTGGCTATTCAATCACACTAAATATTTTCCACGCATGGTTAATGTTCTATTATGTAGGTTCATTCTTTTGGTAAAAGAATCATTTTAGTTTTAATTAGGTTAGCCCAGAGATGCGTTTCGTCACTCCATCTCTCCATAAGCTGCCTACATTCTGTTGCAGGTGACATTTAAGAGCAGTCCCTATCGTCAGCTTCCAGTTGATAGTCAACAAGGGTCACACTGACTTGATTCCTTTCCAATATCTTACATGATGTTGAGCAGCTTCTCTAGTTTAAACGGCGACGCAAATGGTATACAGTCTTTCTCTTTCTTCTTGCTTTATTGAACCTTCCAGGTTCTATTTAAAAAATACTGTCAATTCCATCTTATGCATGACCTGCAAAGCTGTCTCCGTGAACCTCATTCGCCTATAAGCTTTCTAGCTTACATGGAATGATAATTTAGTTAATATTCCAGAATCCTATCAAAAATATATTTACTCTCCTTTACAATATATAATCAGAAATGATATGCCTTCAATTCAGATAAACTTTGTTAATAATTAGTAAGTTTCCCTACCATTTTCTCCAACTCGTTTGTTTGTTGACCGTGTTTCAATATTTTCTACAAATAGGATTCAGACAATCCCTACTATTTCACACGAGCCTTTCATGTAATGATATTTTATGCAAACTCTTAGTCCGCTTAATATTTTATAGTTTGCGCAGTTATTGAGGCTGGTAATGTTATGTCACCGTATAAAATGTGATTTCTAAGCGTCTTGCAGGAAAAAAGGCGCCGCTGAATATATCTCTGACAATTCCAATTTAAATCTGTCATAAATTCCATCGCTTACCTTGAACGCGCGGGCCGTTGCCGACATAAAAAACGTGCCAATAAAAATGTGATGAAATTATCACGATGGTAAACATGATATTTGTCATTGCCCATCTGCCTTCTATTTTTAAAATGCTTTAATCACGTAATTGTGTAAAATTGTATTAAAAAGTGTGTAAGCGGGATCTACTAATAAATGTTATGCTTTAAAGGTCT
This sequence comes from Rhagium mordax, assembly GCA_963680705.1. Lineage (NCBI taxonomy): Eukaryota > Metazoa > Arthropoda > Insecta > Coleoptera > Cerambycidae > Rhagium > Rhagium mordax. The sequence goes on from OY796657.1 coordinate 101,961,629, forward strand.
AATGTGTCTGTCAGGAAAATGTTCGCAGAAAAAAAACGTTAAGTATTAATTATATGATTTTATTAGCCCAGTTATTGTCAGCTAAACATCATATTCTGTGATAACTCCTAGCTGACAATGATTGGTCAGCTAAGCAGAAAAGATCCCATTGGAAGTTTAATATACCTAGTTTGAACTTAAGTTAATTTAATTGAAAACAGAGAAAATGCCACTTTGGAAGACATCATGGGACGAGTTTATGTTGTCAAGTCTTTAATGCGTCCTCATAGGCTGCAAAATTGGGATACACGATCCCAATTTTGAAACACCAAGCATTATAAGTTTATTTGTATGACTCCTTCAAAGACTTTTACAGGGCAAGTGGTGTTATGGATATTTTTAGAACATACATTTGTCATCTGCATAATATGACTCAAACCAGAAGAACTCGAGGATCAGTACCGTTGCACAAGGGTTGTTCTTAATGGGATCAGACGAAACAATATCTGTACTTACCTGACATTCATTCTATTAGAAATCTTTGATATTCTTCCTACTGGACTGATATCACGACCTACCTCCCATCACCTTGGAAGAGTTAAACGTGATTTTACAGTATGTATTGGAGCAGAAAGCAAGTCAAGATGGTCAGAGTTAATTTTTTTTTTTTTTTTGGAAAATTCTTGACGATATTCAGACAACAACTATTAATCAAATAAATATCGATAGACTAATTGCGCCACTTTACCACTTCTAGCCGAATAAATAAACCTCACATTTTCTCTAAGTGTATGTCGTTCTCGTCAAAAATAATAATTGGTTCTATATGTAAACTATTTCCTGGTAAAATTATACCAAGAACTCACATTAAACAACGCCCAAGCAGAGGCTATTTGAGGTAATTATAATTGCTTCAACAACATTAAACCTGAATTTCCCTTAACGATATTAAAATTGTTTAATCGATAACGCAAATTAAAAATTTAAATTAAGAACGAATTAAACTAGAGCTGTATAAACAAATTATTTATCTAATTTCAATTCCATTACGCAAACAGGATACTAGAATCCTAATTATATATTTCCGGCACCTCTTGCAAATATTATTCTAAGGTATTACAAATACAAGTGTATAGGTAAACAGAGGAGCACACTTCATTATCATATTTTAAATATTGGGTTAGTATTTTGCGTTGCGTTGGTGGGAATTATTTATTTTTTTAGGAAGTAGGCAGTAGCGATGGATGAACAGCTCAACAAGCGAAACGAGAAGTTGGAAAATATACTTGCTTAATTTTTCACCAAGTTTCAATTTGCTTTTAATTTTTGCAACCTGATTTTGAAGACGGTACAGGAAAAAAATACAACCCTAAAATTTAAAGGAAGTCGAAGACAATATTTTTTAAAGCTCTTTTATCACCCTCAATCATTTTTGGGACGACACCTTTTTGAGGATAAAGTAACAAGAGTTTTTTTCCTACTAGAGCTTGTCGAGTTCAGGACCCCGAAATGGCCCGAAACCATTTTTGATTCCTCTCCTCTCCTTCTCTTTGACGTTTAAACGTCATATTTGACAGTTTTTGGGAAAATCAACGAGAAAATCCAAAGACGGCCACAAAGGGGCTGAACCCATTTCCAAACATCACTTTGACATCTTTTTGACATTTAATGAAAAAAAAACGCACTTTTCAACCGCAGACGGGTGTACCCAAAAAATTTTTTTGAAATTTTTTTTTTTCGATTTCTCCTTGATTCACTTAACTAACTGGAGCAGGGGGCTGTCTGCTTTATTTCTTTTTATTTTTTCAATTTAATTTAATTTGATTTAACATTGAACAGAAAAAATATTTAAAAAAATCATGTTTTTCTGATTTCCGAAATTTTTACACACCGACTATTTCTATAATAAAATATTTGTAGGACTTCGAGGCATACAAACTGCTACTCGAACTCTTGCATAAAATGAGCATAAAACTGAAAAAACGCGAACGATCGCCTTACGCACAGGACCATCAATAATTACGGTGTTTTAACAGCAATAAAACGTTTGAAAAAACGAGAACTATTTAACAATGTTGATGCTACGCGTTGATAGAGAATAATTATATAATGCTTCTGTTCGGGAACGGCACATTAACAGTCCGTAACGGCCACACGGCAGTTTGGCCTCTAAAACAAATGGATTTAAGGTATGGCACGCATGCGGGTTTGAAAAATAGAGGTAGATACCATCAGGGAAAATTTGTATTATAAATTACAATATTTCAATGTTTTATGTATTATCTGAGGGAATCAGCGTTTCCGTGTGTGGCATTTTGACGGCTGTTTGTGTGATGATTGAGTGATGACCACTAGTCTTCCGAACTACTGTTATATAGTGCGAAATCATGCCTTTTGTTTGATTTTGATGGCACCATTGTTAACACGTCTTCCGCTGGATTTGACTCTCAATTCTGTTGATAAATTGATGTGTATGTGCTCAAATGGCTTATTTTAAAACTTTTGTTGCTCTGTCCGAATGATATTGTAAGCGCAAGATGTCAAGAACACACATTTATCTTTCTCTTACAATGCATTAATGTTCCTTTGCCGATGTAAATACCGGTTCATTGTAGTCCATGTAGGTAAATTCATTTTTATATGCACAAAGCGTTCATGCTTTACTATGTTTTAATTATTGCAAGTTAAAAACTATTATGTGTAAAATTTAGAAGTCTGTTCTTTCAAGGAAGTGGTGTATTATCAAAATGCCCATATTTTAACAATATTTTCAAATAAATAGGCTTCAAATTTTTTAATTCATCGTTTAATTAATTAATGACTAAATTTTTAACTTTAATTTTTCTACTTAACTAATACTTCAATAAAAGGATAATATTTGAGCAAAAGCTAAATAAATACAAAGAAGTACACTTTGTAACTGTCAACATCACATTTTTAAGGGATAAACAACCTTTGTCAAGGTAATTTTTGCATAAATACAACATTTAAACTCATTTAATAAATATAGAATTATTCATATCATTAGTTATTCCAAGGCCGCCGTCTTCTACGTTAATTACATTATTTAGCCAATGAGTGGCGTAAAATTGCCATCATGAACCTGTTCATGAATGAGCCGGACTCCTAGTTCCAAGGAAGGCATTATTGGCATGCTACGCTTATCAAATTAAAAATATTACCGTCGAAGGCGCTTTCTGAAAGACTGACGAGCAGCTGATGAGCAGGTGGAGGCTGGCGGAACTCTTATGATAGATACCTGGAAGGTATGCAGTTCGACCACCATGGCCAAGCGACATGTGTGTCTCGATCGACAAGTGGCCAAAGTGCTAATTTCTTTAATTTCCACAATTTACGGCCTTCTGTCAGGGGCACATTTTTGCACATGTTCTTTGGCTTTTTGCCGAATGCCTCGTTATTAACTTTATTACGATATTTGTTTAAGTACCCGCTGGCTAGATTTCCAAATTCCAACACACATGCCTGGTACTCGTACATAAATTGGTTATGAAATAATTGCCGGCCGGAAATTATAGGTGGTACTGAGTACCCAAAATATGTCCTATGTGCGCTGTATTTGAATTGCGCTAAACAAATGTTTGCAGATGCAAACCAACTACGTATTAATGTGACTAGTATTTTTCTCTAATAATGAGAAATTTCGGAAAATTATAGAACGGGAGTACTTTGTATGTTGTACATGCGGTACGAAAAATAATGGGGTATTACCTTAAATGAGCAAATAAAATGTGCCTTAGATTTTTCTCAGACGTTAGGAGTTCGTTATTGTTAAAGAAGTTATGATTAGCACGTTTTTTTTTCTGTCAAAATTTATATAATTGTTTAATTTAACGGGAATAAATGAGTTTCGTCGTTACTCAAGAAATATTAAATATTACCTTATTTTTAGACTCAATGGTCAAATAAAATATTTTTTAGAATAAGAGAAATCCTCTTATTTAAATAATAATAATAATAATCTGAGATATTTGAATGTCCAGAGGTAAAAACTAAAAAATAGGAATATAGTAACATAATTAGAAAAGAGATGGACAAGATTTAAAGACATATTAGAGGTGGCAAATTAAACTTGTGGAAGTTTCATAACACACAATTAGTGGAATACAAGAATTCAAAATAAAATAAAAGAGAAGAGATACTCCATGGGAGAAATTTTTGAGCAAGCAAAAAATTAGAATATGCAAAATACAGAGAAAACGGAACAGAAGTATAAAACTTAAATAGGTTTGTTTATTATGAGTCTCAAAAAAGAAAGTCGTGTAGATTGCAAAGGGACGTGAAGATATAGGAGGCATATCAATTGTAGGAATGAGGGAATTTGTTTGTTATGGTTGGAAAATATTTTATTAATGTCAATAAATACAATTTTAAGTATAAGTTTCAAGATAGAGGTAGAATTTGAATTTGACGTGGTCTAGTCTCCCTGACGAGCTGAAATAAAGGCAAAGGAACATGTACATTGTACAGGGTCATTACGCGAAAATGTCCTTTTTTGAAATAACTCAGCCTTTTTTCATGTTATGACATAGATGTAAAGACATTCTTAACTAGTTTTTTCCACAGAATCTAAATTTTCAATCAAAAAAACAATAACGTATCGCATTTCAGAAATACGATATAATAATTTCTCTTTTAAATAGAACACTCTGTATATTTTGAAATATTTCGATTCGGCTTCTCTTTCTGAATTCGAAAATGTCAACATAATTTATGTTATGTAATGATATCGTTTTTTAATTGGTGACCATAATGAATGAATTTTGTGGTGAGTTAAAAAAAAATTTTTTTTCAATAATTTATTTTTAGACGTTTTGAATTTTCTAATTTTTAATCCAATTTTTATCATGCATTAAAGAAGGTCCAATAAACTTAATAATTGTATATTTAGAGATGAAACATCAATGTGAGTATATCAAATTGGATATGTTTTTTGTTATTCAGCTTGTATAAAGCCTAAATAAAGTAATTTAGAAGTTAGACAGTGAAAGAAGCAAGGAAACAGCCTTGAAAAAATTTTGAAAAAAAGATAAATGGAAATTTTACACATAATCAAATACTGGACATTAAAACAATTAAGAAAGAAAAATAAGCACAACATGGTAAATACATACGACAAAAATGGGCACGTAAAAAACAGTTGAAGATAAGATAATGAAAAAATGGAAAGAACATTTTAGAGAATTAACCAGAAAAGTACAAGAGAGTGAGGAAGAGGAAATAAATACACAGTACAGAGAAAAGATTAAGCCGATCACAGGTAAGGAGATAATAGAGGCAATAAAACTAGGCAAGGCACCAGAAAAAGATGACACAATATTAGAGATGATAAAATATATAGGACAGGATGGAGTATCTAAACTATAGGAAATTCTGAATGAAGCAATAAAAACTCAAAATATGCCCATTGAGATTGGACTAGAGGAATAGTACTACCGATATACAAAGCGGAGATAAAAGAGATTGCAAAAACTATCGGGGAATTACCCTGTCAAGCATACCAGGCCAAGACTCTAGTATAAGTAATGGAAGACTCCTGAGGAAACGCAATGCTGGTTTAGAAGTGGAAGAAGCACGTAAGACCTGACTTTCGCAATCAGAGAGATTAACGAAAAATGAATTAACAAAAATAGAAACATGTATAACATATGCTTTGTGGATATGGGAATAGATAGAATAAAAAGACCTTCGAAAAAAAAGGAGTAGACGTAGAAGCTATAGAAGTAATACAGGCAATGTACAAGAACAATAAAAATACTATCCAAACGAACAATGAAGAATGTAGAGGGTTTAAAGTGGAAATAGGAGTTAAGCGAGGATGCTTTCTGAGTCCGTTGCTGTTTTCGGCTGTAATTGATGATGCTATTAAGAAAGCAAAGAAAATAATCTTTTTCAATAGTCGAACTTTCAATACATGATATAGCTCCAACCTTTTTGTATTTGCTTGCATACTATTTTTAGAAGTTGTTCGCCCTAAAAAAATTACCTCTTGCAATTTATATTAAAATTTGTTTATATTGAATTTAATGTTATTTTTTTAAGCCCTCATCTCTATGTTCAGTCTCGATTTCCCCTGAAACAATTATATCGTCGAAATAAATAACTACATTTGGAGTATCTCCAAAAATTACATGATTTTTTCGCTGGAAAGCTACCGGGGCTGAACAAATTCCAAAAGGAAGTATATTAAATATATGTATACCTATCTTTCAAAAGGAGAACTAAAAGTACACAACTTTGACCTTTCCTCATCTAAGACTAACTGGCAAAAACCATCTTTCATATCAATGACTGAAGAAACTGTTTTACCTCTTAATTTGCTTAAAATATCGTCACATTTTGGAATGACATATTGTTCTCGGAAGATAAACTCATTTAATGGGTTTGAATCAATACATGACCCCAAAGATCCAGTGGGTTTTTCTTTAATTAACAAAAAATTAACCCAATCAGTGGTATTCTCAACTTTACTAATAATAATTTTAGATTCCAAGTTGTTTAACGTATCCAATAAGGCTAACTGCACGTTTCTATTTGCTTGCACCATCGGAATATCATTATCCTTCAATTTAATATTCACAATCCCTGGAATTGATCCAAGACTTTTAAATATACTCTTGTAGTTTGTAAGAATTAATTCTTCTAAATTTGAAGGAACAACATTATCAATTATCAACATTAAATTAAACTTTAAACAATCACGTAATCCCAATAATGGTACTGATTCAGAATAAACAATAATTTTACACTTCCCAGAGATTTCGATTTAAAATTTTCATAACTTACCAGAGTAATAGGTGTCTCCTTTACATTATAATTTTTTGAAATTGCAAAGGAAGAATACTAGTCTCAGCACCAGAGTCCAATTTAAAATTGATTCTACTTCAATAATTTCATGCCATGGCGTACAACATGCGTCATTAAATACCTCATAAACAGCTTCAGATTCTTCTCTGCTTTCTGTATCAGTTTCATGAAATTGTAATTCTTTCTTTATTTGTTGGTTATCTCTGGATTTACACCTCCTCGTCCTTCTGTATGCTGGACACTTTCCATGTAAATGTTCTGATAAACATCTCGGACACTTAAATTTCTTATTCTTATTGAAATCATCTACATTATCTTCTAGTTGTAGCATTTTAATGTGCTCCATGCTCAATTCAATGGATTTGCAGTAACTTCCAATTTTTGACAAGGTTTCCTCAATAGCCGTTGCTGCACAATTGTATCATTAATTCCCAGTACAAGACAATCTTCTTCATACGACCGTTTGCAAGCATCGTTTTAACATACAAAGTAATTTTTCAAAGGCATTAAATAGGTAATGTATTTTATTTCCTTCCTTTAAAGTATTGTAGAGTTTCTCAAAGTCACCAAATGTATTTAGTGATGGAAAACGAGGGGTGCAAACAAATATTAAAACCGAAGTGGTAAAGAGTAAGAACTTAACGGAGTGACAATTAAGATGATTTGGGCATGCTTGCCGCATGCCTTAAGAAAGGATAGCAAAAAAAATATGAGTTTAAGACAATATGAAAGAATGTTGAGGGAAGACCAAGAAAAATTTGGAATGATGTGATAAAGGAGGAAGTAGTAAAAAAAATATAAAATGGGAAGAAAGTAGGAAAAAGACGCAAAATAGAAAGAAATGAAGAAACACGTTCAAAGGAAAACTAAAAAGAGAACCCAACATGCCTTACACCTAGCGATAAAAAGGCTTTTGGTTAAAAAAAAAATGAAAATAAAATGTTCAGAAGTATTTTTGTTATTGCTATGTATATTTTAACCTAACACAAGGACAGTTACTTTTGAAAGTAATCTGTTAATTTCGATTCTTATTCTATCCTCATAAAAAATCTCTTTAAATGGACCCATAAAAAAAAAGTGGATTGTAGCATCAGAAAACCTAGCTGTTCATTCTACTGATGATATTCTGTCTATCCATCAACCTAAAATACATTTTTCTACCATGTTTCGATATTACTGGATAATTTTATGCTAAAAAAAATTAAAATGGAAAAGTAGCCACTTGAATAGAACGTTAATTTGATTACCTTCAAGAATAATTATTATTGAATGTGGATTATTTGACTATAAGTCAAATGGTATAGCAACAAAAGAATGTCGGAAAAATCTTCCAACGAAAAAAAATTCTAGGTACCTAATATATGTATAGGCGACATGTAACATTTCCTTACACTTGTATATAAATATAATTTTAAACTCCATGGATAAATTTTCTTTCTTACTAAACACTGATAGATACTGCGTCCGACACAATCAACTTTTACCACTTGAGAGGCAATTTGTGTATTCCTATAGAAAAAACTGACTACTCATGGAAACATCATTACTCTGATCTCAACAGTGTGTTTTCATACGTGCTGACTACTTTAATGTAATAGGCAGGCTGTTCCCCCAACACATTCGACAGAATTGGGAAATACTTTGAGCCGAAGAGTATTATCGTGAAAAATGAACATCGTAGCGAGTTTATCTAATAATAATTATGTAAAATAAACTCTGATCGATTCTCTTATTTTCCATCGGCCTTTATGGCGAAAGAGTACAATGTATATTTTCATATTTTTTTATAACGTATTATTTTACTAATTTATTAGTAAAAAAATCAATTATGAGGAAAACAAAAAAAAATTAAATATTCCTCATAAATCCATTTTTTAGAAATGATTTGCTGAATATCAAAGTCTTAACATGCCAGCGTTTGGAACAACTCGATTCCTTAAGAAACCGCCAACAATGCATATAATTTCATTATTGATGCCGTTCAGTGAATTTTCATTTTCTTCGAGAGAAATAAAATAGTCAAATGAGCGGAATTGAAGCTGATTCCACTGGAGAAATACGAGCATTTCCTGCATTAACTCTCTTGCCAGGGAAGTCATGACGTACCAACCAAATATGTCAATTGCAAGCTAACGACTTAAAATGGGACATAAAACAATTGAACCGCGAGTTGCAAGGGATGGTGAAGAGACGATTGGTTTATCAGTTGTAGTTTATTTTGACATTCCATAATAAATTTTTATTATATTTTTAGAAGATTAAATTAAACGTCTCGGCAAAGGCGTATCATAAAAGTACAACTAATCATATTATCTGATTCAAAAGGAATACAATAAAAGAACTTTTTTCAAACCTATAAATTATATTTTCGTGGAAACAAACCATATTCTTGTGGAGTACAAGGCATTTAACTTTGAAATATGTCTAGAACTTCCTGTTGTTCTCAAACCAGTATAAACTGTTTTATTAATTAACATAGGTTTAATGCTATTCACTTTTATGTAGGTGTCAAAGACACAACGTTAGTCATGCCCCAACATCTTGCGTACATAATTCAGGTGAGTTCTTGTTGCAATTTTTTGCATTGAAACTGGAGGGTATTGTACCTATAAAACCAACCTGAAGCAGTAATAAAATTCACATTTAAATTAATTTATTTATCTAATTCCACACGAATTAAACAAAACATTTCTACACATGTCGCACGTACAAGGAGTTAAATTTAAAGTCAAATGAACGAATAATAAAAATCCTTATCTAAAGGAATTGAATACTTTTTATGGTAGGGTGAGTTTGCATATGCATACATTCTAAATTACACCTCACATCAATTTTTTTATCATTTTAAAATAATTTGCATTCGTTTTATGGGGAGAAGGAACTTTATAATTTATTCACTGTTGCTAATGCATTTGACAGACGTATTAAAAAATAGTCTGGATCTTTATCCAGATACCTTTGTATTCAAAGAATTAAAGTGCAGTCATTAATGAGGCGTTCATTTTAAATGTCATCGTGATTCTCACCAGCAATACAAGGTAAAACGGAAACACAACCAAATGTTTAGATAGTCAAGTGTTTACATACAGGGAGTGCAAGAAGTGTTGAATATTAAATACAGTTTTTGTTTTTAAATAAATGATGTGAAAGTGTTTGAATCCAATGCAGAATTGTCTGAAAAAAATTTAAGTGCAATGTTTACCTCTAAGTCCATGTTATCAAGTTGGAGTATGGTCTAACTTTGATATATTTTCAAAAATAATAATCAGATAAAATTAATCATCAATTTTTTTTTAATTTGTAAGTGTCTTTGATACTTTAAAATATATAGATAAAATTACATCTTTTGCAAATATATCCTTTCTATCCATTGACCTCATTTATTTAAATTTTCTTAGAGGGATTCATCAAATTCTGGTTCAGAAAATTATGCAGAAACAAATCTTAGAAATCTTGAACATCTTTTTACACCTGATTTATTTCTTAAGCATAAAAATATGAACAAAAAAGGATTACCCTTTTCTCCTCTTATGCTATAATAATGCGTATTTTTGTCACCGAACGACGCATATGTAAAAATTGAAAATTGCCGTCTTAATTTATTGCAACCTTCACTTAAAAAAGCATTTGTTCAGTTATTTATATCTTCAAATGAATACAGACATATGTCGGAAAAGCTCTTATTAAAACCAATAAATTTATTTTTTTGCTTGCGATTCCCCAGCCGATCAAACCGTATCACATTTTCGCCATCTATATATTAAAAATTCATTGAAATTCAAATTTCACGAATAACATTAAGTTTACGATGTTGGAATATAAAAATGTTTCTTATTTGAATTTGCTGCCATAAAACACATTTTAGAATTTAGAAATTTGACAAACATCGGAAAACAATTTCGAACGTTGATTACCTCTCAAATTCACGCTCCAGGTTATCAAACTCCCTCTGCGTTTCATCGTTTTCCCCAGGACTGACAGATCCGTTCACGCTCTACATCTTATCTTAAATATTGTTTCTTTGACATCGAACGAACCTTGATCCCGATGTTCTAAATAATTATTCTTCGCAACTCTGCGCGTTATTTACCTACTGCTCTTTCAATGTATCCTGATACTCGACCTGAAGGTATGTATTTTCTACAGCTTGGTCAAAACATGTAAATTTGTTGTACAGGATGTCCAGAATTTGAAGTCAATCTCTTAAGTGTAGATTCTGATCCCAAATTAAGACATTTACGCATTTTTTAAACCGTACATGCCTATCATACAGAGCGTCAAATCTCTGCAAAATATAACTTTCTTAATATCTTCTGGAACTATTTGAGGTATGTTTTCGAATTTTAATAAGAAATACAGAAAGTTTTTTTTGCCTGTAGCTTCTGTATTTATCGTTCAATATTTACGTGGCAGATGCCAATAAATAGCCAAAATTATAGTCAATTTTTAGGTTATTTTTTTATGGCATATAAAATGTAAAATGGTGAAGACATTGAAAAATACCCTTTAAAATAAATGCAGTTGGCAATAAAACCATTTTTAGAAAAAAATTTTTGCTAGTTAGAACATTGTAATTTTTGAATGCAATTATTTCAAGTTTGGTATATTCTAATATTTAATATCGAGGATCCTGCCTTTTAAGTTTAAGTAAGCTGTTAACGAAGAAAAAGCTGATTTATTTATTTCGCCTGACTTTTTTTTACTAATTATTCAATTTTTATACAGCAGTTTCATTGATGGCAAAGACTAAGGGTTATTGTTACGTTCTTACAGATTTTTTGTATGGAATAAATGCCTCATTTGTTTTCGTACCATTAACGCCATCTCTGGGACAACTGCTGAATAACTACCCATAGTGTGTGAATTAGGAACCTGCTATGAGAGACTATTGCAGATTTCTGTAAAGTAGGTGTGAATTCATCATAGTAGCAAACTTGAGCTCTTTTTATTCGTAAAAATATTATAATTATTCTGAATATTTTGAGAGCAGAAGAAGTGTAAATGCCAACTACTTTTAGATAATAGCATTTTGTAAATGTCGACATTTTGATTTTACTTAAATATTAAAAATATACTAAGAAATTGAAATACCTACCCTATAGTTTTGGTTTTCCAGTGCAATCTGAAAAATTTATATTATTATTAACAGAGATGTCACAAGCAAATAAAAAATTTTCGTTATTTTTTCCAGAGTCGTAGGCATGCCAAAAAATTGGGGAGGGTTAAAGTACAACTGGCGCTGAAAATTTGAAAATATCAATGTCAAACAAATCTGTAGTGAAAACATAATTGGGCTTTCTCTTATCACGTCTTAAAATTAGACAAAATATTTCAAACGGTCTGTAAGATATTTAAAAAAATATGGTTCACGTCAGTGACATGTAAATACTTTTTGTCTTAAGAAAGATGCAATTTGGGATATAGAACTTATATTGAAGAGACTGTCCTCGTTACGAAGCAGCCCGTATAAAATAGAGGTTCAAAAGTTATTTTTGTTAGTTTCCTGAATTTATTATAAACTAGGAGAACTTAATTATGGCTCCATCTTGATATAAAAAATTATGCTTAAAATGTTAGAGACCATGAAAAATAAGTAATTTTTCTATTTGAGGAACAATCTATTATATTAAAAAAAAATGTGATATTAAAATAAGTCAAAAATTGAAGTTCTCTTACCGAAAATATATTTAAAAAATGTTTAATTTGGTTTTTTTTTTTTTTTTTTTTTTAATTTTCGAAGTTTCGTCCGGGCTGAATATTTTATATTCATGACGTTCGACCATCGTCTTAGTCCTTTTGAAATGAAGACGGAAATCACGGAAAAGACGATCGATGCGTAAAAAATTTCTTCAACGCAGAGAAAATACCGAAAACTCTTTTACAAATCATCAGCTTCTCGAAAGCTTTTGAAAAATATTGTTTTTAATTAACATTGTCAAGTGCAGGATGTTTCGAAAAGAGAGGAAATTATTTTAGGACGTCAAAATAACAAAAAACAGTCCGAAAGTGCTTACTTTTCAAGATACAGGGTGGGAAAAAAAATTAAAAATGTTTCTTTAAATATCTCGAAAACGATTTAAGATATTAAATTTTGCTTTGGTGTACACTCTACTGGCATGGAAACACTTCTTTCCGATTCAACGAGTTTTGCCAATTCCACCAGTGACGTGCGTGATAGCAAAATATTACTTAAATGATTTTGACGATAAAAATAGTACGCAATTGTTATGTTTCAGAACAGGTATTTGTTTCTTAATCATCATTCAATTCTAAAAGAAAAGGATTCATAAGTTTTTCTGGTAGGACAAATCGTTTTCGAGTAATAATTAAAAACTGATTTTCTGCGTCACTGCTATTTGTTTCCGATTTCAACCAGTTTGTAAAATAATTGATTTATAAATTGTCGGTGTTTCTTTTATCTACAGGGTGATTATGCAGGCCCTTATATTTACGTTAAATTTCATCGTTCTGAAATATCCACTTCAATTGTGCACCAGTTTAGTAATTTCCTTGTAGAAAAATGTGTGTATTTTTATTTTATTTTTTTAAATCTTGTGTCTCGAAAAGGAAGCATTTTCGAACTCTTATTTATAGGGACTTTTTTTCTTATTTTGACCTCTAGAATACGCCCTTAAAATAGTTCCCTTTCCTCCTGTATATCGAAATCATAAAATATCAAAAAATTACATTTTACATTAATAAAATTCTGAAAAATTTAAAAATTATAATTTTTTTGCCGAAAATCCATGGACGTAGAAGTTGTTGACGAAAAAAGGGGTTCACATCCCGTACATCTACACCACGGCGAAAAATACGAAATAAAACTTTTTTTTTCGTTAACTCTACTCTGAAATAAACTCTTCATTTTTCGAATTATTATTCTTCCGTTGTCTCGTCTCCATACAACCCTGCATCCATAATCTAACTGCTTATTTTATAACAGAATGGGCGCATAACAAGTGGTGATCCACGCAACGTAGGTACATATTATTAGAAATTACTTAATTAGATAGTTTTTGGGCAATTTAATTAAAGATGCATAGCCATATTGTAACGAAGTGATTTTTCCAATCAAGGAATGTTCTATTTTGCTTTAAATATTACCGTCACTTGGGTACACCCTGCCGCTGTTTTAGTAAGTAAGTCCTGTTTTAATTAAGGTATTAATGAGTTGTGAAAAAGTCCGCTGGTAAACAAGCAATCAAGTAATTAATTGATTAATTTTCGACAATCCCTCGTATAAGCAAAATCCGTGAATTATTATAAATAATGGCCGAGTCGGAAATAAAAATCATTCGTTACTAAAATTGTTAATCCTTGCCCGTTTTAATCCGTCTCTTTTTGCAATATAGTATAGAAATTGCAAGTAACTCATTGCCGGTTATTGACGTACCGAATTGATGCGTCAAATTGCATAATCCGCTGGACCTCTGCAATTAACGCCGGGTTGTGCATCCGAATCCTTCGTTTCAAGTCAGTGACCGCCCCTCTATCACGCGAACTAGATACGTCATAAAGGTTACAAAAGGGAGAGGAACGCTCACTTCGTCCTCATTCCTCATTCCGAGAAAACCAGCAGCAGTTCAGCTCATTCCGTGAAAGTCGTCCGCAGTCCAGGTGCATTCCGAAATAGTCCGTGAGACCAGATCCGATCCACCTTCAGAAGTGCCAGATCAAACCAAAGCCGTCCACAGTTTCGCGCCGCCGCTCCGAGTTAAATAGTAAATTCAGTTAGGAAATTATTTGAAAATAATTTTGGTAAGAATACGCCGTAGTCCACTGCATTTTGCAGGTACTGATTTCAGTTAAGTATAGATATTCAAAGTTTTTTTTTGTCCGTACGTATCGTTGTAGTACACTACCCAATCAAACTAGAGCTAATTAGTAAGTCTTTTGGTTTGCTAATATATGCAACGGCTGCTGAGGTTTGTTCGCTAGGGCCACCTCAAAAGCCTCCCTGCATAATAGGTTACCGGAAAACCTACGATAAACCAAATAGTCATTATATGCATCAACTGGTTGGATTTGTTCGCTAGGGCCATTCATATAGGTGAACTGCATAGAGTTGACTCGGGAAACTTACGTTCATTAACCTAATCATTAACAAATAGCTCTACGTTTGTGGCAGTAGTTTGCCGTGTATTTAAAAATTCCGTATAGCCTACAATATCTATAGCTAATCGATTGCCGTGCATAATACATCCTAGTGTAAAGGTCCGTTTGCTTGTCGTACATAGAAATCCATTCATCACACGTATCCGAAAATTCCGACGTAAAATCGCGCAAAGATTCTTGATTGCCAGCACGACTTGTTTTTAAGCATTTTAAAATAATTTTATACACACTCGACTGTACAGTCTTGGAGGTAGTAGAATTAATTATTCTGTTTCTAAATATTTCTGAATAAATACGTTATTTTAAAGAGGTAAAATTCACGAGTTATTATTTCTGTCATTTCTTTCTGATTAACCCGTTTGAGCAGTATGATCGAAATCCATTAGATAGATCTCCAGCTCCGACCCCTGGCAATTCCGTATCTCCGCTGTTTCGCTATTCAGGGTTGTTCTCCCAATAGGAGAGCCAAAAAAGTGTAGTTCTTTGCACTTAAAAATTAAAGGACTGGCGCCCGAGATTTCCGTTTAAAAAAGGATTACGTAATAAAACGCAGATATAAGTAAGCGACGTCACAATATATGTGCCAATGTCGTGGCTAATAAAGTTTCCTGACTTAACTCTCCTGGATCACCTTTTGTGGTGAAATGTAAAAAAATATTGCAAATCAGAAACAAAGTCAAATTGCAAATCAATTTAAAAAACAATATTTTAAGTCCTTCTAGCAACATTACTGGCGAAATCATGGTTAGACTGGCCTAAGCTGCTATAGGTATAGTAGAAATCGTACTTGGCTAGTTCGCTTCGTTTTTTTGTCCTAAAATTGAGTAAAATGTAATAGCCATTCCTGGCAAATTAGATGCATTTACTATTATTTTGAAGTACGAAAAACTTACAGACGGTCTTTCAAATGGTGCGTATTACAATTTTATTTGGGTATTCTGGAATAAAAATATATTCAACTTAATGACGTATTGTGTAAAATTTCTAACAGTTTTATGTAACAGATAAACTGCTTTGACAGAAAAAATACGTTCAAATATCATTCGCTGTTTTTGAGAAAAAAGTACGTTAGCTTTTTAATTTTCGTATATCAATAATTGAGACGATTCAATAATTCTGCATTTTAATTCATATGAATCAGGAGTTCTTCCATCCTTTACTATACTGTTAAATTATATAGTCTCTAAAATAGAAAGAAAAAGTTGACAAAACTTATCTAAAAGTTTCTTTTATACATTTTGAATACAAAAAAAATCTGTGTTTGAAGTGTCCATTATAGCTAAAAAGATTGTGAATCATCAGTAATTCGTACAGATGGCATTATTTTTAATATGATAAAATCATTGCAAAATGAAGAGTTTTTATATTTGAGGAAGAATATTTAATATTTCAGATATTTTAATTTCGTTTATTTAAATCCTTTGAAAAATTTGTAGAAAAGTTTTCGGCTTCCCTTTCGTGTTACTTATTTTTAAATCACGATGTTATGACCATCTTTTGAAACGAGGAAGAAAACCACGTGCAAGATGGTGGAAAGGTTAAGAATTAAAACTATTTAACGTGAAAAAAAATCGAAAATTTTTCTATAAATCATCAGCTCGTCGAAAGCGTTTGAAAATATTTGAAATTAGCATTCTCATATACATATCTTTCATATTTTTAAGTATATCTTGAAGTCTTTAAGAAAATTTTTTATACGAAAGGTACAGAATTTATTACCTATGTTTGTATTAAGAATTAAAAAAAAACAGTTGCTACTCACTAACTATTACGCTTCCATGCATTGCACGTATTTTGAACCACCGTCTAACTCGTTAATTTTTAATTTTAAACTGTTTATTACAAAGGGTTTGAATTTAATTTTTTAGATTGAAGTATTTATATAGTGAATTTGAAGTATTATCTTCGACAGTTTTCGAAATATCTTAATACAATTATTCTCGGGTGGCTGGTGTTAAATAGTCACAAGCAGTTGGTCACTCTATTGGACTACAAAAATATTCGCATTTTCTCCACCTGATTACGAAATAATATTCATCAGCATAAAAAAAAGTTTTGGATATCTTATACTAAATTACTGAAAGCGCTTCCACGAACCCATTAGAGCTTAAAAGAAACGCCAAATATAAATTTAAAAAAATTATTACCAAGTGGTGATTTTTATCAGGTGTATATTATATTCACATAAATTTCATATTGGCGCGACGTTGGTAAAACCTGTCCAAGTAGTGATTTTCATATAGGTATTAATAAAATTCATAAACATCTTTTAGCTTGTATTGGTTCTGAGAAATACAAAAGTTTGACGTCAAACTATAATTATATGGTTTCCGTTACAGCAAGGGTCAAAGTTCTGTTCATGAAATAATCGAGAAATAGTTCACAATAGAAGAGACGCAGGGTGTTCCGGTATCAGGCTCGCAAATTTATTTCAATTCGAGAGATTAATATTTTCTTTTGAAATTCAAAATTTAGAATATTGCGTAAAAATTACTAAGTTACAAAAATAAAACTGATATGGTAATATCGCCTTACAGATGCACTTACGTTATTTTAATACATAACTTTTCAACCTCTCCTCGACTTATATTTCAAGAATTCAGTACAAGACAGCGAGGAAAATTCAATAAAAACAATTTCATATATCTCTTTCCATTGGCGAACTGATTACTTGATGTTGGAGCATTTTACTTTTACGTTAAAATATTTAAAGGATTGCTATTTATATTTCTTTGATTCGCTGAAAATATACATGCTACACTGTTCTTAAACTCCCCCTTTCTCGGTATACACTTAGTTCCAATAAAAGAAAGAAAGCTAATTCTCCTTTATATAGGGTTTCCGATATTAATAGGCAATGTTGAGCTTACAAACGACCTGCTTCTATTTAAATTGACATATACTTTCATGGGCCATTGCGTACAGTTCTTCTTTCGTGGTTGCATGAAATACAAATGAGATTGTTGTTCCTGAATCCCATCTGTTTAATGAATTCAGTGGAAATCGAATTTAAATTACTGGAATTCATGTAACAAGGGTTTACTGTGTGTTTCGAATTAGAGACTTGCTATTGATGGGGTGCTTATTTACATAAGTAGATAAGAACTACTGATGTAGGAAGGAGTTCGTAGAGTGCGTTTTTACAGTGCTCAACGATTGAAACGAAGCGAGGGATAATTTTGGTCGAATTGGCAAGGTGTTTGCGCAATTTTCAGCTAAACTATTCAAGAGTTGAAGTACTTAGATCATCCGGACCAATTTTTTTTTATGAATGTTCCTAAAGGCTTTATTGATTATTTGATTAGAGGTACGGCACATTGGCTCAAACATAAAGCAGAAATGTTCTTTACTTGTGTAAAAACTCGATTGCTTCAATCTACCAAATTATTCCATACATAAATTATGTTTTTTGTCATGAGCAACGTTTATCGTCAATATTCATTACAATTTTGGTCGGTTTTCTAACGAAAATACCACTTAACACTTAAACATAAGGGAAAAGTAGATATTAATCAACGTACAAACAAAGTTTTCTCCGAAAGCTCACGACTAATAATAATGCCGAGTACAAACGTGTTTGTTTATATTCATCTCATCATTATGTAATAGTTAAGAGAGAACTAGTTTCCTGTTGCATATCCCAATATTTACTTCGTTTCACCTTTCCTGGAACCCATAACGGTGTTTCCTAAAATTGTAGCATTTTACGATAATACCGTTGAAAATAAACTGTATAAACAATCATTGTTGTCATTGTTGTCAGTAAAGTTAAATTTTGGATTTTGTTTTTATCACCAATCTAAATTAAATGTAATGTTTATATTTATTTTTCCTAGAGTGTTGCTCAAACTTTGCGCAAGGACATTTTAAACGTATCCGTTCCTCAGTAATGAAATTAAAATATACTTTAGATGTAAAAGGCTGTAACAGTAAATTTCAAAATTTGTCTGTATCGAGTTGGAAACCTACTGTCTACTCTTAAATGGATCGCCCTATATAATATACATAACCGCTGGAGTCACACGGCTTTCTTTTCTGCATGGTATTTTTTTTTATTTCGTACAGTTGATATACTTCTATACAAAATAACCTCTCCGGTTAATTTCAGTTTCATTGGAAAATATTTAAAAATTTATTATTTTCGTTGAACAATCTAGGAATGATTCCGAGTGCTGTGATAATACATTTTTATGGAAATTATAGCGCAGTGCGTATTTAATTTTTTGTGTATTGCTAATTTAATTTTCATGCGTATTTAATTCAATTTAATTTCTGTATTTTCATTGTGTAATCATTTGCGTATTTTATTTTAATTGAGTATTTAATTGCATATTTAATTTTAGTTGTTGCGTGTTAATTTTCATATTAATAATTCAATTTTAATTGCATTTTGCATATTCAATCTGACAATTATCATGTATTACGTATATATTTCAAATTATTGTGTATGTTTATTTTTAATTCGATTTTGCGTACTTATTTAATTGCACACGTAATAGTGTATTAATTCGATTGATCTTTATTTAATTTAATTTATGTATTTTAATTGTTTATTCAATTTTAATTTTAATTGTTTATTAATTTGCGTATATTATTTAATTTAATCTATATATTTTATTAATTTACGAATCATATATTTAATCTTATTTGGAAAATGTGCATTGCGTATTTTTGGAAATTATTTCGTATTTCGTATGATTTTTCATTTAAATGAGTATTCAATTTGACGTATTTAATTGCGTATTAATTGGCATAATTTAATTTAAGTTAATATCCGTTTTGATTAATTAATTAATTTACTTATTTAATTTACGTCTATAATGTTGTGTATTTAATTTTAAATGCGTATTAATTCGCGTATATAATTTAACTTGTGTATATAATTAATTTGCGCGTTACTTATTTAATTTAATTTGGAAATTATTACCCATTAAGTATTTTATTGAAATTATTGATATTGCGTATAATTTCTAATTTAATTGAGTAATAAATTAAATTCAATTTATTGCGTATTCAATTAAATCACATAATATAGATTATTTAATTCAATTGCCCCGTATTTTTGTAAATTATTGCGTATTTCATATTGTTTTTAATTTAAATGCGTATTTAATTTCACGTATTAATTACCGTAATTTAATTTATATGATTGCGCATTGCATGAATTCTCATGTTAATTATTTAATTTAACTGTTTTTGTTTAATATTGCGTATTTAATTTTAATTGCGTATTTATTTGCGTATGTTGTTTAATTTAATTTGCGTATTAAGCATTTAATTAATTTGCATGTTACTTATTTAATTTAATTTGGAAATTATTACCCATGGATTATTTTATAGAAAATAACGATTATTGCGTATGATTTATTTAATTGAGTGTTTAATTCAGTTGCCCCATTAATTTTTGCGTAATTGCATATTTGATTTTAATATCGTATTAATTTCCGGTTTCGTATTGCATATTTATTTTCTTAATTCAATTTTGCGTATTTAATTTATTTCATTTAATTTAATTTACACATTTTAATTTTAATTGTTTATTAATTTGGATATAATTTGCACATTGATTATTTAATTTAAAACTGTTTATTTAATTTAAGTGTTTAATTTGGCGTATTTAATTTTAATTGCGTATTTATTTGCATCTAATCATTTAATTTAGTTTGTGTATTTAATTAATTTGCATTTTGTTTATTTATTTTAATTTTAAAATTATTATGCATTAAGTATTTTGTTCAAATTATTGATTATTACGTATTTTTTCTAATCTAATTGCGTAATTAATTCAATTTAATTTATTGTGTATTTATTTAAATCACATATGGATTATTTAGTTCTATTGCCCCATTAATTTTTGCCTTTATTTTGCGTATTTAATTGCGTAGGTATTTAATTTTAATATCGTATTAATTTCCGTTTTCGTATGGCATATTTATATTTTTAATTCAATTTTGCGTATTTAATTGCGTACATAACAGGATAAATTCGATTGCCTATTTCATTTAATCTAATTTACCAATTTTAATAATAATTGTTTATTAATTTGCCTATATTATTTAGTTTATTCTATATTTTTAATTAATGCGCGGTTCACATGTTTAATATAATTTGGAAAAAGCGTATTGCGTATTTCTTGGAAACTATTGCGTATTTCATATGGTTTTTAATTTAAATGCGTATTTAATTTCACGTATTAATTAACGTAATTAATTTAAATGAATGCATATTTAATTAATTCGCACATTGATTATTTAATTTAAGTGTTTAATTTTGCGTATTTAATTTTAATTGCGTATTTATTTGCGTATATCATTTAATTTAATTTGTGTATTTAATTAATATGCGTATTGCATATTTATTTTAATTTCAAAATTATTACGCATTGAGTTTTTTTTTAATGATTGATTATTGCGTGTGATTTTGAATTTAAGTGCGTGATTAATTCAATTTAATTTATTGCTTATTTAATTAATTCGCATAATGATTATTTTATTTATTTGGTCGTATT
The DNA here is from genome assembly GCA_963680705.1 of Rhagium mordax. NCBI lineage: Eukaryota > Metazoa > Arthropoda > Insecta > Coleoptera > Cerambycidae > Rhagium > Rhagium mordax. The sequence continues at coordinate 101,983,056 of OY796657.1, forward strand.
TTTTGGATATTATTACGTAGATTTTTAATTAAGAAATACTAAAATTAAATAAATAATTTATTATAACTAATATTTGTATTGCGTACATAATTTAATTGCGTATATCATATAATTTAATTAATGTTTTGCATTTTTAATTTCATTTGGAAATTATTGAATTCTGAGTTTATTTTGAAAATTATTTCATATTGCATATGATATTAATTTGAATTAGTATTAATTAACATGCTTAATTATATTTAGTTATTAATTAATTTGGATATTGCGTATTTAATTTTGTTTAATTTTCATATTTTAATTACATATATAATTTTAATTTCACATTAATTTGCAATTTAATTTAATTCAATTGCATATATTAATTTCGTGCTAATTTTCATCATTCACAATATGAATTTGCATATTTTGATTGTGTGCTAATTTTCGCCTTCCATTTGCGTTAATTTGCATATTTAATTAATTTGCGTTTTGCACATTTAATTTTGTCTAGAAATTATAGAGTATTTTGTGTATTTTTTGGAAATTATTTCATATTCAGCGTATTTAATTTTATTTACTTAAAATTTAAATGTTTATTTCATTTCGGTTCATTTTTTTTATTATATATAATTCAGTTTTAATTGTTTATTAATTTGAGAATTTTATTTAAATTAATTTAAGTATTTAATTAATTTGCGGCTTATATATTCAATTTAGTTTTTAAAATGCGATTGCGTATTTTTTGGAAATTATTGTGTATTTCGTATGATTTCTAACTTAAACGCGTATTCAATTTTGTGCATTCATTGGAGTATTTCCATTTAAATTATTGCGTATTTAATTAATTCGCTTACTGAATATTTAATGTACTTCTTTAATGTTGTGTATTTAATTTTAATTGCGTATTTATTTGTGTATATCATTTTTTATTTAATTTGTGTAGGTATTTAATTAATTTGCTTGTTGCATATTTAATTTCATTTGGAAATTATTACGCATTGAGTATTTTTTTGAAATTATTGATTTTGTATATGATTTTTATTTAGTTGTGTTATTAGTTCAATTTAATTTATTGCGTATTTAATTAATTCATATACTGCTTACTTTATTTAATTGCCCACTTAATTATTGTCTTTAATTTTGGATATTTAATTGTATATTTAATTTTAATATCGTATTAATTTTCTTTTCGAATATTTAATTTAATATGTAAATCATTGCGTATTGTGTATTTTTTGAAAAATTTTATGTATTAGGTATGTTTTTTAATTTAATTACGTATTGAACTTTGGGTATTAATTGTGTATTTAATTGCGTATGTAATTACATATTGATTAAATAATTTAATTTTTTGCGTATTTAATTTATTTTGGTAATGCCTAATTTAATTGTGTATTTCATATAATTTGACTTGTGTTTTGCACTTCTAATTTAATTTGGAAATTATTGAATACTTAGTATATTTTGAAAATGATTGCATATATGCTGTTAATTTGTATAACAATACAGCATACTTGTGTCACCTGGTATATAATCTCTCCCCATTTTCCTCTTTCGATTTGCGATCGAGCCCATTTGTTATTGTTTTATTTTACTATGTTTATGTTTAATTTTAAAATGCCTAAAGAACTGGAAGCAAATACCTACACCCCGAGCACTCTCAGAAATATTGTAATTTACTTTATACTGTATAAAAATCACTCCATATTTCCCTGTGCCACAGTTGATTGAAAAACTTTCAGGCAATATTCGCTTGGCTCTTCTGCAACACGTGGAGACCTACTCCATCAATGAACTCCCCTCCTGTATCCAGGGCAACGCTCCTGGATACGCACACGTAGATTCTCATGAACGTTCAGAAGTTGCGAGGAAACGCTTATCCCTTCCCGAACTTTGATAAGCCTTGGCAGATAATGACATATTTTTTCAATGCCCTGACAAGAACATGAGGATGAATAACCTTTTCAATAATTATTAGCGCTTTTTCAAGCGATGGGAATTAAATGGCAGATAGGGTTGACGAGTCTATGGGACTACTTATCGATTTAATTAGCATTTCTTGTTACATTTTACGGGTACCTGAAAAATGCATTTTATTCGTGGAAGCTTAGTAGTAGCTTCATGCAACAAATAATCATAGGTAGTGTTTCTAGAACGAAATTTGGAAAGCTCTCTAAATTTTGAATTATTGATGGTGTTGAAGAAACATATTTTTTAAATCATTAACAGTGGAGACTGTAGACTGAAGACTCAGAATAAGATCAAATTTGTTATTAATGGTATAGAACATGCTTCTTAACTAAGTGCAAGTGTTTTATTAGTATGTAAGTTATAATTTCTAGTTTATGTTTTAGATGTCTTTGCTTGTATCTCAAAATAAGTTAAAACTTGCGCAGCACATTTAATTTACAGCCTGATCCCAATGCATAAGTGTGTATTTAAAATTACTGAATCAAATTTAAGCACGTTTCGTTACCCTCCTAAAAAGTTTATGACTTTCGGCAAGTTGAAAGGATCAAGATGTATTTCTGTTTGTCTTATCGTTAATTAACGAAACATGGTATGATGTTTATGTTATTTTTTTATCCGCGTGAAGTATTTTAATACGACATTAATACAAAGACCTCTATCAGAATTCAGCCACATGCAAGTTATAGAAGATAGTCCTTTCAGTACCAAAAAACTATTTGATATTTTTAATTTTATAACACATGCAGCAGCAGATTCTTCGTAATGCATATTTAATTTACATATTTACAATATGCTTTCAGTTTCATGTTATTGCAAGAATCGGTTGCTGCAGTCCAAAATCTCATTGACTATAGGCAACCCATAATACATTGGTATTTAGTTCATTGGTTCTAGAAGCATTATCGTCACCCGAACGATTTTGTCGTCGTAAAGGACAATTTCCTTATATCTACGGTTATCCGAAAGAATACTTTACTAGAGACATGATTGAGTTGTGATCTGATAATATTTGATGATATTATATTGGGAATGGTTTTGACTACATAGGGTTAGAGTACATCTAGACAAAATTATTATTACATTACGATTACTACGTCCAAATTTTTCTCCTCAGAACCCCAATTCCATTATTGCTATTTATTTTAGAGTGTGTATTATATTAGTCCTATAGATTGTCATCTGTGTATCATATTATTTAAAACTTATTTTTTTTTGGAAAAGTGAAAAACCTAGAAAATTGAAAGTTTTTAAAATAGCGAAACAATTTATTTCAAGGTTATTAATATAGGTCAATAAGGAACTGAATTTCACAAAAGTTAACTTTCGTCCTCAAATACTCCTGAATAAGATGTACGTTCCTTCCTCTTAGGATAAGAGTATCGTCTTCTTTTACCAAAGAACTGAGAGAGTCCATTAGTTAGTTCCCCGAACAAAAGAAGAATGCAGTTCTTGTGTTAAACCATTTTATCAGAGTGATTGCACCAGCCTCTCCTATGAGTTTATCATCTGACCCTCTATCCGATTTCCTTAGGGAATTCTCTCTTAGAAGAATTTTTAAATTCCATCTGCCAGTATTAATCCAAGTGATTTTTTCTGGATAAGAGTATTACCAATAAATGTGAAATATCTGTCATAATTCTACCCACTACATCTATTTTCTACTGTATTAATGGAAGAGCTGACTCAACAAAGGGTCCTTTTCATTTATATAGCATCTAAATCTTTTTAAAATAATAATAATAAATAATAATGATAAATAATTTTATAGAGCATCTAAATCCTTTTAAAAGTTTTTTGTCTTCTGCTATCCGCAAACTGGCATTTAATTTGAAAAATTTTATTTTAAATATTTTATTCGATATTATTGGAACTCTCATTTCTCGCACCAAAAGCACTTTGATCCCCAGTAGTTCAGTAAGCATGGAATCACCAAATGGGTATGTTTTTTATTTGACAAATACCTCAAGGGCTTTGTGGTAACTTCTCTAATATTTGTTAATTCTAAAGAGGTGAGAGAGATCACTCTTGGTCTGGAAAGTTTGCAAGAATCGATTAAAAACTACGAGAATCTTGCAGATCATTGCATCATTTACGGAAGCTGCAAAATCATACTCCAAATTCTTCTTGAAGATTCTAAAAATAACATTAAATTAGTAAAAAATAACGAAAAGGCAAAAGTATAAAAAGTCATGCAATAAAATGTATTTACACGATGCCAAGGTTCTGTTAGTGACATTCTCTCTATTCTTGTCTTCTATGATTGATCATTTATATAAATTGACACACCTAAGACGAACAGGCAAGTAGGATTACTATTTGAAGATATTGGAAATTTATATAATTAATTCACAAGATATTAGTCTGAGATTAGCAGGAGTGACTTCTTCCGCAGGTTTTTTGCCACATAGATGGAGAAAATTTTGATGAACTATTTCTCAAACAGTACCTAGATGAGACATGTACTTTCGTATGGTTAGAAGTTCTTCGAACATTACCAAAACGATACATTGTTTTAACTGTCCCTTATTTGTACCAAGACATCATCTTGCCCAGGGCCCAGGAAACAGTTTCTGAAGTTCTCGTCGATTCCCATATCTTGCAGAATAAAGCTTGACAGCATCTGGCTTACAATCAGAAGTGAATCTATTATTAAAAGTAAAATTAGATATTTTTTTTGGTTTCATTTTAACAATAATTTCAATTTAAACAGTTTTAAAGAAACAAAGATAAAACAAATAGGTACCTAGTAGAAGAAAAATGTTTGTTGATAATTTTGAAATCAAACATTTTATTTCATAAACTTTTAAATTACCTATATGAATTTAATTAAGGCTGACAGCTCCTACGGAGCTGGAATAGCGTTTGCAGTTTTTGGTTTCGGTAATTTTTTCAATTTTACGAAATTTCTCAAACATTTCGAGCCTAATTGCCGGCGGCTCCTTCGAGCGCATTTTTTTTTTTTGAAAACTAAATGAAATTTAGAAATTCCTTGATGCAAATTATTTTTCTCGATTATCTCGATAAAGTGATTTTTTGAAAGAGGGCGATTTTGTCGGATTTTAACGATTTCTTAGACTCGCACCCTTAAGAAACGCGACACATCCCTTCCGTTTGAATCAGAAGGATTCGCGCCCAGACCAATGGCAAGAGGAAGGATAATGCCGAGCCCTTCTCCGATATTAGCCGAGATACGAATTTTTTAAAAAGGTCGATTTCGGCAAAAAATTGCACTCTTCCGGGGGCCCTTGCTCCCTTCCCCGGAGGATTTTTTCGACAGGACTAGAACCCACTTTCCTCTCGGATCCCTGAAAATTTCATCGCTTAGTATTCATTCGCGGCTGTGAAATTTTCAAACGACCGAGATGCGACGAAATTTTCAAAAGTCTAAGCGCCGTCCAACCGCGGTTTACACTACCCGTCCAACCGCGGTTTATGCTTGCGTTGCGTACCCTAAAACTTCGATCCGTGGGGGGAATTGATCACATTTTCGAACACAGGGCGACCGCAGGACCCCGAAATCGTTTTCGGTTTCTCGATAGCACCCCTCCTTCACTTTGACATTTAAACGTCACTTTTGACAGTTTTTCGGAAAATCGATGAAAAATCGTAAAATTCAACCGCCAGCCAAACGTCACTTTGACATTTGTTTGACAGCTGTCACCGAAAATATTAAAAAAAAAAAAATTTCAATTTTCAATTTTCAATTTTTTTCTCAGTTCATTCAAAAGTTTATGAAATAAAATGTTTTATTTCAAATTTGTTAACAAATATTTGACTTCTACTATTTGTTTTATTTTTATGTTTCCTTAAAACTGTTTAAATTGAAATTATTGTTAAAACGAAACTAAAAAAATATCTAATTTTACTTTTAATAATAGATTCACTTCTGATTGTAAGCCAGAGATGTTGTCAAGCTTTATTCTGCAAAATATTGGAAGTTGAGTGTTTCAGAAACTTTTTCAGGAAATGTGGTAATAAATCCCAAAAAAGAAAAGGAAAAAAAGATATGAATTGAAGTTACTATAAATGAAACAAAATTAATAAACAGCAAAGTAATTTTTACTCAGAAACGTACAGTCCAAAAAACATCAATTTCTTTCAATTTTCAATAGTAATATTGTAATTCTTAATAATTTTCAAACAGTCAATAAGACATAAAATGTTCGTCTAATCTTTTTTAATTAAATGGTAATAATTGAGAATAAGATACAAACTTTATGATTCTTGTATTTTATATTTTTGTTTATACTTTCGCAACAAATAAAAGTTTGTTTAATAAAAATAATCTAAAGTTAGTAAAATCAGTATCACCATTTTACTTTTTGAATTAAAAAATATATAGAATATTTTTGTTATAAAAAATATGTAAAGAAACATAAATTGAAAAATTTTAATGTTTCAGTAATTCTGTGTTACTTTATTATTTCTTTTGATTAAAGAGCAAAATGGCGTTTCATAAGAATCTCTTATACTTCTAATACGGTAGGCGACGTATTATTTTTGCATTTTTGATAAAAATAAGCTAATATAATGTAATATTTATTTATTCTACTCTTTATTAAAACCTTCATTTTATTTCCAATGAAATGATTTGCGTACACGAGTTGGACATTTTAGTTTTAATAAAACGTCAGTTTCGAGGAAAAGTGAGAGTATTTGCGATATAGCTAATGAATTTCCGGAAAGGCATCATCATAAATATAGTACTGAGAATTCATTCAGCAATGTTCCCTTTATTGCGGGGTGGTTTGCTGCATGCTGTTAAATTTCTTTATTTGACTGCGTTTCATGCAACAGATACCCGATATAATAAGTCATTATTGTTAATTATGGCAAAATACTATCATAAATACGAACAATTTGTTATTATATCAAAAAGGGTCTGAAAAGTTGGTGCATTTCACGGTCTACAATTTTATTCATTATAGGCCATTGTCGTCTGCTATTTTTTGGTTGCAATTTTATGCAAGGAGGTCTCGTTAAATTATACTTAAAATACAATAAAATTCGGATTAATCACGACCTGCGATCACTCATTCTGCATGTCTGGGTACTTTAATTATCTCTTCCTGCATTCTTTTAAATTCGTCTTTAATTATGGGATGTTCATGGGCTCCATTTCGATGCCGTGACATCTTTAATTTTTTATTTTACGAAACAATATAAAAAGCGCTGAATTTTAATCTACCATCGACTTCCACAGGATGCATTTATTTTCGTAAGTTCCACTTCTTCGAAGTGGCCTTATATTTTATAAAAATCCACTTTGAAATAATTTTTGGGTTACTTAATTGTCTCATGAATGGGTAATTGTAATTATTCTTTTTTTAGTATTAACGTTAATTTTTACAAATATCAGGAATGAGTAACAAGCGTGCAGGTCATTGTTAAGAGCTTGAGATTCCCCAACGGAATACGAAATAACTTTTTAATAAATCAATAATGTGTGATTCCACATTTGAAACTTCCTAGTGAGCACTGTATAATCGTGAATATTTAATAAAGGCAACGTCAATTGATTTATTAGAAATTCCGAATACCTTACCGTTTGCTAAATGTCAAAATATATATTTAACGAGGTAAAAGCCATTTCGTGTAACCCGACGTTTTTACATAAAATTATCTGTAATATGCTGTTAGGTAGTTTATATTAGGCGCATTACTCTTTCATGGTGTTGACGAAATATATGAACGATCATCATGAAGGCGAAACTCAAGGGAAATAGAGAACATACTTTATCCCTAAGGACAAATGCGGGATCGAGCAACCTTTAGAAAGCTGCAAGTGTTATGGCAGTCACATTCCCTCCAACCCTGCTTACATCGACTTTGCAAAATGACGATGGGCGAATAGCATATCAATGTTTAAATACACGCCTGTATTTGAGATGGATTTGGTTGTGACATGATGAAACGAAAATCGAAAATTTTATTCAACACAGGTTCTATATCTTGATAAAGTTTCCTCTTTATTTCTGAGATTTTATTTTATACCTTCTATGCCGTCCTCTTGACTTGAATAAATATTACTCTGTTTAAAATAATAAGATGCCATTTTTGAAACGTAGGCAATGTAGGTAGGCATGCAGAAAGTTTACAATAATAACAACTAAGGTATTTATAACTAAAATAGAATATTGCTTTATAAGTAACAAGAAATGTTATGATAGTACTATGTGGAAAAAGATTGGGCGACAGAATTGTTAAATCAATCAATAATAAATGGCATAAAAATAATTTGGCCGAATAAAACAAAATCCGCTCATATAAAATTCGGCCAATATACTATGGAACGCTATTTGGCTTTTTAATCAAAAGAAATAATAAGTAACATAATATTACTGAATCATTTTAATGTTGCCATTTAACACATGTTTCTTTACATATTTCTTATAATAAAAATGATTTACATATTTTTTTATTTAAAAAGTGAAATGACGTTACTAATTTTACTAACTTTAGATTATATTTATTAAACAAATAACTTATTTCTTGTGAACGTATAAACAAAAATATAAAATACAAGAATTATAAAGTTTATATTTTTTTCTCAATTTTCACCATTTAATTAAAAAATATATAGAACAATATCAAGGTGTAAAATAATAGACGACCTATTATTTCTTATTGTACATCGACTGTTTGAAAATTATTACGAATTGCAATGTTGCTAAAAGATTTAATTTACCTTTAGGGCGAAAATCAAAGTTTATGAAATAAAATGTTGATTTTTAAAATTATAAATTATCAGCAACTATTTTAATTCTAATATTTGTTTATAGACTGTTTATATTCAAATTATTGAAAAAATGAAATGTTCTTTAATAATAATCAAAGCACGTTTAAATTCAATAAACATTTCTACCTAATTCATTTAAATTCTTGTTACATTTTTATGTTTATTAAAGACTTTTGTTGAATCAAAAGACTAATTTGAAATGTCTGTTGCATTTTATATGTTGATGTTGCTGGATATAAAAAATTATCAAAAACATTAAAATATTTAAAAAAAAAAAAAGAAAACAACAAAATCTTGTTCCCACAAAATTCTTTTTAATTGCAACCGGTTTCGTGATCTAAGTCTTACATCACATCATCAGGCTACAAGAATTTCTATAAATACCAAAGGTTTGTCCGTATAAGCATTAATGAAAAATTTGTCAAAATACTAATAAATATTATGTAAAACGAAACCGGTTGCAATTAAAAAGAATTTTGTGGGAACAAGACTTTGTTGTTTTCTTTTTCAATATGAACAACCCACATGGGATTAACTCTACGTTATTAAAATATTTGTTGAATTTTTATGTTTGTTGATATAAAGTGTATGATGTAAAATTATCAGCAAACATTAAAATGTTACTTGAATTTTTATGTTTGTTTGTTGATTTAAAATGTTTCATTTGAAATTGAATTAAAATGGTTGTTAAATTAAAATATTCGATTGAATTAAACAAATATAAAAATTAGCAGCGGAGTTTAATTTTCATGTTTGTTGATAATTTTAAATCAAACATTTTAATTTATCAACCATTTTAATTCATCAACCATATTAATTCATCAAGTATTCTAATGATTGTTGATAATTTCATCAAACATTTTAAATCAACAAACAAACATGAAAATTGAACAAGCATTTTAATTTTCAACAGCCATTAAATTGATAATTTTAAATCTAACATTTTAATTCATGGACCATTTCAATTCATCAAGCATTTTAATGATTGTTGATAATTTTAAATCAAACATTTCAACATTCAAGAAACATTTTAATTTTCAACATCCATTAAAATGTTTGATGAATTGAAATGGTCGTTGAATTAAAATGTCTGATTAGCGGCAGATCTTAATTTTTATGTTTGTTGATAATTTTAAATCAAACATTCATTTCATTCATTCATCAACTATTTTAATTCACCAAACACTAATGATTTTTAGTATTTTCAAATCAAACATTTTAAATCAATCAACAAACATAATAATTCAAGAAACATTTTAATTCTCATAAAATATTTGATGAAATAAAATGGTTGTTGAATTAAAATATCTGATTAAGCAAACATAAAAATTAGCAGCAGAGCTTAATTTTTATGTTTGTTGATAATTTCAAATCAAATGTTTTAATTCATCAAACATTTTAATGATTGTATGTAATTTCAAATCAAACATTTTAAATCAACAAACATAAAAATTTTAAAAACAATTTCATTCTCAATTATTTAAATTAAAATGGTTGTTGAATTAAAATATTTCATTGAATTATAAAATTAAACATAAAAATTAACAGCAGAGCTTAATTTCATGTTCGTTGATGATTTTAAATCAAACATTTGAAATCATCAACCATTTTGATTCATGAAACATTTTAACAATTACTGTTGATAGTTTCAAATCAAATATTTGAAATCAACAAACAAATATAAATATTTAAGGAACATTTTAATTCTCAACAGCCATTAAAATGTTTGATGAACTAAAATGGTCGATGAATTAAAATATCTGACTGAATTGTCAAAAATTAGCAGCAGAGCTTAATATTCATGTTCGTTGATAATTTTACATCAAACAACTTAATTCATCAACCATTTTAATTCATCAAACATTAATTATTGGTAAAAATTTCAAATCAAACATTTTGAATCAACAAACAAACATAAAAATTCAATACACATTTTAATTCTCAACAGCCATTAAAATGTTTAATAAGAAAATGGCTGTTCGATTAAAATATTTGATTGAATTAAACAAACACAAAGATTAGCACCAGAACTTCATTTTCATATGTTTGTTGATAATTTTAAATCAACCATTTTAATGATTGTTAATAATTTCAATTCAAACATTTTAAATCAACATACAAACGTAAAATTAGCAGTAGAGCTTAATTTTCATGTTTGTTGACAATTTTACATCATTACGTCAAACATTTTAATTCATCAAATATTTTAATGGTTGCTAATAATTTCAAATGAAACATTTCAAATCAGCAAACATAAAAATTCAAGAAACATTGTATGACTGATGGTCGAGATGGTAGAGTACCTGCCTCTCACCCAAAAGTCCCGGGTTCGATTCCCGGTCGTGGCAATGGAAAATACTGTGAGAGGGATTTTTCCATTATACACGGATATTGGATGTGTGTCCCTGGTCTTTAAATGTGTGCCCCCTCCCGCACAAGGCTCAGCCTTCTGGGATAAAGGGGGTCGTAATTACATGTGGTGTATTTATTTATTTATTTATTATTTATTTATTATAAATCTCCACAAATGTTTGATGAATGAAAATGGTCATTGAATTAAAATATCTGCCTGAATTATAAAAAATAGCAGCAGAGCTTAATTTTCAAGTTTGTTGATAATTTCACATCAAACATTTTAATTCATCAAACATTAGTGATTGTTAATAGTTTCAAATCACAAACGCTTTAAATCAACAAACATACAAATTCAAGGAACATTTTATTTCTCAACAGCCATTAAAATATTTGATGAATTACAATTTACAATGGTCGTTGAATTAAAATATCTGACTGAATAGTCAAAAATTAGCAGCGGAGCTTAATTTTTATGTTTGTTGATAATTTTATATGAAACATTTTAATTCGTCAACCATTTTAATTTATCAAACATTAATGATTGTTAATAATTCCAAATCAAACATTTCAACAGACAAACATAAAAAATCAAGAAACATTTAATTCTCAACACCCATTAAAATGTTTTAAGAATTAGAAGGTTGCTGATTTAAAATATTTGATTAAATTATCAATAAACACAAAAATTAGCAGCACAGTTTAATTTTCAAGTTCGTTGATAATTATAAATCAAACATTTTAATTCATCAACCATTTTAATTTATCAAACATTTTAATAATTGTTGATAGTTTCAAATCAAATGTTTTAAATCAACAAACAAATGAAAATTCTTGACAGCCATTAAAATGTTTGTTGAATTAAAATGGTCGTTGAATTAAAATATCTCGCTGAATTGTCAAAAATAGCAGCAGAGCTTAAGTTTCATGTTTGTTGGTAATTTTAAGTCAAACACTAATTCGTCAAACATTTTAATGATTGTTAATAATTTCAAATCAAACATTTTAAGTCAACAAACAAACATAAGAATCCAAGAAAAATTTTAATTCTCAACAGCCATTAAAACTTTTAATGGATTAAAACGGTTGTTGGAATAAAATATTTGATTGAATTAAACAAACATAGAGATTAGCAGCAGACCTTAATTTTCATGTTTTTGTTAATAATTTTAAATTTTAATAATTGTTGATAATTTCAAATTAAACTAAAATCAACAACCAAACATAAAAATTTTAGAAATATTTTAATTCACAACAGCCATTAAAATGTTTGATTAATTAAAATGATTATTGAATTAAAATATTTGATTGAATTTATCAATAAACATAAAAATTAGCAGCAGAACTTAAGTTTCATGTTTGTTGATAATTTTAAATCAAATGTTTTTATTTCATCAACCATTTTAATTCATTAGACATCGAAAATTAGCAACAGAGCTTAATTTTCATGTTTGTTGATACTTTTAAATCAACCATTTATCAACCATTTTTATTCATCAAACATTTTAATGATTGTTAATAATTTCAAATCATACATTCAACAAACAAATATAAAAATTCAAGACAAATTTTAATTCTCAACAGCTGTTAAAATGTTTGATGAATTAAAATGTTTGTTGAATTAAAATATTTGATTGAATTAAACAAACATAAAGATTAGCAGCAGACCTTAACTTTCATGTTTTTGTTGATAATTTTAAATCAAACATTGTAATGATTGTTGATAATTTCAAATCCAACATTTTAAATCAACAAACAAACATAAAAATTCAATAAATATTTTTATTTTCAACAGCCATTAAAATGTTTGAGGAACTAATGGTTGTTGAATTAAAATATTTGAATAAATTATTAACAAACATAAGAATTCGCAGCAAAGCTTAATTTTCATGTTTGTTGATAATTTCAAATCAAACGTTTTAATTCATCAACCATTCTAATGATTGTTCATAATTTCAAATCAAACACTTTAAATCAACAAACAAACATAAGAATTCAAAAAACATTTAATTCTCAACAGTTATTAAAATGTTTGATGAATTAAAATGGTTGTTGATTAAAATATTTGATTGAATTACCAACAAACATAAAAATTAGCAGCAGAGCTTAATTTTTTACATTTGTTGATAATTTTGCATCAAACATTTTATATTATCAACAAACATAAAAATTCAAAAAACAATTTAATGTTTCTTTTACTTCCTCACCAAGAGAGAGAAAGGTATGTATTCGTGAAAAAAATGAAATTTTTATTGCATTTCTGGAAAATTTTCTGTCCGTGTGTGTCTGTATTTTTCAACAAAAAGTTTTTAATAAACATAAAAATGTAACAGAAATTAAAATATTTGTTGATATCTTATTAAATACTTTTCGCCCAACTAAAGTTTATAGAAATATACCTAACAATCCTTTGAAATTTGAATTAGAAATGTTGATTGATTTTCCATTCTGACTATTATTAACGAACATTTCATTTCAACAATAATTTAAAAAAACATAAAAATACAGAAAGTGATGTATTAAAAATAATTGTAGTCAATAATTTTTAAATTTATCAGTTTAAAAAACAAACACCTAAATCAATAAAGATCTTCTTTCTACTGTTCAATATTGTATTTAAAGAATAAACATCAGCAAATATTGCTAGAAACTCCCTGTATACTCCCATAAATGCTGTGTCTTTAAAACTAAGTAAAAATAGCTTGTTGGTAACCCGTAATTTATGAATTTAATGAGAAACCATTAAAATACCCGCAATATTAATTACTTAATACCTTTGAACTGTTTAATTATTTTAATTTACAAATGTGTCGTTATCTCCTGTCAACAGAGTAATGAAGTTAACATTTCAACATGTGTTAGATAGTGTTGTTTCTGCCCAAATTTATTTCGGTACCTAATAATCAAACTATCAGATTGAAAAATTAGCCCAATATTTCATTGTCGGCGGAAGCTCTATTCCTTGCCACTAATTAATTATTTACACCAAGAAAAGCGTAACATCAGCCAATGTATTGTTTAATATAAGTTAATGAAAATTTTTAATTACTTATCCGATAATATTACACGCTGCGGATGGAAATAATGATCTTCGGGGTGTGGCAACGGTGGGACGTAAATCAATTTAATTTGTAAAGAAGTAAATACGCGTATTTTAAATTAACACCCATTGTTGCTTCCTCGAGTATAGCGATTACAGAGTGAAGACACGTAATCAATTTTATATAACCTTATTATGTGTATCTGCCAATATGTATGGTAAACTGGGACTGCCTGACACATTGAAAAAAAAAAACTAGTAAAAAAAATGTATATCTTCAACTGCATTTTTGGCGTATCTAACCGAAAAAGCCGTTTAATTTTCTACCCACAACTCTTTTTTAGTCCACTTTAGTTCTTAGAATATGTTCATTCAAAGAACAAATTAAACCTTTTTAAGAAAAACGAGAAAATATGTATTTATGCAATAGCTAATGAATGTCCGGAAAAGCATCATTATAATTATACATGAAGGGATGTTCCCTTTATTAAGGGGTGGGTTAGTGCATGCCGTTTTTGTTATTTTTTGAGCGCCTTCCATGCAGCAGTTACCTACTTGATATAATAAGTCATTATTGTCAATTATGTGTGCCTATGATGGGATAAAGAAGATAAAGAAGAAATTGGAAAATTGACGATAATCTTCTCGACACAAAGTACCTAACTAAAAAATTATTGAAATTTTATTGTGAAAGGACTCAGTCTCGGACTCAGTATAGTCAAAATAAAGAATATATCCATCCTTACTTTATACAGATAATTTCAAATGATTTAACATAATGGTAAAGCAGTAGGTAAATTAGTCCGTGCGGTATCATATTGAATCTCCTATTCGACGACACAAAAGCCTTGGCAACTTTGAATGGAAATATAATCAGACATAAGATACGTCTAGAATATAAACTATTTAATTGAATGAAGTCTGGCTAGTAGTATATCCTGTGGTGCACCTCAGGGAGGATAAATTACGTATGTAATAAAGTGCGATGTCTTAAGGAATGTATGTTGCAGGTTCTCTTACATTGCTATATAAATAGTTAAATGTCTAAAATAAATGAATGCAGAATGCAGAATATTTAAATCAATTGTACTGGGTCATTATGCGTTTTAAAATTAATGCAGCTATACGACTACATTTTTAAAAGAATATTTGCAGACGAAGACGGTAATACAGAAATTTTTAAATTGTGTAGCTTCTTTGACATGAGATAGTGCCGAGAGGCAAGAGAATTTTAAAGTAGAACACGATATTGACATCGACATCGACATAAAGGTTTTGGTATTAATATAGAGAGAGCAAAAATGAGAATCTAAGTATAAAACATTGTGAAAACTCCAATAAATACAAAATTTTATTATCTTATATTTATATTGTTCTTTATTGCATAATCTTTTATTTCTTCAGCGGAAACTTCTACTCAACTTAGCGATTCCTCCTCAAGGTGAGTACATCCCAAAGAAGTGTTAGTACTTCAACCAAATAGTATATAAAAATAAGAAATTTTTAAAAGTAGCAAAAAAGTCAAAACAGGCCTATTCGTATGAAAATGCATAATCAGGGATATTTTTTCATTCCAAAGCAATTTTTCTAATGAAATTTTAACGTATTTTTGAAAAAAGGAGTAGTTTACCCTTACAAGTTTTAAGAAATTTATTTCTTGAACCCTCGGTATAATATTGATTTGACTCATTTTAACCCACATCTTATTTTGAGACCACGCAGGAGACATTCCCAAAATATGAACATTCAACTCGAAAAAAACTTTTGGTCATGGTACTTTACACTGTATAAAGAAAGTGAAGTAAATTTGTCTTTCCTAAATTGTTCCCCTTTAAGGGATTGTAAGGGTATTTCAATATATTATATAAATAAGAAATACTGAACACCAGCATTTAAAAATGAGAACAATAGGAGATCATAAGACCAAATAAACTATTTAATAGCTGCGCTAGTGAACATTCACTACGGCAGTTTTGGATGCAGCTATTGGAGCAATATTCCAAACTAGGAACAGCAGTGATTACTCAATCAGTTTTCCATGGGTTTCAACCTAAATTAACAGTTATATGCATTACCAAATGAAAAATGAGAAAATTGGTTATAATCAGTTGTTTTGCGACTTAGAAACTGGCGACTTATGGATGCTTCTTGTAGAAAATTGAACAAAAAATTAAATGGTGCAACCGAAACTTCATTTGTTTTCGAGATATTGGGGACGAAATTTGAGTGTCGATTTTTTTTGTTTCTATTTCAAAACGTATGGAAATTTCATCTTTATTTTTCCCTTTCAACTGGTGTAACTCTTTTAAAAGAAAATTGACCCATTTCTTTCTTTAGCTCAATTGATTTAGAAATGGATGCTGATCATCAAGCCGTTTCATTTGCTTTTTTATCGCTACTCGTTAAGAAGTTGTCGGCTGTCAAATTAGGATTTTTGCGGATTTCGAGTCTATGGTGACAGACTCTGGTTTCGAATGAATATTTTTCCAATTCCAACTGAACTTTGTTATGGAGCTGAAAAATTCTCCTTTGTAGAAAATTGTACGGGAAACCGAATGGTGCAAACCGGAACTCCACAACTTCTTTTGTTTTCGAGATATCGGGGATGAAATTTGAAAAAGTGGAAATTTGTAGATTTTTTTTTCGCTTCAATCGCTCGTATCTTGAGAACGAAAGAAGATAGCGATCTCGTGTTTACGACAATCGTTTTCTCTCGTCTAATTACATTACCATGAATTATTTCAAAATTTTCCTGAGACTTTCGATTTTTCTTAAATTTCTTGCGGAGAATTTCGTCGTTTTTTGACACTTTCCCTTTCAAGTGTTGTAACTTTTTTAAAAGAAAATTGCCTCCTCATTTTCTATAACTCAATCGATTTAGAAATGGATGCTGGTCATCATGCCGTTTCATTTGTTTTTTTATCTCTACCCGTTAAGAAGTTGTCGGCTGTCAAAGTCGGGGGTCCGCGGATTTCGAGTCTATGGTGACACGCTCTGGTTTCGGATGAATTTTCTTCCATCTGAATGTTTTTATGGAGCCGAACTGTCTTTCTCTTGTAGAAAATTGTACGAGAAATCGAACGGTGCTCCACAGCTCTTTTTGTTTTCGAGATATAGGGGACGAAATTTGGAAAAGTGGAAATCTGTCGATTTTTCTTAGTTTCAATCACTCGTATTTCGAGAAAGAAATCTCGTGTTGAAGCCATTCGTTTTCTCTCGTCGTTATTTTACCATGAATTACAAAAATAGAAATGGGGAGAATTATTTTCAAGAAGAACTACTGAGGAAATTCAAGAGGCAAAAGAAATTGTCAATGAATTTAGTAATTAATGATTTAGAATGCATGTTTTAACAAAAAGAAACTTTTTCTTGTCTTGTCTGCAATCTTTTTTTTTTTGCTGTAAGGGTCATCTGATCATCTGTGGGTTAGGTTTTTGAACTAAGTCTCTCCCAATCAATGTAATATTATTCTTATTATATTTAATATTGTGTTATTTTCCTAACTAGGTATTCTATTTTATTATTTAGAAAACAAAAAAAAATTACAGTTTTTATTATTATCTGTAATGATTCATGTAAACATTTCCAAGAATACATCATTTCCAAAATTATTTACAAAAACTGCTGGTTTATTAATAGTACCCGATTATTATGAAGCATTTCATATTGCAGCCAGTATTTTTTTATTTCATTACATACACAAAACACTAGTTAAAAATATTGACATAATTTAGTTAATTATATGAGGTTCTCATTTATTCTTTGGAAGGTGTACCGTATACTCCGTAACAATTAACATAATTCAAAATCAATACGAAATTCACCACATTTACGAAATAAAATCCAAACCAAAAAATAATATTGGGATTAACAGGGAGTTTAATACCGCTTTCAAAATTTAGTAAAAGGTTTTTAGAATAATGTTCATTTCAATACAAAACCCAAACGCCCCTACTCCTTTGTGAGAGCAGTGTCCTCATTACCCTTTTTGATATATTAGAATTTCTGTTTACTTTGTTGGTATTTAATATTAGAAAAAGGAAAGGTTAATTATTATGGGGGTAAATTACAACATTTAATAATCTGCCACGACCATTTCTCATACAAATTATAATTAACAAATATTATGTATTCTAGTAACAAAGCACTGAAAATAATCGATGGAAATTAATTTATTACCATAAAAGTAACGTATATTGAACATGTTATATAACAATATTGGGAAACGTATTCGAGGCATTGCTATTAATCATGGCACGTGTATTTACCGTAGTAGGCATTTGACAAAATGAAAGCCATTCAGCCTTTAATAATGCTGATTTTCCGGGTTTCCTT
This sequence comes from Rhagium mordax, assembly GCA_963680705.1. Lineage (NCBI taxonomy): Eukaryota > Metazoa > Arthropoda > Insecta > Coleoptera > Cerambycidae > Rhagium > Rhagium mordax. The sequence continues at coordinate 102,001,472 of OY796657.1, forward strand.
ATGAAAAAACGAGTTTGGTATTTTTCCGTTTTTGCAGGCAATCTAAAATAATAACTAGGTTTTTGAGTCGTTTTATTTTCTTAATTTCTGGAACACTGACATCTGATTTAGCTTAGATTGGAGCCCAAGATGACGCAAATAATATGCCATGGATTGGAATAAGAAATAATAATATTATCCAATTTGACATTCTCCAGCGAAAAGATTTTAGCAAAATTATTATATTCAAATGTCTTTATGTTGTTTGTAGTACGTGAAATGTGATCTAGTACGTATTGAATGTCTTCCAGAGGATATCAAGAAGTTGACAAATATCCTTTTTACTAATACATTTTTTATCTTTGTATATGTAAGAGATTATTAATTAATCTTCAATTTTTTCAGTTGTAGGAAAATTAAAATGAAATCTGTTATTTCTGCCTAATTTTTTGTATAATATGCAATTCCAGTTTCCCAGCAATTTACTTCTCAACTGCCAAATCTATTTTCTCTCAAAACAACCTGCGATAGTAAACAAATAAGCTAATAGCCATGAAATAAACCATTTTAAACTTTTGATTGATTTTATTTGCCAAATAGAATTCGCTCGGTAACGTAGGAAATACAACGGAGCTTGATAAATTGCAACCTTAACCTAATTATGCTTGTATTTTGTTGAATATATTTTTTTAGAAGACGTGTGAGAAATGCCGATGATATGAATGTATTATCTGGTATGAAACACGTGCGTTCTATATTTATGACAATATTAGTCATTAATTACACAACAGAACTAACAAAAGTGTATATCACATATTTTCTTTAAATTATATAAAACAATACGGTTAATTTTCCATATCGCTAACGGATTGTTTAATTTTTTTTTGTTTATTAAGCATGAACTATTTGTCATAATTACCGATAAGGTAACAAAATCAGGAAATTAACGCGCATCGAATAACGTTACGATAAAGTAGCACCAAAACAGTTTTATCTATATGGCTTGTAATTGTTTCGTCAAAATGGAGTCGTATATTTGGGAAATTATCTTTATGCGTCTTGGTTTACCAGAAATAGAGTGGTATTATTTAAAAAAGGTATCGGGTTTCTGTTTTTGCTGCAGTTTCATAATAACAATTGTTGAAAACGCCATTTTTGGAATGTCTTGAGTGTCTTAGGACGCAATTTTGTTTAACATTCTTTCAAGGTGTCCTTGATATATAACACTTCAATTTTGCTACGAAAAATAATAGCTGTACATCTAAAACTTACATTAATCCTGCGACCTTGATAGAAAAAAAATAAGATAAAAATATAACTATGAAAAAATGGCATAAATTTATCTTATTTACCACTACTGCGTCTTTAAAATTCATGAAAAGCCTCTCCGAAATACTCAGTTGGACATTACCCTGAAAACCTAAATGACAGAAAATTTTCCTTTATTATTCGAACTGAAAATATTGAACATTTTTATTGACTACATAAAAGGTGTTAGGAGAAGTTTTAGGCAATTTTAAATGGATGGTGTAGAATAATCCAACCGGCCTAGAATTGTGCCTTGTGGCACCAAAAAACACCGTAGTTGATCCTAATTTGGTTCTTTCCACCAAATCGTCTAAAATGTCAAATTAGCAAAGAAATCTATTTCTCGTCAGATCTCCCTTGTAAGTATACTCTCAGTCCATTGTTGTGTCGATCGTAAGTGACGCTTTATGTACCAAATACTTGTTGCCATTGGCAATGGGTTGTTATCTCTCATAACGTACCTAGGGAAATAAAGTAAATTTAGGAGAATTTAACCTGGGATATTGTGATATGCTCTTTTGGGACTTTTTTGGAAGTACATCCAGACAAGCCTTAATTGCTATATAAGTATTCTATATTGCAGACTGTATTCTCGACCAAAAATGTGCATTTATGACTCTTGGTACATAAATAACTACTATAAACCTCCATAATGGATGTACTGAATTTACCTACTAAACCGAGCTTGATGATCACAAGCCATAAGGTTTATGGAAATGTCGTTTTTAACATATTTGTCTACCACAAGCACACGTGAGGAATAGACAGTTCTTGATAGCAACTGCAGGAATGACTATAGCATTTATTTTCACCAACATAGCGACACTTGGAAAAGACAGATCAAACAGTATTGACCTAGCTATATCCCCAAAAATGATGAATCCATTGTCAAGAGGCATCAAGATTTACCAGAGCTACTAATTTGCAATTGTCAGGTAAACTTCAACCATCAAATCAAGGTGTGACATCAGATCTAGGTCGTGGTCTTAATAATTGCCATAATTGGTGCTACTTTTACAATTGAAGACTTTTAATGTTAAAAATTAGTCCGGTGATTGGCAGAGGGCAGTCCTATGTTTGCTACATTTATTGGAGGATGTCTCTTATATTTTTGAAGCTATTCAAAAATGCCTAGCGTTGAAAAACCAGAAAAGAGCACGACAGGCTTGGTAGCAATATAAAAAATTGGGTATGAACTCATATGGAGTTTTTGATCTATTGGGAATTAAGATATTAAATATTCTTCCTGAATATCTAAGATTTTATTTCAGGTGAAGAGCAAATCCCTGCAAAAAACTCCCAAATCACCGAAGTAACTTCCTGTAATTCCCACTTCTGCAACATCAACAGTTCCTTCACCTTCACCTATCGAATTACAATGAGATTTCAAAGAAATTTCAAGAAAATAGATTATTCATCATTCAATTTATAGTAGCAGCAGTACATCTTACTTAGGCTCCAATTATAAAGAAAACATGAAACTTGATATATCTGGAAAAGTTTCAAGATCGGGTGATAAAATATTTTGGAAACTATAAAAAATGGGTATACTATCTTTCGAAAATATTCTTCAAAATAATGAAAATAATTACCTTTCTCAATTCTTCTGAGGGATTTCTTAGATTTTCCAAATATTAAATTCTAAAAAATTCAATAATTAACAAAATGTCGGCCTATTTTCAAAATTTTTCAAAATAATAAGGCTAATTAAGAAACTGTTTCTTTTTATATTAACGGTTTTTTTAAATTTTCCGAAACCGTGAAAATTTTTTTAAAAACTGATGACCGCCTTTCTGAAGATGAAAATTTGGATTCTTTTCGAAAAATATGAGCGGTACAGGAAAAACCCTTGAGGGAAAGTTTTTTTCGATTAGTTGTAACGTTTTTTTTATTTTAATTTTTCCAGGAATGTATTTTTCTGCAGAATAGCTGGTTTCCTTTCTAACTCCTAAAATATGGGCAATAATCCTCCTTTTCCTGTATTTCGCATATTTTTCTAAAAGAACACAAATTTTGTATATTCAGAAAAACGGCTGCCATTTTGTTGATTTTTTAATTTTTTCCAATTTCTTTTCAGTATTGGAAAATTTTAGAAAGTCATTGATTTCAAAAGAAACAGTTAATTATCCTCATTATTTTGGAAAATGGACGCTTTTCAAAAATATAAATCAATGTTTTTTCACATCAGGCATTTTTTAACACTCGGTCCTAAAACTTTCTTTAGGTCATAAAAACATATAATTTGCTTCGGGACACCTTAAAATTGACCAAGATTTATAACGCTAAATTGTCAAAAATGTATGGGTTTTTAACGTTTCAAGGGAAATTTAATTGGCTTTCATCTTACCTAATTAACTTTAAGATTAAGATTTAATATGCTTATACAGGGTGTTAAACAAATGCCAGTTTTTTAGTCAATTTCTTTCTTGTGTCTTGTGTCAGTGTCTGCTTTAAAACACTTCTAGAATTTTGTTCCCATCTTCTTTGTAGAATAAGATACAGAGGTTTTAGTAAAATGTTTTTCACAAGAAAATCACAAAAAAATCTCAATCTTTTATAATCATAAGGGCTCACATTAGCATTAACATCTTTTTTTAACAATATTAAACATTAAAACTTAGCCATAATTAACAATGAGTTGGGCCACCTCTGGATGCTATTAAATCTCTGCAACGTTGTGGCATGCTGTGAACCAAATTATTTATTATCGTTTGGAATTTGGTTCCACTCTTCTACAAGGGCTTCTCTAAGTTCCCGCAATGTATCAGACTGATGGTTGTGATTAGATATTCGTCTCTGTAGAACATCCCAAATTTATTTACTCTATGGAGTTTAAATCTGATGATAATGCTGGCCACCACACCACATGCGGTTTAAACCCTCTTGCTCAAAAAACTCCTTTACAATAGATACGTGCTGTGTGTGGCCAATCACGATATATATACGCAAATTTTAGTATCCATCCGCTATTTTATTGTAAAAATGTAACATTTTACTAAAACCTTTGTATCTTTTTCTACAAAAAGTATTTTAAAGCAAACACATTAGACAAATAAATTTTATAAAATTCTAATATACAGGGTGTTTGGTTAACGCTGTACACAAGACAAAAATTGACTGAAAAAACAGGCATTTGCTTAACACCCTGTATAAGCATTTTTTGTAAATGTATCTTAAAGTTAAATAGGTAAGATGAAAGCCAATTAAATTTCCCTTGAAACGCTAAAAACCAGGCACAAATCCATACATTTTTGACAGTTTTACAGCGTTATAAATCTTGGTTAATTTTAAGGTGTACCGAAGCAAATTATGTATTTTTATGACTTAAAAAAAGAAAGTTTTAGGATCGGTTGTTAAAAAATGTCTTATTAAAAAAAACGTTGGTTCATATTTTTGAAAATCCTCCATTTTCCAAAATGATGAGGATAATTATCATCCATGATGTTTAATTTGCTTTTGAAATCTAAGGCTTTCTAAAATTTTCCAATACCATAAGAAAATTTGGAAAAAACGTTAAAAATCAACAAAATGCAGCCGCTTTTCTAAAGATAAGATAAGATAAGATTTAACATCCTGTATAAGCATTTTTTTTAACTTTATCTTAAAGTTAAATACGTAAGATGAAACCAATTAAATTTCCCTTAAAACGCTAAAAACCCAGCACAAGTCCATACACTTTTGACAGTTTTACAGCGTTATAAATTTTGGCCAATTTTAAGATGTCCCGAAACAAATTTTGACGAGTCATCAAGTTTTAAGTTTTCTTAAAATATTGCAGATATAGTTAACTCTGATGACACTAATAAAATTTTCAAATTTATAGAATCGTGGCAATATTTTTCTGTATCGGTTAAAAGTTTATGCAAATAAACTTCTTACGTTAAGTTAGCTGATGATGCCGAAACAGGTATCGAATGTTAATGCTTATCTATATCATTTTATATTCCCTGGGAATATTTACAGTCATACGATTGTCAGTAGAATAATATTTACGGTAGCAAAAAATACTAATTAACCTGATTCCAATTTGAACGTAATGGCAAAAGCCATTGTCACATGCACGAGAATTAATTAATTTATTGAATAACGATTCATTATCGTCAAAATTAAATTTATTTATATTATAAACGTAAGCTTTGCTGAATATTATTAAATCACATCACATAATACTATAAATAACCTTGTACTAGAAACAGCGGAGGCAGATTAGATGTTTTCTGGTTCAATAAGGAAGTAATTTCTTTAAAATATATATTTTTTGATAGCATTGTTTTCCCAGCGATTATGTTGTCGCGTTAATAAATTCATAACACGTGGGACACAAATGTATGAACAGCTCGAGGTATTTGTTAACATCAACCGATCATTCCATTGACCAATGTGATGGAAAGTGGAATTTCTTTGATTGTTGATACTTGAAAAAAGAGTTTTCTTGAGGGAAATAAACAATTGTTTTCTATATACCTACGTACATTTCAGGATGAAACTCTGATTCCAAATTTTTTATACATGTTTGAACCTTGGTGCTCTTATTTTATTTTTATTTTTTATAAGAGCTTCTAACTTTGTTGTGATTTTTCAAAGATCACTCAATTCAATTTGAAGCTTTGAAACCAATACCCAATAATTTAATACAATAATCATTTGTATAAATAATTCAGATATTAAGTTTTAAAATAGAACACTGAACATCTGAAAATAAAATTTCTAGAAGATATAGGCAATATTTGAACCATGGTGCTCTTATTTTATTTGCCTTACGGTTTCCAACATTGTCGTAATTTTACCAGGGATAATTCATTTCAATTTGAAGTTTTCAGTAACCAGTACTGAATAATTAGGTACAATAATCAAGAAGTTACCGTAATAAACCTTATTAAGGGAGTAATTTTCTCCCTTCTATAAACATAAACTCCAACCCCACCCTACTTAATAAGCTTTACACATAATACCGTATCATATAAAATATAGGGCTTTGTCAGTCATCAACTACCGAATTTTCCTCCTTATATTACATCGTATAATGTAATGGAACATAATATAACAACTTTGAAATGCATATTTTCGGTTAAAATGGTGGGTATTCAGAAGTGTATTTTATCCTAACCTAATATGTAGGAAATAGAATATTATTTGCGAGTAAGACAAATTCATGATATTTTTCTTGTGTAGCACAAGTCAGTAGGAATGTGCAAGTTCAATATCGTGATTATTATTCGACATGGCGAATCGAATGGCAAACACCGCGTGCTTGTACAATTATTGTACGGTTTCAAGATATGGGGGATGGAAGTTGAAAATAGCGAAATCTAGCAATTTTCGTCGTCCGTACCTTGGTAAGGAAACAAGATATCGATCTCTTGTTTATGTAATTCGTTTTCTTTCGTCGAATTACCTGTACATTAATTTTTCCAGATTTTTAAACGAAAATTTGAAATTTCGTGATCTCTTCCATAATGGAAAATTTTAAGAGATCAAAATTTTTCTCTCGTTCTTAAAAATGTCGAAAAAATTCATGGAAATGATCTAAAATCTGGATTGAGCTTCCGATGAGGTGTATGAATGCTAAACTTCGTATTTTGACAAACGATTTATTATTATTATTATTTTTTAAATAATTTTAATATCTTTTCTATTTTCTAGATTACAGTTTTTCAAGAACTCCAAGTATGAATTTTCTTCTTCCCATCCCACCTATTATGTAGTCTCTCGGAATTGCTATTTGAATCCGTCCCTGGATATGTCCAAGGCATTACAGACCTCTGAAATCCAAGAACATATTAGTTACACATTTTGTGTCCATAGTCAAGTGATTCAGATGATCCATGACATGACTCAAAATATCAGTTACACATTAGCGTCCATGACCCTGTAATAATATGCAAACCACGTCCGTAATAGAGTGGAATAGAATGCGTTGAAATTGAGCAATATTCCGGCTTACTAAATTAGCAGTTAATCAAATGTTACCCGTATCTTCAAACGATATGATTTTATTAGTTCCTTTTTTAAGCTGTACAAATCTCCAAGGTTGAAGGTGACTAGTCCCTTATTAACTTGTCCAAACCTGTCTATATGGGCACAGTTACGTGTTGCAGTGGCAGAACTACGCTGTATCTTAAGGGGTCATGTTATGATACGGTGAATCATAACTGTTATGTTTATTTGAAATATGTGTTTTGATTTACATAACACGAAAATTATTAATAAAGTTACCTCACATTGTTGTAATTACACAAATATAATATGTAGCAATGTATTTCCTTATTTTATTTACTGTTCTGATTCTATACATTAGGTACTAATATTGTAAAATAGAATTTAGATAGTGGGGAATCGCATAAATTGACTTAATCTCATTTTAGATGTTGCTTTATTCATTAATGGTTTGGTGCTTTGTTAATATTTTATACAAAGAAAGAATTATTATCGTGGAAAAATTAAGACATCAGGGCTTTAATGAAATTGTGTTTATCTGACTAATGCTGAATTCAAGAAAGTGTGTTTTTATACAGGGTGTTTCGGGAGGAAAGACTATTTTAAGGACGGATTCAAGAAATCAAAATAAGAAAAAAATTCCTATAAATAGGAGTCCGAAAATGCCTATTTTTCTCTTGAAAAAGAAGCATTTTCCGGAGTCAAAAAAACAATTAAAAATTCTTTTTTTATATCTCGAAAAATACTTAAAATTTTAAATTGAGCTTTGGTATGCACACACTAGTCTGGAATAAAAGACCTCTTGGTGATAATTAAAAACTGTTTTTCTGCGTCACTGATATTTGCTTTCGATTTTAAACTGTTTGTAGAATAATTGATTTTTATGTTTTACATTTACGTTAAATTTCATCGTTCTCCAATATCCACTTCAATTGTACTCCAGTTCAGTTATTTGCTTGCAAAAAAACGTATTTTTGATTTTTTTTTGACACCTTGTATCTCGAAAAGGAAGCATTTTCGTACTCCTATTTATAGGAACTTTTTTCTTATTTTGGCCTTTAGAATAGAATACGTCCTTAAAATAGTTTCCTTATATCCTATATAGCCTTTTTTGACCATCATAAGAGATTTTTAAATACGTTCCTGATTTACTGATATCAAATTTTTGGAAAATCTTTTTATTCTCAATTCAACTATTTACCACAAATTATGGTTTAAATTACGTTTCGAGCCTTTTTTGACCGTCATAAAAAATTTTTGGATCTGTACAATTTTTACGGTTTACCTAAAATACACAAACCCAACATTCCACTGAGACCTATAGTTAGTTCAATTGGTTCACCATGCCAAAATTTAGCAAAACATTTATTAAACATTTTAAATCAGGCAACACTGATTCTTTTGTCAAAAACACATCTCATTTTCTTGAAAAATTGAATGATGTTGTCATTGACTCTCATGATTTATTAGTAAGCTTTGATGTGGTTAGTTTATTTACAAATGTCCCAGTTGATAAAACTTTATCTGTAGTTAGAGAAAGACTGGAAAATGACAGAACACTTAATAATAGATCCAAATTAAGTATCAATACAATTATGGAGTTACTTACACTTTGTATAAAGACTACCTATTTTCAGCTAGGAGATGAATTTTTTCAACAAGATTTTGGAATGGCAATGGGATCTCCTCTATCTCCCATCATGAGCAATATTTTTATGGAATATTTTGAAGTTAATTATGTAAAAAATTTTATTAACAAACCAAAAATATGGTGGAGATATGTGGATGATATATTTTCAATATGGCCCCATGGCCAAGAGGAATTAAACGTTTTTCTAAATTTTATCAATAATAAAGAAACAACTATTAAATTCACCTTAGAGATTGAGAATGATAATAAATTGCCTTTTTTAGATGTATTAATTAATAAGACAGATATTTTGGAAACTAATGTATATAGAAAAAAGACTTATACAAATAGATATTTGAATTTTAACTCCAACCACCACCTAAATGTTAAAAAAGGTGTAATTAAATGTTTGTATGGAAGAGCTAAAATAATCTCTTCAACAAATGAAATTTTTGATAACGAAAATTTTTTTATAAAAACTGTCTTAAAAGAAAAAAATTATCCACAGGATTTTGTTGAGAAATCATTTCTTGAAATTGAGAATAGACAAAATCAGCAACAACAGAGAATTTTGAGAGAACAACCGGTAACCACAATGACCATTCCATATATTTTTGGTTTTTCTGATAGACCTAGACGACTTGGTAATAAGTTCAATATAAGAACCACCTTTAAAACTTGCAATCAGATCATTCTTAACAAAAACCAAACCTTTTAACAGTGTTCAAAAATCTAAAAATTGTATTTATAGCATTCCATGCGAGTGTGTAAAGCTATATATAGGTGAGACGTCTAGACCATTAGAAGTTAGAATATCTGAATACAAAAATAACGTCAAAAATTACCAAGTTGATAAATCTACACTGGCACAACATGCTTGGAGTAATGGCCACAGATTTAGTTGGACACAGGCAAAAATAATTCAAACGGAGACACATTGTAATAAACGAAAACTTAAAGAGAGTTCCTGTATTCAACTAAATAGTACCGACTGCGTCTCTACTAGTTCAGTGTTGCTAGACGAAGTCTGGCTACCGATTCTCCAAAAAGAAGTACGTGACGGAAATATCAAAATAAATTAGAATTCTTTATCTAGTGATCTATGCATTAATTAATAATCAGTGTCAGGTGTCAAAGTGATCTTTTTTGACAAGTTAATTTTTGTAATCCCAGTTGAAAAAGGACCTAGACTTTGGTTCGAAACGTTCTGTTAAGATAAGTTATTGTTTTATAATTGTTTTTTACATATCATATAAATATATATATCTATATATTATATAATATACATTTTGTTATATTTTCTAGTGTAAAATACTAGAAAACCACTGATACGAATTTTAGATAACAATATTGTATTTATATTCATTTAGAACTATATACAGTGGTTTTCTGGGGCAAACTGTTGAGGTTTGCCTTTGATACTACACTTTTATCTTGACATATTTTGGCAATTTTCTTATTTCTATTTATTTTTTAGAATTTGGCGTGATTCCCAGAATTAAGTTCAATGAATATTAACTATCCGCCACAAATAAACTACAAACAATACTGTACAATAAGTTGGGCATTTTTATATGCCATCCAGATTTTTAATTGCACTTCATAATGTATGAATTATAAAACATTAGTTTAATAATAAATCAATAACTATTAACAATAAACAACAAATAAGTGAACAAATACAATAATAAACAGAACATTGAAACAATTCAACAGAAATGAAATTTACAGGAGGCGTTGAAAAATTTTCTAAATGTAGAATCTAAAACATAATATTCAGCATTTCTGATGTTCTATTTCAAAAGGCTTTAAGTTCTTTTTTTATTTCAAAGTTACAAAATGCGTATAAACGTAATTCTTCACATAACCCCAAAATAGATAATCTGGTAGGCTTACATCAGGTGAACGTGCAGTGCAGACCAGAGCATTTTAGAATACATGCTTATACCGGGTGGCCACGAGTCAATGTACGCCCCCAATTTTTTGGTTGTTTTTGAATTTAAAAATTTCGTTTTTGGTATACGTAAATAAGACAAAAGTGGGCTATTTTTAGACTAACAGGAACGAAAATATCACTTCTGGTTGAACCGGAAGTGACATCAACTTTTTTTTCTTAAATGGAATGACCATGTTTTTTTTGTGGGGTTTTATAAAACATGAAATTCTAACTGCATCGGTTTTTTCGAATTTCAAAAATTCCAAAAAATAAGTGAGATACAAACGATTTTTTATTTTGTACAAAATGGCCGCGTCAGATGAATGCGATGTAAGGAAATTACTAAGTAAGCTATGGAAATTATTATAAGCTTGTCTGTAAAGAATAAAATAGTTATTTAAATTACTGATGGATACGACTATTTTTAGGTTTTTCTCAAAAAACGGAATTTAATTTTCATTTTCATTTCCGTAGGAGTCCTATGGAAAATTTTTAAATGGGACCGTACTCATTTTTTTTTATTATTCGGACATAATGATTCACAAGCTTTAATTTTTTCGCCAATAATCATTTCTTAACGAGATCCTTTGTAATAATAAAAGTGTATTTAAAAAGTAAGCACAAATTAAACAAGAAATAATTTTAATGGACCTTTTAAAAACACTTACACTATACACTATATCCCCAAAAATGATGAATCCATTGTCAAGAGGCATCAAGATTTACCAGAGCTACTAATTTGCAATTGTCAGGTAAACTTCAACCATCAAATCAAGGTGTGACATCAGATCTAGGTCGTGGTCTTAATAATTGCCATAATTGGTGCTACTTTTACAATTGAAGACTTTTAATGTTAAAAATTAGTCCGGTGATTGGCAGAGGGCAGTCCTATGTTTGCTACATTTATTGGAGGATGTCTCTTATATTTTTGAAGCTATTCAAAAATGCCTAGCGTTGAAAAACCAGAAAAGAGCACGACAGGCTTGGTAGCAATATAAAAAATTGGGTATGAACTCATATGGAGTTTTTGATCTATTGGGAATTAAGATATTAAATATTCTTCCTGAATATCTAAGATTTTATTTCAGGTGAAGAGCAAATCCCTGCAAAAAACTCCCAAATCACCGAAGTAACTTCCTGTAATTCCCACTTCTGCAACATCAACAGTTCCTTCACCTTCACCTATCGAATTACAATGAGATTTCAAAGAAATTTCAAGAAAATAGATTATTCATCATTCAATTTATAGTAGCAGCAGTACATCTTACTTAGGCTCCAATTATAAAGAAAACATGAAACTTGATATATCTGGAAAAGTTTCAAGATCGGGTGATAAAATATTTTGGAAACTATAAAAAATGGGTATACTATCTTTCGAAAATATTCTTCAAAATAATGAAAATAATTACCTTTCTCAATTCTTCTGAGGGATTTCTTAGATTTTCCAAATATTAAATTCTAAAAAATTCAATAATTAACAAAATGTCGGCCTATTTTCAAAATTTTTCAAAATAATAAGGCTAATTAAGAAACTGTTTCTTTTTATATTAACGGTTTTTTTAAATTTTCCGAAACCGTGAAAATTTTTTTAAAAACTGATGACCGCCTTTCTGAAGATGAAAATTTGGATTCTTTTCGAAAAATATGAGCGGTACAGGAAAAACCCTTGAGGGAAAGTTTTTTTCGATTAGTTGTAACGTTTTTTTTATTTTAATTTTTCCAGGAATGTATTTTTCTGCAGAATAGCTGGTTTCCTTTCTAACTCCTAAAATATGGGCAATAATCCTCCTTTTCCTGTATTTCGCATATTTTTCTAAAAGAACACAAATTTTGTATATTCAGAAAAACGGCTGCCATTTTGTTGATTTTTTAATTTTTTCCAATTTCTTTTCAGTATTGGAAAATTTTAGAAAGTCATTGATTTCAAAAGAAACAGTTAATTATCCTCATTATTTTGGAAAATGGACGCTTTTCAAAAATATAAATCAATGTTTTTTCACATCAGGCATTTTTTAACACTCGGTCCTAAAACTTTCTTTAGGTCATAAAAACATATAATTTGCTTCGGGACACCTTAAAATTGACCAAGATTTATAACGCTAAATTGTCAAAAATGTATGGGTTTTTAACGTTTCAAGGGAAATTTAATTGGCTTTCATCTTACCTAATTAACTTTAAGATTAAGATTTAATATGCTTATACAGGGTGTTAAACAAATGCCAGTTTTTTAGTCAATTTCTTTCTTGTGTCTTGTGTCAGTGTCTGCTTTAAAACACTTCTAGAATTTTGTTCCCATCTTCTTTGTAGAATAAGATACAGAGGTTTTAGTAAAATGTTTTTCACAAGAAAATCACAAAAAAATCTCAATCTTTTATAATCATAAGGGCTCACATTAGCATTAACATCTTTTTTTAACAATATTAAACATTAAAACTTAGCCATAATTAACAATGAGTTGGGCCACCTCTGGATGCTATTAAATCTCTGCAACGTTGTGGCATGCTGTGAACCAAATTATTTATTATCGTTTGGAATTTGGTTCCACTCTTCTACAAGGGCTTCTCTAAGTTCCCGCAATGTATCAGACTGATGGTTGTGATTAGATATTCGTCTCTGTAGAACATCCCAAATTTATTTACTCTATGGAGTTTAAATCTGATGATAATGCTGGCCACCACACCACATGCGGTTTAAACCCTCTTGCTCAAAAAACTCCTTTACAATAGATACGTGCTGTGTGTGGCCAATCACGATATATATACGCAAATTTTAGTATCCATCCGCTATTTTATTGTAAAAATGTAACATTTTACTAAAACCTTTGTATCTTTTTCTACAAAAAGTATTTTAAAGCAAACACATTAGACAAATAAATTTTATAAAATTCTAATATACAGGGTGTTTGGTTAACGCTGTACACAAGACAAAAATTGACTGAAAAAACAGGCATTTGCTTAACACCCTGTATAAGCATTTTTTGTAAATGTATCTTAAAGTTAAATAGGTAAGATGAAAGCCAATTAAATTTCCCTTGAAACGCTAAAAACCAGGCACAAATCCATACATTTTTGACAGTTTTACAGCGTTATAAATCTTGGTTAATTTTAAGGTGTACCGAAGCAAATTATGTATTTTTATGACTTAAAAAAAGAAAGTTTTAGGATCGGTTGTTAAAAAATGTCTTATTAAAAAAAACGTTGGTTCATATTTTTGAAAATCCTCCATTTTCCAAAATGATGAGGATAATTATCATCCATGATGTTTAATTTGCTTTTGAAATCTAAGGCTTTCTAAAATTTTCCAATACCATAAGAAAATTTGGAAAAAACGTTAAAAATCAACAAAATGCAGCCGCTTTTCTAAAGATAAGATAAGATAAGATTTAACATCCTGTATAAGCATTTTTTTTAACTTTATCTTAAAGTTAAATACGTAAGATGAAACCAATTAAATTTCCCTTAAAACGCTAAAAACCCAGCACAAGTCCATACACTTTTGACAGTTTTACAGCGTTATAAATTTTGGCCAATTTTAAGATGTCCCGAAACAAATTTTGACGAGTCATCAAGTTTTAAGTTTTCTTAAAATATTGCAGATATAGTTAACTCTGATGACACTAATAAAATTTTCAAATTTATAGAATCGTGGCAATATTTTTCTGTATCGGTTAAAAGTTTATGCAAATAAACTTCTTACGTTAAGTTAGCTGATGATGCCGAAACAGGTATCGAATGTTAATGCTTATCTATATCATTTTATATTCCCTGGGAATATTTACAGTCATACGATTGTCAGTAGAATAATATTTACGGTAGCAAAAAATACTAATTAACCTGATTCCAATTTGAACGTAATGGCAAAAGCCATTGTCACATGCACGAGAATTAATTAATTTATTGAATAACGATTCATTATCGTCAAAATTAAATTTATTTATATTATAAACGTAAGCTTTGCTGAATATTATTAAATCACATCACATAATACTATAAATAACCTTGTACTAGAAACAGCGGAGGCAGATTAGATGTTTTCTGGTTCAATAAGGAAGTAATTTCTTTAAAATATATATTTTTTGATAGCATTGTTTTCCCAGCGATTATGTTGTCGCGTTAATAAATTCATAACACGTGGGACACAAATGTATGAACAGCTCGAGGTATTTGTTAACATCAACCGATCATTCCATTGACCAATGTGATGGAAAGTGGAATTTCTTTGATTGTTGATACTTGAAAAAAGAGTTTTCTTGAGGGAAATAAACAATTGTTTTCTATATACCTACGTACATTTCAGGATGAAACTCTGATTCCAAATTTTTTATACATGTTTGAACCTTGGTGCTCTTATTTTATTTTTATTTTTTATAAGAGCTTCTAACTTTGTTGTGATTTTTCAAAGATCACTCAATTCAATTTGAAGCTTTGAAACCAATACCCAATAATTTAATACAATAATCATTTGTATAAATAATTCAGATATTAAGTTTTAAAATAGAACACTGAACATCTGAAAATAAAATTTCTAGAAGATATAGGCAATATTTGAACCATGGTGCTCTTATTTTATTTGCCTTACGGTTTCCAACATTGTCGTAATTTTACCAGGGATAATTCATTTCAATTTGAAGTTTTCAGTAACCAGTACTGAATAATTAGGTACAATAATCAAGAAGTTACCGTAATAAACCTTATTAAGGGAGTAATTTTCTCCCTTCTATAAACATAAACTCCAACCCCACCCTACTTAATAAGCTTTACACATAATACCGTATCATATAAAATATAGGGCTTTGTCAGTCATCAACTACCGAATTTTCCTCCTTATATTACATCGTATAATGTAATGGAACATAATATAACAACTTTGAAATGCATATTTTCGGTTAAAATGGTGGGTATTCAGAAGTGTATTTTATCCTAACCTAATATGTAGGAAATAGAATATTATTTGCGAGTAAGACAAATTCATGATATTTTTCTTGTGTAGCACAAGTCAGTAGGAATGTGCAAGTTCAATATCGTGATTATTATTCGACATGGCGAATCGAATGGCAAACACCGCGTGCTTGTACAATTATTGTACGGTTTCAAGATATGGGGGATGGAAGTTGAAAATAGCGAAATCTAGCAATTTTCGTCGTCCGTACCTTGGTAAGGAAACAAGATATCGATCTCTTGTTTATGTAATTCGTTTTCTTTCGTCGAATTACCTGTACATTAATTTTTCCAGATTTTTAAACGAAAATTTGAAATTTCGTGATCTCTTCCATAATGGAAAATTTTAAGAGATCAAAATTTTTCTCTCGTTCTTAAAAATGTCGAAAAAATTCATGGAAATGATCTAAAATCTGGATTGAGCTTCCGATGAGGTGTATGAATGCTAAACTTCGTATTTTGACAAACGATTTATTATTATTATTATTTTTTAAATAATTTTAATATCTTTTCTATTTTCTAGATTACAGTTTTTCAAGAACTCCAAGTATGAATTTTCTTCTTCCCATCCCACCTATTATGTAGTCTCTCGGAATTGCTATTTGAATCCGTCCCTGGATATGTCCAAGGCATTACAGACCTCTGAAATCCAAGAACATATTAGTTACACATTTTGTGTCCATAGTCAAGTGATTCAGATGATCCATGACATGACTCAAAATATCAGTTACACATTAGCGTCCATGACCCTGTAATAATATGCAAACCACGTCCGTAATAGAGTGGAATAGAATGCGTTGAAATTGAGCAATATTCCGGCTTACTAAATTAGCAGTTAATCAAATGTTACCCGTATCTTCAAACGATATGATTTTATTAGTTCCTTTTTTAAGCTGTACAAATCTCCAAGGTTGAAGGTGACTAGTCCCTTATTAACTTGTCCAAACCTGTCTATATGGGCACAGTTACGTGTTGCAGTGGCAGAACTACGCTGTATCTTAAGGGGTCATGTTATGATACGGTGAATCATAACTGTTATGTTTATTTGAAATATGTGTTTTGATTTACATAACACGAAAATTATTAATAAAGTTACCTCACATTGTTGTAATTACACAAATATAATATGTAGCAATGTATTTCCTTATTTTATTTACTGTTCTGATTCTATACATTAGGTACTAATATTGTAAAATAGAATTTAGATAGTGGGGAATCGCATAAATTGACTTAATCTCATTTTAGATGTTGCTTTATTCATTAATGGTTTGGTGCTTTGTTAATATTTTATACAAAGAAAGAATTATTATCGTGGAAAAATTAAGACATCAGGGCTTTAATGAAATTGTGTTTATCTGACTAATGCTGAATTCAAGAAAGTGTGTTTTTATACAGGGTGTTTCGGGAGGAAAGACTATTTTAAGGACGGATTCAAGAAATCAAAATAAGAAAAAAATTCCTATAAATAGGAGTCCGAAAATGCCTATTTTTCTCTTGAAAAAGAAGCATTTTCCGGAGTCAAAAAAACAATTAAAAATTCTTTTTTTATATCTCGAAAAATACTTAAAATTTTAAATTGAGCTTTGGTATGCACACACTAGTCTGGAATAAAAGACCTCTTGGTGATAATTAAAAACTGTTTTTCTGCGTCACTGATATTTGCTTTCGATTTTAAACTGTTTGTAGAATAATTGATTTTTATGTTTTACATTTACGTTAAATTTCATCGTTCTCCAATATCCACTTCAATTGTACTCCAGTTCAGTTATTTGCTTGCAAAAAAACGTATTTTTGATTTTTTTTTGACACCTTGTATCTCGAAAAGGAAGCATTTTCGTACTCCTATTTATAGGAACTTTTTTCTTATTTTGGCCTTTAGAATAGAATACGTCCTTAAAATAGTTTCCTTATATCCTATATAGCCTTTTTTGACCATCATAAGAGATTTTTAAATACGTTCCTGATTTACTGATATCAAATTTTTGGAAAATCTTTTTATTCTCAATTCAACTATTTACCACAAATTATGGTTTAAATTACGTTTCGAGCCTTTTTTGACCGTCATAAAAAATTTTTGGATCTGTACAATTTTTACGGTTTACCTAAAATACACAAACCCAACATTCCACTGAGACCTATAGTTAGTTCAATTGGTTCACCATGCCAAAATTTAGCAAAACATTTATTAAACATTTTAAATCAGGCAACACTGATTCTTTTGTCAAAAACACATCTCATTTTCTTGAAAAATTGAATGATGTTGTCATTGACTCTCATGATTTATTAGTAAGCTTTGATGTGGTTAGTTTATTTACAAATGTCCCAGTTGATAAAACTTTATCTGTAGTTAGAGAAAGACTGGAAAATGACAGAACACTTAATAATAGATCCAAATTAAGTATCAATACAATTATGGAGTTACTTACACTTTGTATAAAGACTACCTATTTTCAGCTAGGAGATGAATTTTTTCAACAAGATTTTGGAATGGCAATGGGATCTCCTCTATCTCCCATCATGAGCAATATTTTTATGGAATATTTTGAAGTTAATTATGTAAAAAATTTTATTAACAAACCAAAAATATGGTGGAGATATGTGGATGATATATTTTCAATATGGCCCCATGGCCAAGAGGAATTAAACGTTTTTCTAAATTTTATCAATAATAAAGAAACAACTATTAAATTCACCTTAGAGATTGAGAATGATAATAAATTGCCTTTTTTAGATGTATTAATTAATAAGACAGATATTTTGGAAACTAATGTATATAGAAAAAAGACTTATACAAATAGATATTTGAATTTTAACTCCAACCACCACCTAAATGTTAAAAAAGGTGTAATTAAATGTTTGTATGGAAGAGCTAAAATAATCTCTTCAACAAATGAAATTTTTGATAACGAAAATTTTTTTATAAAAACTGTCTTAAAAGAAAAAAATTATCCACAGGATTTTGTTGAGAAATCATTTCTTGAAATTGAGAATAGACAAAATCAGCAACAACAGAGAATTTTGAGAGAACAACCGGTAACCACAATGACCATTCCATATATTTTTGGTTTTTCTGATAGACCTAGACGACTTGGTAATAAGTTCAATATAAGAACCACCTTTAAAACTTGCAATCAGATCATTCTTAACAAAAACCAAACCTTTTAACAGTGTTCAAAAATCTAAAAATTGTATTTATAGCATTCCATGCGAGTGTGTAAAGCTATATATAGGTGAGACGTCTAGACCATTAGAAGTTAGAATATCTGAATACAAAAATAACGTCAAAAATTACCAAGTTGATAAATCTACACTGGCACAACATGCTTGGAGTAATGGCCACAGATTTAGTTGGACACAGGCAAAAATAATTCAAACGGAGACACATTGTAATAAACGAAAACTTAAAGAGAGTTCCTGTATTCAACTAAATAGTACCGACTGCGTCTCTACTAGTTCAGTGTTGCTAGACGAAGTCTGGCTACCGATTCTCCAAAAAGAAGTACGTGACGGAAATATCAAAATAAATTAGAATTCTTTATCTAGTGATCTATGCATTAATTAATAATCAGTGTCAGGTGTCAAAGTGATCTTTTTTGACAAGTTAATTTTTGTAATCCCAGTTGAAAAAGGACCTAGACTTTGGTTCGAAACGTTCTGTTAAGATAAGTTATTGTTTTATAATTGTTTTTTACATATCATATAAATATATATATCTATATATTATATAATATACATTTTGTTATATTTTCTAGTGTAAAATACTAGAAAACCACTGATACGAATTTTAGATAACAATATTGTATTTATATTCATTTAGAACTATATACAGTGGTTTTCTGGGGCAAACTGTTGAGGTTTGCCTTTGATACTACACTTTTATCTTGACATATTTTGGCAATTTTCTTATTTCTATTTATTTTTTAGAATTTGGCGTGATTCCCAGAATTAAGTTCAATGAATATTAACTATCCGCCACAAATAAACTACAAACAATACTGTACAATAAGTTGGGCATTTTTATATGCCATCCAGATTTTTAATTGCACTTCATAATGTATGAATTATAAAACATTAGTTTAATAATAAATCAATAACTATTAACAATAAACAACAAATAAGTGAACAAATACAATAATAAACAGAACATTGAAACAATTCAACAGAAATGAAATTTACAGGAGGCGTTGAAAAATTTTCTAAATGTAGAATCTAAAACATAATATTCAGCATTTCTGATGTTCTATTTCAAAAGGCTTTAAGTTCTTTTTTTATTTCAAAGTTACAAAATGCGTATAAACGTAATTCTTCACATAACCCCAAAATAGATAATCTGGTAGGCTTACATCAGGTGAACGTGCAGTGCAGACCAGAGCATTTTAGAATACATGCTTATACCGGGTGGCCACGAGTCAATGTACGCCCCCAATTTTTTGGTTGTTTTTGAATTTAAAAATTTCGTTTTTGGTATACGTAAATAAGACAAAAGTGGGCTATTTTTAGACTAACAGGAACGAAAATATCACTTCTGGTTGAACCGGAAGTGACATCAACTTTTTTTTCTTAAATGGAATGACCATGTTTTTTTTGTGGGGTTTTATAAAACATGAAATTCTAACTGCATCGGTTTTTTCGAATTTCAAAAATTCCAAAAAATAAGTGAGATACAAACGATTTTTTATTTTGTACAAAATGGCCGCGTCAGATGAATGCGATGTAAGGAAATTACTAAGTAAGCTATGGAAATTATTATAAGCTTGTCTGTAAAGAATAAAATAGTTATTTAAATTACTGATGGATACGACTATTTTTAGGTTTTTCTCAAAAAACGGAATTTAATTTTCATTTTCATTTCCGTAGGAGTCCTATGGAAAATTTTTAAATGGGACCGTACTCATTTTTTTTTATTATTCGGACATAATGATTCACAAGCTTTAATTTTTTCGCCAATAATCATTTCTTAACGAGATCCTTTGTAATAATAAAAGTGTATTTAAAAAGTAAGCACAAATTAAACAAGAAATAATTTTAATGGACCTTTTAAAAACACTTTTATTATTACAAAGGATCTCCTTAAGAAATGATTATTGGCGAAAAATTTAAAGCTTATGAATCATTATGTCCGAATAATAAAAAAATAGTACGGGCCCATTTAAAAATTTTCCATAGGACCCCTACGGAAATGAAAATGAAAATTAAATTCCGTTTTTGAGAAAAACCTAAAAATAGTCGTATCTATCAGTAATTTAAATAACTATTTTATTGTTTAAAGACAAGCTTACTACCTTGCTAATAATTTCCATAGCCTACTTAGTAATTTTCCTACATAGCATTCATCTAACGCGGCCATTTTGTACAAAATAAAAAATCATTCGTATCTCACTTATTTTTTGGAATTTTTGAAATTCGAAAAAACCGCTGCAGTTAGAATTTCAAGTTTTATAAAACACCACAAAAAAACATGGTCATTCCATTTAAGAAAAAAAAGTTGATGTCACTTCCGGTTCAACTGGAAGTGATATTTTCGTTCCTGTTAGTCCAAAAATAGCCCACTTTTGTCTTATTCACGTATGCCAAAAACGAAATTTTTGAATTCAAAAACAACCAAAGAATTGGGGGCGTACTTTGACTCGTGGCCACCCGGTATAACTTTCTCTTAATTTCTTGACTATTTTTCCTACTTATAAACAATAATGAAAATTGGGAATAAAAAATAATAAAAAGATTGGGTGTGGCTCATTACTTCTTTATTTAAATTGGAAATGCTGAAACCGGTCCGTGTCTTAAAAAAATTTCGATGATCAGTCACTTCCTTTGGTGTTACAGGATGTGTTTCCTCATTGCAGATGTCTTCTGCTCCTTGTAAGGAAATATTAAGAACGGCTTTTTTGAGTAAATATTTAGTATGCTAGATGATTATCAAATAAATAAGTTTTCGATTATTACTTCTTGCCTAGCTACCGTCTGGCATTTGTAAAGTAGGGTTACTAACTTCTATAATCCTTTTGCTGCCTTCTATAAATATTATTCCCAGTTCTTTATCCCATGTTAAGTTTTTTAGAGGATCACCAATTAACGTATCTTCCAATTTTTATATTTCCTGTTCTAACTGCTGGACTTCGTTGTTCCGAACATTTTTGTCTGCTGGATCGCCACACCATCTTCATCTGGTTTTAATTTTTTGTTTTACCACTTCACTTGTCCCTCTGGAGTTATTATTCAATTGTCTGTATGTAATTCATTTACTTTAGTTCAAGATGCATTCGAAATTAACTTAACAACGTTTTCTGCTGCTTCTTCTAACATTCATTGTTTCTTGGTTGAACGCTTAGACATTAGGCTAATATTGTTTTGTAGGTCAATTTTAACTTTTCCAACCTGTTGCTTTGCTAGTCAAGGCTGGTTTGTCTTATTGTTTAATTATTCTTTCACTCAGATTTAAAATAACTGCTGAACGATCAAAACTTTTTCTGGAAGTAAAAAAGTCCCAGAGGTCAGAGATTCTATCTGGATCGGTATCGGAAGACCAAAACCTTGATATTGGTTGCACCTTAGTTTCTATATTGCTATAGTTAGCATTAGTAAGGAGTCTGGATCATAATTCCTATGCTTGACGGTGTAGTCCGAGGTGTCTTATGATTTTTTTACAAAAAATAAAAAGTAAATGCCAAACTGCAGAACGATAGCTCAATCCATAGTGCAGATATCGAGCCGCAAATAGTGACGAACGAGACGAAACTGATTTAAATTTGACACTAAATAACATTCATGAGGCTCTGACGTCTAAACGAAAGGAGATAATGAACTGCGGTTTACGCCATTCGATTCGCCATAGTTTTCTCTATATCCATGAATTATTTCATAATTTTAAAGGACGGATCTTTCTCGTTACGTATCTCGGCAATGTACCGGAATTTAATATCTAAAAACTTAAATGGCCCTATCTTCCGAACGGAACGAGATAGATAGATCTTTTGATGCAATTATTTTTAACAAATTCCATGATTTAAGTCGTAAACTGTTTTTAAATACCGGAAACTGAGTATTTGCAACAATGGTGAAATTAAACGCATTAATAAATTTTTTATATATTATTTTCACGTTATTCGACTATTTACGTACGTATTAAACCGTAAACTCAATTAAAAATGGTGCCAGAAAAACTAAAGTTTCCTTTAATCGTGCTAAATATTTCATCGACTTCACTGCTAATTTTTCGTGCAAACTTCTATCGAAATTCTATTAAAACTAATTGACCCGAAAGCTTCTTGCCGGCCACGTCACTGGTGTGCTGCCTTCCGATAAGATAAATAAACACAACGAGCACCTGTGGCGTGAGTCAGGAGGAGTTTTCGCCTGCACTTGCTTAATACATGCTTCATTTGACTATAATTTAATATTCCGACACCGCTAATGTACTTTGTGCACGCTAAAAATTAAATGACTCATTAAGTATGAATTTGCTCGTGAAATCTCATGCATTATTATTTAAGGGTAGTCTTTATGGCTGTTATGATGTGGAGCAAATTTTCAATTTCGATATTGCATAACGAAGTGGATAATGGAATAAATGCAACAGTAAATGGGTGGTGCATGTGGAAAGAGGCTACTTTGATTTCGATTATTTACTTATAGCTGGCAGTTTGCAAATACCTATTAAGGGTTATAATGACTAAAATTTAAATAGTTGGTAATCAAAAAATGTAACCATCCTTAAAGAATGTCACGCCCTACAGTGAGGAGGGGGTGGAATAACAAAATACCGTTCAAAAATTGCTGTAGACCTCCGAATTTTATGAATCATCTTATTTCTTTTTAATGTTCGTTTTTAAATTCTTTCGATCCAGATTTTTATTTTTAACTATAAGTTTTTTAACACATCTAAAATAGATTTTTTACTTAAAATTATCGTTATTTTCAATTAAAATGAGTCTATAGGTCACAAATACATACAGATTCGTCCAATTTAGTTTTAAATATTTACTTTACAAATTGATAATAGATCTACCAAAATATAACAACTGTCAAAATCACTGTCAAATTTAAAAGTTGTCTTTCGTAATTTTCAAACAATATGATTTGTCATAAAAGAAGAGAGATAAAGTATTTAAATTTTTTTTAATTTTTATAATTGAAATTAAAACGTTTTCACTTTTGACAGCTGTCAAATTTTCTGTCAACTGAATAAAAATATCATTTAATAATGATTTCCACAGATGGACTTTAGTACTTAAAAAAAAGTTTCTACGAGCGTGCGTAAAGTACGAACTTTACGCACGCTATATAGTGCGTAAAGTAAAAAAGTAAATAATTGCACCTACAATAATCATTTTATTTTAAAAACATTAAATATGGTTATTTAATTTTATTTAGTCCATCATTTATTTATTATAACGGTATATTATTATAATATATACCTAGTTCTCAGTATTCTTTAAGAATAATATTTGAATTTTTAATAATTCTGAAAATTTCATTTAGGACTTTGATTAGTTTCACTCATTTAAAATTAAGTAGGCTATAGCAATATTATGATTTTTAAATGACATAATAAGTTTTAACGTAATAGGTAAGTTTGACGTTTTGAAATTTTCAGATGATTATTAGATAATTTAGGTCCAGTTAGGTAGTAGAAAATAGTTATTTATGCAACAAGTGCGTGAGGTGAGATTTTTTCACGAATGGGAATTTTGTCGCATGAGCCATAGGCGAATGCGACAATCCCATGAGTGACAAAAGCTCACCTTTCGCACGAATTGCATACAATATTTTTTCTACTACCGAAATGGTTGCTAAGAAATATATGTATAAAGTACAATTTACTTTACGCACTAGTGCGTAAAGTCTATATTTTTTTTGCACTAGTGTGAGAAAGTGAAAAGTTAAATAATAAGATAATAATGCAGGATTAATCCTGCATTCTGCTTCCCTTTAATACAAAGGATGGAAAAAAGTATGTTTTTTTTTATGGAATGCCCTGTATTTTTTTACATATTTAGATCCGCCCTACCTTTGTGATTATAAATAGGATAATACCGAGGATAATACTTATATATGTAAAAAAATACAGGGCATTTCATAAAAAAAACATACTTTTTTCCGTCCTTCGTATACCGATGAAGGGAGAAAAAAGTAATAGCATATATGAAATCTACGAAAAATTCTATGTGTAGGTTTTGAAAATTTTGAATCGTTAATAATTGACCGAAATAAGGGGGGGTATAGTTTTGAAGGAAACGCCCTGAGTTTAAATTCAATTATTTACGCCATAATTATAGCAAATATATAAGTGTCATATATATATTTGTAATCAGAAGGACGAGGCGAATCCAAATATGTAAAAATATATAGGGTGTTCCATTTAAAAAAAACATACTTTTTTCTGCCCCTCGTATACGGTTGAAGTAGGAAAAAAAGTAATAGCCAATTCAAAATCTACGCAAAATTCTGTGTTAGATCGGTTTTTGAAAAATTAAAATCGGTGGTAATTGACCGAAATAAGGGGGGGGTTAGTTTTACAGGAAACACCCTGTACAATACACATAAATATACCGTGATATTAAATAAATGGATTACATAAAATTAAATAACCACATTTAACGTTTTTATAATAAGATATGTTTATTATAGGTGCTTATTTATAGGTGCTCTAATATGCAATTTTTTACTATTTTACTTTACGCACTAGTGCGCAACGTAATAACACTTTACGCACTAGTGCGTAAAGTTTAACTTGCGGAAGGTTAGTGTTTTAAGATCGGTAGTAGAAAAAATATTGTATGCAATTCGTGCGTAAGGTGAGCTTTGTTCACTCACGGGATTGTCGCATTCGCCTTCGGCTTGCGCGACAAAATTCCCTTTCGTGAAAAATCTCTTACCTTACGCAGTTATTGCATAAATAACTATTTTCTTTTGGTTTTGAAGCCACTGAATAGGAAATTAATTTCATAAGATTATTATGTTTGTTGATAGATCAAAATAGGTCAAAATTCCTGTCAAATTTAAAACTATGCAAGATTGTCTTCCGGAATTTTATAAACGATCTGAATTTCCATAGAAGGGAAATCAAGTGTTTTTTTTTAAATTTGCTTGTTTTTTAATTAAAATACAGTTTTTATTTTTAGCAGCTGTCAAAATTTCTGGCAACTTAAGGAAAATGCCATTTAATAACAATTATTTCAATAAATTAAAGTACCAACCAGATTTCTCTATAGGCTTTGGAGGAACTGAACACGAAATTGTAGTAAAGAAAATATTGTATTTGCTGGTAGCTGCCAAAACTGCTGTCAAATTTAAAAAATGCAAGTGTGCCTTTCGTAATTTTGAAAATAACGTGAAATCCCATAGGAGATGTGCTATTAAGTGTTTTTAAGTTTGCTAGTTCCATAATAGATAATAAAATTTAGTTTTTGCTTTTGGCAGCTGTCAAAATTTTTCAACTTAATCAAAATGACATTTTATAATTAGTTAAACAAATCAACGTACTTAACAAACATTTTCATAAGTTTTGGAGATACTGAATACAAAATTGATATCAAAAAAATATTATACTGGTTGGCAGATGACAAAATTGCTATCAAATTTGAAAATTTACAAAAATATCTATCGTAATTTTCAAAATAACGTTCATTTCCGTAAAGGAAGATACATAAAATGTTTTAAAACTTTCTAGTTCAGTTGATATTAAAATAAAATTATAACTTTTGACAGCTGTCAAAATTTCTGTCAACTTAATAAAAATGCCATTTTATTATTATTTCAACAAATTAAAGTAATTAACAAACATTTTTCTATACGTTTTGGAGGCACTGAATACGAGAGTAATACGTAAAACATATACATACTTGTATGCATATTTTTAAATTTAGCAGCAGTTTTGACAGCTAGCAATTTCGTATTTTTACTACCTGCAAAATCTGTAGATAATTATCTGCTCGGTATTTCAATTTGTTGAAATAATTATTAAATGGCATTTTTATTAGGTTGACAGAAATGTTGACAGCTGCCAAAAGTAAAAAATGTATTTTAATATTAATTACGGAGCTAGCGAATTTAACGGAACACATCCTTTCTTCAATGGAAATTTAGATAGTTTCCAAAATTAAGGAAGCCAATTTTTAAATTTGACAGCAATTTTGGCAGTTACCAACAAATATAATATTTATTTCTTTAAAACTAATTTCGTATTCAATACTTCCGGAACCTATAGAAACATGTCTGCTTAGTACTTTCATTTGTTCAAATAATTATCAGATAGCATTTTCATTAAGTTGGCAGAAAATTTAACAGCTGTCAAAAGCGAAAGGATCATTTTAATTTTAATTATAAAAATGGAAAAATTTAGATTTAGAGAATTTTTCTTTTTCTATAAAAACTCACATTGTTTTCAAAATTACAAAAACCGGAGTATGTACTTGTAAAAAAAATTTACACTGATTTTGACAGCTGTCAAGAATAAAAAAAGAAATGAAAATTCTATTTTGACATCTATATCTATTTTTGCCCAGGTTTGATTTTAATACATCCACCGTTTTCCCACAATTGTGTGACCTAATTAGATAAAAAATAATTTGCAAAAATTCTGAAAGAGGTATTTGACAGAGTAGAGTTGTCACTCGTTTTGGTTCCTTGAAGATTGTCGTCATTGAATCAATGGTCACACAAAATATTCGACCAATTTATGGGGTTAATCTCTGAATTAATTAATACAAACTGCAACCACCATAAGTAATGTCAAGATATTATAACTGGAATTGATCTTTGAGTAAAGTAACAGGCGTAGAAATTATTTAAAAAAAAATCAAATCTTTTTTTTATTACCTAGACTTAAAAATATTCAAAATTATAAGGTACTAAATCCCAAACAAGGAAAGAAAGAAAATTTAAGAAAGCAGAAAATTACTTTTAAACAGTATACAACATTACTCGCCCTGTACGTTGAGCCTCGCGTGAAAAAATGCAGTTTAAAATGCAGCCCCAGCGAAACAATATATTAAATAAATCATGGAGTTTTGAAATTTAATACTTAATATGCATTTTATTAGTAAAAGTGGCTCTAAACGTTCCTTCACCGAATCTCAAGATCAAGGCAGTTTTTAATTGCGACCAGCTGATAATAAATATGGGTACCAGTGCTCCTTGTCTAATCTTAAAGGTGAGAAAGGAAGGACAAATGAAAACA
Organism: Rhagium mordax; assembly: GCA_963680705.1. Lineage (NCBI taxonomy): Eukaryota > Metazoa > Arthropoda > Insecta > Coleoptera > Cerambycidae > Rhagium > Rhagium mordax. The sequence continues at coordinate 102,029,377 of OY796657.1, forward strand.
TTGTGGAGATATTTGATACCTGTTTCGTCCGTCTGTCTATATGAGGGTACCTCTATGTCTGCATCTCACGGAAAAAAATAATTATAAGTATGGGCTGGTCTTTTTTGTTGGGGTTTAAGGTCTTCGTACATCCTTTCTAGGTAGGAATTAAGGTTTATAACGTGCCATTAGTACACCCACGATGATTTATTTTTTATAACCATTGATTATAATTTATACTTTTATTGTCGGTACTTTCAAATACGAAATATTAAACAGTATGGAAATTAAATAATTAAATGATCCAATTGTTTTTCGTTAGTAGCGGTAGACGAAATTTGTTTTGGCCATATCTACTATTGGAGCTTTTACTTAAAGACATGACTACCAAAAATAGAAAAAAATATTAAAATTCGTTCGTGATCTTTCCCTTTCAAGCAAATATTAGGAGTAAGTTGAAGAACTGTGTGAATGCTGTGAATTGTTTCAAAATTATTAAAATATACAGTGTGTTTCTGTGATGAAAAATGTTATTGTCGCCATACAATGAAATACAATGTATAATAATCTAAATACTTGTTATGTTAAATTCGTCATTTATGGGGTCATATAATGGTATAATAAAATTACCTCGAGTGGGTTTTCTCTTTCTACATCATAAAACACTAATTATAGGTTCCGATATTTTATGGCATTTTAACCTGTCTGTGTGTATAAATTTATGACGATTTTATTTTTGCAATAGTTTTAATATATATAATTAAAATTTAGATATACGGTTTTTCAGGCACTAATTTTTAGTAATTTATATGCACCAAATACAATTTAAAATAATAAAAATTTTGGTCGTCAATATTTACCAGCCTGACACTGATAATAAACACATGGTAAAAAAACAACCAATTTTTTTATTTTTAATAAATAGTGTCAGCAAAAATACACCCTAAATTATTTTAATTTACACAATTTATTCCTCTAATAAAACCATTCGCCCCCTACTAATGCAAAGCCACCTGCGATACCAAAATAAACGCAAAAAATCGAGAAAACATAATATTAGGCATTTTTTTATCGGAAAATTTTACTAATGAAAGTTGTTCAGAATTGTCTAGAAACCTTAAATCCAAAATCTCATCAAAATTAAAAAATATTGATATTTTAATTTAAAACATTTTAAGTCCAAAAATATAATTTTACGATATCAATTATCATTCGTATTTAGTTGCAGAGTATTTTTTTGGTAAAAAAAAAAAAAATAAATATTACAATACAATAACCCATTAAAATTATATTTTCAGACTTAAAAATATTTTCAAACCAAATTTTAATATTTTTTGTTTTGATTAAATTTTGGACTTAAGGTTTTTTAACAATTCTGAACAACTTACATAAAATTTTTAATAAAAAAATGCCTAATATGTTTTTTTGATTTTCCCCGTTTATTTTGATATCGTAGGTGGCTTTGCATTAGTAAGGGGCAAATGGCTTTTGGGGCATAAGTTGATCCTAATGGACTCTATCTTTGTGTGGAATTTGGTTCAAATCGGATAAAAATTAAAAAAGTTATAAGGGTGTTTCACTCTTAAGTGTGACACATTGTATGTAGACAGGCTGACTTAGTTAAATTCAGGATTTAAGTTATTATTTTAATTTTATGTAAGGAAATATGTAGAAAGAAGTTGGGATGGTCAAAAATTTCTATTTTCGTAAAAATGTATACAGTGGGTGTGATATCCGCGATGTCCGAGTTCCAAGTTTTCTGCAGGCAAAATTTACAAACATTTTTTATTATTAGCTGCGCCTTTAATCAAAAATTTGTTCTCTTCCATTATTCAAAAACTGGATATAACGTGTCAATTCGAGCCCATTTTAATTGAATTCTTAAAGTTGAGAACATGTATGATAAAAAAACTATTTTCAATAACTCTGCTAAACGTTAAAATATTTATAGGTAATTTTAGGTTTGCAACCAATAATTAATTATAATTCTCCAACTTTTTTGCACTAAATTTAAGAACTTATTGGAAACGAATTTTAATAATTGACCAATCGTAAATTCAACATTGCTCAGACCTTATTTATTTATAGTTTGTTTGAATGCTACGTTCAAGACTGCTTTTGCTTGTGATGATGTGCGACTTCTAAATATAAAATATTACCTGGAAAATACTTTTAATTACAATGGGCGTTTTAGACCGATCCATTAATTTAGGTCTACCTATAATAATAATTAATTAATTAAAATTGGTGAAACAAAATTTTCTTGTAGATATTATAATAAATAAATACATCTAAATTCTCTTGTAGATTTTATAGTAAAGAAATGCATCATAAAAATTGCAAAATATTTTACATTTTTACGAAGGCGTAAATATTTTTAAAATATTTTGTAAAATATTTATTACATATTATACAAATATTATATTTCATATTTATAAAATGTTTTATGATTTTCAATAATATTTTAACAATATTGTGTGAAATATTTAATACGTGTTATAAAAATATTGTTTTTTAAATTTATAAAATATTTTATGAATTTTAATAATTTTTTAAAAATATTGTGAATCATTTATTAGCATATTATTATGTTATACAAATATTAATTTTCATATTTATAAAATATTTTATAACTTTCAATAATATTTTAACAATATTTTGGGACATAATAATATTATACAAATATTATTTTTCGTATTTATAAAATATTTTATAACATATTCATATTCCTGCTACCACCTATCCACATAGTACAAGCAGGATATATGGAATGACAAAATAAAATCCCTGGATATCCCGGAATGTATATGGAAACTTTTTATGATGTTATATTTTAGGAGAATGTGTTGCCAAAGGCAACACATTTTGGTAAATCCCAGCATATTCTTTTATTGGAGATCATAGCAATCCCGAATTGTCTTTATTTTGGTAATAAATGTAGTACGACGTCAGCATGTCTTAGAATTAACATCATGTACGTACATCTTGTCATGATATTATTTTACTGGTATTTCATAAAAACATAGTATGGACGTCTATTCGGAATACTTTAGGACATCCCAAAATATCACTTTTAAAAATAACTCCGTTAGAGTATATCTGCTACAAGTTGGTCTTCTCCGTCGACAGATGGCGCAAGAACTCACTCGCAGACGCAATGAATTCCATACAAATAGGAGTCGCATTAATATTCTGCAAAATTGTTAGATAAGCGAAGATGATGACCTATCATGGATGGTTTTCTTAGTGTTAATGTTAATGAGAGGAGTCTCGGAGTTCGAAGTCCAACATGTTCAGGCAACAATAATTATTACTTGTTGCATGAACAATTAATATATACATACAACTATGGGTACAAATCACATATTTTGATTTGCTTCAGGATGAAATCAAACCAGCGATCTAGTTCCGACACCAGATGCGATTTTGTACTTACCAAACATAGTTTGGATGAGTTTGAGAATTGAGATTTTTTTTTACTTTAAAAATTTTTGGTAAAATACTTCAAAGATATTTGAGAATCCAGTATTATTAATTTTGGGCAATTTTGCTGACTTCCATCGGCCACATCATCTACTTTTCTATGAAGTTTTGCCCAAACCCATATTACAAATCATTTAGTAATTATGAATTGCTGATGTTTTAAAAACGTTTCGAAGGTTAGCGTCTCTAATGATTGCCAATTTTGACCATTTACGTTAAAATCTATTAAAACTAAAATCGTTAAACGCTTTAGGTTCCTTGTAAACAGTTTAAAACGATTTACATAATTATTTAAAATTAGCCATAAAACCAATTGGAGACAAATAAATAAACGATATCGCACACCTTTTTGCCATTAATTATTACTTATTCTAAAGTTATAAATTTGAGTTAGACACTTCTGTAGAATTTGTTGTATTGCCTTGACATTTGGGAATTAATTTGAAGATATTTCCATGCCATTATAAATTAAATTATAGGCCAGGAAACGCAGGTAATTATTCTCGTCTGCACAATTTAATGTATTCACACATGCAACTAAATTGCAGAACTAGTTTACTAATAACGAAAACATTTTTCAGAAGACAGACGTATATTTATGTGCTCACAGTACCATAAATTTTCAGGTATACCTAGGCATTAAGTCATCAACATTAATAGTATCAGCGCACTGTTTCAGAATGAATCTGTGCATTCGCAGATATTGTGTGTTTATGCAAAAGGGTAGGTATGCCATGATTGAATTTTTACTGATAATAATCTAGCCAGCTGGCGCATATCCAATATGCCGGCACAAATAAAGCGCGGTACAGGAATCTGTAATTGTTTATTTTACTGTCATGAAGACATAATCTCGGGAATTCTTTAGCTTTAGGTTTATCTAAGATAAATAATGGTTTTAGATAATGCGGATTGTGAATACGCGATGCCATGCCTGTAATGAATAGATATATTTATAGGCCAGCGGCCTGAGAACTAATTATTTTTATTATATCTTAATGCATTTTTACTAATGAGGAAAGTTTTAAAATCGGTATTTTTAACATAAGGAAGTACAATTATTACTGACCCTAATGTACTATCACGTTACTATTTAGCTGCCCATCTGGTCTGGTATTTGCCTTGTACGTGCGTAGTAACTTGCACCAACAGTATTTTTATCTTTGATGTTGGAGGTATGCAGCACTTATTTCTATCGAGTCGAAAAGTATTGTACGAAGGCAGGGTTCTTGGTTTTTGACAAAGAAACATTTCTAGAAACTGAAAAATGTACCTACTTACTTATCTCTTTCAATGTTTTAACATGTTTTTATTCTTCGTTGGATTCTTATAGTTTTAACAACTGCTAGATCAATACAGTGAAAAAATTTTCATTTCTTTGCTCTTTTTGACATTATGTAGTATGATATCCTCTTTTTGGGGTCACCTTCTATTGCCTTTTGTAAAAACTAATACAGTTTATACGAGATGTTATGTATTTTCTGGTTTTTTATTCCTTCGTTGAATATCTGTAATTGACAAACTTTCCTGATGAGGATCATTAATGCTGATCAATTAGCATTTGGTTGAATGCCAACCATTTTGTTCTTAGAAAGTATCTCTACCATTAGATCTTTATCAAACTGAATTATCTACTACCTTGATGAGTTAGTCTTTTCACAACACTTTCTCCAATACCTACCCAATTCTGGTTCAGGTTGGCCTGCTAGTCACCTGCTAGCATCTTGTTATACAGATAAATCTAAGACCAATCCCTGGGAAGTAGCCAAAACAAATCCCATCGGATTGGGTTTATTTTTCATGCACTGTCTCAAGACAGATTTTCTGTAATGCATTTGATGGCGTTAAGTACGGGCTGGACCCTCCGCAACTTGTTGTTCCTTTTAGCCTCTCTTTTAAGCAAAGCGTTATGATACATGAACCTACTAACATTTTATAATCTGAAGCTGTAGCCCTAAGTGGTGGTAAATTTTTCTCAAGTGATCGATTATGGCTTTGATTTGCCATACTGACTAAATCAGCGGAAAAATTATCAGTTTCTTCTCTATCCGACAATCACTCTTGATTCATAGTTTCAGCCACATGTGGTTGAAGAACATCGTTTTTCCATTTCATTTTTTTTCTTTCTGGTTTGATTCACGGCCAATTTGAATCCTAGGATTCTGCACACGACTTTCGTCAAAATTGACCAACGTATTGCAACCCATCTCGATTTCATCGCCTTCAGATTCTTGATCTTGAAAAAAGTCTTTATTTTCATTGTCTGAGTCAAACTCCTCTTCGCTTTCATCCCATATTTTCCATACTTTATCTTCTATTAACCGGTTTTTTCGTGTAGAGATCACTAAAAAATATGAAAAAACCCATGTTTATAATTTATTTTAGGTTGGAAAATTAAGGTAATTTATTCTTACCAATTCCTTAAAAACATTTCTAAAATTATTTCATCCTATATTTTGCTTTTTTCAAGAAGGAGCTATTTCAAGATTTGATCACCCACTCAAAATTTTTTATTATTCACACTTATTCATGCGCGTTCATTTGTGGGCACACAGTATATACATACTTACATGTAGGTGTGTTTATCTAACTATGTTTAAATTCTTATACGTTAATCATTAAGTAATTTCAGCTGTATCCGTTTCGCATAATCAATGATAAAATGAATTGATGAATTGCCACTTAAATACTACGAGTTCAATATTTTTATTACTTTAACTACTGTGGATAAGTAATCTAGAAGGAGGTTTAATAATATTCAAAGTTACAAAAAGAAACTCGTTTTTCAAACGCTCGCGCTGGGACTGGATTCTACAATTCTAGTGATCATGGCTTTTGCCCGTTTACCACAAGAGCTGCTCAGCTGCCCAAAATAGAAGAGACAACCCAAAAGTTCCAAGAACTATTTAATTTTGTTTGTTAATAACAGACCACTATTATAATATACCTAAACCAAATTGTTTGCAGGATCCTTGAGCTATTATATTATAATTATAATCATTTTGTATGCCGTGGACATCAGTGTGCATCCTCATTTATTTAGTACCTGCTCGTATTCACACGATGCATAAATTATAAATATAATTGATACAATTAACCAAAAAAAAATTCTTGTCGCCGCTCGCGTTCACGTAATTGTTCTACCAGTCGTAATAGTTGTGGTTTCCTTTTAAATTTGTTTATATAAAAAACATTACCTATGTGTATGTAGTCAATGTTTCTTAATCATATCATAAAGATTATTCAAATTCAAATTGATTAACGAACCTTGCGTCAAGTTAAGTATTCCATATTTTGATGTTATAAATTAAGTGTCACATCAAAGATTTTAACTGTAGGGACGGAAAACTATTCGCCATTTTTTTAAAATGGCGGCACAGTACGTACCAAATTCATAAAATTGAGCAGGATGGTTCAACTCTTATCAAGAATTCAAAGTTTTACAACTTCCTCTTCGAGATTCTGCTAAAAGGTGAATTTTTGCGACCACACGAAGCGCATTTGCATCGTTTGAAATGATTTATAAGAACAAGGACACTGGTTGTTATTCCAACATACGTTAAAGAATGTGTTTAATTGTCGATTTTATTAATACTTGTATATAATTGAAAATCAACCATAAATCACGGTTTATTGCTGATTGCAGCAAATTGTTGACATAAAAAAGAATTAAGCAGGTAACGAGCCTTAAAGGCATATGACCTAATTAAAATTCGTATTAGAATTTTCTAAAAAATTATAGAAATTGAGTTGCGAAAAAAATTATTTTAAAAGAATTTTTGAAATAATCAGTTGTGTTGACTCATATTTTAAAAAAATATTTAGGGATAAGTACACTCAGATTTGCGTATTATTCTATATATACAGGCGTACATATTCTATATTATACTAACCCATTTAAGCTGGCGTAACGAATATCTTGAGAGAAACATATTTACGAAAAAAAATTTTGAAAATGAAAATTTTTCGAGGGGAACAAAACGGATTATTAATTTTTAATCAAAATTTTTTTATGTATTTTTGGTATTCAATTAATAAAAGTTGCTTATATTTCTTCGTAGAATACATACTTTAATAATAATACCAAGTCGATAAAAAAATCAGAAATAATTCTCCAAGTTTTAATAGATCAAAATAAACATTTTCGTCTCCATTCAGTGCTTTTCTTCTAAAGTTTCTAGTTAAAAATTTCAAAAATATCTAATTAATATCTTGCAAAACCGACACTGAGTAAAAACATATTTTGGTTGTTTGGTTTCGACTGTTTTGAGGAAAAACAAAATGAAATAATTATCTATTTTGGTTTTGGTGGACGTTTTTAAAGCCAATATCAACTCTAAGTTGCAAATGGGGACGAAACCTATATTTTTTACGGCATCATTCTAAGAAAAAAATTAAGCAAGATTTGTCTAAAACATTTTTTCTTTGACTTCAATTTTGCAAATATTACTTCAAACCATCAGCCTCTGAGAAAAAATTAATATTTTATTTTCTTCAAAATTGAGCAATTATTTCAAATATTTTTATCACTCTTTGGTATTCAACTTATTGAAGTATTTTTATATACTGAATACTAACATTTGATTGGAAACTTGAAATTTAATTATTAGCCAGATTTTTAGCTGAATTTGGAAGAAAAATGAATATTTTATTTTCTTCAAAATTGAGCAATTATTTCAAATATTTTTATCACTCTTTGGTATTCAACTTATTGAAGTATTTTTATAAATTGAATACTAATATTTGATTGAAAATTTGAGATTTAATTATTAGCCAGATTTTTAGCTGAATTTGGAAAAAAAAAATTATTTTCATCATAATTGAGCAATTATTTCCAATATTTTTATCACTCTTGGGTATTCAACTTATTGAAGTATTTTTATAAATTAAATACTAATATATGATTGAAACCTTGGAATTTAATTATTAGTCAGATGTTTAGCTGAATTTGGAAAATGGAAAACTTTCCACTTCACAATAAATCTAATTTTTAGCCGGCTAAAAATTCATTTTTTCCACGAGCGTGCGTAAAGTACTAACTTTACGCACACTTTATTGTGTGTAAAGTGTTTTACTTTACGCACTAGTGCGTAAAGTAAAAAAGTAAACAATTGCATATTATTAGAGCACCTATAATAATCATTTTATTTTAAAAGCGTTAATTTATTTATTATCGCGGTATACATATTATTATAATATGTACCTAATTCTCAGTATTCTTTAACAATTATGTTTGAATTTTTTTATAATTCTGAAGTTTCATTTATATTCTTAAGACTTTGATTAGTTTCACTAATTTAAACTTACGTAGGCTATAGAAATATTATGATTTTTACATGACATATTAAGTTTTGAAGTAATAGGTAAGTTTTGACGTTTTGAATTGTTCACATTATTATTAGATAATTTAGGTCCAGTTCGGTAGTAGAAAAAATATTGTATGCAATTCGTGCGTAAGGTGATCTTTGTTCACTCATGGGATTGTCGCACTCGCCTTGGGCTCGCGCGACAAACTCCCATTTGTAAAAAATTTCACCTTACGCACTTGTTGCATAAATAACTATTTTTCTTAGCTTCTTCCACACGTGGAAAACTTTCCGGTGGATAAAATTCAATCCACATCACTAAAATAAACATTTTCGTCTCTTTCGTCTTCTTTCTTTCGTCAGAACATTTTCGTTCTCATTCCTCTAAAGTTGTAGTTTCACGTAAAAATTCATGAAACTCCAAAAATATCTAGTTATTTTATTTAACGTCTTGCAAAACCAACATTGATAAAAAAATATTTGGTTGTTTGGTTCCGAAGATAAACAAAATGGTATTATTTATTTTAATTCTGGTGGACGTTTTAAAGTCAATGTAACTTTTGTTTTTCAAATGGAAACCTATATCTTTACGGCATTATTCTACGAAAAATATAAGCAAATCTTGCCTCAAACATTATTTTTTATTTAAATTTTACATATTTTACTCGAAACCTCGAATAAATAGGGCCAGAGAAAAAATTGTTTATTTGATCTAATAACTTGATTTATTTTAAAATTTCCTCTAAACTTTATATTTCGAGTAAACAATTTCAAAAATGTCTAGTAATTTTCATAATAAAGTAATTTTAATATCTAGGGGTTTATTCCACGTTAAATATAAAAATATTTTGGGTGTTTGGTTTCGAGGTGAAATAAAATAGAATTATTTATTTTTGGGTTAAGGGGTCAAGGTCAATTATTTTCGTTTTACAATTAGAAACTAATATTTTTTATCACATCATTTTCTATGAAATAACTAAGCCAGTTTTGTCTGAAACATTTTCTTATTTTACTCAAATTTTGCAAATTTTACTTGAAGTAGTGCCAGAAAAAAATATTTATTTTGATATTAAAACAAAGAATTATTTCAAATCGTTTTATAAATTGAATACCAAAAGTTGGAAGACATTCGTTTTAACGGATCATAATAAACATGTTCTATTTTCTCTCTTGTAAAGTTGATAGTTTTGAAGAATTCCAAAATCCGAAAATACCCAGTTATTTTATCTTGCAAAACGGAAGTCGGATATTAAAATCTTTGAACAAAAGTTGCTTGCTTGATTTCGTAAAATAAACCGCAGTAATAGAAATAACATGTTTTTATTTGAAGATACAAAATTGCCCATGAAATTACTTTGAAATGATCCACCGAGATCTAAAGTAAATAATACCATTTCGTTTCTCCCTCAACATGAAACAACTTTTGTTCGGAACATTTTGTTCGTAAGATATTTTATTGTGTCAATTTAATGGGTCATCCGGTATATTAAATATAGATAGGCGTTTGTATTATTTTATTTTTTAACAAGCCCACTTTTCACAGTGTAGCTTAACCGATTTTTTTTTCCTTTTAATTTTCAAGAATTGTGTCCATTATGATTTTTGACCAGTGACTATTTTATCTCAAACTGAAAAAAATGTCACTGTGGTCCAAATGTATATATATAACAAATCGACGAATCCTATGAGACCAGCCGATTTATTATACGCCAGTTCATATCTGCGATGCGTCTTTAAAATATTTTAATTTTTTGTGCTTATCGCCCCCCAACAAATATCAAAATAAAACAAAAACATTTTGGCTCTGCGTATTTAACACTACCAAAGTTCAGTTAACTTAGCTAGCAAGTTAGGTGTTTTTCCGGGCAAATAAAATTGAATTTCATGCGACGTAACTCCACAATTTTTTAAACGTTTTATTTACCGCAAAACGTAAATAATTAGAATCATACGATCTGGTGGACGCCGACCGCCGACCTGAGAAGAGACCGGAAGTGCCAGTAGAGGTGAATCACAGCTTTTACAGGTCACTTGATGAAACCACAAACCACTATAATTGTTATCTAAACAACTGGATGGATGAGTCATCATATTAATTAGTGAGCTTATTTTTATTTCTCTAACTGTAAAAATTGTAACTCTTGTTGATTAATTTATTATGCAAAATTTACGTGTCGTGTTTTGTTTTTAAATTATGGATAAATATAAGTAGCATTTCACGCTTTCCTTTTGACGGGTGACTCACTCCGGCCGTATATCTTCAAATTATTATTTACATGATTCATCCATACCTAACCATAACAAAGAATGCTTACCTAGTTTACAATCGATTTACTAATAATGCTGTATTAATAACAATAACCTAATGGATGCATTATCTTTTGTTTTAGTTTTTCTATGCTAACCGTTTAAATAAATTACGTTATCGAAAATTTAAATACCGTTTTAAAGCGCGATAACTCGAGTTCCATAATATTTAGGCACTGTAATTATTAATTATACAAATTTATTACATAGTTGGTAAAAAATTTTTCCTTTTTTTTAAGTATTTCCGATTTCTTTGTTTTTGAAATATCTGTACTAATGTTCTAATACTGGCTTTTAATTGCCCTGAAGACGGTGTAATAAAACATCGAAACGTTGGTTTTTCAGTCAATGTAGACCTAACTAGAGATCTACCCAATAAAACCAATAAAAACAAATTTAGCAGGTCGAAAAAAATATTCTGATATACTCAAATTGTTAAATGCGTCGCATTTTTTTCATAAAGTAAATTCTAAGGTGGAAGGACGTTAAAGCTACGTTTAGAGAACTCGGAACGATAACGATGACATACATTTTTTTTTATTATTTCAGATTCAGAAGGTATACGTTTCATAGAGATGATCAACAACGATGGAAAATTATAACATGGAAGCACATCAAATGAACGATTACCAGTTTGTTTAAGGTAAAAAAAAATATAAATAATTAAGTAAATAGTATATTTATTTCTTATTCTACAGTTACAGCTTCAATACTGGCCACGTCGAAATTCTTCATTAAAATTGTTCATGGTAGACTGGGAAAAATTAACCTGTTGTCGATGAGAAATAGCTTAAATCTTCCAGTGGTGGGCGATTTTGTCACAAAAATAAAATAATGTTATTAGAATGGGGGAGATGAAGACGGTGAAAGTGTGAGTGAGGTAGTGGGCATCTGTGCTTCTACAATCATTTTCAGGTCAAGTTCTTGGACAATTGAAAATATTTTAGTTTTTGCGACGTTTAAATAATAAGGAGGCAAGTTTCTCAGTGTAGGAGCCAGGCAGGCTAAAAATGCGTCCACAGCATCAGGTTGTTTGCGAGAGGCTTCCTCATCGTGCTCTTTTTTTTCTACTAAATATTTCATCAATGCGGCACTGGCTGTTTCGGTTTCCCTGTGACGACTGTTGCGTTTGGGTCTAGAACCGGCAGAAGAAAATGATCGCTTTGTGGTTCGGTGATCCGGGATGTAAATAGGGTCAATTTCCTCACTGGGTCCTTGTTCCTCTCTTTCACTATCTTGATCCGAGGTTGGTTGAGAATTCCTTGTTTCTCTTTCCCCATTTTCCTGTTGGTCAACTTCTTTCACGTATTCGTCATTTAATCGACTTGATTCGTCACAGGTTAAATTACTGATCTCTCTTTCTTGCAAGTACTTTTTTAGGAAACTCAGTTGCTTAGAAAATTTGTATCTTCTGATGTTAGCAGTGGGGTGGCCGGACTTGGTGACTATTTTTTTCAAATTCTTTCGGTAATTGTCTCGAATATTGCCCCATCTGGATTTGCAAACAGGAGCTGAAACAACAAAAATTCTTTTCTTCAGGCAGTTATAACTGGATATAAAAAATACAAATAACTAAATATATTGCAAAATGTCCGCATTAAATTGATTTTCTTATTAACTTCCAAACAAATTTGTGCTGTAGAAAAATATCAGCCACTAAACTAAAGCTTATGCTGCAAGTTGACACAAAATAAAATTTCTCCACGTTTTTTAGCAATGGTGGGTGTAGAGGATATTTACTATTTTTCAGATATTTGGCAAGAAATTATATGCCTATTTCACTTAGTTGCTATCTTCATCATAGAGATATAAAATTGTGTCAGAGAACTGAAGAGTAACTATGGAAACAGTATTGCGTCAAACAATAGAGAAAGATGCAATCTTCGAAATTGGATTGGGAATTAGAGAGAATACCATCCAAGTACCTTCGAGTATTGAATAGTGAATATTTATGTTATAAAAAATCATATTGATCGTGTTGCCAGCATGAGTAGTTTTAGTAGAAGTTGGTATGAAATCTGGTGGAAAAAAATCAATGCTGGCGGAATTTAATCCAACACTGAACTAGCCCAATCACTTGGATACAGATTATATGAAAAAAGATAATATCTATGACACCGTTAGGCAAAATTAAAGTCATTATAGGTCCAAGAAGTGCAATATTAGAAGGAAATTGAAATAACTTCGCCAAACCATTACTGCAAGGAAAATATTTAGAAGCAAAATTATTCCATTCCAAGCAGCAGTTCTATTGTTCACATTTTGACGTAAATAGTAGCTAGAGTGAATGTGTAGAAGAGTTTCAACGTTCTGCGTTGGTTGACTATTTTGAAGTCTTGATGATTCGACCATTTTGTTGTTCTACAAAAAGTCCACGAAAACATGATCCAAATGTCAAGAATTCAAATGATCTATAAATTACCATTTCCACGAAAATCTTAAAACCAGAAAGCCTTAGGGATTAACTATTTGATTATAACCACTAATACGAAAACATAATCGATACATTTTAAAGACAATGGAAAAAACATGCTAATTATCAAATCTCTCGTGGCCTCTACATCAGCTACCGGCTAGGAAATGATATTTATGACGAAAATATAAGATATTTAGATATCCAAAATAACATGTGTTTGCTTTAGCGGTCTAAAAAATAAAGTGGAAATGGAATTCGGATTTAATCTCCCGTAACTGAACTAAAATTATTGAATTGAATTGGAATTTTTGTTTTTATTTTAAATAAAATTAAGGAACACGAGTCGATGACAGGATCAAGATGACAATTAAACTGGTAATGATGGACAGAATCTGACCACAAATCCGACTTATAACTGGCTAGCGAGTTTCTTTACCCGAAAATGGTTCAACTATGACCAAGAAAGACCACCATCAAGCACACTTATTGCATTTGGGCGACAAAATCCTTTCAAATAATAAGTAAAAGTGGACACAGTTCTTTCCGGATACCTAGTGCCTTTTTTGAAAGGGTTACATTCGATTTTTTTTATGTCTATCATAAGGACAGTGGATGCTGGAATGCTGATTTATGAATGGAATAAAAATTTTAATGTTCAAAATGTTTAAATTTCTTATGTAACGTTATCGAAAATACATCAATTGGCCTTTCCAGATAAGAGAGCAAGGGCCCCATTGAAAAAAAACAGTTTTTGTAAAGCAACGTTTTAACATAAAAATCTTTGGAAGCTCCTAAGGAGGAGCACGATGGGCCGAAATTCATATTTTTGGCCATCTACCTACAATAAGTCAAATCTCAACCGATGTGAATAAATATTTTTTTGAAATACTTGTTACGAACTGTACTTTATCGTGGTATTACTTAAAATTTGATATCCAATTCGATATCTCCAATAATCATGTTGTAGACGCCCTTTATGTATTTGTCGAATATGGCGAGGATTACACACACAAGATAAAAAATCTGAATCCGAGATGAAACATATCATTTCCGACGTTTTTGGGTCGCTGATCAGGAATTCGACGTCAGGTATCAACCTACACATCAGGTTTTTCCAGAACAGCGGAAAACGGTTTTCTGGATCGCTAAACACGAATCCCTACTCTAAAAGATATTCCGATTTCTAGGAAAAATCACCGATTTTTTACCGGAAAAACTGTCAAAACTTGTTTTACGATGTCCATATAGTTTTCTGACGTTTCTTGAGTCGCTGAACATGAATCTGAAGTCAATTTATTCCCTACACTGTTGAATTTCCCGACTTTCCGCAAAATCAGCGATTTTCCTTCAGAAAGACCGGTGAAACACGTTTAACGATGTTCGGGTATAGTCTTCTGACGTTTTTCGTATTGCTGAAATCAATTTATTCCCTGCACTATTGAATTTGCTGATTTCCGCAGAAATCTGCAATTTTCCTTCGAAAAAAACTGGTGAAACATGTTTAATGATGTCCAGGTATAGTTTTCCAACGTTTTCTGGTATTGTTTAAATGTTATCTGGTAGATTTTTCGCTTTTCTAGGTTTCAAGTATATGAATTGGGAGAGAAGAGTGTGCCCTTGTTGATATTCCTTCGTTTCTGAAATGGATTGGATTTTGTTTGTGTTAGGTTGTTACGTTAGGTAATTGAAAATATTAAAAACTTTTGTAATTGGCTAATGGATAAAGCTCCAATGCCAAAAAAAAGTGTATGAATCGCATTTTTGAGAGTTAAGATTGTAGAAATCCGACTTGTTTGACTTTCATAGTAAATGACTCTAAATTGATCAAAATTTAAGCCAGCAGATAACAGAAAGGCAAACACACCAGAAAGGTTCATAATCTATAAATTATTGGAGATCATCGAATTGGATATCAAATTTTAGGCAGTACCACAATAAAGTACAGTGTATTTTTAAAAACTGGTTACGAAATATTTAAAAAAAAATTGTTCAATTCGGTTGACATCAATTTGACTTGTAAGCAGATTTTTGACCAAAAATTCCATATTCTAAAGACTTTGCAGCTGCAACTATAATTATTGTTTTAAACATTTTGCTACCCAGCCTTTCACCGTTCAGTGTTTCCTTTAGAGCGATTTGACAATCGGTTAATTCTACAGCAATTTATGGGTAGGTACTGCTTTTATGTAATTCTAGCCAAAAAATGATATTCCATAATCAAATTGTCAAAAAAAAATCAGAGAATAAAAAACAAGGAAAGGAGATGTAGCTTCCCATCGGTATCGCACATCTGTGGTTGAAATTCACTTTGACTAATACTGTATAATAAAACCCTTATTAGTATCAAGTTTTATGGCTGCATATCTAAAACCAGTTTTATGGAGCTACCTTCGAATGACCGTAATGCCCTTAAGAAGCTTTTCCAGGCCCTTGTTAATTAATTTATTATTATTTATATTAGCTGTTGTTAAATAAATAAATTTCAATTACTGGATAGAATAAAAAATATATATGCCATTATATTTAATTAATATTTGTAGAACAATCGGAATATAAAGCACATAAATGTAAACATATTTATATTTATGCTGCTAATTTTTAAATCTCAACTACGTTGCAGTGGATACTGGATAATATCGAACTGGTTTGGAAAATCATTACAGTTTTCACAGAGCAAAGAGGTGAAAACTTAACTGATGTAGATAGTTAAAATAAATATATTCCCTCTAGAAACTGGTCTTGGTAGAAAAATTCATCATTTTATGTAAAAATGAAAAAAGTACTTATTTAAAAGTGCAGTCGAAGGAAAGCATTAACTTTTTTGTATACACCCTGTATAAAAAAATTATCCAGTGAACACTTCACATTACAAATAAATTGAATAACTTACCTGTTTGCTTCAATTCCCGCCCAATTTCTTGCCACAACTTTTCCTTATGAGCTACATCTAAATATTTGGGATGCGATAAATCGTACAGTTCCACGTGAGCACGGACAAGCTCTATTAGCTGTGCGCTATCCATATTTTTATACAGTTATTAGTAGTTTTCGTTCGTCTACTATAATAAGGAAGTATCCATGCAGTTTAACCGAAAAATAACAAATGCACCAGCCCGGCGAGGTTTTACACTACAACGCAACGCGACGAACATTGGAAACGGTGGCCGTGTTTGGTGTAAATATCGTTCGTGCCGGTCTCGGAAAGCACGACACGGACACGGACTCGATCGGAATGCAATGAACCGGTTATATTATGTTGGGTTGAGCCTCGCTTTTGCTTTAGAAATTACCTGGGCGATACGTTAGAGATGGGAGACGGAACGGTTGGCACCGGCCCGGTACGGTGATGTTTGAATAGACTTTATAACTAATTTGCAGTGGCGCACGGTCAAATATTTGGTTGTAAAATTGTTAAATGTTTGTATTTAGTCAATGAAATTTAGGTTAGCCGTATCATAGCAGGTATTTTTCTTTGATATGCAACTATACTCGGGCCAAAAATAGTAGTCAGTAGAGCCAGGGGCGTACGGATTTACGAATTTCATAAATTCCATAATTCGAACAAATGAAAGCAGATTGTGTTAATTATGCATGAGTATGAGTTACCATGTCTTAAATTTTAAATAATATGCTTACATCTGGCAACATTATCTCCACGAATTAGGTATAGCAACGCAGTTGAACAATGCACATCCTTTGCGTTGCAGCATATGTGACGCCACTGAATGCGCTATCTAAGCCCTCTCGACGACCTTTATAATAGTCGAACAAATTATTGGGTATAAGGGCGGCACGTTCAAGCATGTACTTTATTTGGTTGACTATACCAATTAAACATAATGAGCTAGTTGTGGTTTTCATCTCTGGTAGGCGGAGAAAACTGGATATATTTCTCTGAATTATATGGGATTATATGGTAAAACGAGCTGCCGCTTCTGTATTCCATAACAGCTAAATCCTTTGAAAAATTGCCGGTAAGTTTTTTGCTCTACTGACTACTCTTTTTGGTCCGAGTATAGATGAAGCTTGTCTATATAAACATATAAAAATTGTTTGAAACTAAAATAAACAACGATTTGCGGTAGAGGAAGAACGAGGGGAAGGAAGAAACAGAGGTGTGCTAAAAAATTTTAAAAAAAATGAAGTAAACGAGGAAATTATTGTCGAATATACAGGGCGAGCCATGACAATACTACACGATCAAGTGCCTTTTTCAAATGGAATACATTTTTTTGCCTCTTTCTGAACTCCTTTCATTCCTATATTACTGGCCCAAATTAACCACTTGGATGTAATTAATTTTTTTATTGAGTTAATGCCACAAAATATGTGAAAATCAATTAGTTAAGAGTCATCTAATTAATGTTTTTGAATCACTTCCATTTCCTAAAAATATAGAGGGGGGCTAAAAATTATTTTTCAATTTGGAACTTTTTGAATTGAATTCTCTCAATATTTTAAAATTAACGCAAATGAGAACTGATGACCGATAAGTGCGTTAAATGCTTGTTTATACAAGACAATATATACCAAACTGAGGCTTTATTGCTTGTCGAATACCGAAAACAATAAATTTAAATCATGGCAATGGCAGTGACAGTTTTAAATTAGGATTAACAATTGAAGCCGAAATTTAAAGGAAACGAAAACAAATTAAGGATTTTAGCAAAAATATATATCTATTTCTTTACTAATACTATCGTCTTTGCTAATACCTAATGCTTATTTTGAAAGGATTCGAAAGGAATGGCAAATTTCCAAATAAACAGAGGTTTAACCAAAATTTTCCCGAAATTCGTAGTTACCGTAAAATAAATTTGTTTTTCAACGTAATTCGTAATAATTGAAAAAATTTTTCCACCTATACTAGAATTGTGACAAACATTGACGGGTCAGTAAGAGCTTCCACGTTTATATGTATATATAAATTTATTTGAAATACTCATATAAAAATAATTATTCGAGGCACATATTTTAAATTTCCTAATTAACATTACTATAAAGAAAAAATGCTTAAAAAAATACAATATTACAAATAATTTCTAGGTACTATTAGTGTGTTCATTTTGGTAGCTTTGAGTCAGAGTTATTCCTGAAATTTGCTGTTCCAAAAACTCGACCCTCCTCTTCAGTTGTTCGTTTTCCTCCAACAAGTAGGTATTATCACTCTGAGGCGAGGAGTCCGAGGTAATGTCGTCCTTAATACTATTACAGTAATTTTCTACCTTAATGAACTCTTTTACCATCGCCATTTGCAAATCCAATAGCATTCTTTTCATCTGATAAGTAGTATGTGTTGCTTGAAATTTAATATCTGACTTAATTTCTTCCAAGGTCGCTTTCAGTTCTTCTTTTACCGCCCCTTTCGCTGCAGCTTGTATATCTGCTATAGTAACATTGGAGGCAGGGCCCATTTGATTGAAGCCAATGATAGGAGACATCGCAGCTTCAAGGTTTGGAGTGAAGATTTTGGGGGTTGATTGAAGCTGCCTCTGCTTAGAATCACCAAGGCCTATTCTCTCATGAAGAATCTTTGTTGGATTAGTGGAAGGAGGGGTAGCTTTGCATTCTTGCCATTTTGATGTCCCGTCAACAGTCATACTCTCTTCCTGGCGATATGAATCAGACGTGGCGTTCTTGTCCAGCCCTAAAGCAAGGATAAACGAGTCACCTCCTTCTATTGAGTTGCCGGAGGTTTTGATGCTATCAATCGCTTCGTTCGATGGAACCTGGATAAACATACCAAACAAATCGCTGTTCCTCTTACTCATCTCCTCAGAAGATGGAATAGGAATTATGCTGTCAGTAGAAAGGCTACAAACACTGGAGTCACTTGTCAGATCAAATGAATTTTGAAAAGCAAGGTGTCTTATGGAGCTATTATGAGCCTCAAACGAATGAACAGCTTCTTGTATGTTTCTTGAATCGTAGATATACACTCTACCGTTCTGTGATGCCATGACAAAGTACGTACCGTCGGGAGAAAAATCTACAGCCATTATGTTATTCTCAACCGATACGCTGGCGATACATTTTTTGTCCATTATATCATAAAAGCCGAACTGCCTGTCTGAGCCAGTCGTCATTATTAAGTCTGAATTGACAGGAGAAAACGCTACGGCTGTTACAGGTGCATTGTGGGCCTCCATACAGAATTTTACTTTATTTACGTTACTGTCCCAAACGGACACGATTCCCTCGTTGCTACCACCCATAATGAGATTCCTTTTTAACAAGTTGGTACGCAAGCAAGTTAAGGAGCTAGATTTAGGCACCCTAAATGTGCAAGACAGGTTATTTGTTACATTGCTGTATAATAGAACGTCTCCATTTTTGCAACCAGCCACACAATGTGTATCTCTTGCGGTAAAGTCGACATGTGTTATTACGCTCGACGCCCTGGGAAATCTTTTCGTTGTATTTCTTCCTTTTATGTCGTAAACTAACACGAGTCCGCTCTTGGTGCCTAGTGCAATCAGTTTCTTCGATGTGTTTTGAAATGCGGCGCAAGTCGGTTCATCTATGTCCTGAATGGACTTTATCAATTTTAATTGGTCTTTCACACACACTATCTCCGTGACTCCAGAGTATGGAACCAGTGCCAGCCAAACTCCATCTCTGCTCCATGATATACTCCGAATAGGTCCTTCTACTCTTGTTCCCGGTCGATAATGATGCACGACGTTGCCGCTCGGAAATTCATGGAATTTTACGGTTGTTGAAGCTGATGCAAAATACATTTCTCTGAAAAAAAAAAAACGAATAAACTTTGGTAATTCTAAGGCTGATAAGATAAAAAAGGTTATTGTACCTAAATGTTGTAAAATTATATAAATTTTTTGTCGGTTACACTAGATTACGAACAGTAATTATTAGTGAGGAAGTTCATAACAATTACTAACTTTTTGCGGTTTTCATGGAAATTAAGTGATGCATTTAATAACAAACACATTGTTCATCTAAATAATATGTAAAAAATTATATTATTAATACTGATAAGAGACGAAAAACCCAGAGTTATTAATAAATATGCTCAAGGTCAAACTCTTGATGTAAAATATACATTTTGTACTCTTGGTGGTTGGTTCATCTCGGTTTTTTGAGGAGGTATACGGTTTTATATAATTATTAATAGATTTCAGAAGAAATTTTGGGTATCGTTAGCATTACAGAACGTAAAGCAGGAATTATTTATGAATCAATATGTAAACAGATAAAATACTGTAATGTAATTGTTGGAGCTGATCTGAACATTGTGATTGGAACTAATGTTTGTATCGGTCTTGGCAGATCTTCCTATTACATAGGCAATATTTTGGTGTAATATCGAATGCTCGACAGTCTTTTGTTCGAGATATCCATTCCAAGATAACTTTTGTTTCTCTTATGGCAACCATATTGGATTTTTCGCTTTTCAGATTGCGCTTAAAAAGAGCTTTCAAATGAAGCATCTTATTATTATGCTGGGGAAAAATGATTTTCCAATAGACTAATTTAAGAAAAGTTATCCATTTCTTACCAAAACAAAATATAGTAGGCCATGGAAAATCAAAAGTTTTGTAAAGCCAGAGACAAGGAAGTTGCTTATTCAGTAAATTGCTTTATTGTACAATTTTCTAAAAATACCAATTTTTGGAGATTAAAGTTTTATTTGTCATAAAATTGTCAATATAAAGTGCTCAAAATTGTACTCTTCATCAAATAGGCCAGTGGAATTAGACGATGTGAACGGGAATCTGTAACTAATTCGTTTCAGATAGCCGTAGGTAAAAACAGGTGTATTTAGTTAAAGGAATATACCTATGCGATTCCTCCCAAATCAAATATACAGAACATTGTTTATAAGTCACTTGTATGTGAAAAAATCATGAAATTTGGAGTTTTTTAAAAATTGCAGTAAGACTGCAGTAGATTAATTTTTTTGAATGTTTCTGTTTACTAGGTAATTCCAAACCGGTTAATTTAAGCCCCGGTTGATTTCATTTCGTTGATTATTTATTTAAATAATTGCCGAAAACCATCGAAATTTTCGAAAATTTCAAGCATTTTTTACTCTGAAAGGAAAAATGCTAGACTCTTGAAACTTTGGTGGAATATGTGTCTCATTACCCTCAACTTACAAAAAAAATTTCGTTTCAAAATGTGTATTAGTTTTCGAGAAATTCTATTTGTTTATTAAAAACGTCCCAAATGTTTAATGAAAATTTGACCTATTAACGTTATCAAAAATAATTCAACCATAGCTCATTTTTTTCGTCAAGACGTCAATTTTACGAATCTGTTATGGGCGTATCGATTTTCAATAATTTTGACCGTCAAAATGGCGTTAACAATATTGCTACGTTTCAGAGCAGCGTTTTTTGCAAATAACTTTACAACAAATTAACGTATCTGCACAAATCTTTCATATTTGAGTTGCTCTGGGACATGTAGGAGCCGAGATAATTTTTTAAATTGTTTAATGCGCCAAACGTTTATTTATTAATATTTATGGCCAAAATTGAAACTGGTTGTTAATAAGATCTTGAATTTTGTGAATTCATCAAGTCCTATTGAAAACGGGCCCTTTTTGAGGTCAAAATATAATTTTTAATAATTAGTCATTTTAGAGCGTCTTCAATTTGTTTGGCTCAAGGGACAGGGGAATTTTTTATCAAACGATTTTCAAATTGGGGTAGCGAGAAAAATTCGTCATATCTCCGTTATTTTCCGGCCAATTTCGACGTTTTTTTTTTTAATTTGGGGTAGCTCACGAAAATAATAACAATGGGCACATTTGCAATATCCAAATAATAAACAAATAATTGTTATAAACAATTTATTATTTTTTTTTTTTAATTTTTTATTTTTTGGGCTTATGCAACTTATAATGTGCTAATGTATTAAACATAAATTTATAAAGATTATATAATGGTAACAATGCTGTAACATCGTATATTGTTTGATGGAGAAATAGTTTGTGCATACATTGTTACCATTATATAATCTTTATAAATTTATATTTAATACATTAGCACATTATAAGTTGCATAAGCCCAAAAAAGAAAAATTTAAAAAAAAATAATAATAAATTATTTATAACAATTATCTGTTTATTATTTGGATATTGCAAATGTGCCCATTGTTATTATTTTCGTGAGCTACCCCAAATTAAAAAAAAAAAACGTCGAAATTGGCCGGAAAATAACGGAGATATGACGAATTTTTCTCGCTACCCCAATTTGAAAATCGTTTGATAAATAATTCCCCTGTCCCTTGAGCCAAACAAATTGAAGACGCTCTAAAATCACTAATTATTAAAAATTATATTTTGACCTCAAAAAGGGCCCGTTTTCAATAGCACTTGATGAATTCACAAAATTCAATATCTTATTAACAACCAGTTTCAATTTTGGCCATAAATATTAATAAATAAACGTTTGGCGCATTAAACAATTTAAAAAATTATCTCGGCTCCTACATGTCCCAGAGCAACAATTTTTTTTTATAAATTTGTAGAAAAATACAAGCAACTCTAATATGAAAGATTTGTGCAGATACGTTAATTTGTTGTAAAGTTATTTGCAAAAAACGCTGCTCTGAAACGTAGCAATATTGTTAACGCCATTTTGACGGTCAAAATTATTGAAAATCGATACGCCCATAACAGATTCGTAAAATTGACGTCTTGACGAAAAAAATGAGCTGTGGTTGAATTATTTTTGATAACGTTAATAGGTCAAATTTTCATTAAACATTTGGGACGTTTTTAATAAACAAATAGAATTTCTCGAAAACTAATACACATTTTGAAACGAAATTTTTTTTGTAAGTTGAGGGTAATGAGACACATATTCCACCAAAGTTTCAAGAGTCTAGCATTTTTCCTTTCAGAGTAAAAAATGCTTGAAATTTTCGAAAATTTCGATGGTTTTCGGCAATTATTTAAATAAATAATCAATGAAATGAAATCAACTGGGGCTTAAATTAACCGGTTTGGAATTACCTAGTAAACAGAAACATTCAAAAAAATTAATCTACTGCAGTCTTACTGCAATTTTTAAAAAACTCCAAATTTTTTCACATACAAGTGACTTATAAACAATGTTCTGTATATTTGATTTGGGAGGAATCGCAGAGGTATATTCCTTATAACTAAATACACCTGTTTTTACCTACGGCTATCTGAAACGAATTAGTTACAGATTACCGTCTAATTCTACTGGCCTAAAAGGCATTCTTGAATGCAAAGTAGTTATGTAATGATTAATAATTTCTTTTAAATCACAGCTTACTAAA
The DNA here is from genome assembly GCA_963680705.1 of Rhagium mordax. Classification (NCBI taxonomy): domain Eukaryota; kingdom Metazoa; phylum Arthropoda; class Insecta; order Coleoptera; family Cerambycidae; genus Rhagium; species Rhagium mordax. Next base: position 102,053,146 of record OY796657.1, read on the forward strand.
TTTGACCGAAAATTACAATGGTCGTTCTTAGAAAAGCATTTTTCAAATTTTATTAATTAACTATTTTACATGCAAGACTGTCATTGTGAAGAGTAAAATTTTGAACACTTTATTGACAATTTTAAATGTTAATGTAAAAGTCTAAAACCTGTCTCACCAAGGATTATTTGGCTTCGGTCAAAAAGATAAATCACTAAATTTTAATTTTTTCGGAAAACATCAAAAACTGTTTCAGTTAGCCGTGATTTCTTAACAGATTTAGAATTAGCAAACAATTTGCTAAATCTTTCCCCATTTAACTGCCCTTGTAGCTCTTACCGTATTCGAGATCCGATGGTGAGCAACGAATTTAGAACACATGGTATATATTATACATAATTATTATCAAACATTTCAAATTAGTTTTAATATTTGTGGCTAAAAAGTGAATTCTCGCACCATCTACCCGCAATAGCTTGAATCTACCAGTTTGTATAAGAATTATGGTAAAAATTCCTTTAACTCCTCCGTGCGCGCCACCTAGTACTAAACGCTCAAAGCTGAAGCTTACACCGACAAATTGGATACTTGTTGGGGAGATGTCACGCCCGTCACTGACACTCGACTCCAGAGCTGCCCGGCTGTATTGTTATTGTGCCACGTAAATCGTTGTGAGGATAAAAATACGTTCATAATTTGGTAAATCCACATAAAAACATGTAAGTACAGTTCAAACAGAATATTTAATAGTTAGCATTGTTGCGTTTTACCACATTTTCCTTCATAACCACAAATTGCCCATGAAAACGTTAAAATTGTATGAACTGTCACGCTGTGTGTGCTTTTACATCTTAAATTAAATATTAAGCAATGAATGTACGTACCTTAATACGATATTCTCTATATTTAACTGCTATATTTATCACTAATATCGTGTTTTCACTTGCTTGTAAACTAATAACGAATTTTCTTTAAAACCCCTTTCAAACTACGGTGACATGACATGTGGCTCCACTTATTAGTGTTTGTTTTAAGTGTATGCAGAATCACTGCTTTATCTGCCGGCACCACCGCGGGACGTTTAATTTCAAAACAGTAATCGTGTTATCGTGGTCGATTCAATTTTAAAATTCAACATTAAAAATTGTTATTCAGATTGAAATAATATTTAATATTTCTTTTTTTTCATATTTTTGTTGCCTAGGAAGAACTATACCTACTTATTGTAAATATGTAATTCGATAAAATACGTAACGTTTTAATACACTATTGAATTTACGGAGTCACGAATTAAAAAAAAATGTATTTTTAAATTTTCGAAAAGCTGTTCGTTATAAAATACGGACTATATATTATTGTCGAAACCCTGAAATAAATATTTAAATTTTAATGCGTTTACAGGATGTTCTACTTTAAATCCACATCATCATGTTTGCATGATTTTTGTACTAGAATAATTTTCAAAAGTATTTTTAAATAAAAATATTTTGTTCTACATAATATGTATAATATAAATCTCGGTATAAATATAATTTATCTAGGTATGCTGTAAAGTAAAATTATAATTTTATTTTATAATTATATTTTTTTTTATTATTTATGCATAATTATAATTTTATGAAATCTGTACTGAATATCTTTTTGCAGAATGGTGACTGATGTACATCTGGCAATTCTATCAAACGCCTTGGGAATAATTCTGTTCCTGCTGGTAGTTTTATTCCATTACATCAATGCCAATTATTCCAGGCAGTAGAAGAAGACTGTTTTATTTAAAATGTAATAAGCATAAAAGAAGTTCTATTGTATTAAAATGTAAAACGTTCATATTTTGTAAATAAAATGTAATGTAATAGTTCTCATTTATTTTTATTATATTTAACTGTACGGATTATTTCCATGTGAATTTTTGACGAAAACGTCTATATTAATGATGCTAATTTTTGGAAATATTGGGAAAAATATTTGTAGGAAAATAAAATGATGCTTGAGTGCAATAATAAATCAAAGCTTTAGATATTTCCATATAATTTTTTATTGCACAATTTCAGTAGCTACTATATTTTGCTATTACATAATAAACGCTGCGTATCGAATAATTAAAACTATTAGGTCTGAATTAAGTGAAATTACTAACTAACTGTGTGTGAAATTTTTAATTACCTACATGTTCATTTTTATTTGTAATATGTATTGTAATATACTCTTATTACTCAGTCGTTGTAGAATAGGTGTATTACTGGTTGCATAATGTCAATAGGTTGTAAATAGCTTAGGGGAATATTCGGTCTTCACAGGTTGCCGTCATAAAAAATATAATATTTGTCTTGTCATCCTTTTCTTTCTTGATTAAGAAATGATTAATGATGATAGCAGCAATAAAGTAAAGAGAATTTTTGTTTTCATACATACAGGGTGCATTTAAAATCATCGACAAACAGAAACTGGAAATTCTTTGATCCAAAATAAGACGAAAATTGATATAAATGGTTTTCCGAAAATGTTTCCTAACGGAGCTACAGGATTTTGAAAAAAATATTTTCGTAGATTTTTTAGTTTTTTCAAAAAAATGACGATCAAGTGTACCAAATCTCAAAATAATTATCTTATCTAGATTCTGAAAAAAACCTTAAACACTGCAAAAAGAAAATTTCAAAACTTTGTAGCTCGGTTAGGAAGCATTTTCGGAAAACATTTATGTAAGTATATCAATTTTTGTCTTATTTTGGATCACAGAATCTCCAGTTTAAGTTTGTCGGTGATTTTAAAATACACCCTGTATATCTTTAAAATCAAGATAGGGCAAAGAGCTATCTTTCCACTTCGTGCAGCATAAAATCAGAAAATAATGGGTAGAAGAAACCAGTACAGTTTCAAAAATCAAAGGGCTTGTTCTACGACATTTTTGAATAGTACAATTTTCCTCGGTCTTTAAAATGCAAAAAAATGGGAAAAATCGCCCGTCATCTGTGAACTTTAGCAGCAGCTTTAAAAGTTGTTTTTTTTTGACATAGTTTTTTTCAGTTTTCCGGACTTCTGAGACTATCGCTACATGAATCTTTTTTGTGCAGAAAGTTATGAAAAACAGGCAATCCTTGTCTCAACAGCAATGCATGCAGTCGCACTTAAATAAAAAAATCGTACGTTCTATAAAAAGAATAATACACCTCCTTTGTCGTCAGTTTCGTCATGTCACATAATAATATATACAGGGTGCGTCACTTAAAACTCTTCAGACTCATAATGGGCACGTCAAATTGTAGATATTCTTAAGGCCGTTAAACATGCGTATAGAGTGAATAAAAATTTTTTTTTTTTGGTAAAATTGTTACAAAAGGAAACTTAATTTCTTTGAATATTTTTTTGCATCACACTATACATGAACTGTGTTAATATGTTCTTATAAAAAAAAGGTTTTAATTAGCTTCAATTTGTGTTATTACTTATGTCATGTTTGAACTTTTTTTCCGATTCCAAACTGAATTCTTTTAAAATAAATTTGAAAGAATTGTAAATAATAATTTTATATCGACATATCATAAACAATAACAAAATAGCAACAAAAAACAAAAGAAAAAAATATTTTTAAAAACAAGCTTTTATTAAAATGTTCTACTAAATAGGAAATTGCAACATTTCGGAGGTAAAAACCAAAAAAAAATTCGAACATGACGTACTAACATAAGTTGAAGCTAATTAGCTGCATCATGTTTCTTTTTTTGGGGTATATGGCACTATTCATTTTTCCTATGCTAATTAAAACTTTCATAAGAAAACAATAACACAGTTCATGTACAGCGTGAGGCAAAAAAATATACAACGAAATTAATTTACCTTTGGTAACAATTTTTTCAAACTTTTTTGATCACTCTGTACGCATGTTTAAAGGCCTTAAAAATATCTACTAATTGATGTGGTCGTCGCTTAAAAAATAAGGTTCGAATCCGGAGTTTTAAGTGGCGCACCCTGTATAAGTATAAATATAAGTAAACTACAAAAAACTATGGCAACAAAGAGGCAATTTTTTTATTTACATAATAACAACACAAACAAAAAGTAGTCTAAAAAATGTGTGCTATTTTTAACGACTGATAATAGTCAGAACCAAATAGGTAAAATCAAACATAGATGATCGTCAATAATAAATATTATATACTACTGACAGTGAATTAAATAATTAAACAAGCCATAATATGTTTAAATAATTTTATTTTATTTTATATAAAGGTACAGAGTGTATAGTGTATAGTAGGTAACTAGTAACTTAAGTAAATGTCGACACATTTTTCGAAATCCGTTATGCAGTTATTAAAAAAAATCGAAACCAAACTATTGTCAGTCAATCACAAATACGTGTGTTGGATGCTACAACTAGGTAGCACATAATAATTATTGATGTTCGTACCTAACTGTTTTATTTGCATTCCCGTATAATCATAATTCTGTTGAAATTCATTTTTTGATTTAACCAACAAATTTTTATATATTTGATGTTCTTACTCTATTAAATATATTAAAAGTTAATATCTATAATAATTTGAAGGAATGGAAATGGTTGGTGAGGCAACAAATGTCGTATAGAAAATTTAAAGCTCCAAGCACGTGCGAAATTGCATAAAAAATTTTTGTTAATGTAATTTCCTGAAAGAAGCTCTACTAAAAACTTCTCTATACGTTATTTCGCCATTCTGCTTACACCACGTTTCCATCCAGTTCATTTTAGTTCACATATTGTAAATTACTTCCACCTGTTACATTAATCTTTAGTTTATCAATGACCAGTTCTATTAAGAACACAGTAAAGCTTATAATATATCCTATGCATAAAATACCAAATGCTCCTTCTACGTGAGTCCACTTTAACTTCTCCAGCTTGTGCTCACCGCCGTGACCATAGTAGTAAAACTTTACAACCCTTTGGACCTTGGTATCCATGTACAAATTCACAGCCTGAAAATATATTATAGGTACTGTGAATAAAGAAAGCTGAAGAGAAAAATCAGGTAAACAACATTCATAGGCGTTACCTACCATGTGCTATATACATATATCTAAAACATACAAAAGCTAGTATAAAGCAACTGAAAGGAAACAACAGTTTTCTCTCAATTGTCAGGCGCTTATTGTTCACAACGTTAAATAATTGTCAACTTTGGCAACTTTTGCCACTATTGTCCATTATGCTTTATCTAGTAGGTACCTATTTGCCACCTTCAATATCAGAAGCCAAAAATGCGGTATTTTTTACTGTATAGTTTATACTGATTTATTTTGCGCAGCTCCAAGTTGTACTAGCTTAGTTACTACTGTTCGTAACATCTTCAAAGTTGTGACAACACTTTGAAAGATGTGATTAGGAAATTAACTAATCATAAAACTGGTATAGTGTTATGTTTGTTAAATTTAAAATTTGCTAGCAATTTGTATTTGAATGATAACATTTCGCCAATATACAAAAATATGTCGTACCTTATTCTGCCAATATGATATTAGTCCAGCTTCGAAAACATGCAATATGAACATATCCAGGAGATTCAACAAAACAGAATTCTTTCGCGTCATAATTACACACTGCTCCCAATAGAAGTCCTCTCTCATCAGGTGAAAATTTCCAATAACGTCTTCCTTAATGTATGTACCTATCGCATAGTTTTCTAAAACAATATTTTCCCTCGTTAGTACTGTTGCAGTTGATATGCCAATTTTCAAAGAATCGTGCTTAGAATGCGTGAAAATATTTTGAGAACGAAAATCGAAAAAAATATTTGGTTATGAGTTTCAGAAGACGACGACCACAGCAGCCTGCATTTTAAGTATGTGGCGTGATTTTTATATGCAGGCGCTCTGGAAGAACGACTAAATATTTAGTGCGTTTCCTAAAATATTTTTTTTTCATAGGAGCAGTCGTTTTCGAAGAAAATAATAAAGAAAAGAAAATTGCGTTTGAATTATAATTGTGCTTTCAAAATTCCCTTAAATTTACCCTTACCATACCCATATTGTCTCTGAATTGATTTTTTATCAGTTTTTAAGATATAAGATCTAGGTAGAAGGTTTTCTTTGGGGATGGTTAAAAAATAAAGGTCCTACCCCTGAATTTTTGTAATTTTCTATAAATTCCTAGAAAAGGACTTATCTCTTCACTTTGTTAAAACTTATCTAAAACTATTATTATTTTTATTATTATTATTATTGTTTTTAAATTTTAGAACGACAGAGAGGTTGAAGCTTGCCTTGCGGTTAATGGAAATATTATGAACGACGTTAACTACATTTTTTGAATTCGTAAATCGTAAATAACATGAAATATCCAATGCCCCCAGAAACGCTTGTGGAAATTAATAATTTAGGGTATACTCGCGTAAATTCATATTATGATGCTACAGGTATTTGGTATTTGTTACCATTTGGTAGACGTTCTAGTGAAAATGCAAACTTTCCATCCTTTGAATATTCCCTCAAGTTCTCTTCAGATGTTGGTATAAAATGTCTTACAATTGCCTGGTATGTGGGCTGAAAATAAAAAAAAATGTTTAACTTCATTTACAACATAATCTATGTGATTTACGGATATATTGTAGTTTCAATTCCACAATATAGACAGAAGGAAATGAATTAAATTAAAGCTATTGGTTTCACCATTATTGACATTTACTGGATTAATACCCTTACTATACTCATTGCTCATATAGTTTAAATTAAAGTAATGTAGTGTCACCAGATATCTAGCGCCATCCGCATATCGTTTACAGTAATTTTTTCTTGCCAGTAGAAACATTTAATAGGGATCGAATTTCTTCATGCGTGGTTAAGTTTATCGAAACAATTCTTTTGGTGACGACAAGAACGTAATGAGGCATCGTGTGTCCCGTTTTCACTTAATTTTATTATGCTCAAATTTTTATGTTGCTCCAAATTTCTATTAGTAAACATATAATTACCATATTTACTTATGCGAAATACTAAAAGATCTAGCATCCACCTACCTCTTCAACTTTTTGAATTGAGGTTATCCAAGCTTCTTGGGTGGCTCCCCAGTATAACCCACTCTCCACAAATTCTTGAACTGTGTTTATAGGATTCTCGTATCTTGGAACAGTCATGACAGTAGAAAGACCGCTGCTATAAGTACTGGTTAAAAATAAGCTTAACAAATACAACAAGCCCATAAAATATGTTCCGTTGAATCCCCTGGGTATCTCATCTTCGGCAACTACTTGAAGTACAAACAATTTTATAATGCTGAATATTGATCGCCCCAATAGATCTGCTGTGCTTTTCTGAGCAATCCTACGTCAATACATAATTTGTCATATATATCAATAAAGAATTATTTAGCTTATTGGAAGGATAAAAACTGGAACAAGACAGAAAATATACAACAAATGAAGAAGTCACGGGAGCTTTAGAAATTGAATTCTTCAGATAAGATCAAACAGATAAAAATGATGTTCGATCCAATGTCGTATGTGTAGTAGCCGTTGTACTATTCAGTTGGAGAAAGCAATGTTGAGGTTTATCATCATACAGCTGATTGATAAAAAATAATAAAATTCATTCTTCCTGATACATGAACTTGAAAAAATATGGATTCAGTAAGTTTTCTTCTACTTCAAGTACAAATTATTAATGGATGGGTACTTTTATAAACAACTGTGAATATATTTTGAGAATGAATATAGTAAATGAAACAAGAAAGAAAAAAATTTGGTAACGTTATTGGCATCAAAATTGTTTAAGCTAACAGAATTATTGCTATCATAATAAGTAAGAGCTGACGAACCCATAATCCGATAAAAAACAAATCGCAATTTTCATAATGGTTCTGCAGGTTCCTGCAGAAAGATCTGTTTATTGAAGAAGTTTTTGGAGAATTCGTTATTATTATTAACAGGTACGTCTTTAGGTTTACCAGTTTGAAGAAACTAATCCTATGGTATGCAAAGTAGTAAAAGTCCATTCTGAAAAATTTTACTTTGAAACTTTCAATCAGGTAGAGCAAGAATTGAATAAATTAATTGATTCTTCAATTTTTTAAAACCTTTTTGTGGTTTTGTATTGACACCATTTTTATTATTGAAATTCACGAATTCCTTCATTAGTAAAATAAAAGCTAATATATTAAGCCAGATTATTATGAACGAGTTTGCTAGTTTAACATATAAAATGGTTGTTACAGATGCGAAATTCAAAACCTGCATTGTTTCGGTTTCCGCATTCCTTGAATTGTTGACTGCTGACGATACTCACATCGTATTGCTACACTTAGTTTTGGCGTAGAAATAGTGTATGAAGAATAAGCTTAGAATACACACAATTAACATAATTCCTACAGCAATCCACATTGCAGATGAATATGAATACAATGGCGTCAACCATCCTGGTGCCAATCTAAAAAAAATAATTTATGTCACCAAGTGTTAAAATGATCAAAATTCTAATATTTTCTGTTGCTTTAACGGCAAAATGGGCAGTTTGTCGAATTTAAAGGCCTTGAAATACTCCACATACATATTCAGGTGGCATTATTAACTCTGTCATAATATGTTAATAAAAATACTAGGTGGGGCTTGACCAACCTAGATCTTCGTGGCTGACCCTCTATAAGTTGTATTTAGCTATCGAAATTTTTTTGGAAATTTTTTTTTTTAGATATCGGGCAAAAAGTAGGACAACGGTTTGGGAGAGAGGGAAATAAAGAAAATTTAGGGTTTCTTTCTTTAAAATAAATACACAAAATTTCAAAAATAAGGCGGCCCCCGCGGTTATGTATTTTTTGTAATTAATTGGTTTAAACAGCTCTGCGGGGCTGACTTTTTTGAAAGAATGAATTCAGAGTTTCTTCTTTAAAATTGAAAAAAACTAAAAAATTAAAGCTGCGGGGCTGTCCTCCCTAATTAGTTAAGTGAATCACGATTTTTTTGGAATATCGGCCAGAAGGTCCGAGGTAGAGAGATATATACAAAATTTAGGGTAGAGAGAGATATAAAAAATTTAGGGTTTCTTTAAAATTGAAAATAAAAAAAATAAAGTAAAAAAAAATTCAGCATTTTACTTATGTAACTGCCACATTTTGCTACTTTTATAGAACACAAAATTGCTCAGTAACAAGTAAAAATTCTATCCTATCTAAATATATGCCAAAAAAACATAAGTGTACGTACGTAGGAGCTGGCACCAAGCAGGTTATTCCAGTTCGAACTAATGGTTTGGATAGATCTAAAAAATGATAGTCCACTTCCCACGTATACAAGGCAGCTATAAATGATACTAAGTTAATAAAGAAAACGAAAAATATGTTTACAAAATTACAATCTATTATTATTTTGTACTGAAAATTGTATTCAATTGCTTGAATACTAGTAAATAATTGTAGTGATATCACCAGAAAATATATTAGTACAGTTTACAATTTCGATGTACCTACAGAAGCCAAGATCAGCTTTGTCCATTGCTATATTGCCCAGAAGTCCATTTCCTGTCCAGTTGTGAAATATTTCCCCCCAATAATCTTCAGGATTCACAATTGCGACAGGAGTCATGTTAAATTGTTTCGCAAACATAACAGAAGTCGACATTTCGGAACCGTGGTACTCATCTACAGTGGAACCTACAAAAATATGGTTAAAGCTGCATTTGGAAACACGAAAGTTATGCCTTCTAGGCTTACTATACTTCGATAACTCTTAATCGTTGTAGACCTTTTTAATACATTAAATCCTAAAAATATTTTTACCAATGATGCTGTACGGCTCATACTGGAACGTTGCCATTTTCAACTTTCTTCCCATCTGATTCAATAATTTATTTGGATACAAGTTTCTTTGGTGCAAGAACGACTGATTTTTTGAAAACCACACATCCAGCAGCAGTTTTCCATTGTGATCTGACTCTCCGACATATTTATGCGTCCACAAGTTATAGGTAACGTCCTCCTGTAACCAAAATCGCCAACGCTTGTCCACTCTGCGTTCAAACTCTTCTATCACCAATAAATCAGCAACGTACTGTAGCTCCTCCATTTGAAAAATATGCATTAAATTCTCAGTCATATTTTCCCCAGGCACAAACAGAAATTTCCTGTGATTGAATCGTTCCATATTTAGCCTGATGTTGTTTTCAAACGTTTTAAAAACCCATAAAGGCCTACTGCTTTTTACTACTACTTCTTGGCACCCATAGTTTCGAAAAAGAACACCACAGTTGATATCTTCTTCTACTGATTTTATGTTCACATTAATAACCGGAATATTTCCAGCATAATTAATAGTGTTAAATTCATCAGTTAATAATATGATACATCGTGAGTTTAGAAAGTAATGCTGGATTATCGTATTAACCAGGTTCACGTATAAGTTCATTTCTGCCGACTTAGTGGTCAATACCGATCGAACGATATTTATATAAGTCAGTTTGTTTTATTCCTTTTGCATGTAATACTCCACGCAAAGTTTATTTGTACATTCAATACAAGTTTATTATTAAAAATAATATATTTAGCAACACGTTATCCTCATTCAAATATTTAAGTGGAAGGAGACACGAGGCGGCTTTGTCAATTTGGGTGGAAGCAACATAATTTAAATATTTATCGAATTATGAGCGATGATGATTACAGACCGGTGGTAGGACCAATAAACCGATAATTACAGAACAAACTCCTTTTCAATGTCAAAAACTAATAAATCAAATTTCACTTAAAATATCTCGAACTGTGTCATCGGAATACACATTTGTTTCAAAATGTTTTTAAATCACTTAATGTATTTTTGTTACTTAATTGTTAGGTTTCTTGAAACAAAAGTTTCTGACTACTCAACACCGCAGACTATATAAATATTAGTCTGGATAGTTATTAACTTCTTATGCCTTTTTATCCTGTTCCTTTTATAAGAACAATGCGTAAAGTAAGGTACTCAGAAAGAACTGAAACTTTCCTTTGAAATAATTAGGTAACTCGCAACATATTACGAGTTTGGGAAGATCAATCTTTGGGATCTTTGTAAAATTTTTGGGATTGTTCTCCATTCAGATTGAGAGTGAGAACAAAACTCCACTAAATTCGTTATTGCAACTGTTGGTATGTTTTCTAAGATGAATCTTAAGGGTCTTCTGATAGTATTAAAGCCTACGTTCTAAATAAGATGGTTCTGGATTTGCTAGCTCAAAAGGTTACCGAGATTCGAATTTTTCACCCTTCATGGGTGGCAGGGGACAAACCAGGCGTTTATGTGACCAACAAATGTTACATATTAGACCCCTATTGGTACTGTGGTACAGGCAGTAAATGGTACATCCAATATATTTCTTGTATCTGATACGGTTGAAAGCTTTCAAATCATGTACCTTGTTCTGGAATTTGAATGTTAAGTTGAGTCTTAATATTTAAATACCTCAATAACTTTGCTACTCCAATATAAACATTCTCTATACATGGCAGTCCATAACCATGGGAGAAATAGGCCAACTCTGACACAAAGAAATGAAGACAATATTTTAAACATAATTAAATCTAACATTGGTACCAGTTTTATTACAAAGTGGAGTCTCTCAGTCATCAATTATGAGGGTCTTGAAAGAAATGTAGTTGCGTTCTTTCCATCCACAAGAAGTACAAGATCTCTTGGATACAGATTATGAATCCAGAACTGGATTTTGTGAATGGTTTCTTTGGAAGATGAGCAGAGATGCTGATTTCTGCAATAACGTCCTCTTTACAGAGGAAGCAACATTCACACGAAATGGTTTAAAATTAATGTTTGGGCTGGAGTAATTTGTGATCAATTTATAAGACGTTTTGTTTTAGATGAAAATTTTAACGAAAATCGTTATGTATATTTCCTTAGAGAACATTTGGCGGATCTACTAGATGACATTTCTGTCCAACAAAGATTATCTATGTGGTTCATAATGATGGAGCGCCTCCTCATTTTTCAAGATAAGCTAGGGTTTGGCTAAATGAAAATTTTACTGACAAACGGATGGGTCGAGGAGTAGATGCTCCTGTGCACTTGCCACCACGGTCGCCTCGCCTGACACCTATGGATTATGGCGTCTGGGGTATTTTAAAACTGGGAGGAACTGAAGGCCTGATCTCTAGAGAGTTTTTTTCATTTTTTTCGATAAGGTTTATATTGGAGCATGTGACGAAAATGAAGCAATTTTATTGGATGTAGATAAATGTGGGAAATTGTCATAAATATTTGCGCTGTTGGTAAATCTTTGTCTAAAAACTTGTAACATTTCATCTCGAGAAAGAAGCTTTCAAAAAACATTAATATTAAAATGTCAAAATAACTGCTTTATTATAATTTGGTATCTCACTGTGTACTAAACTGAATATAATTTAAATGAACAAACATTCCGATGGATAGGGCAATTTATAAAAATGCAAACAGATAATACTAAAGAAAACGGAACAATATAAACGAATACAATACTTACATCAAAGGTAATGTCTGTTTATTCTTTGTTCGAATGGCAACGATATATTTATTTTACTTGGAACAAAATTAGTTTCATTAATTTTAAATGGGGAAAGGATCGTAAATTTGTAATGTCTGTAGCCCATATTAGTGAACCACATTTATGGTATCATTATGTCATTAGATACGAACTTGATTAAAGATTATTTACTTGCTGCTCAAAGAATATAAATACTTGCCTTGCCTATTTGTCTCTACTCTAATATCAAGTGGAATGTAAATTTTTGCAGGTATTGGTTTTAACAGAATATTATCTTCTCCCGTTGCAAGATCTACGAGCAAAAAACTTATTTTCGAAATGACAAATTCTTGCTCCCACTTCAGGTTGTTACTGGGTATGAAATCCAGTCCCTCGTAACCCTCCACTGATCAGCTGCTAGACTGTGATATATTTTATTTCATGGTGTTTTCTTTTTACTTTTTTAGGTGTTTTTAATTTCTTTTTAGTTTCATGCTCTTTAGTTTTGACGTAGTATCCTTTGCTCGAGTTATTTCAAAATATATCAGATAGCATTTTTCAAATGTTCTAGAATTGTTAATGTAGAAAAATATAAATGCATTGATATACTACAACTAATTATCTATGGATAAACAAAAGTGGGGGTAAAATGTTTATTTATCCTGACGGACATGCCGTGTTACGCATGTATGATGATTTTTTAGTGGAAGGTCAGAACATATTCCACTAGCCATTGCTGATTTTATTCGGTATTATTATATATTTACCAGTACAGGTAACGATAATCATGGTTTGTGAGGTGAAATTTTGTAAATACGCGTTCGCGGTAGTGCTTTTGCTGAATGGAGCTGTTTATTGTGTTGGTAAGTAGAGCAACTATTATTTTATTAACACATAATTACGTTAAAACGATATATTAAGTACAATTAATTGTTACCTGTGACATTGTATTTTGTTAATAAAAAGATGGGAACATTTGATAAAAATAACAATATACACGAGAATGTTTTATTGAAATGAATTAAGGGAAAATATGGTATTTTTAAAAAGTGAGAACTGAAGCAAGATACATTGCCAATAAAATAATATTTTTTTTTGTTACACACACGTTGGAAGTTCTATGGTAACGTTATTACTACTACCTATCCGATTACCGATTTCGAAAGAGAAAGTTATAGGGTGCTAGAATATATTTTTCAATTTCTGAATAAAACAATTCTACCCTGAATAAGGTATTTACGTTTTTATCAAAAACTGCCAACTAACGTAAATAGTGCTAAGATTTAAAAAATATAAGAATTAAATTCGGCATTGTCTGATAAATCTTTTGCTGATAAAACGATAAATGAAAAAGTTCTATAATATTTTAGGAGTGTCTTAAAGATTTTGTGTCAAATTGGAACTTTGTAAATGAATGTTTGAACGATAATAATATTATTCACCAAAACAATTTTGTTGTAAATATTTTTAATTATTTATTAGTAAATATTTTATGATCGTTTCTTACTATTTTGGCCCTCCCATTGTATTTATTATAAGAACAAATAAATCTTTATCTTTATTTAACTCGGAATTAGTGGTTTGTGTCGAAATCTTAGAGGTTAACTTGGAGGGCTATATCTCCTTAAGGATGCTACTTGGCAATAGGTAAGTTAGGTTACTTCGTCATACAGTGAACGACAAAGATTCTTGTGAAAACGAGAATAAACAGTTAAAAAAAAAACACAAATTTCAAAGACGTAAATTGAGTACCTAGATATACAGGGTGGGGCAATAGTGCGTCGGATTTTGATATCTCGAGTTCTACGATAGCTAGAAATTTTTTAGAAAATTGCAAGTAAACTAGATAAAAAAGTCTATAACTGGAAATGATTTTCGAACATACAGGGCGAGCCAAGATGAAATTACAGGACCAAGTGCCTTTTTTTTAAATAGAATGCTATGTATATCAGTATATTTTTTGAAGCCCCTTTCTAGGCTCTATTCATTCCTATATTAGCATTGAATATTTCCCAACCACTTGGATGTAATGAATTTTTTTGTTGAAAAAATGCAATCTGCAGATGGATATTAAAAAAATCACCACAGTCACAATTATGGGTTTTAAGAAAAACTTAAGTGAATACCAGTTACTAGACATATATTTAATGTGTTTGAATCATTCCATAAAACTGTACAGTTTTCAACGATGTGATGTAGAAATGAACAACGAACATTTTTTGTAAGTGCTTCCCTATAGCTAATTGCAACCAATTTCGTTTTATTGAGCAATAATTACAAAATTCGAAAATAAACTTAAAAAAAGAGGTTTCTTCAAATAACTCCCATTTTCATTGACACACATCTCTATGCGCTTTTGAAATGAGGTTCCCACTGTTCCTAAAACTGCCGGTGTGATAGATCTAAAGGCAGTTATTATTCTTGCCTTCATATTTTGTACTGTTGCTGGTGTTTCTCTATAAACAATTTCCTTCACGTATCCCCATAAAAAGAAATCCATTTTTGTAAGATCTGGGGATCTAGCAGGCCATATAGTGGGTCCATTTCTTCAAATCCATTGATGAGGGTAGGTATTATTTAAGTGGTCTCTAACTGAATTTAAATAATGTGGTGGAGCACCATCTTGCTGAAACCACATCCTATTTCAAATTCTTTTAGGAAGATTTACCAATAATTGCAGCAGATAGTTTTCAAAAAAATGAAGACAAATAGCTCCAGTCAAAGTACCATCAAAGAAATGGGGCCCTATTACATGTTTTCCAATAATTCCTCCCCAAACGTTTATAGACCATCTGTGTTGGTTATCGATTTGCATACAAAAGTGAGGATTTTTCGAAGCATAATAATGGAAATTGTGCCTATTAACAAATCCATTTTTATGAAAAGTTGCCTCATCAGTGAATAAAACATTATTGAAGAAGTTGACATCATCTTGCATTTTACCTCTGACCCAATTACAAAATTGTAGGCGCTTTTGAAAATCGTCATCGGATAATTCCTGGTGCATTTGAATATGATATGCATGCAACTTATTTGTTTTTAAGATTCGACCCACAGACCGTCTACTTATTCCTACTAATGAGCTCACTCCTCTTTGACTAACATGGGGATTCTCAACCGTTGCCAGCACCACAGAAAACTCATTTTCTTCGTTCATAACACGTTTTATTCTTTCACTATTTTTATATTCGACATTTCCAGTTTCCAGAAATCTATCGAGAAGGTTGTGGAAGCTCCTAACATCAGGAATCCTTCTTTGAGGATAACGTTGGTGATAAATTCTATTGGCAAGTAAACATTTTTTGTCTGACTCGCCCAAAACAAAATTCGTGTCCACAAGTTTCGCTTTATTAAAATTCATACTGTAAAATTCCAAATATTTTAAATTCATTACAAATTGTAACTAACGACCGATAAGTGTGATAAATGCTCCGTTGTACACGACAATTTATACCAAACTGAGGTTTTATTGCTTGTCGAATAACGAAAACAGCAAAAAAATGTACAAAAAACATTACAGTAAAGGACCTATTAAATACTATTTACTCATTTCAATGGATTGGAAGAAATGGTCCCACTAAATGGCCTCATTTCAAAATTGCAGAAAGACATGTGTCAATCAAAATGGGCAACACATCGAACACCTCTTATAAATTTTCTAATGAATTATTTGAGGGAACCTCTTTTTTTAAGTTTATTTTTGAATTTAACACTTATTTATTTATAGAACGAAATTGGTTGCAATTAGCCATACGGAAGTACTTAAAAAAATTGTTCGTTTTTCATTTCTACATCACATCGTTGAAAAATATACAGGGTATTCCATTTGAAAAAAATTCCGCAGATTGCATTATTTCAACAAAAAAATTCATTACATCCAAGTGGTTGTGAGATATTCAATGCTAATATAGAAATGAATAGAGCCTAGAAAGAGGCTCCAAAAAATGTACTGATATACATAGCATTCCATTTAAAAAAAAGGCACTTGGTCCTGTAATTTCATCTTGGCTCGCCTTGTATGTTCGAAAATAATTTCCAGTTATAGACTTTTTTATCTACTTTACTTGCAATTTTTTAAAAAATTTCTACTTATCGTAGAACTCGAGATATCGAGGTCCGACACACTATTGCCCCACCCTGTATATCACTTTGGACATTCCTTCGGTCTTAAAATATTGCAATTAGGGTGGTTTGTCTGAAACAGGGAATTATTACAAGTTTTAATTTTGACCCAATATATTAATTTTTTGTTTGGAAAAATATTAAGAACGTCTTTAAGGTAGTTTTTAAATTAATCAAAATATGTATATGGATAAGCTCATTTGTAATAGTTATGGATTTCCCTAATTAATTTCTCAAAATTTTTCTTGTGCAATTCCACACTTATGAATTATTTATTTAAATAATTAAATAGTTATTATCAATATTTTTTTAATGTAAAAGTTCTTATGATGAGAATCAATGAAAAAAGTTTCATGAAAATCCATTCACTATAGACGAGTTCCGAGGTAAAATCCTAACTGCACTCGACTAAATGCATATTTTTCGATTTCTCTTTTAAAGCGTGCATATTTAGTAATATTTAGTTTATTTGGGATAGGATTATATTATGTATAGCTTCACAATACTATTAGAGAAGGACCTTTCATATAAAGGAGTTCCAATATCTTATTAGATACAGAATCATATCTATTTATTCTGTAAATAAATCTCACACAGGAACTTTCACAAATTTTTTAAGTATTAATCAATTTTTCTTAAACAATGGGAGTACATTAATCTGCGAAATTAAAGTGAATAAGAACCAAAGAACTACAAGGCATTACTCTTGCATTTTTGTGTGACATTGTGGAAGAATCATACAACAATTTACAGTAAATAATTACAGTAGGATAATTTTTTTAAAGTTTAAAAAAGTAAACAAAGTTTTAGAATTATCTGATTGTGTTAATAATTTAAGAATGTTTTAAAATACTTTAAGGAAGTTCGAATATCTGATATCTAGATACACCACTTCAACATTAAATCATCAATAATGTGGAAGCGAAGAGAACCATGAAATATCCATACGTTAAAAAATTTGTAAAAACCGGTAAGGACACGAGTTTCGCATTATAAAACCAGAAATGTCTTGTCAATATTGTTGTCAGCGTACTTATTTTATAAAATGAGCCTTTTGGGAAATTTTATTATTTTTTTTGTTATTTCTCTTTTTTTAACTAATTATATTAAGGTACAGTGTTTTTCACAGCAGATTCCTTGTGAATGAACAAAACATTTTTCTTGAAAACACTACCTGTTGTACTTCATAGAACAAATAAAAATTTACATATTAATAGCTGCTTATTCCTTTATTGTCAAAATGTATAATATATAATTACCTTGTTTTACAATTTTCACCTTGAAATAGATATGTAACAAGTGTATTTTCTCAACATCTCAATGAAGTCACGAATATTTTTATGAATGCATAAAATTAAATATTTAAAAAGGCAAGAGACTTCCTAGTTGTAAAAAATATTAAGTACTCAAAATGCATAAAATGGTGCAATAGCTATAAGTAGGCAATGGACTTCAAATGCATTTAGACCACTTTGCAGCAAATACAAATAAGCACAATTTTTGTAAATGTTGTAAATCTGATCTGATAAAACAAACATGATATATTTATCAGTTATAGAGAGCTCTCAAATTATTTATTCGGTTTTTAAATGTTATTTTACTTGAAGATTAAAATTAAACTAATTTGGCAGTTCCTTCACATCGAATATTTTAGGTGCATCACTTTTAAATTTAATATGGATATTTACTGAGTGACAATAAGCAATAATCAATATGCGGAGAAGGCAAGCAGAAAAATGGAATGACGACATACTTCAGTCGCTCAAGATCCGAGTGTATAATCAATCATGCGATGAATATAAAAAATATGGTTTCAATAATTCATAAGTTAGTCTTCGTCAATTTATTGCCAAACACTTTACGGGAACCTTTTTTACTAATCGTTGCAGTATAACATAAGTCACGGATTATTACACATCTTATACACTACGTGCCAGTAAAACTGCAACATTTATTGGTGTAAAATCCGTAAGATCTAAAATACACGCACACGCAGTCCTTCATCCCATCTTGGTTTCGATTCTCTACTGTGGCACTGAAAGAAGAAGAAGAAACGAACTCCAGTAATTATACTCGTTGTCTAATTTGTGCCGTTTCATGTTTATAGAATAAGTGATACATTTTTATTATACATATATTACCCTCGAGGTATTTTAACTATCAGTAGATATTTCAAATCCTTGATCCCCTGTTAAATATATACATTAATAGCTAATCTTTCGTTCAGAAAACGTAGCTCGACTTGATAATGTCCCCAACCTGTCACAGACTGTAATACCGTAATGAAGTAATCCAACAGCCCGTATCGAGATGTCTTTTAATGTGGACTAATTAAATTAAGTTAAGTTGGACAAATCGCAGGATGTTTAGTTCCACAAGATTATGGGTCTACATGAAGGTCAATACCATAAATTACAACGCCAAACGAATGGTAATACTACAATAATTGATTCTTCCTCTTATTTGTCATAGTTTATTACTTGTGTATAATATATGATAACAGTAATATAAAGTTCTTCATATGGTTGGCCAGCTCCAACCTTGAGAAACAACTTCTGTCTTGTTTTATAAATGATTGTAAATGTGTTGTTTTGCCGAACTGAGTTTGCTGAATTTATTCGTTGACAATGTCAAAGTTGTACTAAAATTTTAGTCAGGGTTACCGTTTCACCAAATTTTTTTTTATTGTTATGCTAAAAATTATTTTTTAATTCTTATTTTTTATTGTTTAATATTATCAGTCGTTTGTGAGTAGGTATTTCATTAGTTTTAACTTTATCCCTATATGTTACAAATGTCAGATTTTTATAGAACAATCAAAAGCACAATGTTTGAAAATTGGTATAAGAAAATCGTAGCAAGCTGGGCATATGCTTTTGTGGACTAACAATGTGTCTCTATTAAATAATAAATGATAGTAGTTGACCCAATTTATCGATATCTTTTTTTATTCGGAACTCCTCTGGTTTTAAAATTATGAGATGAGGTTGAACCAAACTTATCTAATACCTCGCAGGTGAGCCTATTGTACTCGTTCTTATCCCAAACACGTATTCCTTATATCCAACCAACATGAGTGATAAACCTAAGGAGAAGCCACAGTCCTGAGTTTATGCTGGCCACACTGAGTCAACTGAATTTTCTTTTTGTTGCATATCAGTGAAAATTATTACCCAGCCGTCTCGCTGTTCAGGCCGCATCCCCTACATTTGTGATTGATACAATCCCCAATATGCGAAGGTACTTATTTAGTAGGCAGTGTCCCTTTATTAAGCCCACAGTAATGCGTAAGTTATTAGGTATTTTAAAACAGCTAAAGACATAGTGCTCTACCTTAGGTTCGAATGCAACAATATGTTATTTGTGGAATGAGTTTGAGATCGTCATTGATGGAAGTTAGATCAAAGTATATTTAGCTCTACTGTCTGTAGATACAAGCAGTATTTCGATAGCACTGACTTGAATGTCTTCTGAGTAGGTACCTGAATACTAGTCCTTGATCCACAATTCATAGGTGCAGTTGGACATTTATTGATGGCAATCTTTGGTAATTTATTAATATGTGCAATATAATCTCAAAGTTTTTGAAAATTATATATTGGCATGATCCGTGCCTACTCTAGTCGTAGCACTTTTAGTGCACCTTAACCATACTTTTTAGATGTTATAAGTTTCTAGACAGTCTCAAACCACCTTCTCGAAGATATTTGATAGGTGATGGGGAGTATGACTTTGGCCTTGTTTCATTGCACCAATTACACAGAAAATCCAGTATTTGGATGTGTTTTAAATTGAAAACTGTTGTCGATTTTGGGCCACTAGGCAATGGCGCATATTAAAATTTAGATTTTATTAAGGGAATGTTCGGCTACAGAGGAATCCAAGGTGAGAGTACCCAAGCCTCTTACGTGTCCATTGCCAAGAGGCTACACATGTTTTATTGATTGTTGCTTCCACAATTTTGATATGGATCAAGTATGATTTCGGTTATTTCCATATTGCCCAATTTTGTTTCCTTAGCGAGAAGTGCCAGTCTAGCTCTGTTTCCTCACCGATAATTTATCAACCATTTCTCTTACCCCTTGTCGAAACCTCAACTATTTACCATATTTGCTTCCTCTTCAAACCTATTTTTTCCTATGGTGTTGGTGGTTTGGAGTTCGTCGAAATGCTTTCAGCAAGGTCTTTAAAGTCTTGATAGGATGTGTTCTCGGAAATACAGAATCCGGAGAAAAAGCAGGTTTACATAGTACTTCTACTGTCACTTACCCTCAGGTAAGTGGCAGTAGAAGTATTATTGTGGAGTGCTGGAGCCTTAGCAAGTGGACTGCTTCTCTTGCCGCTTGCCGCCACCCAAACCATTTAGCACACTTGCCGTCCCTTCAAACCTCTCGACCGTCTAATGAAGATTAGAGGTCGTTCCCATCGATGGAGCCTTCAGAAGCTTTGCAGTACCAAAATTTCTAATCTCAGCCTCCCGAATGCCTCGCGCCGACCCGACCTGAGAAACAGAAGGATATTTTTTCTTTTAACCCACACTTTGGGCAGATAGAATCTTCCTCCACACCCATCAGCTAAGTGTAATGGCTCTCAGAGCTCCCATTAGACGATTCAAAGTTTGTCTCCAGTCAATACTCCGTCAGTGACTCGAGAGCTCAGCCAATAACGGTGGACGAGATCTTTTCTCTGCTATATCCAGCAGGCTTTTCAGTCCCATTTTGTAGAGGTGGCAAAACACCTTATGGAAAACTTCTTGCTCCAAACCCTTGGTTTCTATTCTATTTTTATTAGGAGATTTTAAGGAATGTATTTGTTTGTGATGACAGAGGAAGAAGAAGAATAACGTTGCAGGCAATATCTTACTTTCTGCACAATTAAGTCTCAAAAACGACTTAGATGGCTACAAGTCATCCTGATGGAAGTCTATTAAAAGCTGAAGCTCTAGTAAAATAGTTGATCAAAAATTGTTTAAAATTTCTTGTAGATTTTGTGACACCAAAACAAATTTTTCTCAAGAAAACAATGTCTGATCCGGTTTCCCGTTTTTAGGCACTTTTGATTACAATATTTGAGGATTTCTGAAAAACTTGCTTATCTTGTCAGGCAGAAAGATTATTATAATTTCGAATCTGCTGTAGAAGACATGAAATGCTTTCATCCAAACATCTCCAAGTTGCAGGATGGCATGTACGAGGAGAAAGAGACACCGATACAATATAGCTGGTGCAAAATCTGTGCGTTGGAATACATTTGTACAGTACATTGCACAAATTAGGTCTCGATTTGAAGAAATTCGGTTTTGTTAAATGAACCAATCAATGAGAATACGAGCATTGGTAGAAGTATAGCTTCTTACTTTTGCAAGTATCAAACAATACAATATTTAGAGGTAAACCGATTAGACATAGTTATAGGATATGGTTGTTTTGTGATCCAGTTGATTATCTAACACTTTGATCAATATCAAAGAAACAAGCTAATCGACATCATGTGGTACTGTAGTTATGATCGAAATGGTCCAAACCATGTAGTGCTAGATGCTTCTCTTCTTTAAAGAAACTAATTTTCTTAAAAAATTTGAATATGAATATGGAGGATCGATTAATCCAAACGCAACCGAAGAAACCCGGTCGACTTCAAAACTGAATTGGAAAATAACTCAAGAGCTACATCAGTTACCTCGCAAATGAAAGTATAATGTTAACTATAACATCTTGTTATGACAACTGTCTAACTCTAACAGCTAATTAGTAATAGTTCCGGTTATTTAGCTATACGTTATGGAACAATAAAACAAAAATTTGGGCGGATATGAATTTGAATGTCAACAACTACAGAAATAGCAGAAGTCGTTTATAGATAGATTTTTAAATAGAATCCCCCATATTACATTTTTGGATTCTACTTAATTTTGGAATTCAATGATAAGTGGACATTTAAAATGACAAACTTTCTTTTAACACAATTTTTGTTTCTTAATTTCAATGTGTCATAATGAATGTATCACAATCGACCCATATAATGGTAGAAAGATTGGAATAAATCGAAAATGGTAAAACGTGATTACTGAATAAACCACAGATCTCTAAAATAATTTTTTGGATGACACTCAATTGTTTTCAAATAGATCCATATTGGCACCAAAGTATAGTTATATTTTTCCTGTGCAGCTTTTCTTCAATACAATTTCTGAATAATAATTCACAGCAAATTGGGAGGTAGTGAAAGCTGTTTGACAACATTTTCTACGTAATATTTGCGTAATATTTGAGGTTATGTACCTATAGAAAAGTAAAAACTGTTCAGTTCAGTTCTGCTTGTTGTATCGTCTATGCTACCTTTCTACTTCAAACTGAATTTTTGATTGCCCATGTACGATTTTTTTTATTGGAGTTATGGCTTTTTAAAAATGACAAAAAAACCAATAGAAATGAACTGAGAAACTTTTTATTTTCTATACATAATCCTATACATAACCTCAAATATAGACAAAAATTACATTTTTTGATAATTTAACCTCAAATATCTTAAAATCCTGACTTGATGGGTAAATTCAGATTCGAATTCCACTCAAAAAATTACGTGGAAAACATATATGTGATTTTGACAGAATTTGAAACATCCATATTTTTTACAAATTTTTTTGAAATTTCTTTTTTCAAAAACTCATTTTGAAGGGACAGGTAGTATGCGATGCAACCAGCAGAAATGAGCTGAAATTTTTTTTATTTCTTATACATAACCTCAATTGTAGCCATAAAAGTCATTTTTTGGTCATTTAACCTTAAATATCTCAAAATTTCTTTAGGATTGTACGCGAAAAATTACTTTAGATATATACTCGGATATATACAACTATTTTTTAAGATTTGTGAATTGTTTCCAGTGTAACGAAACAAGATCCATTTCTAACAAAAATTGATATGCTCCAAAATCAACCATTTCTCTTCGTCTTTAAAACAGCACGTTAGAGAAAATAGTGATCTCTGTAAATTCTGAGAATTCGAGGGGCTATACAAATTTTCTATACTTCACAAAGAAAATGTTATTTCTATTATTCCAGAGAGCAACGTTTATTAGAATCAGAATTTTGGAACATAATTTTGTTAAACAAAATACCATTCAATGCCATTTTCAATTCGATGCTGACTACAAAATAACGACCGTAGCGTAATGATTTATTTCATTTACGGACATTAATTCTGCAAAATGTATGTATAGGATGTAATTAATTAAAGATTACCTTGGCAATAATATTATTTGTTTTATCAAAAAAAAAAACTTAAATCAAATCAACTTATTAGGCATGTGAATTTTTTTTTGGAATAACAATAAAAGTGATTTTATCTCATCCACCATATTCATATACCATATTACACACTTCGGTCATGAATATTATGAATATTAGATGACTCATTTGATATGGAAAGCATTTATTAATACCTACCAATTAACATCGTGTTTGCAATAATTTATTTTGTTAATAATGAGCTGCATTAATATTTATATGCGTGTGTCTATCTATGATAAAAATGTATATGACCTTCCTTAGTCGGCCAAAGTTTTAGGAAACTTTGATGAATAAACTTAGCTCAATCAGTACGTTAGTATTAATTAATGCGATAAGAAATCTCATATTCCTTTTATTTACTTCCAGATATACCCAGTGTACAGAGCAGCTTCCTAGACAGCAACAAAATTAGCCGAAATAATAAGAGATCGACTTTTTGTCCTGCCAATACGCAGTGTGTCCCTCTTGCATCGTGTCCAATTTTAAACAATTTAATAAACAACGAATGCCTGCTTACAAACAGGTAAGTGTGACTTTGTTTAATTGCCAGCAACTATTGAAAGAAAATTGAAATGGTCAAATGTTTTCAAAAGTAAAATTTTTCTTTAAGACTAAAAAGTACTTTCAGATCATTCCTCCGGGTCTGATTCTCATGACGAAAATTTTCTGGAACAAAATAATTTCTCGCAATCTTGTTCCAGCATCGGCGATTTGGGGTGCGGCTATCAAGGCTCAGGACTGATTTGTTGTCCACAAGCTAGCGAGGGACCAACGTTGGCACCAGGTAAACTAGTAGACGGGCAAAGGTGCGGCGTTTCTCAAGTTCAAGGTGAAGGATACGACGGCATAGGCGCTTATCCTTGGATCGCAAGGATAGGATTCAGACGTATGAAGCAATATCTACGATTGTAGCGTTTTATAAAATGCAAATTTCTTTTGTTTAGATGTGATCACTGGCGAAGTGAAGTTTCCTTGCACGGGGTCAATAATAAACAATAGGATAATCCTGACTGCTGCGCATTGTGCTCTAGCAAAAGCAGAGAATTATAAGCTGTAAGTAAGAAAAAAATTAAAATATCTCGTAGTATTTTCAGTAAACATGCATTGGTATATAAATTATTATTTAAAGTATAGATACACTTTTAATGTACTTTAGATTTTTAGTGCGGGCTGGAGAATGGATGACGGACACGGCAATAGACTGTGGAGAGGAGTTTTGTGGGTTACCGGTTCAAGACATATCAATTAGCCACGTGGTAGTCCATCCAGGATACCAAAAACAAACTTACAAGCACAACATTGCGCTGTTGGTGTTGAGGTCAAAAATTAATTATACAGGTAAACAATTTTTCATCTCATTAAGTCCACCAATATTTTGAATTGATGGAATAATTTCTCAAAGAAACTAGACTCATCTGTAGATTATGTGAATAAGTGGTCACTATCTATGGGCAATACTAAATTTTCCTTCTTGCTTTGTTAATAATACCGTCGTCGTTTAAAATTATATCCACCCACAATTGGATACATTTCGTACTACACTAAATAATACAACAACAATGTTCACGTTTTGCAATTCATATTAATGCAGGCTTATAATAATCGTATAGACCGAGAATGACCAAAAAAATTTAGGTTACTAACCCTTTAATTTTATATGTGGTTCAATTCCTATAGCCTAAAAGATATTCATCCTGTAAAACGATTTTTTAATTTAATATGCTAAGTGACCTTGTGGAAGTTCATGGGAAAAAAACTGTGACTATTATAAAATTGTGTAATAATAGATAACAACTCTGCGTAAAATTTGATTGTTATAGATTCCGTAAAGAGAATGGCTTTGCATTTTATTTCCTATTTTTACTCTATTTTTATTGTATAAATTTGATGTATTAAAAACTGGAGATTCGCAATATGGAGAAAAGATTCGTATAAGCTTTGAATATATTTTTTATTAAAGAAAATAGTTTCAGTATTTCAAAATCATGACCTTGACCAAGACCATGATTCAATACCGACGCTACTCACTGATTTTGATTGAAAGGAAATTGATGTTAAGTAGTTTCTACCATTGATTTATTGCAATTATTCAAAGACATTTAACCAATCACATCGTGGCATATGGAGATAGTGATGGACTAAAAGCGCAGCAATCGTGTTGATTTTAAACAAGAGTATAATGAAAACATTTTCAAGGAAAGAAGACGTTAGTTTTTCCAAACTGGTAAACCACTGATACTGATACCACTGATAACATAATTTTAGACTAAAAGAAAATAAATAGAAAGTAATAATATTTACACGTGGTATTTCAAGAAAATTTAGAAACTAACCTATTTATTTGACTTCTCTTCTGTATTTTTAGCTTGACTTAGTTTGTTATTTATTTGATTTTTTTTCACCAGCTCTGCTCTTTGATTGCTGTTTGGCTTTTTATGCCCATGATGAACCCCTAGTTGCTGTTGTTAGTGTTTTCCTTTGATTTCATTTGTTTCCTTATATTACCTTCTTCTTCGCGATTTCTCTTATATGCTCGTCAAAATTTGCTTCGGGACGCCTTAGAATTTTCCAAAATTTATAACGCTGTAAAACTGTCAAAATATGTATCAATTTGTATCGGGTTTTTAGCGTTTCATGGGAAATTTAATTGGCTTTCATCTTATCTGTTTAACTTTAAGATAAAATTACAAAAAAATGTGTTAAACAATTGCCTGTTTCTTCAGTCAATTTTTATCTTGTGCACAGTTAACCAAACACTCTGTATATTAAAATTTTATAAAATTTGTTTGTCTTATGTGTCTGCTTTCAAATGTTTTTTGAATTTTACTCCTATCTTTTTTGTGGAAAAAGACACAAAGATTTTATTAAAATGTTACATTTTCACAATGACATTTTTTCGAGTGTTATATTTATTATTTTAATTGTATAAGTTCCTTAATACTTGCTGTTTCTATCATTAGTTTTCTTCCCGTTATTCTCCGATAGTAAAAGTAACCTTAATATCTTTGAGAGTAATGTTTGAAGACTGAGTTTAGTTGATTTACTATAAATTTTTACTGTGTTGTTTTCAAAACCAAAGACATATTATTTCTTAAGGATTTCTCCAAACCGCTATAATTTTTCGTATTTTTCTACGAATCTGTCCACCTTTTTACATAATTATTTTTTTGATTAATTAATGTTTTTTTCTAATCTGTTTTCGTTTTGTGTTGAAAAGCTTGTATATTATTTGCTGCATCTATAATTTCCAGTAATGTTTGGAAGAAGTCGTCGGTAGTATTACTCGGTATATTATGTTCAATAGTTTCGCTTCGTATATCACAACTTTTTATTTCAGTTTTTATTAGTTGCTTTCATTATCACTTTTTTATCACTATATTTCAATGTACGATTTTATTGTTATTTTCTTAATAATTATAAAACTTTTCCGCTTGTAATTAATTCAAAATAAACAAACGTTTCACAACAGCAAGTTTTAAATTAAAGAGCAAATATTTCGTGTTTCATTTGTAATTTTACTGGGAGCACATTTAATATTATGCATTAAAATATTAAAGGTGACACTTTTTTGTGTTGCAATTACAGTAATTTGAGTGCGTCAAGATATTATTGTCATCCATTATAAATATTAAGTATTAGTATACAAATGTCATAAAAGAGCTATATTTCCAGATTTAAAAAAATAAGTTACAAAGTTTCTTTAATTCCAACTTATCGTCTACGAATTTTAAAAATTCGCTCGAATCTACTACTGGATATCCCCAAATTAATATTCCGTAGGTAATCAGACTTTACAACTTATTATAATGAAATGTCAGTAAATAGCTCAATCATTAGTTGTTGTAAATTGATAAATATATGCTAAATATTCTGAGCTGACTTTTTCAACAAACTAAGAGGAATATTATCCTCTTCGCAATATGTGATAGTTTTTAGATATACTTAAAGTCAAAAGATAGTTATACAGATGCAAAAAACCCAGTTAGTCGCAGGTCGATAAGATATACCATATTATTTCAATTTTAAACTTTTTAATATCACTGTAAATTTCTGTTGAATGTTATTTGAAAATAAAGGAACCTATATCAGTTGTCCTTTTTTCAGGACATATGGCATTTCTAGGTTAAATCAGGGGATACTGCGTCTAAAATGAAGACCTTTTTGTGATACATATATCGTGAAATGAATGGTTTTCAAAATACAAGGCGTTAATTAAAAAAAATAATAATAATTTTTTCAATACCTCAAGAATGAATAAAGATTTCTTATTGCAATTTGTTCGTTGTGAAAAATGAGAATTTTTGTCAAGAAGCACAAGAATTTCGTAGATTAAAATTTTATTGAATTTGACTAGTGGCGCACCAAAAAATTTCTTGTGTTAGAAGGATAATCGGTAAGAAAAATATAATCACCCGGTACAGAATTCCCCACAAAATTATATACATACAAACTTAATAATATATTGAAAAATGAATGGTTGTCAAAATACAAGGTGTTAAAGTTTAGGTGGGCAAAAAAAATTATTTTTTCAGTATCTCAAGAATGAATACAGATTTCTTATTGCAATTTGGTCGTTGTGAAAAACGTCAATTTTTCTCAAAAAGAACAAGAATTTCGAAAAAATAAATAGATAATAAAGATTACTTAGATTACAATTTTATTGAATTTGACTAGTGACGTAGGTACCAAAAAACTTCTTGTGGCTTGAAGGATAATCGATCAATAAAGTATAATCACCCAGTACAGTATCCCCAGAAAATTAATATTAAATACTTACTGTGTTAGCGTTAATTATACCTGTGTACAAAATTAAAAAAAAATTCATCCTTGAAATATTGAAAAAATTAATTTTTTTTCCACTAACTTTAATGCCTTGTATATTGAAATTTATTAATTTTTGATGTAGGTTTATATGACTCATAATCTTAGTTTTCCGATTTAAATTCGGAACAATTTTTATAAACCAAAAAATTTCGCTTTGTAAAATTGTGCATTGATGAGTTCCCAAATGACTTCTTATTTCTTTACTGTAAAACCTGCATTAACAATAGTGGCATCGTTAGCATACAAGGTTAATATTTTTAAGGATACATTCAGAGAAAAATTGTTTATAAAAATCAGAAGTAAAGTTGGGCCCAAAAGTGAATCTTGTCTATTTTAATAGGTAATATGCCAAACAATTTAGCAGTTTTTGGGTTTGCTCAAAACTTTTCCATTTAAAAAAACCATACTTTTTTCTGTCCCTCGTATACGGTTGAAGTAGGAAAAAAAGTAATAGCATATTCAAAATCTACGGAAAATTCTGTGTTAGACCGGTTTTTGAAAAATTAAAATCGGTGGTAATTGACCGAAATAAGGGGGGGGGGTATAATTTTATAGGAAATACCCTGTTCTTAAATTGCAATTTTTTCTTTGGCCAATTGCTTTTTCGTATTGAATGTGCCATGTCGACATTTTTTATTTAAAAAGACCTGGTTCCAAAAGGGCTATTTTCAAACGCCGCCGCCATCTTGTATTATAAAAAATCGGCCATTTTGACATTTTGAAAAATCGGCCATTTTGAAACTTTTCGTCGATGGTCCATTCCTTTTTGTAGACAACGCCACCTAGCTCATTAAAATTGGTTAATAAACAAAAAAGTTCTAGGCAAACATAAGAAACGCAGAATTTTTTGGCCCACCTAGATGATAGATATTGAACATGTAAATTAATTTTCAAAATATATTCACGCTTTCCTGCAGTGACTGTCATTAATACCAGTCATTATACCATTGCCCCATACCATAGAAATTCTTTATTAAAAATAATCGGTGAAAAATTGAAAAGGTTTGTTGACTCTCATATTAAATTAAAATTGACTCTGTAATAAAAATATCTACATTTCTATGCTTCACATCTGAATAGATATGAATAAAATATGGTTTATTTGGTTATTTGTAATATCCGTTTCAGTTACCGCACAGCCAATATGCTTACCGGAATCGTGGTCGGTCACTAACAATAATGGACTGCTAGTAGGATGGGGAAAAGCCGCAGGCCAGACGGGTAAGTAGTATACCGTGTGCCATAGAAAATACAACGTTAAAATAATAATATAATAGTAATAATAATAAATTTTGTGGTAGGTAAGGAAAGCAAAGATATTGCGGTAGAGCATAAAGAAATTTTTTCTGCCTTGATGATACTTTTAAAATAGAATTTCTTTGTCCACTAATACTTAGTAAACTCAAATGCATTTTATACCTCCTACTTCTAATTTGCTATTTATCGCATTACTGGATTTTATAGCAACGCCACCTCAACAACAGATCCTGCACTTGCCCATTATCAGCATCCAGGAATGTGCCAAAGTATATGGTAAGACGTTGCCGATTTCTGAAGAGCAAGTTTGTGCCGGTGGTGAGGTGGGCAATGATGCTTGCAGCGGTTTCGGAGGGGCGCCATTACTAGTGCGGCATGGAGAGACACATTATCAGGTTAGATTTCTAAATTGGGATAATTTCCTACAACGCTTGTAATGGAAAATAATTTGCAGATTTTAATTTTAAAATTTTACGGAAACTGAAGAGACTTTTAATTCTAAGGCAATAAATGCGGTATTTTACTGCCTAGGCAGTAAAAGTGACACCTCAGTGCTTTTTCGATGTTAATAAAAAAAACTATTAATGTCAAAATTTTGGATTAATATTCTGCTGTTAAAAAAATTTATATATTTATATTTAAACAGTTATTGATCCTAAAACTTCTTATTTGGATTCATTTGTATCTTATGGTACATAGGTTAAATTATTTTCTATATTTCAGGTGGGAATCCTGTCATTCGGATCTGATCAGTGCGGAGCAGCAGGTGTACCCAGCGTCTACACAAATCTTAAGAAATATATTACTTGGATTCGAGAAAATACCCCGCAAGTTTACGGCAACTAAGGCTACTTTACAGCTTATAGAAAAAGACTAAATACAAATTTTAGGGAAAATAAAAAAAAACATTCAGTTCAAATTTAAAAAAGTGTATTCAAATTCTGTAAAATTATTTATTTTGTAAAATAAAAGTAGGTACGACGTGGATCTTGTGTGTGATTCTAGAAATAGGTATCAGTAAAGCGACAATTCAAAAATTGTTCCTGAGCTAGCAGGGTTCAGAATCAAGTCGAGCAGGCAGTAAATGAGAGATATTATTTGCATCGCTATTTATCGAAAATGACGTAACGATCTCCACAAATCTAAAGGTTCAAAAATGGATATCCAATGACTTAAACCTATAAAACTGAGGATGGAATGGGGCCATAAATAAAATGCCACTTATTATTTCGTTTTTATTTATAATAACCTAATAAATCTTTCATACCTATCTAATTATAATTTCTGGTAACAACCATCGATTGATGAATCTTCAGGAATGTAGAAACTATGTACAGTTATAGAAATGAGAATTTTGTATGTATCACATGATGAGAAATGGAGTAATCCTAAAAATGTATATACACAACAATAATGATAGTACAAGGGTTAAAATTTATTTTTTTTAAGGCAAAAGTATTAGGTATTATTTAGATTAATGCTTTAGTTATTTTGGGCTTTGATTTACAAAGAAAAATTACTTATTTATTACTACTTTCAATAAAATTATAATTACCTGCTAAGTTTTAATTACATCAGTTTTCTTTTATTGTCTTTGTAAATCTAGCAGAGCTTAAGAGAAACTTGAGTCAAAAATAAGCGGCTCTTACGTATACTTTAAAATCGAATAAGACTAGTACAACCAATTGGGCATCAACGTTTTTAATATATTCATCAAAAGTAGGGATAATTTAGAAGATATAACAACGTTCACATTGTTCTCCTGTTCAGATGCTGAAGCAAAAGCTATAAACGGAGATTGAAAGAAAGAATAAAGAATAAAAATGGAGCAAGAGTACAAGAAAACGAAGAGAAAAAGAGGAAAAAGAAAAAGAGAAGAAAATGGTAAAAGAAAAGGTAAAGAGAAAAGGAAGAAAGAGGAATAATTAAAAAAGAAAAGAAAAAGTATTTATATCAAGTAAAGAAAAAAAGAAAAAGGAAAGGGAGCAAGGAAAAGGAAGAAGATAATAGGAAAAAAGAAAAGGAAAAAGGAAAGGGGAAGGAAAGGGAAAAGAAAGGGGAAAAGGAAAGGCAAAGGGAAAAGGAAACGCAAAAGGAAAAGGAAAGTGAAAAAGAAGCAACTATTAGACTAACTCCAATAAATCTAAACAATCCATGTTGAATACTAATGAGCATTTTACGTATTTGGATTAAATTCGTTAAAATAAATTAAAAATTATCCCCACTTTTAACCAACAATAGGTACATATTATTTTAAAATCAACTTAAATAAGACGTATTACTCAAACATCGATCTCACTGATTATCTCACTTATTTAAACATGTTTCAGGTATCATCGTTATAAAGACCAATTTAAATTTGACGAAAATTAAAAACGAAACAAACTTTAAAGCAAGAGATTAACTTTTCCATAGAAAAGCCAGTGATTGGGTAACTGGTAAACTAAACAAAAATAATGGAGAGCAGAAATTAAATTGCAAAATAACTAGTTATTATACTACTACTAACTATTGTTTCAGTTTGTAAGGTTAAGATGGCATCAAACATCAAAAATTTAATTTTGTCAAATTCAAACTAGCCCTCCTATAATAAATTTACAGTTCCATCGCTTATACCTGCATGTTTGATTCCACGCAGCTTACTTGAATAAACGCCAAACAAGCGTTTGCCATTGTCGCATTATTATTCGAATAAACTACGGAAACATGAACGCATTGTTTATATCAAACTTGGCAAACAATATATATTAAGTATAAAAGTTTATTGCTATTAAAGAATTAATAGATCATCTATAATTCTCTTATATTATTGTGCAATATTAAGTCACAGTGTGCATCTATTAAGAAATAACAGTATTGAAAAAATAGAACAGTTGTTGGACCCATATCTGTACAACTACAAGGAACCGAAGGTGATTTTATTTTTAAAACTTCCCTTTAAAATTATTTACAGGATGCACATGATTTATGAGTGAAGTACGCCATAATTAAAAAGTCAACATTCGCTGCAATCAAATTATAGTTAGAAACACGTCTGAACAATTATCTTGCATAAAAGGTATTAAAAGCAATTAGAACATGCTCATGTCGATCCTTTAACAGAATTTTCTAAACGCTTTATACATCGCATGCAATTGTTAAAGCAGTATGTAAAATTCTAGTTAAATTGAATTGCTCATGACAATTACTGGTCTTAAATTTCACTAGCTATCTCTTATTTTTAGTGTAAACTATGTTTAATAACAAAGTCCTTAATTTCGCAATATAAACCAAGTATTATTATATCTGGAAACTTCTATAAGCGTTTTTATGTGCTCATATCCAAGTCCAAGGACTTTCACGTGCCTCATTATGCAGAAAGGAGGTAATCACACTTCAAGAATACCAACTAAATGAGCATATCTCAGTATTGGGGCATGTAAATCAAGTCATACTTTTCGTATAACTACCAAAATCCAATAAGGTTTGCAAAAGGAATAGCGAAATAGAAGAAACAAAGTAAATGTGACAGACCGTCCGAATTGCTGACACAAGAACTTACCCCAACTAATACATAAGAAAGGATTAGTGGTTAATGATAGCCCATCAGAGATTACGGAGTAAGTAGATGAAGAATAAGAATAAACATAAGATTAATATCATCCTTAATTTATTGGATTTATAAAAGAGAGGGAAACTAACACGTAAATCCCATTATATTTTGCAGATCTACTTCCATTTGCAGACGAACTGTTGACATAATATGAAGATCATGCAATGGTACGAGAATCCGCATCATCACCGACAACTGAGTGGCTCTTAGATCAATGGAGGAAGCATAGGTACACTCTAAATTATTAAGGAACTTGAAGTGGTTGACGAAACTGATAGACCAGAAAAGTATAGAGCTAGAGTGAACACAAGGAAGCAGATATGTAATCAGAGAATCGGTAAAACTACTGAGATATAAACAAACGCTACTACTGGAGAAAGACAGCTACATACGTTCATTGGTGAACCATCTAAATCAATGACTTTCCTTGTACCTACAGTAAAACTAATCTGACAACATAAGTTTGAGGGTTAGTCAGGATTGCATCGTTACTTGCTTTTGTAATGCCTGCCACACCACCTCCTACAGCTCCTAATGCTCCCAAGAGAGGTAGCAGGAAAGGGAAAATCCCTTCTCTTTTTGGAGTTGTGTGGAGAAGACTACTTCTTACCACATGAATGCCCATTTCTGAATGC
This sequence comes from Rhagium mordax, assembly GCA_963680705.1. Lineage (NCBI taxonomy): Eukaryota > Metazoa > Arthropoda > Insecta > Coleoptera > Cerambycidae > Rhagium > Rhagium mordax. The sequence continues at coordinate 102,087,290 of OY796657.1, forward strand.
CATGAGGCTTGTATATTTCAGAGGAACTTTTGCAGTATCGGAAGAGATAGTCAAAATTATCACTTTTTGAAAAAGAACAGGTCTAATGGCTTAATTAGACAATGAAGCAGGTTAAGTGGACATCCTATGCATAGAATAGAAATGCCATTAAATTTTTAGATCAATATCAATGGAGGAAGCATAGGTACATCCTAAATTATTAAGGAACTTGAAGTACTTGACGAAACTGATCACAAAAGTATAGAGCTAGAGTAAGAACAAGAAAGCAGACATGTAATCAGAGAATCGGTAAAGGAACCACTGAGATATAAACAAACGCCACCACTGGGGGAACAAGGAATGAGACAGCTATATACGTTCATTGGTGAACCATCTAAATCAAGAACTTTTCTGTATAGTAAAACTAATCTAACATATAATTCTGAGGAATAGTCTGGACTGCATCGTCAACTGCTTTTGTAATACCTGCCACACCTCCTCCTACAGCTCCTAATGCTCCTAAGACATTATAAAGGATCAGTGGTTAATGATAGCCCATCAGAGATTACAGAGTAAGAAAATGAAGAACAAGAATAAACATATAGGAGTAATATCATCCTTAATTTATTGGATCTATAAAAGAGGGGAAAAATACGTAAATTACATTATATTTTGCAGATCTACTTGCATTTGCAGACGAATTGTTGACATAATATGAATATCATACAATGACACGAGAATCTGCATCATCACTGACAACTAAGTAGCTCTTAGATCAATGGAGGAAGCATAGGTACACCCTAAATCATTAAGGAACTCAAACTGCTTGTCGAAACTGATAAACCGCAAGAGTATACAGCTAGAGAGAACACAAGAAAGCAAACATGTAATCAGAGAATCGGTAAATGAAATACTGAGATATAAACAAACACAATCACTGGAGGTACAAGGAGGTACAAGGAGGAACATACGTTCATTGGTGAACCATCTAGATCAAGGACTTTCCTGTACAGATAGTCTGAATTGCATCGTTAACCGCTTTTGTAATACCTGCCACACCTCCTCCTACAGCTCCTAATGCTCCCAAGAGAGGTAGCAGGAAAGGGACAATCTCTCCTCTTTTAGGAGTGGTTGTGTGGAGTAGACTGTAACTCCTTACGACACGAATGCTCATTCTTGAAGGCCACGAGGCTTGCATATTTCGGAGAAACATTTGCAATACCGGATGAGATAATCAAAACTATTACGTTTAAAAAAAATCAGGTCTAATGGACTAATTAAACAATGGAATAGCTTAAGCGGACATCCTATGCATTGAATAGAGATCCCATTAAGTTCATGAAACCAAAAGGAGTTTTTCTTACGCACCACGGAAGCTTGAAATAACAAATTAACTTCAAAATTGTCACACGTAAAACCAATTATTTCCAATGGTTCCACTTTTGGACTAAATAGAACAGAACAAAGAAAAGCTGGTCGATTAGATATGATAATAAGCTAGGTAAGTATAGTGTGATCCACGTGTAGTCAACTTGGGTTGAGAATACACCAAAAAAATACTGAACGAACGAAGATGGGATATGACGGAGTAACGCACAAATGCGGTGAAACTGGCAGGAAGTGGCGAAAGAAGAACTTGAGAATGAAGAGGATTATAATCTCTCTAATTTGTGCTAATGAATAAATTAATACCGCGATTATCTATCTTACCAATAAATTCCATAATTTTAAAGCTTTACTCACTTAATTGTGTAATACTTATTATAAAATTGCACTTCAATAAAGTAAGAAATAGTCTACAAATTTAAGCCTATAGTAACTGCCTTTATTTAAAACGTCTGAGTAATAGAAATAAAATACTATCCATGCATTAAAAAATGTATTAAATATGATTGCCGAATATATTTGGTATATCTCCACGTGTTGACTTTTCAGAAAAATTTTGAACACTTTCTATAACTATTCTGAAGGTTAGTGTTTAAAATGTAACTACGAGTCTAACTAGCCTATTAAATTTTGGTCATTTTAAAACCTATTACCTAATATTCACAATATAAGTACAAATATCATCACTATACTCTACTTTGAAATTTACACTTTTGAACAATACGATACACACGAAGACATTTTTTAATTGAGATATGTTATAACATTACGTTAGTAGAGTTACCCAATTTTTATTCAGAGTTATTTAATACTGATTGTAAAATTTACCGCTGTGTTTAGATTGCAATTTTTCGTGGTACAATTGGGTTCCTGAGTACCGACAACTTATCGTGACATTTCCGACTTTCGATTACATTTTCGCCGACATTTACTTGTATACAACATCAATCGTAAATTTTTCAAAATTTGGCACTTTCATCACTAACATCCTCAATTCGGGGATGTTTAAAGCAACATGATTGCTTCTTTAAGGATTGTTCTTTGAATTATACGCCATCAAATAGATATAAAACTAATTCACACAAAGAAAGGCGTTTACAACAACATTTATTGCTCATCCGAACTTATTTGCGATAATTAGGGAAAATATTGCTGTAAACACTAAATCCGCGAACTCGGCTCCTTTGGCATAATTTAAGTAAATCACATTTTTTTATTTTGCTTAATAGTCTGACTACATGAAGTCGTCAAAGGTGTACTACTCAACATCGTTCCTTAACCCAGCTTTGAATTCAGGGGGGACCTGTTTTCGGAAGCAGTCGTCGAAGAATTCACCCATGCTCTTGTACAGATGTTTCTTAACTCCACTTAGACTGTGGCTCTCATCTGGGTATATCTAAAAAATAAAATAAACTCTTATAACTGGAAACAACAGGATTTTCAAATGACAGCAATCAGCACTTAAGCAAAAACGATTTTTCATTAGTTCTTTTGTAGATTTCATAGACATCTGTATATTAAATTAACGTAAATCACTGACTGAAAATAAATTCTGTATTCTGTTTAAGCGCTTGAAATTAAGTGGCACCTGTTCCAGCACAGGTATAACTTTGCGTAACTCAGTCTTTAATTATACTTTATAAATATATGTGCTGTCTGAATACCAAATTTCCCTGTCATTCTCCATTATTTAATACAGCAATACAGTAGACAAGGAAGATGTATGTGCATAATAGATTCTGCAGTTTCTTATGTTACCCAAGAGTTTGGCAAATTTAATCTAAAACTGAGCCGAGCTTAGCGTTGCATTAAATGTGAACCAGGAAGTTTATTAATTATAAAATAACTTGCTAAAGTTGTTCAAGTCACATAATTGATATTCTGAGCTGAAACTTAACATGCCCATGTCATATATTGTTATTTCACCTTGTGCCATATTGTGCATTATCCTGTTTTTAACTTGTGGCCTTCAAAACAGGAACATAGATACAATTGTTTCGTTTGTTCCAACGTCAGTCACTTTGAAGATGATTTAGATTAGGATTAAGTTTAATATGCTAACCTGCTGCCTGAAGAGCGTTTCTGCCTCTGTCAGAGATTTCACTAAGGCCATGGATTGTTGTAAATGCACATTGTCGTCCGCCGAACCGTGAACCAGATAGAACATTTTATCTTTCAGTTGGTGCGCCTTCTTGCTCACGTCCGCCTCATCGTAGCCCTTATAATTGTCTGTCACATTCGGAAGACCCATATATCTCTCTGTATACGCCGAATCTGGAAATATAGACAACAAGGAGTTATTATATACACGCCGTTTCGGTGTCATTTTACCAAAGGAGGATAATTTATGATCGAAGAATTTAAAATGTGCAAAATGTGAGTTCTGAATTGGCAGAGCTCAAAATTTATAATTCAAATAATTTACCGAGAAATATTTTAGAGGTTCAAAGAAACGAAGTGAAAATCCAATTTAAATATAAACATATCGATCAATTGGCTTTAATTATAAATGTGTTGCTAGAACACTATGGCAATAAAAGCAAAAATAAAATGTTCTGTGAGATCTTTGTAAAATAGAATTATTTTATTCTCGTCGTCAATAGCAACGTGCCATAAAGTCTCATTAAAGCACTAGTGCGATAAAGTAACATATTACGCACTAAAATAAGAGTGTTAAAGTCTTATTTATTCCACGGCCGTGGGAAAAATAATATTTTTATATTTCTTTACAGTCACGTGCTTTGTCTTTAATTATGAATTTATCGTCAGAAATGAGCACAATCCATACTAGCTATTGCAATACAAGCAAAAATAAAATGTTGTGTGAGATTAGTGTAAAATATAATTACTTTATTTCACGTCGTCAATAGCAATATGCCATAAAGTTTCATTACAGCACTAGTGCTATAAAGTACTACTTTGCGCACTCGATTAAGAACGTTAGGGTCTACTTTATTCGGCAGTCAAGGGAAAGATAATACTTGTACTTTTTCACATAGACACACGCCTTTGTCTGAATTATGAATTTATCGTCAGAAATTAGTACACTCCCTACTATCCATTACAAAAAAAGCAAAAATGAAATGCTCTGTGAAATCTGTGTAAAATATAAATACTTTATTTCACGTCGTCAATTGCATCGTGCTACAAAATTTCACTACAGCACTAGTGCGAAAAAGTACAGAAATTAGTACACTCCACACTAGCTATTGTAATAGAAAAAAAATTAAATGTTCTGTGAGATCTGTGTAAAATATAATTAATTTATTTTACGTCGTCAATAGCAAAGTGCCATAAAGTTTCATTACAGCACTGGTGCGATAAAGTACTATTTTACGCACTAGAACGAGAGTGTTTAAAGTCTTATTTATTCGACGGTTGGATCGTGGGAAAAATAATATCTCTTAATTTTTTGCATTCACGTGTTTTGGTTTTAATTTATTTATGAGTTTATCGTTAGAAATGAGTACAATCCCTACTAGCTATTGCAATAAAATCAAAAACAAAATGTTCTGTGAGATCTGTGTAAAATATAAATATTTTATTTTAAGTCGTCAATAGCAACGTGTCATAAAGTTTCATTACAGCACTAGTGCGAAAAAATACTACTTTACGCACTAAAATGAGAGAGTTACAGAGTTATTTATTCGACGGTTGGTCCTGGGTAAAATTATATTATTATATTTTTTACAGTTACACGCTTTGGATTTAATTATGAATTTATCGTTATAAATGTGTATATTCCCTAGTAACTACTGCAATAAAGCTTCATTACTGCACTAGTGCGATAAAATACTAATTTACGCACTAAACTGAGAGTGTTAAAGTCTTATTTGATCGACGGTCGGTATAATGAATATATTTTTATATTTTTTTGCAGACATGCGCTTTGGCCTTAATTTTATTATGAATTTATCGTTAAAAATTAGTACATTCCCTACTAGCTATTGTAATAAAAGCAAAAATAAAATATTCTGTGAGATCTGCGTAAAATAGAATTTCTTTATTTCACGTCGTCAATGGTAACGTGCCATAAAATTTCATTACAGCACTAGTACGATAAAGTACTACTTTATGCACTAGAATAAGAGTGTTAAAGTATCTACTTTATTCGGCAGCCGTGAAAAAATTAATATTTATACTAGCCACGTGCTTTGACCTTAATTATTGTGAATTTATCGTCAGAAATTAGTTCACCTCGTACTAGCTATTGCAATAAAATTAAATATAAAATGTTTTGTGAAATCTGCGTAAAATAAAATTACTTTATTTCACGTCGTTAATGGCAACGTTTTCCATAAAAGTTCATTACAACACTTGTGCGATAAGGCACTACTTCCCGCACTAGAATAAGAGTGTTAGATCTACTTTATTTGACGGCCATGGGAAAAATAATATTTATACTTTTTCACATAGCTACGCGCTTTGGCATTAATTATGAATTTATCATCAGAAATTAGTACATCCTCTACTAACTATTGCAATAAATGCAAAAATAAAATGTTGCGTGAAGTCTGCGTAAAATAAAATTACTTTATATCATATCGTCAATGGCAACTTTCCATCAAAGTTCATTACAGTACTATTGCGATAAAGTACTACTTTACGCACTAGAGTAAGAGTGCTGAGATCTACTTTATTCTTTGAGATCTTTGTAAAATATAATTACTTCCTTTCAATATTTCGTCATAGCAGCACACTATAAAGTTTTTTTACAGTACTAGTGCGGTAAAGTACTACTTTTCGCAGTAAAATGAGAGTGTTAGTAATTTTTATTTGAAAGTCGTGGGAAAAATTATATTTTTATATTTTTTTACAATCACGCGCTTTGGCTTTATTTATGAATTTATCTTTAAACATGAGTACACTCCTTAACTAAGTACCTACTGTAATAAAAGCAAAAAAAATGTATTTTAAAATTAAAATTAAAAGGAAGAGAAAAAATATATAATCGCTTTATTTCACATTGCTAATAGCAACGTCCCATAAAGTTTCATTATAGCACTAGTGCGATAAAGTACTACTTTACGTACTAAAATGAAAGGCTTTAATTATGAATTTATCGTTAAAAATTAGTACATTTCTTACTTACTACTGCAACCAAGGCAAAAATGAAAATGTATTTTGAGATTGGTGTAAAATATACTACTTTATTTCACATCGCCAATAGCAACGTGCCATAAAGCTTCATTACAGTACTACTGCGATAAAATACTACTTTAAGCACTAAAATGAGAGTGTTTAAGTGTTATTTATTCGACGGTCGGTAATGGGAAAAATTATATATTTTTATTACTTAATTTTTTATTCGTGAATTTTTTACAGTTATGCGATTTTGGTTTTTAATTATGAATTTTTCGTTAGAAAATTGGTGCATTCCCTACTAACTACTGCACTAAAAGCAAGAAAATGTTTTTTGAGACCTGTGTAAAATATATTATTTTATTTCACGTTGCCAATAGCAACGTGCCATAAAGTTTCATTACAGCACTAGTGAGATAAAGTACTAATTTACGCAGTAAAATGAGGATATAAAAGTTTATTTTCTTTGATGATAATTTAAAAAATATCTTTATGCTTTTTCACACAGCCAAGTGTTTGGGCTTTAATTGTGAATTTATCGGTTATTAATACACAAAAGGTCGTTTTTTTACTGAGTAAATTTTTTTTTGGACAAAAACCTGTTTTCCCATGAGAATTATTCGATGATTAAGGGCAAGGAAAAAAAAAGAAACTTTTGCTAATATTTCTTTATCATACGAAATATCAGACTTTAGTAATTTTAATGACTTTTTCAGTTTGTCACATTGCACATGGCTACTACGAAAAAAGTAACATACATTTTTCTCGCTTTTTTCTACTGATCGATAGCCATTTTCTCACTTTAAAAAAATCCTATTGGTTAATATTTTTGAAAATGTACGTTTTGATTGGTTAATAAAGTAAGAATATATTAATCGTTAGAAATTAGTACAATCCCTACTAGCTATTGCAATAAAAGCAAAAATGAAATGTTCTGTGAGATCCGTGTAAAATATAATTACTTTATTCCACATCGTCAATAGCAACGAGCCATTTTGTTACAGAACTAGTACTATAAAGTTTACTTTATTCGAAGATCATTGGAAAAACAATATTTTTATGCTTTTTCAATTGCAATTTACAGAAAATATATTTTGACAAGCAAGCAATGTTACTTATCTTTAAATATTCATGGTTTACTTTAAAATCGATTGTACTCCCATGTCACTAGGTAATATACAATCCTGCCCCTACGACACTTTTTCAGCTGATAAAAAATCTTTCTTAGACTCACCATAAAGTTTCCAGTTGGTAACTGGTGCGACAGCTATGGCACATTGAAAAACACTTTTGGGACTTGCCAGAGCTAAAGCAGCCACGAATCCTCCATAACTCCATCCCCAAACGGCGACGCGACGCTTATCGATGAAATGTTGAGTGTCTCTCAAATATCTGAAAAATCAGTCAATAACCGTTAAGGAGATTACGCACCAACAAGGAACACGTTCTAAAAATAAATTGTCGAAATGGAAATGGAATACCACATGCTATATATTCTTTAAGCCTTAAAGTTTGCAACCAAAACTGTTGGATGCAAATACTGCAAATATTTCAAAGAAATAATATTTTAATTCCTCCCTATGTCCTTGCTGTATGTGAATTGTCATTTAAATGGTAAGTGTTGTGTGTTATATCTTAAGTACATGCTACGTGTGTTTGTTTGCTTTATGCGCTCATTGATTTTTATGGAAATAGGCCATTCGTTAACCAGCAGTCAGTTAACTAACGACATGACGGAACTTAGTGGGGTATTTCTTATATAGAACCTGTGAAAGGAACTACTTGACATTTTGTTAAATTGTAACGTTACGTTTTCGAATTTATCTGCGAATGTAAACTGTAAGCTTTAGATTTTATTTCATTTACCAAGCATTAAATGAAACCGGCTGAAATATGAATTTAGAGCGCTGATCAGACACGTTGGGTAATAACATTTCTGAACGAGTATTTCCTATTTATAAGGGATAGTAAAATAAATTGTCAAATACATGTATTATCCGAGATTTAGGAAGCTTTAATTTTATTGGCTTATGTGGATGGGATAATCGAATTGAAATTTGGTTCATTTGGTTCTTCAAGCTTCTTAGAATAGTCTATGGAAAGCGTCATTAAGACATGTCACTTGGGATCTCAACGAACTCATAATGCCACAAGAGAAAATAGGTATTCTTGCATGTCCATTCAAAGTTGTCCAGGTAAATTTTTTTCGAAGTTTCCACCTATCTTTTGCACTAATGTTAAATTTGGTTCTTAAACTAATGAGCGTTTGTTTCAGATAATAATATGATAGTTTTAATAATTTGTAATAGTCTTCTTGAAAATTAAAATGTACCTTTAGTAAATATTTGTTAATATTTTGTGTTTATTTTTTATTTTGTTTAATATAATTGTAATTCATTATAAAAAAAGTGAAATATTATATCTTTAATATTTATTTTTCATTGGGAGATAGGTATCAGTAAATCCCAAAAGAGAGAAGAAATGAATATCAGTGACTTGAGAGAACACCTATTTTGTCAATTTTTTGGTAAAGGATGAATTAAGCAAATTTCATCCGAGAAATTAGCATTGTCTAAAATTCTAGTGCTTTATATTTTCTTCCCAAAAAGATTCAGCTTCCCCAAATACATGCCCCTGGCTCCTTTGCCAAAAATATTAATTTTTAGCAAGAAATGATTTAACTTTCTCCCTTAACTTAAATTAATAGAGATATTAAATTTGCATATCAATTTCTAAAAACATCGAGAAAATTTAAAAAAATTCCAAAATTAATAAAATAAAATGGCAGCGATTTTTTTAATAGTTATACATATTTGTTATTTTTTCGAAAATTATTGTAAATTTAAAGAAACAATCAAGAGTTAATTTCTACTTAGTTAAAGTCACAATAAAATTGTTCAGCAAAAAAATGTAGCAACAAAATTTAACTATTTCGAGTTTTAAAAAAATAAAAATATCATGGAGTTAACATGATATTTTCAACCATTTATTTTTATATCGTTTAATATTTTGAAAAACATACAAAAATATGAACATTCTATCTAGATATTTTTTTAACAAGTTTATTCGTTTGACAGTTCTTATTAATATAATATCCTCGTTTCATGGATATTGAAAAATCTCATTTGATTAAATATAAATGATATTATTTATTTGCTTTAAAAACGAATAAAAAAAAAAATTTCGTTTATATCTTAGAAAAAATTAGCATATATTTTTTTAGCTCCTCCCTAGGAGATTTCAGGATAGTCGTATTGGAAGCAGCACAAGAAAAAAATTCCCAATTAGTTTCAAATTGTCAATTATACTGATTTATCTGATTGTTATATCATTAGAAAACTTTTAGGAAAAAATGCTAAAAAATTTTCAGTAAATTTTTTTTTAATTGGTTTATTTTTTAATTTTGGAGCTATTGAATTATTAGAGATACATATTTAGTTTGTAAATTAGTTTTTAATTCCGCTACAATTTTTTTTCCAGAATTAACAAAATGTCGGCGATTTTTTACATATAATGTTTGTTTTGTTTTTCAAAAATTATTCGAGAACGACGAAACAGTCAAAAGTGCAGAATGGCTTCTTAATAATTAAAGTCTAAATAAAAATACGACAAAAAGTAGCAACAAAATGTTTGTGATTTTTGGAGTTTTTAAAAAAATTAAAATTAATTAATTTAAAATGTTTTAAAAATGTTAGTCCAGTTTTTCAATCCCCAAAATTTTTTTAAAAACGCTTACCAACAATGCTATTTTTTAACGATTTTTTTTAATATTTTGTTTACCTATTTCTAAAAATTACAAAAATACTAACATTATTTAAGGGCTTTAATATTTCAATTTAGTGTAAATTTAGTGCATCAATTTTCATATTGTATATTGAAATACAAGAATGTTCAATTTATTGTGGAAAATTTTATCAACAGAAATTATTATTAACTATTGTTGGAAGTGGAACATGAAAAAAATTTATATTTATTACCAAATTGACTGAAGCATTATACTGGCTTATCTGTTCTTTATACCATTAGAAAATTTGCCAAAACTTAAAACTTTTCCCCTTTAATTTAATAAAAAATTTGCATATCAATTTGTAAATGAGTCAGAAAATTTTAAAAATTCCAAAATGAGCAAAATGGCAGACATTTTTTTTAAATAAAAATATTTGTTTCTTTTTGAAAATTATTGAAAATTTGACAAAATACTCAAGGGCCCATTACTCCTTATAGTCGCAATAAAAATGTAGGTACAGCAACAAAATTTAATCATTTCGAGTTTAAAGAAAATCAAAATTAATGGAATTAAAATATGAAAAAATATTCATCAATAATGCAATTTTCAACACTTTATTTTCATATTGTGTATAATATTTTGCAAAAACATACAGAAATATGATCAGATTTTTTTGTAAAGCTTTAATTTATTAACAATTTTATTCATATGCTATTTTTCTTATCTCGAATAGTTTTCGAAATATACTCTTTAAATATTCTTACGTTTTATGGAGATTTTAAAATCTCATTAGGGTAAAAAAAAATTATATTATTTATTTGCTTTAAAAACGATTAAAAAAATGTTTCGTTTATTTCTTATAAAAATGGATTAAATAAGTTTTCATTTTTTCACTCCTTCTAGATTTCAGGATAATCGTATTGGAAGCATAGACTTAATAATACTATGGACCGAGCCTAGAGAGAGAGGTGATGAGGACGAGACCTCGAGAGAGACGCCGATAGATGCGAGTTTAAGGTTATGTATTTTGTTCCTTAACTTTCTTTAGGTATCTACCTATGCATAAATATCTGAGATGCACCTATTTTTATAGTTCACAAATCACTACAACGTGCTAAAATATATTTATAAAGAATCTCGGCAAAATGTTCCCATCCCGTGTGTAAAAAAGTAACTTGGCCACGTGACTGTGGACTGTGGAAATAACAGTCACGTGGTCTTAAATCTAACTATCCTTGTTCGACGCACTCAATTTATATCGCTCTATCTCTCTTCAATGGCGTCCTCACACTGGCAAACGGAAAGTGGCACAAGGCTCCGTCCATACGTTAGTATTATTAAGTCTATGATTGGAAGCAATAATTCTCAATTAGTGACAAATTATATTGGTTTATTTGTTCTTTATATCCTTAGAAAACTTGGAAGAGATGGTAAAAATTTGTAGTAATTTTTTTTCTAAAAACGGTTTATTTTTTAATTTTGATGCTTTCGAAGATGTATCGAGATTTTAGTTAATTTCTGCAAAATGTGCCCCAATACCGCACAATTTTTAAAAAATATTTTTCAAAAATTATTACCATTTTTAACGATTTCTTTTTATATTGTGTTTAATATTTCTAAAAATATATAAAAATACGAAAATTTTAACTGAAATTTTATTTTCTTGCCTTTTTTCTCATATCGTATGCTCAAATAGTTATTTATGCAACAAGTGTGTAAGGTGAGATTTTTTCACGAATGGGAATTTTGTCGCGTGAGCCATAGGCGAATGCGACAATCCCATGAGTGAAAAAAGCTCACTTTTCGCACGAATTGCATACAATATTTTTTCTACTACCGAAATGGACCTAAATTCTCTAATAATAATGTGAAACGTCAAAACTTAACTATTACGTCAAAACTTCAATTAATGTCATTTAAAAATCAGAACACTGTTGTAAGCCCACTTAATTTTAAATGAGTGAAATTAATCAATGTCTATTATTTCTTTGTCTAATGTCAATGTCAAGAATATAAATGACGTTTCAGAATTATAAATAATTCATTCATTATTGTTAAAGGATACTGAAAATTAGGTGGTATGTTTTATAATAATACCGTGATATTAAATAATGGACTACATAAAATTAAATAACCACATTTAACGTTTTTAAATATATGAATATTATAGGTACGGAATTGTTTAGTATGTTACTTTACGCACTAGTGCGTATGGTAAAAACGCTTTACGCACTAGTGCGTAAAGTTTAACTTTACGCACTCTACAGCGTGCGGAAAGTTAGTACTTTAAAATCGGTAGTAGAAAAAGTATTTTTCAAATATCCCATTTCATAAGAGACCAGAAAACCCCAAGAGAGTCAAAAAAATAATTAAATTATTCAATCACTGTTTAAAAATGAATAAAACTAAAGTTTTCGATTATTTTTTGGAGAAGGAAGTCAAATTATTCTTGGTCCTTTCTTAAAATATTTCAGGATAATCGTAGAAAGAAAACAAACTAAATTGACTTTTATGACAACTTGCACCTAATTTAAGTGTACGAAGTGAAATATCGCACCGATCTCTAATAAAGGTAACATTAAAAAAATTATACATCACCAGTTAAGTAGTAACTTAGTTTTATGCGTTGATCGAAGTAATATTTCTCACTACAGTGTAGGAGAAGCCTATTCCCTAAATATTTGTTACAGTGGTTACTTGTAAACTAGTCCACAACCTTAGTAGTAGAACTTAGTTATCCACAATACCTTTATGAGATTCTATTTTTAACTTAGCATGTGAAATAAATATACGTGGAAAAGATACAAACTGGCAATATTCAATTTGCCGAGGTATCAAAAATTAAGCTTCCATTCAATTTATAAGAGAGAAAGTAGCATAATTTGGGAAGTAAAATACAAAGTCAAACGTGCACAAAATTTTATGGCTAATAAAAAATACCCTGTGGCGGAATGGGCCATAAAAGTAACGTACTAATTTACAGATCACAAAATTTAAATCATGTAATGCCTCATTCCGTAACGCAGTAAGTGGATTTTACGGTAAATTACTCACGAGCATCGGACTTTAACCAATTTTGCAACTTTCGGGTGGTTTAGTGTTTAACAAAAATTGTCATATATATGTTTTTATTGTTTAAGCGTTTTATTATGATGTAGATTAAATTGTGTATTACTTTGGCCTAAGTAAAATACTAAAATATTATTATCACAAGAATTAAATAGACGTACCTAAAGACTCCTTTCTAATAAGTGTTCAAATGTGAATGTTCTGACTTTGTAATATACATTTGGACCATTTATCGCGTTTTGTAATTCTTACTCTATTTCATATAGTATAAATATGAGAAGAGGTTTTGAAATTTCTTTTGGCGCATTTTTAGTGTTAGAAGCACCAACTTTCATTAAAAATATAAAAGTTTTTTATAATATGATACTGTGGTGATTGGGGAAATTATTGTAAAATATAATTATTTTATTTTATTGATGTGTTTTTCTTTCTATGCCCCACTTTGTATGCCAAATATTTTTGTAGTGTTAGGGGTTTTTATAAAAATAACAATTTTATTTTATTGAAAAGGTAGGTGGTATAAATTAATATTTATTGCATGTTAGTTTAAAGAATAGTTTTCGAATAGCATGTCTTTAGTATTTATTTTATTTAGGAAGTATAGTACTTTAAGTTAATTTTAGAATTTATTTACTAGTTTATTTTAATTGTGACCTTGTTTTGGCTTGGTCCACTCGTACTACTGATGCAAAATGCCAATACCTGCGCCTTACACACAGCGACCAGTCTATTTGCGTTGATAAACGACATTGTGTACTGCGCGAAGCGAATAACTTACTTTCAGGTTTTCTGTCATTCCTGTTTTCCTTTTCAGGGTCTCTTTGGGGTCTTTTAGTGGAGGAAACTTACCTTTCGAATTCTTTAGCTTATGTAATTTTTATTAATAAATGAATATTATGTTCTCAATTATAATAGGTTTTGTTTTATTTTCTAGTGATTATATTTAAAAGTTGGTATGGCATGAACTGCAGGGACCTCTAATTATTGAACTAGAACTGGTTATATACCAATCGTGCGGTTCTTCAGCAGAACTCACAGATGTCGCCCCTACTAAGCACGAATATTGTTCTGATTATTAGAATGAGCAAAATTTATCGTTTTATCAAACCAGACATAGATGGCTTTCAAATTTGCATCATTTATTCATTTAACAACATTAATATCGACAAATTTGGTAAATAAATCCTTAAGCTAAGAGCCTGCGATGACTTATCTATGTAAGATCTAATAACAAATGAAATCATTAATTTAATAATTTAAAAGAAAATATCCCCCTTAACTTATCTTATTAGTAATGAGCAGTCTATCTGATATTTGTGTTCTATGGTTTTAACAAACTTATGAACCTACTGCCTTCACTGAAGTTCAATGACCGTGGTCAAAATGGCTGTTTTGCCAGATATTCTGTGCTTTTCACAATTAATCAAGACTATTTTATGTGCCTAAGTCCTCAACTATATACTATCTAAGTACCTGATTTTTCTATCTTCTATTTGTTGATTCTTGGTGTACCCCAGGGTATTATCTCGTTCAACTTCGAACAAATTATTAATTTTAGCTGGTGAGTAGTGATTTTCCTCTGGTTTTTCACGTCTTTATCACAATTTTCTTCTTTATTTTCAGGAACGACTTCAATTACGTGACGCCTCTCATGGGCTGGTTTTTCAACAACTTTCTTTTTTGTTTTTTATGTTTCACTTCACTATACCTTTCTACAGTTTTAATTTACAATGTGTCTATCCTTGTGGCATAGACGATCAGTTTTACATAAAATTAAATCTTAATTAACATCAAGTATTAATGCTACGTTTTTCTACGTTAGACTTTTCGCTAGATAAAACTACAACTTTGCTCATCCTTTATAAATTACTGCTTGTTTGACACTAGTGAATTATTGACTTGTTTAATATTACCTTTCTCTTGGTTAATGTTATTTTATTTATCTATTTTGTGGTTTTGATTTACTGTTTTAGGTGGTACGAGCCACATCTGGTACCGTCTTCCTGCTATCCCGTAACAGGTGTTTCTGCAGCGAAGATGAGTTTCCTCGGAGTGGTATCCTTTAAAGCTATATGTTTAAACCTTTATTTTTTTTTAAAGTAAGTTATTTGCTGCCTTTATTCAGAGTGAAGTTCTATATGAAAAATTTTTTTTTATTTTTTATTTTTCTTTTAAAGTATTGAATTTAATTTTATTATTAAAATACATGACATGACAATACGTACTCTTTTTGATAGGCTATATAGTTGCTAGTTTTTTCGATTTGAAAGAATCATGATTAAAAATTACATCTACTTAATTTGAATATTTCCTTCTGAATTTACATTTATTGGGTTTCTTCAATTTTGATCATAAACACATAATTTTTTTGTTCTGTGTTCAATTTTGCAATTTGAATCATTAAATCCATAACCATAACCTACAGTTACCTCTTTTGAAATATAATATTGGTCTCAAAATATTGACAATTCAAAATTATGGGCATTTACACTAAACCTTCTTGTGTACAAACACAAACTCCGTTTCCTTGTTACACAAAATACTGTAATTACATACTACGAATGAGATTAACTACAATTGCATCAAATTGTTCTCTAGCTGCAAAGTTCCCTCAAGGCAAACATCGACACAACAAACTGCATGCGCTCAAATTAAATTACGCTCTTGGAGCCAGCGACTTTATAATTTATGGATATCAACAGCTTATCAAACTAATTGAATAAACGTTTCAACTCACTCTGTAACTTCTAGCTGGTCCGCCACCTCGACCGACCCCAGTTTATAGTAGACCTTATGAAGCAGCTGGTGGCCCTGCCCACCTGATCCTCGACCGTCGATCTGGGCTATTATAAAGTCCTTATGACTCGTCAAATATGTGTTCCAATCAATCCTCCAGCGCTCCGTCACTAACTGACTACCAGGGCCTCCGTAAACCTGCACTATTAAAGGGTAGCGAGTGATCTCGTCCTCTCTGAGCCCCGGCGGTAAGTGAAGGCGCACGTGCGCTTGATAACCGCCAGATATTTGAACCGGAAAAGTTTTAATCTGCGGCATTGCCATTTTGGCCACCCGCTCCCGCAGCCGAGTATTATTTTGCAACCAAAGTAAGAGCTTCGGTTTCGGCCTCGCCGTTTTGTACAAACTACTAGTCGGAACGCCCGGGCCTAAACATTCCAACACGTAATAGGCGGAATTGGGACTGAATATGGCGTTGTGGTAAAGGCAAGGTGGTTCTTTCTGGGTTGATTTCTGTTTTTGTTTCTTTTTCCTTCTGGGCGGCGGGGTGGTTATTATTGCGTCGTCGTCTTCTTCGTCCCAGCTCGATGATTTTACGCGGTAGATGTTTTCGTCTAGGGATATGAATGGAGGAGTTGTGGGTGCTGGCTCTTTAACGCAGGTCAAGCAGATTGGTGGTTGGAGAGTTGCTCCGGTTCGCGGAGGAACTGATGTCACCCGGTATAAGTGTAATTGGCCTGGTTTGCCTTCCGGAACTCCTAAAAAATATCTGAAAAAGATTCTATTTCAGTACCTATGTGTGGGAAAATAAAAAAATAAGGTTTGTTTTGTTGCTAGCAATTTTTTTACCATTTAAACGTGGTAATTTTTCTTTTTGAGCATTTCTAAATGTGCCAGGAACTAATTTTTAGAAGAAATATTTTCACGCCGTCCAATATGGAGATTTTTTTTCGCTGCAAAATTTATAAACGCACCTGAAGTGTCAAAGCTAACTTAAAATTAGTTCTACTCGCAAATTGAATTGAATCTTGATTGTTACCTACTTACTATTGAGAAGACGATATTCGACTAATCATTATCACATTATCAGGAATTAAGCTTTAAGGACACATTTAAATGGAGCCTTTATGGAGAGAGCGGCTTGACGAGGGAACAGTGTCTAATAATATTACTTGGGCTAACAAGAAATGTTAGGTCCCTATTTGTTGGAGTTAGTGCCTATTACGTCTACGTACAATGACTTATATAGATCATATGATGCTGTTTATAGTTTTATATTAAGGGGATCTCTATGCATTGTATTTTAAGAAATAACACCTACATAGTCCAGAATCTAAGCAAGCACGATGTGATTAATTAAATGATTTAAAATATTTTTGTTCCAAAATTTCATCGTAATTTCTTTTGCACATCTTCCCTAAAGATGGCATGTTCCAGTACTAATAAATGACTACTGCAACTCATACAAGAAAGTACAGTTGGAGGGTGCTAAACGATGAAAAAAGTTTCGCAATTAGCACCGGTGATTGTAGGTGTGCTATGAACTGGTAATAACTTTGTTAAAACAATTAGCACCCTTGCTTTTTAGATAATTAAAGAGTGCAAAATCAGTGTTAAGTGATGGCAATGGTTTTGCGTTAGCACCAATGATTGTAGTGCTGGTATGAAGCTGGTACTAGAGTAAAAATTGGTTAATAACTTTGTTGAAACAATTAGCACCTACGGATATTTATAGTAGTGACAAAGGCAATTGGCATCGATAATTGTAGTGCTGGCATGAATTTGGCACCAAAGCATAAAACTGTTTATAACTTGTTAAAACAATTAGCACCTCTGCCTTTTACATAATTAAAGAGTACAAGATGGGTGTTATGTGATGGAAAAGGTTTCGTAGTTAGCACCAATGATTGGAGTGCTGATATGAAATTGACACCAGAGCAAAAAATTGAAAATATCTTTATTTAAACAATTGGCACCTTTGCCTTTTACATATTTGAGAGTACAAAATGCGTGTTAATTGATAATAAAATTTTCGCATTTAGCATCAATGATTGTCTTTTGGCACCAAAGTAAAAAATTGTTAATTACTTTATTAATTCATTAGCACCTCTATTTTTTGCACATCTGGAGAGTATAAAATAGTCATTAACTTTAATGAAAGTTGCAAGTGGCACTAATGATTGTAGTGTATAAGTTAGCACTAAGTCAAAATTTGTTGAAAATTTTGATGAAACAATTAGCACCTTCGCGTTTACATTTTTTGAGTGAGCAAAATGTATGTCAAGTGGTGGTAAGGGTTTTACCATTAGTATTGATTATTATAGTGCTGCAATGGAGTTACACCAAATTAAAAAAAATTTCATAATTTTACGAAAACAGTTAGCAACTTTGCTTTTTACATTTTTTGAGGGCGCAAAATGTATGTTAAGTGATGGCAAAGGTTTTGCAATTAGCTCGATGATTGTAGTGCTGGTATTAAGTTGACACCAAAGTAAGAAACTGTTTGTAACTTTGTTAAAGCAATTAGCACCTTTGTTTTTAACATAATTGGAGAGAGCAAGATGGATGTTGAGTGAAGTTCAAGATTTCGCAGATAGTTTCAATGATTTTTGTGCTGGCATGAAGTTGGCACCAAACTATAAAACTGTTAATAACGTGTTAAAACGATTAGCACCTTTGCTTTTTACATAACTAAAGAGTGCTAGATGGTTGTTAAGTGATGGTAAAGATTTCGCAGTTAGCACCAATGATTGTAGTGCTGACACCAGAGTAAATGATTATTAATAACTTTGTTAAAACAATTAGCACCTGTGTTTTATATATACTTGGATGAATTTAAAATGTGTGTTAGGTGATGGTAAAGGTTTAGCAGTTACTATCAATGATTGTGACGCTACTGTGAATTGGGACCAGAAAAAAAAATTGTAAATAACTTTGTTAAAGCAATTAGCACCTTTGTTTTTTATATAATTGGAGAGTGTTAGATGGGTGTTAAATTATGGTAAAGGTTTCGCAGATAGCTCCAATGATTTTAGTGCTGGCATAAATTTGGCACCAAAGTATAAAACTGTTAATAACGTGTTAAAACAATTAGCACCTTTGATTTTTACATTATTAAAGAGTGCAAGATGGGCGTTAAGTGATGGTAAGGGTTTCGAAGTTAGCACCAATGATTGTAATGCTGGTATGAAGTTGACACCAGAGTAAAAAATTATTAATAACTTTATTAAAACAATTAGCACCTGTATTTGGATGATTTGAAGAATGTAAAATGTGTGTTAAGTGATGGTAAAGGTTTCGTAGTTAGCATCGATGATTGTACCGCTACTGTAAATTTTGCCTAGAATGAAAAAATTGTAGATAACTTGGTTTAAACAATTAGCACCTTTGTTTTTTACATATTTGATAGTACAAAATGAGTGTTAATTGACACAAAAGGTTTCGCATTTAGAACCAATGATTGTGGTGCTGGTATGAAGTTGGCACCAAAGTAAAAAATTGCTAATTACTTATTAATTAATTATCACCTCTACTTTTTACACATGTGGAGAGTACAAAATGGTAACTAAGTTTAATAAAAGTTTCACAAGTGGCTTAATGATTGTGGTAGTGTTAGTACAAAGTTAGCAGCAAGTTAAAAGCTGTTGAAAATTTTGTTGAAACAATTAGCACTTTTGCATATATACTTTTGAGATAGCAAAAAATGTGTGTCATGTGGTAGTAAAGGTTTTACCATTAGCATTGAAAGTTTTGCAATGGAGTTCACACACAATTACAAATTTGTTGGAAGTTTTTCTAAAACAATAATTAGCACCTTTCCTTTTTACATTTTTTTAGAGTGCAAAATGTATGTTAAGTGATGATAAAGCTTTTGCAATCAGCTCGATGATTGTAGTGCTGGTATTAAGTTGGTACCAAATTAAGAAACTGTTAGTAACTTTGTTAAAGCAATTAGCACCTTCGCTTTTTACATATTTGGAAAGTGTAGAATGGTCGTAAGGTTAAGTAAAGATTTCACAATTAGTATGGATGATTTTAATAGTGGTATGGCTTGTCACCATAGTAAAAAATTGTTAATAACTTTCTCGAAACAATTAGCACCTTTGCTTTTTTACATTTGGAGAGTGTAAGTTGGGAGTTAAGGTAGAGGTTTTATATTTTTATTAGCATTAATGATACTAGTGCTAGTATGAAGGAGCTGTTAATAACTTTGTTGAATTAATTAGCACCATACTTTTCTACATATTTCAAGAGTGCTAAATGGGTGCTAAATAATTGTAAATGTTTTGCAATTAGCACCAGTGGTTGTGATACCAAATTCACAGATTCTCTCTTCAAATTTTTATTTGAAAAGTTTAGTTAACTGTGTCTTAGGCAATAGTCTTTCATCAAAATAAAAAAACATATTTTTGTAATCAACGTTGTAGGTGAGTAAAAATCACTGAAGCTCGCTTTAGAAAATGACCTAGTCGGAAACTGAACCAGCTTCAGGGTGACAATCAAGTGTACTTTGCCTGTTTCTCGGCAAAGCACATTAACATATTAGATGTTACGTAAAACATCTAATATTTTACCAAATCTCTGCATCCAAAATAGGTTTAATTCAAATAAAATAACCGAAACAAAACAAAAATAAATCTAGTTATTACCCCGATAGCTCCTAAAATTATTTACCTATATATATGATGCTCTATATTAGGAAAAATGTCAACTCACATGACATCATTGGAGTGGTCCCAGGTAAGTATTCGCGTGACCTCGTATTTTCCGTGTGTGAGAGGAATAATGCGCCTCTTGGGGATATTGACAGATACCGCGTGCCGAAAGTTGCCCGCGGGTCCATCCCTCACAGGAGCGACGGTAATATAGTTCGAGCTGTCGGTCCCAAACACAGGACTGTCGCCCATGTCCACCCATCCGTGGCCGTCGCCGGTGATTCGTTGCGTCTGGAATATAAATTATTAGTTTAGTTAACAAGACACAATTATGCAGCTTACATGTGCTAGATAGGGAGCTGCTAATAATGGGGAACGGATGCCTCGTCCTGATGAAGAATTAAATATTTATGTTTGAAAATTACAAAGAGTTCTGGGAAAATTACGTGGCAGTGGATTATGGCAGATGAGCGGCCCACCACTATAATGACCCTCAAACTGCTGTGAAATTCAATCAATTCAACCGACTCTCAATCAATTCTCAATCAATTCTCAATCAATTTTCAATCAATTTTCAATCAATTCTCAATCAATTCTCAATCAATTTTCAATCAATTCTCAATCAATTCAATCAATTCAATCAATTCAATCAATTCAATCAATTCAATCAATTCAATCAATTCAATCAATTCAATCAATTCAATCAATTCAATCAATTCAATCAATTCAATCAATTCAATCAATTCAATCAATTCAATCAATTCAATCAATTCAATCAATTCAATCAATTCAATCAATTCAATCAATTCAATCAATTCAATCAATTCAATCAATTCAATCAATTCAATCAATTCAATCAATTCAATCAATTCAATCAATTCAATCAATTCAATCAATTCAATCAATTCAATCAATTCAATCAATTCAATCAATTCAATCAATTCAATCAATTCAATCAATTCAATCAATTCAATCAATTCAATCAATTCAATCAATTCAATCAATTCAATCAATTCAATCAATTCAATCAATTCAATCAATTCAATCAATTCAATCAATTCAATCAATTCAATCAATTCAATCAATTCAATCAATTCAATCAATTCAATCAATTCAATCAATTCAATCAATTCAATCAATTCAATCAATTCAATCAATTCAATCAATTCAATCAATTCAATCAATTCAATCAATTCAATCAATTCAATCAATTCAATCAATTCAATCAATTCAATCAATTCAATCAATTCAATCAATTCAATCAATTCAATCAATTCAATCAATTCAATCAATTCAATCAATTCAATCAATTCAATCAATTCAGTCAATTCAGTCAATTCAGTCAATTCAATCAATTCAGTCAATTCAGTCAATTCAGTCAATTCAGTCAATTCAGTCAATTCAGTCAATTCAATCAATTCAATCAATTCAATCAATTCAATCAATTCAATCAATTCAATCAATTCAATCAATTCAATCAATTCAATCAATTCAATCAATTCAATCAATTCAATCAATTCAATCAATTCAATCAATTCAATCAATTCAATCAATTCAATCAATTCAATCAATTCAATCAATTCAATCAATTCAATCAATTCAATCAATTCAATCAATTCAATCAATTCAATCAATTCAATCAATTCAATCAATTCAGTCAATTCAGTCAATTCAGTCAATTCAGTCAATTCAGTCAATTCAATCAATTCAGTCAATTCAGTCAATTCAGTCAATTCAATCAATTCAATCAATTCAATCAATTCAATCAATTCAATCAATTCAATCAATTCAATCAATTCAATCAATTCAATCAATTCAATCAATTCAATCAATTCAATCAATTCAATCAATTCAATCAATTCAATCAATTCAATCAATTCAATCAATTCAATCAATTCAATCAATTCAATCAATTCAATCAATTCAATCAATTCAATCAATTCAATCAATTCAATCAATTCAATCAATTCAATCAATTCAATCAATTCAATCAATTCAATCAATTCAATCAATTCAATCAATTCAATCAATTCAACCAATTCAACCAATTCAACCAATTCAACCAATTCAACCAATTCAACCAATTCAACCAATTCAACCAATTCAACCAATTCAACCAATTCAACCAATTCAACCAATTCAACCAATTCAACCAATTCAACCAATTCAACCAATTCAACCAATTCAACCAATTCAACCAATTCAACCAATTCAACCAATTCAACCAATTCAACCAATTCAACCAATTCAACCAATTCAACCAATTCAACCAATTCAACCAATTCAACCAATTCAATCAATTCAACCAATTCAATCAATTCAATCAATTCAACCAATTCAATCAATTCAATCTATTCAATCAATTCAATCAATTCAATCAATTCAATCAAGTCAATTAATCCAATTAACTTAATCAATTTAATCACGCCAATCACGTCTGTCAAACAAGTCAATAAAATCAATCAAATCTATCAACTTAAATCATTGAAATTTGATTTGGAAATTTGTCTTCATGAAAATTAGAAGATACAAATAGACAGCAAAACGGGTATTGAGTGATAGGTATAAGGTACTATGATGTCCAGTGGAAATCAGTCAATATTTTTTGTTATTTTGTAAATATATTGCTCACTTTTGGAACACCCTGTAAGTAAGAAGGTAAGAATAGATTTATGTAACTAATGAATACCATAACTGTAGATTACTTGTGTTAATTACTGGCTGGAATGAACGTAGGCAATAACCACCCACAACTTCTGAATGGGTCGTTGAAGGTAGGCTCACATCTTGAATAACCCCTACGCTTGAATAAACAGTGAGATGTAGAATTAATGACTCCAAGGTAAATCAATTTCGGTTTAGTTAATGTATTTGAGATGTAACTGAACGCCGGAATTATATTTGTGTTAACAATTTTGAGAGCGTAAAGTTTACTTATCTAACTTGAAATGTGCGTTTAAGGGTTTATAAATGCGGCTGAGTGCCATTGATAAAATCTTATTATAATTTACTTGTATGTTGGTTTTAAAGACGCTTTGTTTGAGAGTCTGAAGCCAGTTCGTCGATAACATCAATCTTAAATAATTACTTCAGAAAAGCTCTAGATTTGAAGGAAACAGAACAGTTTCCTCCATGGAAAGATTGGCATCGTCCTCTTTTGTCTTTTCTTTTGTTTTAGCCAAACTAGGTAATTTAAAACCACTTGCCTGGTAATGTGGCTGTGGAAAACAGAAAGAGGAAAGTCAAGAAAATTTTTATGTAGATCTGAAGCTTAAACGTAGTTTTAGGGTTTCTTTTAAAGACCAAATTTATGCTTATAATATGGGATACACATAAATGTAGAAGTAGAACAATATTTTTAATGACTACTTTTATTTTTATCAGCTTCATGCTGATTCAGTTGACTATTTATTAACCAGTGTTTTTATTTATTTATATTATGTTCAATTGTTTTGTGGGTTTTTTTCAAACAAATTAAAATATATTCCATAAAAAGATATATATTATGTTCGTCACCCATTTAATTCCCAAACATAATCGAAAGTATTTGAACGATATCCTACATACAATCCAGTTTTTGAAATTTTGAAATTGTTTCATAAATAAATAAGTCTCAACTCTTGTTTTATAACTTTAGTAACTTTTATACCTACGATGTAATTTACTCTGATTTACTTTACAACTTGTGGCTGATATTAAAATAAAATATTTTATTGTTTGCTTTATTTGAGGATAAAATATTTGTTCAGATTTCTGACTTCAAATATTTTTAGGTTTGTTCCATTATTCATTAAATTACCCAACTAAATCAATTGCAAGCTTAAGCTGACATAAATCAGGTTGTTTTGATTACTGGTAACAAACTACTTTGTTAAGTATAAATAGAAACTTCACGAATGCATATTTCTGTGTGGTTTATAGTAAAGCCAAGAACAATAATTGCATGGTTCGTTTCAGTTCGCTGTGGTTTCCTTTTGTACCAAAGTTCGTTCTGAATTTAAGTCTCCCTCCACAGCATTGTAATAATTGTAAAACTACAAAATGTCAGCAAAGAAAAATATATTTATATAGAAAACATGTGACATGTTTAGCAGGGGAGAGTGGGAACATTTACCCAGTTTTGTAGTGCTTTTTTTAGAACTTGCCAAAATATATTTTTTCTACTGCCAATTAATTCAATTTTTAAATAATTTATGGAGGTATCTTTATGGAGAGTTTTCTTCCACCATTATGTAATTATTATTAAAATATATTGCCCGCCAAAAAGTACCTATTATTATTTATTTCATGTTCTGTTTTTTTCCTGCCAAAATCGAAAGAAAATCATGACAAATCAAAATCTAACATAGCAGAAGTTTGGAAGTTCAAATGATTCATCTGACAGATGATGTTGGCATCTGTGAGAATCATCTAGTAGACGATTTTCAATGAGTGAGAAATAATATTACCAAGTGATACAAATTGAAATACCCTTAATGGTACAAAAATAAGTGGTTTGTTTTATAAAATAAATATATTGGTAAAATATTTTTGGTAAAATATTCCGCCGAACGTATGATTTTCAAAATTGTTCTTTTTAGACTTCCTTACTTATTCAACGATATTGCTTAACTATAGCTTAGTCTAAAATTTACACACAAGTTATTGTTTGTTTTCTGTATATTGAACGTCACCGTGAGTGCCGGAAGTTTTGACAGACAAACCGACAGACAGAGTTTTTTTTTAGAAAAATTTTTTTGTGGCCCGTTATTTGCCATAGTAATACATTTTCAGATATAAGGTAATAACGATTTTAAAATTCACACTTTTCCTATTTTTACACTATATACATACTTTGATTTTTGCAAGGGCCGGACTATGAATTGGCAGCAAGTATATTGTTGCTTATTTATTTTTAATTTTTTTTTATAATATTAATAGTTCGTAAACCATTTCTATCGATTTACTTATGAACGGAATAGCGCTGAGAATTGTTTGTTTCAAATTTACCATCAGTAATGTTTACCTAAAAACACTAATGTACCTATTTTTAATACACATAAAATACACACAGACACAAATTATTAATTTGGTACTAATATTTGATTCAACCAAAATAGTTAGATTTTTAGTATCGGCGAATTCGCCATTTTTGTAAATATGACAAAAATTATTTGTTTTGAAATTCTAGAAGAATTATATGGTATTAAATGCATATAAATACAATAACCATTTTAAATGTAGTGTCTAAATGATAGTTCTTATATAAACTGTAAGTTGTACACCCACATGTGTCTCGAACTATTTTAATTATTTTAAAAGCGGCGATTTGTGCTTTATGTGCAATCAAACATTACTCTTGCTAAATTCGAGTTTAATATGTATGTAAATAATGGTTTAGTAATTTTTGTGTGGAATTTTAGTAATGGAGAATTCGCCATACTTGAGGCATTTTTGCTTTAAATGCGATTGCTACTGGAAGAATTAATGCATATCATATTAAAAGCATATAAATACATTACCTATATGTAGTGGTCAATGTCAATTAAACTGTGTATCTAAATATATTTATTACATAAACTGTATTTAAACCAACAAAATTTAATTATTTTAGAAGAGACGTATGGCATTAATGTTTAATGCTTCTAAATATTACTGATGTTAAATTCAAATTTAATGTGTATGTAAATATTCACTTAATAAGTATTTTGTAAGAGCAATATTGGGATGCGTTATAAATGCGCACAAATACATAAATTATTAATCAGTAATGTTTATATTTAAGTAAATATCGGTTTGATATATACAATTTCACATTGGTATTTAAATAGACCTTCGGAATCAATTTTAAGTGGTGGCAAAATTCGGAACATTTGTTAATTTTAAACATAGAAAAAATGATTTAGTTTCAAAAAATGAGTGCATACAAAATACATATAAGATTAATAATATTAAGTTAATGTTTACATACATATTTATACCTTTGCTATCAGTAGTAGTGATGAATATGCAGTTAATATGCATTACTATAAAAAATATGTGTTTAATGTGTATCTAAATTATTATTTAACATGTATTTTATACATATTGAAAAATGCATGATAAATGCGCAAACTTACTCGTATGCCTTCCGTATTATCAAATTTAATTACTTTAGTAGCGGCGAATTCGCCATATTTGTCAATTTCAAATAATACGAAGGTTGATCTTGATGTTAAGTTATGCATATTAAGTACATATAAACACTATTGATATTAAATACATATATGGATCGCTTTAATATTAGTAATACAGGATGGTACGAAAAATAGTTCAAACTGTTAACCACAGATCCTTTGGACAAAAATAATGCGACTTTTATAGTGTGATTTTTTATTTTGGCACGTAGTTTTTCTATACAGGGTGTAAAAGTTTAAATTTTGAAAATTATTTTTATTATTAATTCTTTTATTTTTTTAGATTTTTACCTGAAATTTTGCACAGACTTTTATACTTGGAGTAGTTTTCCACACACACCAAAACACTTTTGCACACACTCGACGCGCGTTTCGCCAACCAAGTTGGCATCATCGGGAGATGATTAGTTTTAATCATCTCCCGATGATGCCAACTTGGTTGGCGAAACGCGCGTCGAGTGTGTGCAAAAGTGTTTTGGTGTGTGTGGAAAACTACTCCAAGTGTAAGTTCTACACCAAAGGTTCCAACCCCTCTTCAGGAACAGACTTTTATCTTATGCATATACACTTTTTGTAAAAAAAAGTCAAAGCACAAACGGGGTTTATGCACAATTTCATTTAAAAATCTTAAAAAATAACAGAATTATTAATAAAAATAATTTTCAAAATTTTAACTTTTACACCCTGTATAGGTAAACTACTTGCCAAAATAAAAAATCACACTATAAAAGACTCATTATTTTCATCCAAAGAATCTGTAGTTAACGCCTTGACCTACTTTTTCTTAACACCCTCTATAGGCATATTAAACACGTACCTATATAAATATCAGATTTATTGTAAACACAGTATTTAAACATATTATGCCTATTAAATCTATTTTAGAAGAAGCGAATTCACTACTCCAAAACATATAAGCTAATAAATGTTTCCATAGGTATATATTTAATAATAATAATAACCTACTAATAGTAGTGTTTAATATTATGCATTTAAATAGTATCTACTGATTTTATATGCAAATATATGCATTTTAATCAGTGGTGTTTAAATGCCTATTATACCTATATCAGGTTTGTTGTAATTACAGTATACATATAAACGTACTCACGTGCCCTTCAATATATTTTGAATTATTTTTGAAGCAGTGAATTCGGAATAGTTGATAATTTCGTATACAAATAAATTCAAAATAAATGACTTTAATATTGAAAAATTTATATTTATTAAGTACATTTAAACAAAACTGATTACATTTGTAATGTACAGGGTGATCATTTATATTTTTACACCTACCTTAACTTTGTTATTTTTGGAAAAAAAGCGTAAAAATAAACGGTTTAATTATTTTTACGTAGTTAAATACGATATCAAAAAAAACAATTGAGTAACGCCAAAAAAAATCATAATATAAACTTGTGCATTTTTTTGACAACTGCTATATGATTTTACGAAATATGAAAGAGCAGGGAAATATATAACACTGTATATTTACCTTTTGCGGTTTTCGAACTATTTACTTTTTCATACAGCGTGTACAATTCAAAAAACACAAGTTTCTATTAGCTATAAGTGTTTTTAGCGTTACTCAATTGTTTTTCTGATATCGTATTTAAAAACTGAAACCGTCTTCACACTTTTTTTCTTTTTCCAAAAATAACAAAGTTAAGGGGGGTGTAAACATATAAATGATCACCCTGTACATTAATATGCATTTTAATTAGTAGTGTTTAAATGTATATTAGACATGTATAAAAATATCAGGTTTGTTGTAAGCATAAAGTTTAAAATAAATATACTCGCGAGTCTATTTTAAATTATTTTAGAAGTGGCGACTTCGCCATATTTGAGAATATCAAATAAATAATTTACCTTTTAAATATCCGTAATACTGGAAGAATAAGACTACTAAATAATAATTTAATATTGCTAGTGTAAAATGCATATAAATTGAATATTTATTACAAGCTTTTATTTAACTTGCAATGAATGTTTGTTTGTTTGTTTAGGTCAAATCTTGCAACTGAATTTTAAAATAGTTATCCCCAACCGATTGAGCTGAAATTTTGCATACACGTTTAGTTTGGGTGACAATGCATGTTTAGCTAAGTGACGTCATTCTAAATCCAATATGGCGGACTCCCGAAGATGGCGGACTAGTTATTTTTTATGCACCCCATTGTATGGGTATCAGTTAAAAGGGTTTGCTGAGAAGAATACGAAATATAAAATGACGTCACACTAAATTCAATATGGCGGACTAGTTATTTTTTATGTACCCCCATGATATGGATATCAAATAAAAGGGTTTGCTGAGAAGAATACGAAAAAAAAACTAAAAAATAAAAAATAAATTAATAGTAAAAAAACATTTTTAAAAACAAGCTTTTATTTAAATGCTCTAAAAAGAAGAAAATAAACTTTAAATTAAATCAAACCCATCAATTTATTACATTATAAAATTTATATGATATAAAAGCTTGTCGTGAAATTTGCCTTTGTAAATGACCAAGAATACAATATTAAACTCTCGCGACAAGCTTTTATATCATATAAATTTTATAATGTAATAAATTGATTGGTTTGATTTAATTTAAAGTTTATTTTCTTCTTTTTAGAGCATTTAAATAAAAGCTTGTTTTATTATTAATTTATGTTTTTGGTACTGCATATTATTTAATCATAAATATACACCATAAGTTTATTGTAAACAAAATGTATACAGAATTACATTTTCTAAATGTGTCATAAATTATTTTGGAAGCAGCATATTCGATATATTTTTTAATTTCAATGTATATTTGACATCGGAAAAACCAGAG
Organism: Rhagium mordax; assembly: GCA_963680705.1. Lineage (NCBI taxonomy): Eukaryota > Metazoa > Arthropoda > Insecta > Coleoptera > Cerambycidae > Rhagium > Rhagium mordax. The sequence goes on from OY796657.1 coordinate 102,116,901, forward strand.
CATATTAAATGCCTTGCTTTGGGGCACCCAAAGTTCTCTCCCCAGGCCTTTTTCGCTCTGCGTCGCGACGTCATTAATATTTTTTATTCCAGAAACATACATGTTTCTAAACGGCATTCAAAAGAAAATTAAATTACCTTCAAGAAAAAAACTCAAACACCATTTTATTCTATTTACAAACGATAAGAAGTTATAACAAAAACAATACTAAAAAACTACAACGAAAAGTCTTATTTTAAGCATAGTAGTCTAATTGTTTTTTAAATGCAGAACGCGTACATCAATTAAAATGACATTTTACAATTTTTTTTTGTAAAATTGTGTTTATTGCTTGACGTTTATAAGTGCCATTAGTTTAAAATGTTTATTCACAATGAAAAGTGAATATGTTGGTAATATTTGGGGAAGCAGGAGAGAATTTACATTTAGCAAGACGACTTTACGCTGAACGCTATGTGGATAAGGTAACACCAGATCATAAAATATTTATACAATTGGAAAGAAATTTGCGAAATAATGAGTACGCCTTCTCATCAAGAAAAGGTAAAAGAATTAATAAAAGTGTAGCAAGTGATGATAATGTCACCAATATAATTAACTATTTTGAAGAAAATCCACAAAAATCCTTTCGACAGCCTTCCGGGGCCCTCGGCTTTTCAAAATTAACCATCCAGTCCAAAATCAAGGTTACTTCGGAACAAATGTGTGGTGCGGTATAATAGTTGAACGGCATTTTGTAGGACCTTTTTTGAAGAACCTCTGACAGACTAAGCCTTCTTAAAGTTTTTAGATAGAGAACTTGCGGTTTGTTGCAGTTGATTCCAAAACAAATGAAAATAAATTTATGGTTTCAGTTAGATGGCGCACCTGCTCATAATTCCCTAGTTGTAAGAGACTATTTAAATCAACAGCATCCAAATCGTTGGACAGGACCGAATTGTCCAATTCTGTAGCCTCCCAGATCACCAGACCTTATTTCTTTAGACTATTTTTTGTGGGGAAGATTTAAGAATCTAATATACACAAAGGCCAGAGAATCCTGATCAATTAAGACAAAATATAAGTTTAGCCTGTGAGACCATAGCTAGAGAAATGTTACAAAAACCCTCAAGTCGAGAACTTAAAAAAAGAATAAATTTTTGTTTAGATAATAATGGCAAACATGTAGAACAATTTTTGTAATTGTTTTTTCATGATTTCTTTTGTTAAAATTTATTGTGTTTAATTTGTTAGGTATAAGCTACTATGTTTAAATAGGATTTTTCGTTATGGTTTTTTTAATATTGTTTTTGTTATAACCTCCTAATGGTTGCAAATAGAATAAAACCGTATTTGAGTTTTTTTCTTAAAATTTAATTTTATTTTGAATGCCGTTTAGAAAGACTTGTTCGAACGTAAGTGAATCACCCTGTACATCTAAATTAATGAATTCTAGTTGAGTACGAACTCGATAAGCCAAAACCAATAAAACAAGCAGACTTTAGTAGCTGCATTTACGCGTGGCGTGTAATTTCAAAGAGCGGTATATCTCGATATAAATTTATTTGTCTAAGCAAGATAGATTGCCCACTAGCTTAATCGCTAAGACACTAAGAGATCCTCTGCTATAGTGGTTTAAATAGAGATGTTGCTTGTAAGTGCATTATGGATGTGAAGCTCTGAATTTAAAAGGCTCCGAATATAAGGCTGCGAGACGAAAATAATACAAGACAATTGCATTTCGAACGCTAGGAATACTTAGATCGAGTTTCCAAGTTGAAGGCGAGCTGCGTTGGGTTTTTAAAGGTTGCTAGTATAGAAATACCTACAGTAAATTTTTACCGGTGGATTAGAATTTGGGAAATAATGAATGTAATTTGTGGCATTCTCTATTTTTTTCAATTTCCGTTTTGAGAGCTTTACCAAATGTATTAAAGCGATCTTAAAAAATTTGTGAACCAATTGTTTTTTTATTCCATTAGTAGTGATAATGAAAGGGACAGAAGTTTAACTGATATTTGTATAAAAATTGGAATACGTCACTAAACAACTAAAAAAAAGAAAAGTTAGGATATTAATAACTTACAATATTTTAAATGAATCTGTCCCAAATTATGGAAACGTAAAATAAAATACCAGGTAGCACTACATTAGACCATACTGAAAAATATGTGTGAAAGACACAAAGACATGCGAAGAGGAGATAAATAAATATTTTCCTTAATAGTTACGTTTATCAGAAACAGTAACGTAATAAAGTAAACTTCTATTGAATATCTGTGTAATCAAGGTTTAATAACAAAAGAGCAAAAAACGAATTTACAACCCAAATACTCAAATGCACGAAAATGTCTGTAAATAGATTAAAAGCGGACACGCAGTTCAATTCTGCTTGGAAAATACATTCGTCAGGAACTGTGACTGTTACGCCAACTCGAATTAATGTAGTCATTTGCATGCTAACTCGAAATAAATCGAAACTTTTGCATTCCTATTGAGAACCGCGTAAAGTAATTAGGACACAATAATATAATTATTAATTCCGGTTAAAGAAAAAGGTGCAAAGATTTTACGTATATTTTGAAGCACATTAAATTTTTAGGTTTTGATAAAATCCATTATTAAAAATTATAGAATTTTTTGTTTAAGTTTCAAGTATTTCAACTTGAAAAGATTTGCCACACAAAGAAATATTGGATGTATCTATATTTTTTAGATGAATAAATGGAGATAATTCAATGCAGCTTTTCTTTAAAAAACGTTTTAAATTTATAATAAAGGAGCTATGAATACATCCTTTATATAATTTAGAAAGAGTATGCTAAACTATAATAGAATAAAAAGAGTGTTAAAGTGGATTTAATAAGGTTACATACAGGGTGTGTCCTAAAGTGGGACAGGTAATTATTTGTTCTGCATTTGTACCTTGTTAAATAGCTATTGAAATAAGGAAGTTTTTAAAACTATATTTGTGATAGTTTTATGAAAGAAACTGATAGGTAATTTCATAGCTGATTTCTAGAAATTGTTTTTTTCAAGTTTTTATTTGAAATTTTCACATGATGGAAATGTTTCCGATTATTAATTTCAAATAGACCACCATACATGTAATCTAGTTGAAAAAGTGTCAAATAGAATTTTTGAAAATTAACTTTTAGAAATTAAGATCTACTTTTTTGAGGAAAAATAAAAATTGAAATATATCAAAAACCAATGACTTTTGGATAATATTGCAAAATGGGTCTACTCTCCCATCCCCAGAAGAGGAATGTCTCGAATCACCAATAACCCTGTATCTATATATAAATATGATTAGAATAATCAATTAAATATTAGCACTATTAAGCAAATAATCCATGCAAATTAATCACTTACCTCTTTGCAATCCCATTTGGGACTTGTGCATATTGTTACCAGAGATAAATTCTGAGGTCGGTTCAACCACACTACGGATATTTCAGTTAGACTAATCCACGATACTGCAGTGAAATAATAATCGCTGCAACAAAAGCCTGTGTTAGCTGTTAATAACATAAATTGGAATCGTTACGGACAATGCACACGAAGAAATGTACGTAATTATTAACGGAATGCTGCAGTTTTGTGCTTTATGGGATATGCTGGTCGATACGTAACTTTTCAATTTTGAATATTCTAATAATAGCATTAAAATACAATTCGATTTATAAATCGTATAACGGTGTTTTGTTATCCAATAAATTGACAATATTAACACACCAGGGAATAATATTTTTAAATTTTTTAATCACATTTTTATTAATATGATAGAAACAATTATTGAAATAGCATGTTGGGGGTGTAAAACCTAAGAATTTCAATAGATATTTGGGCGTAACTGAAATTTAGCGATTGAGTTCTAGGGTTCCCCAAGGTTCAATATTGGGACCTGCTTTATTTCTTTTCTATACTACTGACTACCAGAGTGCAAGTAAATGCAGACGACACTCAAGTTTCTCATTCTTTTAATTCATCAAATAGTTGTATTGCCTATGAATAGTGATCTAGAATTCTTATTTAACTATTCCAAAGAAAATAATTCAAAATTAAAATCATTTTAATTGTTGATTAATAATGATAATAATAATTTAATGATTTTTATTAATTATTTGTGCTTTTATGATCAGCAATAATTACATATTAATCAATCTCACAATGTTCTGCGATAAACTTTTAAAACGTAGAAATAATTTTTGTTCCTAATTTTTTACACTTCTATATTTATGTTTTATCATTTTCTTCAAATTGTCATTGCGTATTGTTCTAGTGTCCTGAGGATGCAATATATTACATATTTCGAAACGCCGACGTTATTAAAAACTTAAATCTAAAATAATAATAATAAAAAGTGATGAACATTTTTACCCTCTTTACATTTATGCTAATACGAGTAGTAGTCAAATAGTTGATTCATGATGAGGTTACTTTGTGAAAATCCATTTCTAACAAAAATGTTTACAATAAAAAATTTTTTTATTTACTTGTCGATTTGAATAGGATGAAACTAGCAGTAAAATAATAAAATGAAGTGGAAATTGACAAATAAATAAAAAAAACAGTTTCGCAAAAAAATTAGTAGTAGTGCTAAATATTCAGTCAGGGCAGAAAAGCAATCGTAATAAAAATGAAGTCGATACAAATTTAAGCGTTTTTATTTGGCTACATAAACACAGTTTAATTTTCAACAGCTGAAACTCCAACAAAATTAATAACCTGTTTTAATTTAATCAACCCTATGGAGTGTGGTGAATTCAATAAACATTATTGTGCTAGAGTAGCGTGTCCAAATGTCGCTAGGGAGAGGAGAAACTGCAAATTGGAATGCGTAAAGTTATCGAAATGGGCAAATTTAGATAAAATCATTGATGAGGCCGGAATTCCTTTCTTAGCGTGACACAAGTATTAATATAAATGTAGGGAGAAATCGGAAATGGATGTAAGATGGTGCTATCTGTTTACCATGCTAACTCCTAGTTATAATTTTTATTTTGTCTAAATTGGTATAAAATATTCCAGTACGCGCACGAACGTTTAAAAGACACCACAACTAAATGTTAAATAAACGTGAATAATGTACGTCATAAAACGACTTCTCTTACCATCTAATCAATACATAGGATTCCATGGTATTTTTGACATAAACCAGTGGTTTCCTATGTAAATTTGTGCACTGAAACGAAACTCAATAGCAGAACTAGAATAGCATTTCAAGTTTTCTAGATAATAGAAGTAAAAAAAAATACTGTAAATTTGCCATTATTAATGATGTGTAAAATGGTTATGATGTTGGTGCCTCCAATGGAATAGTAATCCTCACAGAGACTCAATTTGTAGGACATTTTATTAGAAACGTAAAGGATTCTGTAAATCAAATCAAAAAGTACGTTAAAAATAAAGATAGAGTCCGCTACATTTGCTCAAGTTCATTGGTACCTATATGTATGAATGTATGAATCTTTAACAAATCAACGTGCCTATTCGAGCTTACTTTTAATTGAGCGAGCAGGCACTGTGCTGAATTTTTAACCAAATAGCTGCTTTTGATATACACTTTATGGGCACATTATTTTGGTGTTCATATTTAGATATTTGAGATAATGTCATAGGCAATTTATGTCTTCTATATTTAAAACTTCCGAGTAGTGGGGGTAAGAGGATGTTTTGTCAGAGAATGTTTATTAACTGAATATATACAGCCTGTACCTTTATCGTCTGAACCCTCTTATGTTCTTGGTGGGTTTAGTCTTGGGGTGTGCGGTTTATGGAGATTAAATAAGTTTGGAAGATGATTTAGTAGCAGTTCATAGCATAACCGTTACAAATGATGAATTAGCAAAGCTAAATTTTATTTTATTTAACATTACGTCCAAAACTGACAGTTTACATATCTATTTATATCGACGTTAGATCAACATCAAAAGCCCCACAAGTCCCAGTAGATTAAAAAAAAAATTATATTACATTTGTTCAATCTTATGGAATTGTTCTATACTAATGCATAGTGTGAAATGAAAGGTCGATGAGCGAAGCAACATTACATAAATGTTTCAAGAGTATGTTATTTTAACGTTATTTAAAGCTGCAATATTATTTTACGTTAATATTGAAATTGAACATCATTATTATGACAATCATTGTTCATAATTTTCATAGTTAAACGAGATCAGTTTGTAATTTTACCAACGTCACTTCCAAAATTATGGTTAACGTCTCGTAAATATGTTGAATTAATGTTGCAATAAAACTATGTATACAAATTATTCCTCTATATAACATCTATGATTTATACCCAATCATACACGTCGAATTATTCAATTACCTTGCTAGATTATCAGTTAGTTGCTGGCATTCCTGTGATTCACGTAGCATGCTTTTGATAAACCTGTGTCGTGTCTGGTTTTATATCATTTACAATCTAGTGGTAATAAAAATTTAATGTTTAGATTGATTTTAGTTTAAAGTTAAGTGACTGTTAAAAGTTAAACAAATGTTGAGAAACAGCTGACAGAGAGGAAACACTACGTTAATAATTTAAATGATATAAAACCAGACACGACACAGATTTATCAAAAGCATGCTACGTGAATCGCAGAAATGCCAGCAACTGACTGATAATCTCGCGGCCAGAATTGGCCTCGCATTTTACTATTTGCTATGCGTATCTTCTTCATTCTTGAATCAATGCCAAGACTGAATGATTACACTACTCTTTACTGACTAATACAGCAATTCCAACATCCCAATCACATTTCCTATTACTAAAAACTAGCTACGTCTGCTTTGGTTATCGTCTTCATCTCTAATTTCCTGGGGCTCCCCGTCTTCAATCGCCTTGATCTCACGAGAGCAGAAATACATAGTCCACTTAAACGGCAGGATAGCCACTACATAGAGGCAAAATTTTCTAACTAATATGAGCTTAAAATACATTTGAAGTAAATTTAAAACGAACATATTGACTGAACTGAGCTAATCGCAAATAATCATGTATGTAGTTAGTAGTATGTACAGGGATATCACGTGAAAGTTCCCACCCCTATTTTGTGGGTTGTATCTAGGTTAAATTTTTTTTTTTTTAAATATGATTCGTGTGAACTTTATGACGATTTTAACTATGAAAAAAGAAAAACGTTATTATTTTATTATATATTTTCGAATTTTTTGAAAGATCTTTTTATTCTGATTCTAAATTATAGTTTAATACAGTTATTTTTGAAAGTTTTCGAATTATTTAAAAATGTAGTTTTTTTAAGAATATAAATGCAGTCACTTAAATTAATATAGCCTGGACTCATAGATTTAGGTTCATAAATGTTTAAATTGACATTTAATTGTTTTTCTCTTTTCATAATTAAAATCGTCATAAAAATTCACGCGAATTATATATAAAAAATGTTTTTGTAGCTTTAGAAACAATCTACAAAATTGGGGTGGGAACTTTCGCGTGATAACCCTGTACAGTTGTGGGCGAAAAACTTTTGGTCCTTAACAGTGATGGTAAGTTTTTTAAAGAATACTGGATAGAAGCAAGAAAATGTGTAAATTATGTTCTTTAAGTTGGGAAGTTATTTTTGAAAACGAATTTGCTGACTTTATTACTAAGGTAGAGTACAAAATTAAGATTTTTATTATTCAGTTTCTTATGTAGATTTAGAATTCTTAAATATCTGAGGAATGTTCACAAAATTATTCTTCCAAAATATGAATCACCATTTTTAAGCGATAATAATTAAAAAAATTATTCGTCGACGTTTCCATCACTGCTCTGGTAGTTTCAAAACCATCAAAATATTTCGTTCCTTTGACATTATCATATAAATCAGGGTGCTTTACTCTTGTATTATTTTCACATTATTGAATTTCTTGTACATGCAAAATAAAGAAGTTTTTCCTCTTGTAAACTCAAAATCCGGGGTCATAATCTATATAATTTTCTAAAACAATTGAGTATTCCTCATGTTTGAGGTCCTGTTTCCTTTATTTGGCCTGGTGCTGAATCTAAAGAAAACTATATAAAGATAAACTTTTATAAAATTTCTCTTTACCTCAATAATGAAGCTAGAAAATGATCTGTCTACATTACATGAGTATTCCATTTCTCAGCCAGTAAACGTCCATTTTCACTCGCATTATTTATGTGCCATACCTGGTTCAAATTTTTACAATATGTATATTAATTTACTAAAACCATCAATAACAAATCAACAATCAGCCTTACACAATGCTACCTCAGAATTTTAGCTCTATAAATTGTAAAAGTTCCTGAAACTTTTATGTACGCACGAATAATTATCGTGCTATGATTATATCAAATCAAAAACGCTAATTTAAACAAATCAGATTATATTCCTGTCTGTCAAAATAAAAAATTCATCGGGCGAAATTAAGGCTTTGGTTCAGCCAGTGAAAGGATATAAAGCAGAGAAGAAAATGTAATTAGTAAAAAGCAAAGTTTGAGTGCGAATGTAAATCCGGATATAAATTTAGAGAATTCGCACTGATGTTTTAGAGCGATGTTAACGTGTGCAGGGACAACCAGAGCGGAAAACCTAATTTAGTGAGAGACACTTGTAGCAAAATTTAGGCTGTAACGTGTAGCGTTTGCTGTGTCCACATATTGTACGTTTTGTATTAGTTCAACTGCTGGTAGGTGGGAAATTGGTAATGGATTCTGCACGTTATTGTGCGGTGTATTTACACCAAGAAAATTATTGCTTATCTTGCGAAAGTGTTAGACTCTTACTTATACATAATATTATATCCAGTGAGGAAAAGAATATGACTAATAAAATTAAAATGTTTTGATCAAAACAAAAATGAGACTTATTACCATATATCTCAAAAAAAAAAATTATGGACACATATCTCGAAGTTGCTGTTTCTCATACGCAGATAGAGAATGGTTTCTGTCCAATCCAAAATCCATTACCTAAGCACTTGTAGCTGCATTTTGTCCCTTTATGTGGCATTGATTTTGGTTATTATTTGACTCCGCTAACTTATTCAATAATTTTACTATTCAATTAATTTAATATACCTGTAGGTTGTAGGTAGAAGTTTTTGTACGGTAGACCGACCAATACCGTTTTATTTTCTCAGCACAGAACCTTGTACCAATATTATCGCCAGTTACTTTATTTGGCCTCCACGTGCGGCACTTTAAATTTATTGATGTGTAAATTGAATTGTAATGCTTCCGCCCTTAACTCCACTCTACCTTATACTAAACGACTTCACTCTCCTTCGGAACCGCAAGCTATATAGGTTGAGGAGCAATTTATCATTAATTAGTAGACTAATGAAAAGGCTATGCTAACAAAGGCTGTTTTATAATAAGACGTACAGTGTGCCAATACCTTGTTTGGATAACGGGCGGTATTTGGTACATTACATGAGAAAAATTATTTCAAATTTATCGTCACAACAGTATATTCATGACTTAGAAACTGCTACCTGGATACTTCTGTTGCAACAGAAAATCAAAATTTTCAACTTCAGCCGATGACGCTTCGTATTTCCAAAATCATCTTGTAGGGTATTACCCACTGATTAAATTGCAAGTCTCTCGAAAAGACTAAGAAGAGGAAGAATAAAATGAGGTAGAATAAGAAGAGGAAGAAGAAGAAGAAGAAGATGAAGAAGAAGAAGAAGAAGAAGAGGAAGAAGAAGACGAGGAGGAAGAAGAAGAAAAAGATGAAGAAGAAGAGGAAGAAGAAGAAGAAGAAGAAGAAGAAGAAGAAGAAGAAGAAGGAGATGAAGAACAAGAAGAAGAAGAAGAAGAAGAAGAATACTAATAAGAAGAAAAGGAATAAGAAGTAGGAGGCGAAAAAGAGGAAGAAAAAGAATACCAATAAGAAGAAGAAGAAAGAATACGAATAAGAAGAAGAAAGTAGCTTACACTCCTCCTCTTTCAAACATTTTCTATAGACATAGAAACTGCGTGTTCTTTCGTCATATATGAGTCAATAATCGCCACGATTCGTGTAAAATTGAATTATTTTGTGCAAAATTTCCTTAATTTCTGATAATGGAAATCGTACTAACAGCGTAATAAAAGGTTCTAATTTTTCTTTGATGGAACACAATACTTGACTGGTGAATGTGATACACCTTTACTTATGATTTTGACAAAACTGTCAACTGATAAACATCTAATTCATCAAATTCAACTCAGCCATGTAATAAAAGTGCAAAAATGTTCACTGATAAATTTCTCCACAATTGAAATATTTTCCATGACGCCGTTATTACAATTCACGCCTCTCATTGCGAAAGAACTCATATTTAAGAGAATCTAACCTTGAGGATCAAAATGAATTACTTTTAGAGTACAATAGGCTAAAAAACAAATAATTAATTTCGTTCATTTTTGGCATGTATAGAGGCCTCCCACGTAATATTTTTCAATTGGAGGACATCAGCAATATATTTCATTTTCTTCTGCGTCAATGTGATGTATTAACATTCAAAGCTTCTCCTAGAGTCTTCATACCGATACATTATATTTATATTTGTTTGTCATTGGGGAGTACAAAAATTACCCCTGTCTTACATTTGTCGAAGAGTTATTTCTTTTTCTCTCCACTCTCTCTTTCTGAACCGCCTCTAAATTACTTTATCTATGCAGGAAAAGAAGTTTCAAGTTGATTTACAGCTGAATTAAATATTCTTTCCTCAACTTCTTGATTAATTACGCCCAAAACAATTACATGAGGTTTTAGAGGCACTTCAATTCGAGTTTCAACAACTGCGCGTTAAACTTAAAAGCATTCTGGTACCAGAAACTTTTAAGACTTATTTGCAGATGATTATATTGTATAATATTGTCACTTTATGTTGATATAATTCATTCCAGCAAATAAATACATTAAAAATAAAAATGTATGTCCTAGACCTCTTTTCTGCGTCTAACTTATCCGTAACTGTCATCTAAGATACGTAACTGAAATGGAACGAAATGAATGAAAGAAAATTCTGGAGAAAAGATTGAGGACTTTACTTACCAAAGAACAATAAAATGACCATCTCTTGTATCAAAGCATTTTTTGGATCCCTTTTTCATACTACTGCTGACATAAGGGGTTATTATATATCATCAACGACTTTAAAATATTGACAAGATCAGAAGAACCTAAGCTGGAAGTGATATCAACTCATCAGCCTCATTAATTCAAATTTGTGGTGAGCTACTAAAATCATTACGTTTGTTAATTATTCTTTGCTGAGGAATTTCAAGAAGCATCGGAAATTTTAAAAATGTTCCTGTGAGCCCAAACAAAGAATAAAGAAAATTTACGATTGTGTTAGGTCATAGAGACTTGTGGATCTTTAATTGGGGTAAAAGTATTTTTACCACAAAATTATGTTCCGTTGAAGTGTCATGCTGAAGTTTGTTATCTTGAAACAACATTATGAAAAAGGCGAAATTTTTTTCAGATATCTGGTCCCGTTTTATGTCTTTGATTTCAATAGTCTCGTTCCACTGAGACCAACCAAACACCGATTTTGAAGAATTTTCTTCAGCAGTACGTTTCTTAGGAATACCATTACCTTCCTTTCTAATGACGCTTCTATTTTGTTGAAACAAATTAGTCTAATAAATACCAAAAATCTCTTTAGTGAACAATTAGAATTGGAAACTCCTCCGAACAGGACTGGAATGAATAAGTCTAGTTAGTGACCATAAACTTTTCATCCATTTAGAAATTATAATACTATAAATAAAGTATTTGTTGCAATGTGAACACCATTTTGAATAATAGCTGTATTTTACTCTTATCAAAAGTCTTAAATAATACAATATGTATCAACATACGTTTTGCCATACACGGCCGACCTGACTGATTTCTTATTTGTGTAATCGTTACTTACACTGAAAGCTAGTTACCGAAATTAAATCGAAATATTAAAACTTAATCTGCATTATATCAACCCAAAATATTTAATATTAATTACACAACATTATTTCTCTTACCGAAATTGTTTTAATTTAATAACATGAGGTTCAGCATTGTAATTTAAACTTTAGCTGGTTTGGTTGTATATTAATTTTGTTTCAGATAATGAGAAACCTTGTTTATATACTAATATTTACATTGGAATAATATTCTGATATTAGGCATCTGACCTTTGATTAGTTTGTTAGTTTTGATATAGTTTTACTTCCGTATTTAATGAATGACGATTCTAGAGCTTTTGAAAGTCAAGTAGAGAAAGAATAATATCTTCATTTAAGTACCTATAAGTATGAAGAAGTATTCTTAGTAACGTTGTATCTTCTCAATGCCTTAAGGTAACACCTACCAATATCAGCAATAATTCAAAAGTTGCAAGCAAACAAGTTGTCAACCAGGATTGAAAAAGCGAGGTAACCCAAAGAAACAGAAATAGAGATAATGGAGGTAAACACTTTGGTTGTCTTAAAGGTATCGAAAATTATATAAGGAAATGTTTATGTAATAGGAAAAATAGACCAAAATTTATTGTAACAAGTGAACAATTTCAAAGAATTACATACATGATATTTAAAAATACATTTCTGAAAAAACTAAATTCTGTATAAAAATTAAACGGCTTTTTGGACACATAAGAAAAGAGAGGAGAAAATGTGTTTTCGTAAATATCGCGACAAGCAACGTTTTTTCTTAAGAGCGTGTATTTATTTCTGTACAGGGTGTCTCGCGTAAGAAGCTCACTCGATTTCCCGGCTTTATTATTGGGGTAAAATAAGAAACCAAAATTTATTCTCATGCACGTTTTTGTGAGGAATCTGATAGTAAGGTGGAATAAGCGATATAATCTCTAATATACGAAGTATTGTCAAAAAACTGATTTCCCAAATTTCTTTCACCCTGTATATTATTACGGAAATCGATATGATATATTATTGTGGTTATAAAGGTATATGCCATTCATACAACTAACTTCCGGTTAAGCTAGAAATAGATAACATTCGACCAAATTTTGGCGACAATCTGTATACATATTATGAAATAATTGAAATTTCCTGATTTCAAAAATATATAATACTTATCCATTAACATTAGTAGTTTTCGAGGAAATAAAATGCGATAACGTAATAAAATAAGGTAATTCTAATACTTTTCTGAAAAACGCAAAAGTTTGAAACTAAAGAAAAAGAAAACTAGATAATGGACATGTGTCATATATTTTTGAAATCAAGATATTGGTTACTTTTCAATTATTTCATAATATACAGGTTGTCTACAAATTTTTGTCGGATGTTAGCTATTTCCTGTTAAACCGGAAGTTAGATGTATGAGTGACATATGCCCTTATAATCACAATAATATACCATATCGATTTCCGTAATAATTTACAGACTGAACAAAATTTGGAAAATCAGTATTTAGACAATACCTCGTATATTAGAGGTTTTATCGCTTATTTGACCTTACAATCGGATTCCTCATAAAAAAATACATGAGAATAGGTTTTGGTTTTTCATTAAAGCGCAATAATAAAGCCATGAGATCGAGTGAGCCTCTTACGTAGGACACCCGTACAGTAAAAATTAAATTTATTTAGTAATGGTCACTTTTTAGCAAAATAATTGTTTTCAAAATTATTTTTTTGAAACAAGGTAAAAATAAAATAGTAGTCTATTCCACAAGCATAGAATGGCCTGTTTTATTCACGAGGGTGAAAGCTTACGGAACGAGCCGAAGGCGAGTGTCGTAAATCATCAGAGAGAAAAATAGCCATTATATGCGAGTAGAATATTTTAACCACGATTATAAATATTTTTGACTAAATCTTTTACTGAAGAAATTTATAAGTACTATATATTTTTAACATTTTTTATGGGCTGACCGTTATGTGTCAAAAGAACGGCCTGTCATAAATTAAATTTAAACGTCAACGTTGTTTATAATTAATTTCGTGATTTACTTTGTCATGGCCATTTTTTGAACAAATATCCGATACGTTGCCATAGAAACTTTATTCATTACTCACTACAGGGAATAATGATTAACATTATGCTTGAGGAAATACATACATAATGCATACATTATTTAGTAGTCGTGGATAATAAATATATATTAATATGCAGGTATGTTCAAGGTTATTCAATTCCCCTTAATTTGTTTAATCTTGTTCTTTGTTTTATAAGAAAAACTAAACTAATTATTATAAATATTTGTATGAACAAATATTTGTTAAGTTTATTCATTCTCTACTGTTTTAACTAAAAGTTTATTCTCGCGTTGTTGAGTTGGATATCTCTGGAAGGTTCGGAATAGAAGCAAGAGATCAGCGAGATCAGAGGAGGAGGTCAGAGATTGGAAGCGAAGTAATGCAGCGTTAATCGATTCGTAAATTTGCAGTTTTTTTACAAATGTCATCGAGGTGACAGAAGGAAAGGATCAATCTATATCTGAAAAACGGTTTGATGGTACCCGATCTAAACTTGAGTCTTCATTCATATCGCTTAGATCTGCGATTCAGGAATAAAAAATGTCCGGTTTAGAAATTTGGAAGAGGAAAGAAATTACGGCGTTCTAAAGTTGCCCTCTTCAGAATGCCGCACGCGTTTCAAATTTAAGAAAAAAGAAAAATCGACTTTTTTTCTATCCTTTCTCTACTCTCCACCGAAACTCTCTTATCTCGATGCTACAGTTTTGAAAAAAATCTTGAAGATGGTCAGAGATTGCACGTTGTTACCAGTTTTCAAGAATTTATAACTTTTTTATTTCTACAAATAATGAATCGATCCGTCAAATTTCAAAATTTTACCGTCCTTCCAAATAACTAAAAATTGATAAGAATCGGAAACACGCAATTATAATTAGCTCAATACGAATCAAAAGGGATTCGACGATGAACTCGTCGGAAGCGCGAGAGTTGAATCACAAATTGCTGGGGCGGGAGAAGCGAACGGAAAAGGACCATTTTGACGAAAAATTACCATATCCAATGTACAAGGATCAAAATTAAAAAGTACCTATTTCCTATTAGAGCAACGTGAAATTCTTCTTTAGTTAGAATAATGAAATGTGAATGGACTTTATTTCAATGTTCCTTGTGTCGTTAATAAATACAAATTTGTCTGTCAATCATGAATGCAACATTTTCCCAGACACACGTTGATTGTTTTAATTTTATTCATGATCGACCGACTAGTTCAAACATTCTTGAAAATGGTATATTAAAGTGTAATCTTTGCATGATGTAAATCATGTTTTATCCAAATATTTCAACTTACAATTTTTAATACCTAAAAAAGGAAAATTTGTTATTGTACATTCTTTAATATATTAACTATTTTGTTAACGTCTCTCACTTTATTCAGTGATTGCAAATCTATAAAATTTTGGACAATTTTTTACTGTTTTGCTCATCTACAGTGAAATCTTCGCGTAAACTGAATAGGTTCCACGTTGCTAACAAAAACTGCTGCATTTATTCAAATTTCGCTGAAGTAATTGAAAATCTAAGATTACTCAGCTATGATGTTAAATTTCAAGGGAAGCGGTACTAATTTGCGGAAAAAGTTTTTAAGAATAAAATTTTTTTAAATTTAAAATTTTGGTCTGTATAGCTATAGCTATTGGGAAATCAAATTAAGATCGCAGCGCTATGACGGATTATCCGCAAACTAAACTTTCGTACATCGCTTCCAAACCTCAGGTTTTGGTAGTGTTGTTTTCAAGGTTTTCTAATGTTTTTGGCTATTTTTCTGGGTTTTTTAATTATTGTTATTATTGTTTTGATAGTTGTCGTTTATTCCAATAAACCTTCTTAAAGAGCTGCCCGTTTTTAACAAGTCCATTAAAAGTTAAAATTTTCTGTGTGTACATGCGAACATTCGTTACAAAATTACACGTTCTGAGATAGTTTCTCTATTTTAAGGCTATGAATAACTAACTGTCAGTGCAGGATTTACTAGATTTTCCTCGGCACGAGGTCCGAATCAAGATGCAAATGGCGTGTATTAAGAAGGGGAACAAGCTTTAAGAATCTGTTAATTAAAAAGTTTTAATAAACAGCATGTAATTCATAAAAGTGGAGCCTTTAATTAAATCCGACTTGAATGTAGAATGAGCAATTTATTTTTGAAACAACGGGATTAACGTCGTTCGGAATAACTTATTTCTTATATTTCACAAAATTTCACAAAGATTCCTTTGTATAGTTTATCAGACTGCCTTATGTATGTACAGTACGACGATTTTGTTGCCCGTGAGTTCATTAATACTAAAGTAAAAGATTTGAAAATAATATACAAGAGGTACTCATAAAATGGTATATTTTTTATTAAAAATTTAGATTTCTCACAAAAATATATTTTCCATTGTTAGTTTAAGAGATATTTAACTTTTTTTGTCGATTATTATTATGGAAATGCTGTCCATTATCAAATTTTTGAAGGTTATGTGTTCAAAATTCAAACTTTATTTTTAGGTTATAAAAATTCATCTAAAATTATTTATTAGTATTTTAATTATTATGAAAGTTTTATAAGAATAATTTAATTAAGAAGAAGCCTAAACTTTAAAAATATCAAGTGTTTTTATTACATTCAATTCATCTTTTTTAAGTAATTATATTTCTTTTTATTATTTTTTATCATCCTATTTTTCCTGTCATTGGAAGAAGTGCCTAAACCTCATATTTGATAAAAAAAATCAAAGTGAGTTATATTTGGAGATTTAGGTGGCCAACTTATCAATTCTTTTCTGATACACTGATTTGGGCAATGTATTAATGATAAAAAAATTTTACTGGTATTAAATCAATGCCCCAGTGATAAAAAAATTTGTGGTTAACAACATAAATGGCACAGAAAACACCACATTATACTTGCAAACCGGAAGTGATATCTAAAATTGCACTTTTTTACTAACCTTTAAGAGTCAATTAAAAAAATAGAAAAAATCGCCGCTTTGCATTTTTTCAATAAAATTGGTTTTTCGGCCAAAAGGTTTTTTTTGATGCTCAGTTAATTGTTTGCTTTTAGCGACATCACATTCCTTGGAAAAAACTAAGTCAGACGACCGATTTTGTAACCAAAAATTTATCTTAAACACTACCGAAAAAATAGAACGTAACGCGTAACTGGAATACCCTGTACATGATTTTTAATGAGTTCATAGTCTCAAAGAGAACAAAGGAGTTGGAAACTTATGCAATTTTTTAGGAAAGTTAATAAATAATGTTTTTAATGTCCGACTGCAAAAACATTTTGATTGAAACAAAAACGAAAATCTGGTGAATAGATTAAATTTTTTAAATTTTTATTCTTATTTTCCTTTATTTGCTCAAAATGTGTTCATACAGTGCGTATGATATATTTTCACTTGAATTATAGATTTGCCTGTCCTAATATGTTGGACATGAATACATACATTGTTTTTATATTAATTTCCGTATATCCATAACTAAAGTCCCAAAAAATAATGACCCGACTATTAAAAGACAATATACAATCATTACTAACATATAAAATAAAATAAATCGAGCATTTTCCTTACCTATTCGCTAGAACCATTGGTGGAATAACCGTTTTCATTTTGATGTTTGACGTGTCTGCGAGGTCGGCAATAGTAAGGGTTACCTGGGGATTTCTAGTACCAGGCTTCGGATACCTAAGAGATCGAATATCGGGATAAAGACGTCCATCATTTGCTGATCCATACCAAGGAAATCTCAGTTCTTCCACCAAACTGTCGTTAAATGAGGCGAATATCAGCAGGAGGCCGTCTCTAGACATCCATAATGCAGAATTCGTTCCCAATATTTCCTCTGAAATAAAGGATATAACAGTTAGATTCGAAGACAGACAGGACGTTATCGGGCGAAGTTATTATACAGTGTGTTACATATTAAAAGAATTTTGTAAACACATTTCTTCCTTCAAAATAAATATTTTATTATTATTATTATTTTGTTATTTTATTTTATCTATAAAAGAAAATTGGCGTAAATTGAGAAAATTAAATACACAGTGTTTCCCCGGATTGAGTCCACAATAGGAAAAACTTTTTTATTTTCGATTTTTCGACAAAAAGTTTCTCTTAATAAAAACTTCTGCTTACTTTGAAGGTAGCATTTCTGCTAAGGAATTAAGGAATTTATTTAGCAATATCGTCTTCAGCCTATTTGACATATTCTGAACGTGTTTTCACTTAAACTTCTATACTCCACCGTTCTGGAAATGAATTTAAATTTAAAACTAATTAATTTTTAAGCGCGTTTTGCATTTTCTCTAGTAAAATGTGTCGATTAAAATGAACTAACAAAACTGTAACTGTGAGTGAAGTTTAATAATTGAGCTGTCTCGTTCAAAGTAGCACCAAATTCGAGAACATTTCAGTTGTTTTAATAAGTTTAAACTAGATGAAATTCTTTCCTCACCGATGTTTCTACGACCGGTCGGGCATTCCATAAATCCTTTCAAATGTAAATGGGTGATAGCGCTGGCTTCGAGCTCAGGAGTATTTACGACAAATTAAGTAGTTTAATTCACTAAAATGTATTTTTTTGTTGTTGCAAGACTTCTGAATAAAATAGATCAAGACAGTATTTCCACGAGAAAATACTAGACCTTTACGCTTACAAAAAAATCTATCGTACATAGGTACAAACATATAAACATTGGAAGAAGAAAACATTAGCAATGTTTTCAATAGGACAGTCAAGATGTTATATTTAATTCAAACCACCGTGTTCAGTTCAGTAAATCAAACACACAAAACCAATCTTTTATCTTTAAATATTTCTTGGTCAATATATATTAGCTGTCGTTCTTGGAATTTCTATCCATTTTTGAGATAATTGGCAAATATTAAACATGGGCTGATAGAACTACTTTCATTTAAAGAAAATTTTAATAAAACAACAGTACATTAAACTACAACTACATTAAATGTTCAAAGTGTCTTCGGAAATGGAGAAAATAGAGACAGATTTTAATGGATTTTTTGGTGCGATTTTAAATTTTTTTAAAACTGTTTTTTTTTCTTATGGGATTATATCAAGGACATCGTATACAACGATCCGCCGACAACCGAGATAAATATGCGGGAGAGAATAATACATGCGTTTGAAAATATTTCACCTCGAATATTAACGGTGGAAAGGACTTTTCGAGAACGAATAAATTTATGTTTACAGCAAAACGGAAGACACTTTGAACATTTAATGTAGTTGTAGTTTAATGTACTGTTGTTTTATTAAAATTTTCTTTAAATGAAAGTCGTTCTATCAGCCCATGTTTAATATTTGCCATTTATCTCAAAAACGGATAGAAATTCCAATAGTAACACATAAAAAATGTTTTCATTCAAATTCTGCATATTACTACTTAAAAATATACAGGGTGTTCCATTTGAAAAAACTGAGATAAATCAATTTAAAATACTCGGAATTTGAATTTATTTTTTGAGTGCCCTGTACATGATAAAACATTTAAAAAACAAACAATTTTAGATATGGTATCCTACGACCTTTATCAAAAAGTTTTGAACCTTGTTTTGTTTTCAAATCTCCGTTCGGAAAAATGGAGAGCGTTTTTCTTTAGCGATGTAAATTGCTTTACATTTCATTTTTAATTTTTTACTTCCAAGTGAAGCCTTAGAATGTTCTCATATTTTAGGTGTGAATGAGGAACATTAAGGCCGTCTGAAATATGGTAAAATATATAATAATAATAATAATAATAATTGCTTTTATTGATGGAAATATAACAAACTAAAGGATTAAAACACATAATTTCCTTATAGCTAGAATAACCATCAAATGGCAGAGTTCGCAGTAAGCCGGAGACCGGAAGACCACGCTCTTCCACTCAACCATGTTGGGTCATATAGGGTGTTTCATTTAAAAAAGTTTGCCTGACAGGCGTCACAATTTTTTGTGACACCCTGGACGTTCGAAAATATTTTCCTGTGGTGCTCCTTCACATTTAGTTAAGAACTGTAGGTACTCAAATGAATTTCCTAAATTGTATGGTATAGGAGCTATGGAAGTCCGACGCACTGTTGCAGGACCCTGTATAAAGTCGCTAACTCAGCGTGGATCACTAAGAACTGAAGTATTGAAACGACGTTATTGATGGCTTAGATACATTTTTCACTTTAGGTCTGTTTCTAGATTTTTTGATTTTTCCTGAGTATTGAATTACGTCGATCGCTATCCATTGTTAGAAGAAATGAATTGGTATATACACATACAGGGTGTCCCACGTAAGAGGCTCACCCGATTTCCTGGCTTTATTATTGCCTTAAAATGAAAAACCAAAATCTATTCTAATGTATTTTGTTATGTAAAATCCGATTTTAAGGTCGATTAAGCGATAGAACCTCGAATATAAGTACGATGTATTGTCAAAAAATTGATTTTTCAAGTTTTTTTCATGCTGTATATTATTACGAAAATCGATATGGTTATAGTGGTTACAAAGGTATATGCCATTCATACATTAACGTCCGGTTTAGGCGGAAATAACTAACATCCGACAAAATTTTGGCGAATTTTTCTAATTTTAAATACATTAAAAAAACAAAACATATATTTGCTTTTTTTTAATGGCACACACATGCACCCATGGGCTCTTAAAATAGCTTATTTTTGTGATTTTAAAAATATAAATATTTGTATGCCTATTATATTCTATTACTTTTTTCTTAATAAATCCGAAAGAAAACAAATAGACTTAAAAAAGAAATGTATTACACCTGGACCTTAATTACAATTCTGAAAACTTAAATAGATAGATTAATCTTAGGAAGGTTTATTTTAAAAAAATATTAAAATAAAGAGTGATATTATTTGAGCAGAAATTAAAACATTCGTGTACGAAACTAACACAAAAGAAAAAAATATATCTTCGTCTAACAAATATTTAATTAGGCGAATTATAGTAGATCATTAACAACTTTTTACTTTAAACATTTCAAAGATAGAGGAATAGTAAAAAAATAATTAATATGGTTATAGAGGTAAGTAGGAAATAAAATAAATTCCACATTAAAGGAGAATTTGACTTATTTTTTCAAACTAGTCTGCAGATCTTAATACTTAAGCAATCGGAAAGTTTTTTTTAAATCTTAGTTTTTTATTTGCCTGTTGACTCGCATGTTGATCTGTCATGCGATTTTTGTCTTTGATTTTACAAAATTTTCCAAGGAAGTTTGAATTTTCATTAAAATACGTCTTTTCTTGTGTGAATATCACTTTAAAAACCGTATTTCTTAAGTAATCACGACAAACTACTGTTTTTGAAATTTTCGTTGTTTAATTGCCTATCGATCTGTTGAGCTAAATTTTCGATTTTTGCAATTAATTTTTCAAAAACATATATGAAAATTCAAACTTCTTCGGAAATTCTTGAAAAATTAGTTTTAAAAATAGAAATCTAACTCTACAGATCAGTAGGCAATTAGAAAACGAGGATTTAAAAATAAATTGTCGCGATTACCTAAGAAAATAATATTTACATAAAATAGACGTTTTTTGATAAAAATTGTAATTTTTTTGGAAAATCAGAGATAGAAATCGTAAATTTGGCGTTACAGATCGGCAGGCGATTAAAAAATGAAGATTTAAAAAAGCTTCCGATAGCTGCAGACTGATTTGAAAAGAAAAATCACTTTGGGGCCACTGTGCGTCATTTTAACATTTTCAGGTATGCAGGGGGTGGCTGAGATTCCTGCAGAAGGAACGTTTGTATTCGGCAGCTCTCAAACCATTATTCGAGAATCTTCAAACTTATCCTAAAAGTCTCTCAAGGATGAAAATAATTTGCTAACGAAACTTCTAAAGAAAACGTAGTGGAAAAATAAAATTTAGTGGGAAAATGTATCGCAATGGAAAAAAGCTGATGCAAAAACCCAAAAAAGAAAATATTTTACTATTAGTAGAAAAATACAAGTGAACTGAGGCTTAAATTTAAAACATTAACAAGTAATTGTTTACTTCGTTCTATGGGTTTTCTTCCAAAAGGATTAAATATGGTGGTAATAAGTTTTCGTAATTGTATCCTTCTCCCGAAGCATTTCAATTCCAGAAATAACTACAAATTTATTAAAATCTAACAATCTGGAATTGACTGAATGCAAATCTACAAGAGATCCCAAGCCATGGCTGGATTAATTTACAAATCTTGCAGACTGCTACGAACAGCACAAAAGTAACATTTGTTTATTTTTTCGTTCTTCTATAAATCTAGCTATCCGGCAGAAGATGTTCTTCTTCTCGTTGCTCCCATTTCTTAACCAATTATAAAAACAAGCGACCCAATGCAAATGATTTAAAATCAAATCGATGGATATATCAATATAGTCTGAAATTGACGACACATGCTGATTTGTGAACCGATTAGTAGAAAAGATACTCTACTATACCGAACAATGCCAAGGAATAATCAAATAAGCAGCAGAGATTGAAAACTAAAATCACAAGAAATTTCAAAGAAAAGTTATAATACGACCACTCAAATCTGTTAAATACCCCA
Organism: Rhagium mordax; assembly: GCA_963680705.1. Taxonomy (NCBI): domain Eukaryota; kingdom Metazoa; phylum Arthropoda; class Insecta; order Coleoptera; family Cerambycidae; genus Rhagium; species Rhagium mordax. Next base: position 102,139,375 of record OY796657.1, read on the forward strand.
GAACAGTTAACGTATATCCATCTCCCACTGAAACACTCTGTATAACATATCAATGTACGTATCGACATGCCGTTTGGAATATTCAAGCAACACGTCATCAATTTTACCAATTAATGATTTCAAAGCGATTATTCCAACCAACAAGTTAATTCTTCAATCGACCAGAAATACGTTATTGGAAGCAATAAAAGCCTAGGTTTGTAAATGCACTGGACTGAGCAGGGTCAGCAATTTGATTCCAAATTTAGATCGTATATCGTGTGTAGTCTACTGGACATTTTATTGTTTACCCTATGTTACCCATCTTTTAATCAAACCGGGAACACCCTTGATTATCACACAATAGCACTGGAATTCGGTAAAAACAATCTAGGCATTATTTTTGCCATTACTTTCAATAAATAGTTTTTTATATCCTACAAGAAGATTAAATTTTAGTTCAGGTTTCTGTGAAAATTATTAAACATACAAGTGGAGTAGACTAGAATCTAGAATACACTACATATTTATGGTAATGTTTGCTTCTCGCCACAACTACATACGCCTTTAAGATTTACCTTCATAGAGCCAATCGGGCACTCCGTGACTAACAACCCCCGGAACTGCGGTGTTTGTTATCCTATATCCAGTGTGTGAATTTGGTGTTTTCCTGTAGTAAATATCGTAGTCCTGCACCATGATTAGACCGTGCCCTTTGGGAGCCCACTGTGCCAGCAGGAGATAGGGATGATCATCCTCTTCCGGTATCGGACGAAGCGGGAAGTCGTTCCTGGAATTTATTATGTAGATAAAATCTTAATTTTGTGATAAGGGCAATAAAGCTAAGAGTTTCGGCTTAAGAAGCGGGTTAATAGTTGAATATAGCTTATTTGTACAAATTGAATTTGTTTGTCAGTAAAGAAATAAATATACGAGGGAAATCTGCTATATATTTTATTGAAACGATAAGTTTTTTTTTCTATTTTGTCTGAGTATCTGGTGTCTTCTAGCCATCTAGTGGTTAAATAGTACAATTTAAGACAAGATAAGTTCAGTTAAATCTACTTGCTTGCATCCAGTATTGCTGCAAGTAGTCGCGTGCCCAATGTTTATAAGAAAAATGAAATCCATTAGTTGAAAATCTCAGGTGACTATTCTCGAAAGAAACAGGTTTCCTTTATTTAGTGTAAAGGAGAATAATATTTTCTAGGTATAAATGTCACATATAACGTGACAAACAGTACTTGGGGTATTAATGGTCACTTCATATACGTGAAATCTGCCGCCGTGTCATCATAAAGTGGTGATAAAATATATTGTAGTGTAGTTGAGACAACCACAACGAGGAAAGCTAACAGTTAGTCGTAATGTCTAATAAACAGTGTAAGACTTTTGCCACCTTTTTTTTAATGTTAATATAAACATGGTATGTATTTTTAAACTAGCAAGAAGAGTAAGTATTATGACCAGTTGAAAACAGATGTATCCTTTTATTACTCTCGCCGAGAACAGTTAATTTTAATACACTATAATATTTTAAGCTCTAAAACTTTTTACCTCCACTAAGTTTAACATCAGTAGTTTACTGTGATTTTTAAAACATTGAAAAATATACAGCCCATTTAAAACCGTGTGCCAATCTACAAATGCTCTGAACTCCTTTAAGTGGCAGACTGCAAATTGATACTAAATTATTCCGTGTTCCGGTTTCCTTAATCCTATGCTAGTATTAGCAAAGCTAAACATTCGTTCGTTTCATCTGTGGGTTATTTCTAATGCAGAATCTGCTCCCTTTATTTTAAAACGAACGCAACGCATAAAACACACCTGTTTCGTTTCCAGGCAATTTCCGGATTCCTGAAATGGCTGCTGCTGTATTTTTAACGGTAATATTTGGTCCTGTGCACGGTAGTTACTGCTGTAAGTAATTAATTATGTGATTTTAGAAGAGATGAGCTCTCTCGATTGATGGGACATTTTGAACTTCATCAGGAAATCGAAGCGTCTGCAGGCACCAAAATCCATCATAACCTACTAGTGCTTTTGGCCTAAGCACGACGTATCTTGATGATTTACATTCACGAGAAATAAGCTCATCGCTCAGTTGATAAAGAGTTCCATAACATAGAGGCTTAAGCCAGAAGAAATATTTGGAAAAGTGACTATTGCCAGTCGGTTAATATCGAATGGTTTTTAGATACTAGTGGACCGGATATGATGTTACCGTTTCTAAAGTTGTCTTCTCCACCAATAATTTCTTGTATGGGAAAATCTCACCGAATTTTATTTGGAGATCTATGACTGCTCAATAACTGCAAATTTATTAATATTCTATTTCTACACTTAATAGAGGAAAAATATTCCAAGAGAATAGTTTTCAATTTTAAAAATTCTACAAATTCACAAATAGAAAACGAAACTGCACTAGACACTGATTTCTTTAAAATTAAAACAGACGGTTCGAAATGATTTTCTACGTTAATTCCTGTGGATAAACGTAATGAATACGACTTGTTTAGAAAATATCTAGATTCCAAAAGCAACTTTGATCTATTTATTTTGAATGATTTGATAAAACTGTCTAAAATTTTCTTTCGTATTAATAATATGCTCTCCCCTCCTCCCTCATAAGAATATAAACAAGCTGTAACTCGTCAAAAGAATCAGTCCATTTCGAAGTGAATACGAGCGAGCAAATTATTGTAAACAAGGTGTGGAGTGTGGAGTGCTATTGTCTCTCACAAAAATGTACGTTCATTATCAAAAATGGATAAAGATGATCTTAATTATCTACCAAACAATTTCATTAAAACTTTGAGCGTTTGCCTGATTATATACGGAATGATCTTATGGAATCTTGAGAAACATGGAACCTTGAGAAACTCAGGTCAACAAGAACCACTTCGCTTTAAAAGAAGACCATAACAAGAAAACACAGAGTTTTATTCTAAAACGAAATATTTCTATCCAAAGTGACAATTATTGGATTATAATTGATTATAACGGATAGTTGCAATTTTTCGAATTCCGTTTTATAAATAGCAAGCAAGAGAAATTAATACTCTAACATATCTTAAGCTCTTAATGTATAAAAGTGTCAATACCCTCAATTTACGTATATCCCAGGCAAAAGCTCCGAGAAAACTTGTTACAGAAACGTTAATAATAAGTGATTGATTAAAATTGATGAAAGCATATTGCATGATGGCCCCTTCTATACCAACTTCACTCAAAGTGTACCCTTAATCAGCGATTTTCTTTGATAATGATTTGATACAGTCAGTAAAACTCTTTGAAACTTAGAAAGTGGGAAAACGAATTAATGAGTACAAGAAGTTCTTAATGGAAAACGTTATATATTTGCCTCGTGATAGATGTTTACTTAATTATATTACCGAGCTTAGGATACCGAGGAAACGGAGTTTGTTGGTTAGTTTGACGTGGTGTTTGGTAGCTGGTTCGATTAAAGGATTACGCGAAAGTCAAGCGAAAAAAAAATCGTTTGGATGGTAAATTTGAAGAGATCACATTTCGGTATTTAAGTCGGGACAATATTTTTATTTTTTGCTTTTCTGGCAAGTTTCATGCAGTAAAGCCCAAATATCAGTTATCCTTCTAGTAACTTTTGAACGGTTTCATATATTTTATAGAAACGTAACGGTTGCTTCCAGATAGATGCTCAAAATTTTGGATGGAGATATTTTCTAAATTTAAAATAGGAAATCCGATATGGTGCCCAGTGTGGACAAAGAATCAAAAATCAATTTGAAAACTATTTTTTGTGCTATTATTGCGTTCATTTTATTTTAATACTTGGAAAGGAGTCCGTGTACATACTTATGCGTTTTTGAAATCGCTCATTTCTAATCTAATGGTAAATTGACGAATTTGACAGTTGACAGCTGCCAACTAGCTTTCAAGTCAACATTAACAATTCAAAAACATTATTGAAAAAGGAGGTTATAATTTTCTGGTTGCTGTATTTAAATTTGACTGCAGATTGACAACTTTTATAGTTGACAGCTGTCAAAACAGTGTCAAATTACCATAAGTTATTAAAAGCTTGAAACAGTTTTATAACTTTATGGTTTTGATGTCAGTAAATTCGAATTTTAAGTAAGGTGAACGATTTTGGCAGCTGTCAACTTAATAATTTTTAATCTGGTGTCAGATTAAAATAGAGCAACCAGAAAAATAAAACATCTTTTTCAAGATCATTATTATAGAAAATATCAAGTTTTTGAATTGTTAATATTGACTTATCAGCTGGTTGGAAGCTGTCAACTGTCAAAATTTTCAATTTACCACTGGATTAGAATTGAAAGATTTGAAAAACATATATACTGACTCCTTTCCAGATATTTAAAAAAAATAATTAAGGCAATAACACAAGAAATAGTTCTCGGAGTGATTTTTTATGGTTTGGCCACATTAGACACCATATTGCATTTTTTGCCATTTTAAATTTAGAAAATATTTGTATTAAAATTACTTATAATATATTGTTATGTAGGTAATTAGTGGAAATTTCTATTTAATCTATTTTAATTGTTTTATTTACTCCATTTTACTCGCCCCACGTTGGGCGCCAATAATTTTGTAATGTACTTAGTGGAATCTAATTTTGTTTTCTATTTATTATTTTATTTTTATTTATTTATTTATTTATTATTATTATTTGATTTATGACATATTTTAATTTAAGTTTATTAGTTTATTGATTTATTTTTTTTTTTTTTTGGACTGCTTTGTGGAATACCATAGAATCCTTTTATTATAAGAAAATTTCTCAGTAAACACGACACAAATTTCTTTTCCGGAATATACCACATTCAATATGGCATTATTGTTTCATGCCTATGAACGAAAATGTGTAAGTTACCAGGAGGATTCACTTACCAGGGCTCATTGTAATCCCTTTTTATTTTATATTTTTAGGGCGTTCCAGGGGTCCTCATTCTCTAGGGGAAACTTACCTTGTTCTAGAGCCTGTTTACTTGTAACTAATGATATTAAAGTTTTGTGGAAAATTGATTTGGTTTATTTATTAATTATTAAAATGTAAAGGTTTCTATAAACGATAAGATTACACCCTGTAAATTATACTATACCTTCGGTAACTAGATGGCACTGACTGATTTAATTGATATCTATCGGTTGTATTCCGTGACAATGAAAGACTACCGTACAGTAACAGTTTAATTGAATTTTTACGTTGTCAGTGTCGAGTTGCCATATTCCTGGGTATCATCATAAACAAATTACTTCGGTAATAGCTTATGTAAGAAACAGTGTTGAAGTCGTGATTAGAAATAATAATTCATGTGGTAACATACATAAAATACTAGTACCTTGATCAAAGTAACTCCTGATTACGTTATTTATAGCATGATGCGATATATCTTAAGCACTCGTTGAATTATGCATCTGTAGTTTCTTAGAGTATTTGGTTACCCTGTACAAATCCTGTTTCTAAGACACTAACACAGTAACAAATAGAATTATGTAAATAAGATGAGGCTGGGGGCAATTATCTTGTCATTGCCTGCGTAATCCCTCTAATCAAGATAACTAACGCGAGTTTCAAAGTGTTACTAGGGAGTTGTAAATACATCCTCTCCGGCTTTATCTAACTCTGATGTAGCAAGACGAAGTCTGAGCTAATCCCACGTTCGCGTGTGTATTTTTTAATATGTCTGCGCACCGGATTGCTTAGACGTAAACAACAACAATGGAATCAATCACAAAGTTCTTGATACAATGGAAAAGTTAATGTCCAGATTTATTCGGAAATTATATTCTTAGCAGTTGCACAATTAGAATTTTCCGTATTTTTGTCGTAAAGTAATGATTAGATTGATGATTTTTTGGTTTAAACTGAAACGATTTTTGGTAAAGTTTTTGGTGCTACTAACGATGATGAAGTAAAAAATTTTTGCCACAACATAAAATTTGGGGTAACAAAAGTCTGAGAGAGAAATCAGTAACCAAAAAGCCTGATAAGTTATAGACCATTTCTTTTCATGTTAACCATATTGGATTTTCAGCGTACATATTGAATTTTAAATAATCTCGGATGAAAGAGCATATGCATTAATTCCGGAGATTTTGCTGGTCACTATTTTGATACCCGACTGTCAATTGAATTATCATCTAGGACTGCTTTATTAAGATGGAAAACATTATGGTAGTATGTCATTCTGTTTGAACCCAGTGAATGACATCGTTTGACAGAGATCTTCAAAAAATATATATTATTGCTCTTATGCTATTACTCTGTTTAATACAATTAGATTTCAAATTGTCATTTTTGGTCAACAATTAGTTGTGTTTCTCTAGCTGTTTATAGAATTACCTAGCGTTTCCCAATGTGTCTCGCCACATAAAACTAAGTAACAAAACCAAACGAAATTATTATGATATTTTGTATTCCAATACACGCTCTAGGACACTTGTGGTTGCTTTATGATAACGTTCGTATACACTTAAAACTTTCACGCTTAGGCACAGCCCCTGCAATATCGAAAGACAACACTTCATGATACTTGTTTGTAGAATAAAAGAGGAATGGAAACAAAATATTGCTTTTAGTAAAGTTACATTATTGTAGGCGAAAACAAAATGAAATTGTTGTGCCGTATTTTTCTCTTTAGCTACTTTTTTGTCCATAGGCTTCGTCAGCCTGTCATATACTTAAGTGAAACCGTTCAAAAGCTAATTCAAGATCTATATATTATTGACCAACCGATATAACCGTTCTTTTCTTTATTGTCTGAGATACTAACATAAATTATCCCTTTATATAGCTAATTTTAAGATAAAGTCAGTACAAAGATACTATCTGATTTATAGAATAAATCAAAAAGTCTGCAGAACACTGGAGTGCGGAGCTTTATGTCACGCTTTTTAAGTATTGGCTGGAATGCTATTGGGATCTGTTGTTTAATTAAATTTTTGGGATTACGCCTTATAATGGGGTGTCATAATACATCGAGGCATCAAAGGGCGTTTTCCTGTCGAAACTCTTCTTTGAGAGCCGAATGTATCCCTGAACCATTTTCTTTCGAAACATGATTTATTTATTTATTTTTTTTAACTACTGTAAAGTTTGCTGGACCCCATGACACTTAGTTATTAATTATCTTAAATCAACAAAAACCGTAATACCGGATTTTTATCGCACGTAAAAGAAACGTAATTTCCTTCATTTACGAGATCCTCTAACGAAGTTTTAGTGCAAACTTTAAATTGAATACGTTTTTCTATTTCAATCTCCTGTACAGGACGTAAAAAGGGCTTGTGTCAGCACTGAGTTATGTTAAGAGGTTTTCCGTAGTTGCAGACGGTTGTCCTAAACCAGACCTAACGTCTCCTATAAAACTTATTAACTGATTATTGCGGGTTATAACCTTTCTGTGCAAGTATGCATAATGGCAAGTTTCTTATCGCGTTCTGTCACGGTATCCGAAGATAATCGTTTCAAGAAAACGCAAGTACGGCGCACGAAAACCTCAAATAGAACATACAAAAAATTCATTATGCCAGTTTCTAGAAAGCGCGTTTATTAGGTTGGGTAATGTTTTATTTACTTACCCCGTCTGGATGTCGTAAATGGTGTATTGAGCAAGATATGAATGTCTAAACAGTTTTTGCACGTTCTGGGCCAGCAGCAGATACCTCTGGTCGGGAGATAACTGAAACCTTGATGGATTTAGGCGTAACTGAAACAAGGAAACTATAATTAAAAATTGCTGTAAACCCCCCATTTCTCTTTTCAGGGCGGTCCAGGGATCTTCTGGTAGAGGAAAGTTTTATTTTGACAATTAATTAAATTCATATAATTTTTTAAGGAGTATTTAATTTATTTTATTTATTCAGAATACATGACAATACGTATTTATAGTTGTGGAGGTTAAAGTTGGTGTAGGTAGACTAAATGTATGATTGAGCGTGATATAAAAAACACAGTAAGGAAAAGTTTAGCTCTATTCTCTCATTTTCTACTCGATTAGATTCAGGTGACTAATAATCGATATCTTCATTATAGTTGTAACAAAAAAAAAGACATTTTCCAAAATTGATACCAACATTTCTAGAAGGAAGCCAAACTAATATTTTTTCTTTTGCGTTCCTAGTAAAGTAAAAAAGGAGCTGCCACAATTGTGAACATTTTCAAGTCATGGAGTAAATGAGGCAGCAGTTCTTTTAGAGCATTTGTGACTTTGATGATTTGATTTGATGGTTTGTTGATTTGAATATTTGATGATTTAATGATTTGATGATTTGATGATTTGATGATTTGATGATTTGATGATTTGATGATTTGATGATTTAATGATTTGATGATTTGATGTTAGCGAGAAAGAAAAGACCTACACAGAGAAAGAATTAGCAGTTCCAGTTGAGGCTGGTAAGGCAAAAAATATGTCGGAGTGAAGCAGCTGAGGAATTCAGCTCTTCAGCTCTCTAGGCTGACGCTTAAAACCATCCATAAAGAACACATTAGCTGATGGAGGAACTGCTTTAGGAAAACAATAATAGGTCTAACAATTTATTAACGGGTCTGCATCGAACTCATTACGGATCGAAAAATATTGGTGAGTTAGTTCTAGCAGCTTGGCTTTGCGTCCCTCTAGAAAACCTGGTTGAATGTTTTTGTACCTCACGACCATAATCCTGAATAGCACGCCAGTGTGTTCTATAAAAATCAGCATCAATCTCCTGATGCTTACAAAACTTTAAATCAATATTCTAAAAGGAAACTCCAGCTCAGGAACTATCCAGTGCGTGAGCTGGACTTCAATTATAATATAATGATATATAAAATTAACAAACTGAAAAACATGTCAAGTGAAGCAGTAAAAATTCCAGGAGCGTTTCATTTTAATCCTGCTGGAATGGAGGACAAAATAATTATTTAGCCTTACCGTATGATTATTTAGACATTTTTCTTCCAATTTTAGTTCAAAATATTAAAATTATTTAATGAGCTAGTTACAATTGGTATTTTCATTCTGGTACCAATCTTTAATGGATTATAAATTCACCGAGAGCGCGAAGGAATAAAAAGATCAACGCTAAATATTCAATATTTTATCAAGGGTATGTTATATTATGCAGTATTATATGACAAAGTATTGCATATTGATTGAGTACTAGTTAATGATAGAGATGAGTCGACTATGAAATTTTTAGTCTCACGAACAAAGGTTGAAAATAGTGTCCGCAGCTACTTTACGAGAATCCAGACTACCGAAACCTAACGTAATAATAAGAGAGGAAAGACTGGTACTAAAAGTACTCAAAAAACTCTACGGGAAACGTAGAAGAACAGCAGAAACGAACAGAAGTTATTAGAAGGCTCAGCTTATGTCCATGTCAAGCAATCCCATCGAAACCATTAAGAAATCTGATCCCGATAGAGGATGAGAATAACTGGTACCGTCAAAATCAAGATTCCCACAGCTTTAGTATTTTCCCAACATCCACAAGATTGATACCATTCCAGCCAACTGTAAGCGCTAAGGGATGGTCAGCAATGAATTCACTTGTGAATCTATTTAAGTAGGTACAAGTTTTGTGATTCTTGGGTATATCAAATCCTCATAATGGTTTCGATATATGGATGGCCACCTTCAATTAGAAATAAAGAAAAATTAACCGTCTGAAGAACACGTTAAGTAAAGCATTGAAAACTCTCTTCTTTCTGATTCTGCAGTAATGTAGACAAAAATATTATTATTGCCATAAAAAACTCGCAAATGTTACAAAAGAAGGACTGGCGTGAAAAGTAGATTTTAGTAGGAATGTTCTTCTGATAATGAGGAAGATTCAACTAGAAAATGTTCATCAGATGAATTTCTATGAAGAAGAAAATGTGAATGTGGCTTAAAGAAAATTCGTTGCAAAGTTTGAAGAGTTAAAAGATTAAAGGTCAGAACACAAAAAAAGAACACAAAGAAATTTTTGATCTCACGCCTAAGATATATTTTAAGCTCATGGCAGTCAAACCGGAGTTCGTAGCTATTTTAGGAGAATCCAAATCACCGCAATCGGTAATAATAGGAAAGAAACGACTGGTACTGAAAATATTTAAAGAAAACCCTACAATATTAATGGAGACTACTACCAAAATGTAATAGAGATATTAGACGATCCAGCCTATGTCCAAATCAAGAAATCTAACCAAAACCATTGAACGCACATAGCAGATAACATTAAGAAATCTAACACCAGAGAAGTACCAGAAGAAACTGATATCATCTGAATCGAGAATACCAAAGATTTACTGTTGACTTAAAAACCAGAAGGCTATAATTCCACTCAAATATAATTGCCGTTGGTTTACTGATCCACGTTGTGGCAAGACATCTAGCCGACCTTCTCAAGTAAGTAATTTATTGTACAAATAAAATACTGCGTCAAAATCTCATACCATTTGAATAAACAGTTAAAAGCACCGATAGTAAAAAAAAGAAGACAATTTAGATAGTCAACTTTGGTACAACGTCATTGATGGTAATAGTACCAATTAGAAGCGCAACGAAGAGATGATCCTCAATGGGTTCATTTCTGTCGCCAGATTTGAGCATTTGAAATTTACACCTTGAACACCTCGACTTGAAACCTTCATGTTGGGCTCGTTATGTAGATGGCAAATTCCACATAGAAACAAAGAAAAAATGTCGAAATTTTGATTATTTTATTCGAACGTCGGATTTGACAGTACGTTTAGGTTGAACAATTTACTTGATAGTAAAAGTTATTGAGATCATTTTTGTAACTAATTTTACACTCTACAAAACGGCATGTAAAGCTTGTTGCCTCATCTTGCTCAGTTTTCTAGATACTTTAGAAAAAGCTAACAAAGTAAAACTTCAGTATTATTGTACCCTTCACTCGATTTATTTATATTATTTGCAGCTTAGCTTATATCGATTAATTCGGAGATTTAGCAATAACGACTTATTGTGTATTTCCCTATGTTTGCTATGTAATTTTCTTTTTCATAAATACGTCAATGCATCACTCCGATAATTACCTACTACTCATGTTCAATGAACCACTGCTAAACTCAGTTAACATTGGAAACTGTTCTGAATTACAAGGAAGAGAAAATCGTTATCATTTCGGTTTTGAAATTTTGCAATTCAAACACGAATACTGCGCGAATGGCAATTACCTTTTGTCGTCTTTCAACTCCACCAGAGGATATATTTAACAATTCTGACTTACTTGGTAGCACCATTCATGAGTATTTAAGCTCCAGTTTTGTGCTCTCAGATATTTTAAAATGTTTGATTATGTAGATAGAGAGAGCGTAACTCAAGACTCAGTTTGTATTATTAATCGGTTTCGTGTATTTAGTAAAAAGATCTTGGCTAGTTGAACTAAGAAATTTAATATGTATATTCCACTTCAATCAAAATTACTTTAAAGAGCTACAGCTTAATTTTTAATAGATTGAATATTTTTCATAAACTGACTTCCTTGCGTTGTTCTGGACACAAAGTATGTTTTATTGAATAAATAATAAATAAATATGTAAGTGTCCTTAATTACCGAAATAAGAAGTACGTTTCATTAAGAGCGAAGTTTTTAATCCAGAGATTATAACTCTACGTAGTAATATATTTTCATTAAAACCATCATAAATTTGAATACGACAACCGAAATGGGATATAAAATATCAGGCATTGAAAACTTTAAAGTATATAACAAATGTTAATATTTCTTTTTAATGAGTTTCTGATTGTTCTTTTGCCATTTAATCGTACCATAATTACCGACCATTAACATTGGCATTTGGAAATAATCCAGAATAAACAAATTTTACCATTCGGGATGCTGATGCTGGTTAAACTGTTCATTATGCGGTATTATCATTGATTTGTATGTACAATATGGAAATATCAGGGAGTTGTAACGTATTCGTTTGTTTTTAGATTATCAAAAAAGAGAGTGTTAATAATTGAGAAACTGTATTCCAAAATTATAACTACAGATACAGTGAAAATCACATTTCATCGATGTAGATCGTATATTACAGAACACTTGAGGAATACGTTAGCTTAAAATAGAATAATATAAAAGTTAGTGAGTTTTTCAACAGGTGTACCGCTAGCAACTTTCTGAAAGAAATGGAAGGGAACAATATTTGAATCTTTTAATACGGGAACATAAAATATGGTCATTATTTATTTAATTTATAGTAGGATAGCACCAGGTTTTTCGACCCTATCGTGATACAAGGATTCCATTTTCATGTCAATATGAAAAAAAAACTCTATTGCGACTGACGTCTATCTTGTTGCTAAAGGGGTGAAAAAAAATTATCGAAGATGAAAAAAAATGGGTCATAATAGTTATTCGATTATCCGAACTCAGCCGCGGATGAATATTAAGCAACGAAATTTTCAGGGATCCGAGAGGAAGATTGGTTCTAGTTCTCCAGAAAGTTCGGTTGAAAAAATCCTCCGGGGAGGGGAGCAATAACCCCCGGAAAAGTATAGTTTTCAGCAAAATGGACCTTTCTAAAAAATTCATATCTCCGCTAATATCGGTGAAGTACCAAAGAAAAATATTCTTCATTTTTCCTTCTTCTTGCCCGTCGTCCGGGTCCGGATCCTCTAGATCCAAAAGGAAAGGTTGAGGCGCATTTCTAAAGGTTATATGTTTGAAAAATCGCTAAAATAAAAAAAGCGCCTCTCAAAGTTGGGAAAAACGATTGCACCCCTGGCGAATCTAAATAATATCTAGTTTTCAAAAAAATACGCCGTCGGTCCATCTCGAAAGAAGAGCGAGTTATTAAGTTCGACCCGGACGCGTGTTTGGAGAAATTAAAAAAATTTAAAAATTTGCGAAAACACGAAATCTTTAAACGCTATTTCCAAACGAAAAATCGCCGCCGGGCCGTCGTTCTGGTAAGAATTCCAAAGTAGAGGGTCCAACTTAGAACTATTTGAGGCGGCCAAGCACAAAAAAACTCACACGAAATTAGAGCGAGTCTGCCCGATCACCGTATTTTTTTTACCAACTGAAAACTTATTTTCACCCTTTCGCAACATCCTGGGACTCTCCTTCATAAATAAAACTTGCTCCTGTTTTCATGAAATTACCCGTGTCGTGATAACTCGAAATTTTGGTCGAGGGCTCTCCTATTATATTGTATTATATGTATACCTACAATGCTCATTTAGCGTAACTAATGCATGGGATATTCAAACGATTTGTCTTCCATAAAACCAATTTCAAACAGCGTGTAATATATTAGGAGCACGCGACAAATTTTTCCGGATATTCCGCGGAAATTCTCATAATTACTTAAGGAACAATGCATGACTAGAATGAATTTGCATACTATCGAGCGGAGGTAAACCAACAGGTATTAAATGTGTTTCAAACCGAAGCACCATTGTGGGGCAGTAAACATCGAAACATAATTTAGTCTTACCATTTGAACGGCTGAATTGATTTTTCATGCTCTATTTGGGTTAAAACGTAAAGCAATATAACAACTCAATGTCAGAACGCTGAAATATTTTAGCCGTAATTATACATAAATCAGGTCTATAAATAAACTTAAAAGGGTGATAATTCAACAGTAACAGAAAATTGGCAACCGAAATACGAAAATCGAATTTCAATTAGAATTTAAAAATAGTGCAGTATCTGCTATTGATTTAATAAAGGACGTTTGTTTTTCGAGGCTATTAATAGTGAAGTCAAATTCCACTGCATTATTACAAAAATAACAGAAGTATAAAATGAAAATGAAGTAAACAATGTTACGCTACTTTTTATTTTTTTAACATTCCTGTTGTCTTAAAACAGAGCGTTTAGTTTACTTATTATGGAGCAAATTAGGTTCGGAAGATTAAAATGCTGTAGACAAATGTTAACAACAACTACTTGCCTGTTATAACAGTTTGGTTTTGAGTAGTGACAACATCTTTGCCACACTGCAGATGCAGGAACTTTATTATTGTTCTGAAATCCGCCTGCTGTATAAAACTGCCAACTGTATAACTATATTTTTATTTAAGTTCATTCCAACTGGGCTCTCTTCGTCTCAGAAAAAGAAAACTTCTCAACTAGACGTAGCAGAAACATAAGGTTAATGTTTCTGGAGTTGAGCATTTTCAACTACTTTAGAATTAATTACTTTTAGTTTGTTTCTCTCGGTAGGCTGACAATAAGTTTTAAAATGATACTTACATAAGTTTGGTTCGACATAAGTGTTCTAACGGACAGATTAGATGCGTGCATTATGCTGATTCCACCCCACTGGTCTTTGTATATGAGTTCTTCATCTGAAAGAAAAATTTATTTTATTGAACAGAGCTATTCCACAAGGGTACATTTTTACGACAATTCAATTCATATTATGCAAATATTCACCCTGCACAGTGTGACGACCTGTGTGCAAAAATCCAAATACTAATTTTTTATTGTCGGTAATAAGAGCCAAATCACGATCAAAGTAGATAACATAAAAGGGGCTGCAACTTGGACAAACATAATAAAACGTGTCTCTATTGCGCTATACATAAAAGAGTGCAGATAAATTTAAAATTTCCTTGCTCTGCGAAAGTTAAATTCAAACTGTCTATTTCATGTAGTTGTGATTTATGTATTCTTACCAGATATTAGTTTGTTCAAATCCTTAAAAATAGTTACTATTCTTTTATTTTTCTTACAAGAGTATAACGGTTTATCTTTGTATACATTATAACTGTATCAATATCTTTTTTGCCCAAATAAAGACCATTTAGTGAACTTTTAACTGATGCAAAATTTATATTATGACTAATGATTGCATTTTGCTAGGAACCAAGTCAGTTTATTCTAAATCGTAGTTCTTTTTAGAATATGAGAAAATACTCCATAAAGCCAAACGAACTCAAAGTTATAAGAAATAGTATTCACACGAGTTTTTGATTAGTTGCCATAAAAATCGAAAAAATTTTAAGGAAACGAAATACATCAAGATATAGTTCCCAGTCACTATAACATAGAACGTATTCAGAATAATACACTTATGAGGAAAATTAACATTTTGAAGTCCACAAAAATGATAGCAGAACACTTTGGCTAAAAGTAAAATTCTGCCACTTAGAGTGAGTTCCATGCGGCATATTAGTTCTTGTTTCATTAAAAACGGACAAAGGCTCTTTTGACATATTATAACAAACAATCCGATTTGATGTCCAATAACCACGTAAAGCTTTAGGTCGATCTGACTTGATGAAGCTAAAATATTAAAGCTACAGAAAATTTTGCTCACCCTGTATATTCCTAGTAGGAAGAAGAGCAAACCGTTTTCAAAAAATAAAATATCTCTTTTGGTTCCAAAGTTATGGCACCATTACTGATCGACCAATCAGAATTAGACTTTCTTTTTCGTATTCCGTCAGAGTGGGCATGGTGGGGGTTTCGAATGCAGCTTTCACACTACTATCATTGACAAAGAATTCGTGTTAATGCCAATTAATGGATATTAATGGTTTTCAGTTGAATTTAATGGAACAAGATTGGTTAAGTAATATAAATGATGTAAATATATCAGATACATATTATAATGCTATAATATGTTCTTTAAAAAGACATGTCGATGAAAATTAGAGATAACTTTTATAAAAAAAGGCAGTTATAATAAATATTAACGAAGATTGGATTGCATAATGGAATACAAAGGAACATTGTGGTATAGAATAGATAAAAAGGATGGGCTTTCATGAATTGAATAAAATGGTTAGTGATAGATTTCAAGTGACAAAATTTACTGGAGCGATTTCTAAGAAAGAAAAGACAATTATTGGTGTGCCTCAAGGTTCAGTTTTAGGGCTGTTTCCTTTTATGCGAAATATTAATGATATTATAACATGTAAACTTCAAATGTTTGCTGATGATACCTTAATTTGTTGACCGGGAAAAACAGAATAGAAAATTAAAATACCTTTCAAATGAGGTGTCACAAACCCCTACTTCCAATTTATAAATTTGGGGGTGCAACCGTCATTCAAAGGGGGTTGAATTTAGGGATGAAATTTTTAAGTTACAGGATGTCATTCCAGAATCTAAAATTGACCTGTTTCGGCTTTTCCATGACATGTGACAAAATATGAAAATATTGAATTTATTCCATTTGGCTGTTCCGACTTTTACACTCTCCAAAATTAGGTACTGTTCGATTCATCAATATGCTGGCGACACTATTTTTTCTTCTGTTTCAATGATATTTTATTAGCTAATCATAAGTTTCACTCTGATTTGGAAACAATTGCTGAAGTATCTAATGCTCATGGATTGACTCTAAATGAATCCGAAAGTAAAGTGTTGGTGCTTGGTAAGGATAGAAGTAATTCTAATGTTGAAATTGCTTTAAACGACAAAGTATTGATCCCGTTGATGTAACAAAGAATTCAGGTTTGTTTCTTGATGTTAACTTCAAATTCTCCATGCACGTTTCATATATAAATAATGAGGCCAACGTATATTCCACATATATGTTTCTGCAAGTGTGATCATTGGGCACATTTACTATGCTGCGTATAAAACGCTTTTATGATATGAAAACCACTTGCGATAGGATTGGATCTCTCCAAAAATAGACGCCACACCGTAGCAGCTAGTCATGGATTATTATTTAATTGTTGTTTAGCTAAAACTTTTTTCAGATCTTTAAATAAAGAATTGATTGTACTTAAAGTGGAAACAACATGACTGAAGGGTTCTTACCAATTGAGACATTCATCAAATTGGATTCCTAAAAAACTAATACTACCCTTGACATAAATAATTTTGATTAAATCAAATGGAAATGTTTTGAAGCATTATTTCTATTCATGTACAAGTTGCTAAAGAATTTGTTTGAGTTAAAGATGGTCAGCATAGTAGTGAAAGCAGTTTCACTTAGAACAAATTCTAATCAGTTTTTATAAAACAAAGAGCATCTAGTCCAGAATTGAACCCTGTAGTACGTCCACTTCAACCACTAAGGTTTAAAGTGATTGTGAGCAAGTACATGTAAATTGTTTCCGAAATTCTATGAAAGAAGACAGATTCAAGAAGATTATATAAGAAGTTCCTCTTTAACCCTTAGAATTAAAGGGGTTGTTGCTTTGGCCATATGATCTATATAAATAGAAATTTTCAAATTCTGCAAGGAACGAGAATATATTGTGTTACCAGTTCTTGCGTCTGTTTAATTGAACAGGACGTTTTCTGGAAAACACCACACTATCATTACTTTGTTTCGTCGTTCCGTTAAATTTGCTTTTATTAGAGAATTACCGTCTTTGATTCCAAAGGAGCGCAATAGAATGAGCCTAGTGAGAGCAGCACCCACATATCTTTCAGAAATATTTCGTCAAGTGGAGCATTCTCAGGTGTCGATGGTCAATTGGTATCAAACTTAGTTTAGAAGTAATATCAAAGAATTGCTTAAAATAAATTATTTAAAAAAATATTCTTGGTATTAGATGCCTGGAGCTGTCCACAATTGAGGAAGCATTGGAATGTTGACATAAGGAAATTAGGAGATTTAGGAAGCATACGACTAGAGAATTCTCTTGGCAATGTGAAGGACACAGTTTCGGCGATAGTATCTTCAAATTTTGTCCCAAAATCAAAAACTAAGCAATATTGGATTTCTGTTGCATTTTGCTTGATCATTAATTGTTAATAATAAAGAATGTTGCTTATATTCCATATTTATTAAATGAGTCTTCAATTATTTTATTTTCTGGGATAGAAACGAAACCTATCTAACTTACCTGTTGATAAAATTGGGTTACTCCAAAAGTAGACGAATTTTAACATTTTCGATAAAAAGGATTTATGGATCACCTAAGAATATCTCAGTCATGTTTTGAAAAGAAAGAAAATTTCACAACGCCGACGGAAGTAGGTAATAATTATATTATCGACATAAATATATGAAGTGAACATAAAAAGAAACGGTTAACATAAAAATGGAACCATTGATCACGATCTGGTATCAAAAGCAAATATCCACCAGCTAGCAATCCGTATTAATTACAATATTGAAGTTTGTAATGAGGAGGTTTATGCCGATATAATCCCATTATCTAACGAATTTTATCAAGCAATCAATCAGGGCCGGAAGCTAATCCGGGCCAATTTATCTAGATACTTTCCACAGCTCTCATACAAGCCGTGCATTTTTTATCCCAACAATTTTTTATTCGAACTCAAAGTGTCGTCTCAATATAAAACGAAATTAAACACGTTTATTCCTCTTTGGTCCTAAAATCTCAACAAAACACAATTAACAAAAAAGAAATTAATTATGCGGATACTTTGGAGTATCAAATATGAATTATTTAAAAATATAATAATCCAAATACGGCACAACCCCTTCCCTGAATTCACGTTTTACAGGAAAGAGTGTAATTTTAATTTAAAGACAACAGATACACACTCAGTCTGATTAGAGTGAAAACAATTTCTCTGGTAGTTCCCACCAAAGGTGAGTTTCGTTCCCACTATATTTTGGAATTTTTAAAATCAGTTGTCGATGCTCTGATTTTGATATACCTACCCACTATATTAGCAATGAATAATGACCAAAATAGTGTCACTTTGAATATCTTATAGCAGGTCGAATTGTATAGTAATTTATTTTACACGCAGCGAGCAAAATCTGTCCCATTTAATATCAGCACTCATCAATTCATGTGGAAGCTATGATTAAGTACTCTTCTTAAGGAAATATATTGATACTCTGCACTGCTAACATAATACAACTTGACGTAATTATGCTCGTTTAAATGTCTGCCTCAATTATTCTCAAGTACTCGCAAACACTTTTCAAGTTATCCTATCATAAAAGTGGTGCAAAAATATCGCCGTTATGGATGAGAATATTACGTGCACGTCTCGAGTAACATTTTTCAGATAATACTGACCTGACACCCAAGTTCCATTAAACCTTAGCGGTTGGAAATCGTGACTAAGTATATCCTCCAGCTTGAATCTGGCTCCTTTCACCCGAGGACCTTCGTCTGGCGGCGTCAGAAGGACTACGGATGTCACTATTAGTGCTAATACCACAACAATAACTAGGAGGGCTATGAGGATTCCACGCCAGTTCCGCTGATTCGTGTTGCTTGATACGAGCTCCTGAAACAAAGGCACACTCTTGAATAACTGTACATGTGTGAGGAAGATGATTGGGATTAAAATTGACACCGATATATGAGGTGTTAAATGGGGCTTAGGAAGGGTCGCTATATTTTCAGGTTTCTCAGCAGGATACATTCGCCATTGAAATAATTTACTTTTAGTCCATTTTCTAGTCGCGCAAAATTCGCCAAAGTCCTAATTTCCTGGACTTTGATCATTTTTTTTTTGTTTTGGGAAAAGTTTGCAGATAAGTTTTCCATAGGTGAGAAAGTGTGCTTTTTCTTTTTTCAATTGTAATTAACAAATAAGTGTTTTTTAATACGCTCTTAGTTAAAAAATGTATAACTATATTCTTTATTTAAACAATTGCCTGAAATTTTATAACATAAAGTTTTTGGAGTCGCATATTACGAATCTGAACTAAAAATTGATCTAAAACCAAAATGGCGTCGGAAGTCAAAGTCAGGAGTTTTTGGGGTCGCTTATTACAAATTTAATATTAAAAAGCACCTAAAATCAAAAATGGCGAATCCAAAATGAAGGAGAAGGTTAATTTATTTTAATTCGGATTTCGTTTCGTATATTGGAGGTTTTTGGGTCGTCTCAAGTTTTATGTTAAAATTTACCAATTTTCATCGAAATTTAAAAGATAAAAATTAGGAAGACATTTGTGAATCATTTAATGCTTACAAAGAGTTTCCGAGATCTCTTTCGAGTTAATAATTTTGAATCTTAACGTTTTGATCTTCTTGTCGTGGTCTCCATTTGAAACCGAGATTCACGCCATGGGATCGACACATCAAAATGATACGTATGAAGAATAAAAACGTGAAAAATAAACTCAAAATCATCAGCTCACGGAATAAAAACGAATGAAATTCAAGAATCCACTTTCAGGACTTTCAGCTTGTTGAATCAGCGAAAGATGCAACAAGCTATGAACATGAGAAACAGCGAAGATATTTCTGTCATAGGAAAAAGATGCGGACTTAAATTAAGCTCTAATTTGCTTCCTGACTACTCTTGGATATTAATAAAAGATGTATCAGGTACAAATATCGCCATAAAACATCAGCATATTAAAAGAATGAAATATTTAATGGTATTAAATAATAACAAAAACACGATATCTTTAAACGCAATTTCCAAACGAAAAATCACCGCTGGGTCGCTGTTCTGGTAAGAAATCCAAGGCAGAAGGTCCAACTTAGAACCACATCGTAAATCACACGGTCTCAATGCGATTTTCGGGGCAGTAGAAGTGAACGAAAAAGTGGAATTTTGACGTTTTGACAAAAATTTTGAGGTTGGTTAAAATTTGCAAATTTCCTGAAGCAGTCATTGTTCTCGCATCTTCTTCTATCTAGTCCTGGGACCTTCCTTCTAAAAAAATACTGTGTGAAAAAATCCTATGACGTCTTCTACTCGTTTGGTCGAATTTGTCATATGATATCATAAAAATTGAATTTTTGTTTATAAATGATTTTATATTTCAATATGTAATGGTGCCACTTATAATGGTGCTCTCTTTCAATATACTTACGTAAAATTTCTAGACGGAAAACTCGGGCGCCAGTTCTTTAATTTTTAAGTGCAAAGAACAGCCCTTTTTTGGCTCTCCTATTGGGAGAACAACCCGGTATAGCGAAACAGTTGAAGATACGGAATGTCCGGGGGTCGTAAGCTGGAGATCTGTCTAATGGACTTCGACCACTGCTCAAACGGGTTAATCAGAAATAAATGACAGAAAATGTACAAAATTTAAAACGACTATAAACAAGCAAACTGGCAATCAAGAATCTTTACGCGTGGATACGATTTTATTTCGGAATTTTGGATAACAGAGATTGGTCTTCGCGACTTGCAATTATTGCGTACGACAAGCAAACGAAAATTTCCAACAGGATGTATTATGAACGGCAAGCAATCGGTTAGCTATAGATATTGTAGTCTATACTGGATGTTTAAAATACGGTGAACTACTGCCACAAACGTAGAGCTATTTATTAATGACTATTCTGATTAATGTAGGTTTCCCGGTCACCTTTATGCATTGAAGCTTTAAAGATGGCCCAAGTGAACAGATCTAACCAACCGATGCATATAATGACTATTTGGATTAACGTAGGTTTTCCGGTAACCTTTATGCATTGAGGCTTTATAGATGGCCCAAGAGAACAGATCTAACCAGCCGATGCATATATTAGAAAACAAAAGACCAACGGAGGTATTACTAATTAGTTCTAGTTTGATTTAGTGGTATATTACAACGATACTTACGGACAATAAGATCTCTGAATATCTATACTTAACTGAAGGCAGTACCTACGGATTGTAGCGGACCACGGTGTATTCTTACCAAAATTATATACAAATAAGTGTAGCAATTTATCTCCTTCGTCGCCTCGTCCATAATATCTACTCGACTGTAACATGTCACCTGCCAAACTTGTAAAGAAAATTACTATAACGCACGCATTTTATAAAAAAAGCACGCAACCCACCGTTTGCCGAAGAGATATCAACAAACATCTATTATTATCTTAGTTATTACTTACTTGTAGATATTGTGTGGTGTTGACAATAAATAATATTAATTGATTAGTAGTTTATTTATGTACAAAAAAAGTCGAGCGTAGATAAAATCTTATATATTATGAGTGCCATATCTGTCTGTATTTTATAGCACTCGTCTGTTTACAAAACTCACCTTCGGTTCGTTTTGTAAACTTCAGACGCGTGCTATTAAATACCTCATATGGCACTTATAATATAAATAGCTATTAATTAATTATAATTTTCAACAACTTTCTCTTGAATATTAACTGTTCTTCAAATTATTCTGCAGCAACCTATGTCTATTTCTTATATTTTAATTAATTAAATTAAAAAGTTCGTTTACTTTAGTTGATTTAAAAGTTCGACATAAATTTCGCACTGAGGACGCGTAAGTAGCACAAAAATGGCGATTTAACTTTTATTTTCTCTAATTTTTCGGTAGTGAAACGGGGACTCTCTTAGCCTTTTGGATGTTTAGACTTCACTGATTGTATTCCTCCTTTCTGGTTACCTAGTTACCAGATGTAAATGATGGATTTCATTGCTTTCTAGACAATTTTGTTTTTAAAATGGTACTTACGTATTTGACTTTTTTTGGAAAATCATTATCATTTTTAGATTCCTCCTAAACTTTTCATTCTCTAGATATCCACTTTGACACCTTTCGCTTTTGTAGATTTTCATTTTCCGAAAACTCTGTCATGACACACTAATTTTAATAAAGTTCACAGTAAATCTACTTATACGACTAAATTTTATTTATTTACATTGTTATTGAAATTTATAATGTTTTATTATCTCCTTTTTGTTTCTTTAAGATTTTATTAATATCCCTTTGCTGAGGAAAATCGATCTCTGTTAAAATACATGACACTATAAAAGAAGAGATGAGAGGAGGGTGTAGGTTACTTCATAAACAAATGAATATCACGAGTCAATTTGACGTCGCTTATGTAGATTTGTTAATTGAAAAAAATATATTCCACTTTATGAAAATTAATGTTTGCACAATAAAAGACAAATGGAAGCAACATGGGAAATTAAATGAATACTAATATTCTGTTTACAAGTTTCTGTCGTCAATTATTAAACATTAACGTCAGGATTTTTTTACCTGCCAAAAGACAACTTTCGAGCAAACCTGAATTATTTCAAAACTTTTTTATCTCCTTTGAAGTTGGTGTATAATTTGCAACAACTATATTTCACTCTAAATTACGATTCTTCTTAAATCTAGTTCCACACACCGACAAAGAATTAAGAGAAAAAAGAAACTTTATTAAAAAAATAGCGTAAAACCACGTGAATAAACCGCCCCAGGCTGATTGATGAGAGTTCATGTCAACGTTTGTGTTTCTCTGTATAAACACCAATATATTCGGTTTTGTTATCTTAGGTTTCCAGTTCATTTTCTTTGAACGTGGTATATTTTCTGACTACACATCCTTGCTTCGGGATATTATCACACAACACTTACTTTTAAACATTGATTTATGATATATTTTCTCGAAAGATTATGCTTCCAATATTATTTTTTTAAGTATAATGAAAACCGTTTCATTTCCATCTATATCAATATTGGTTGACTTTGGCGGCGCAACGGTTAGTATTCTATTAAAAAATTCGTTGGATAAGAGCGCAAAAACTAAAAATCTACGCAGGTACACTTCACTAAGGTTAGTGACATAGTGAGTGCCAAAATGAATGACTCATTTTATTTTGCTAATAATTCTTTATTGATTCAACGTAAGAAACTAATGAAAAGTACATTCGAAAGAGGAAGGAAGAATGACCTTCATGCACTGCAGTACTTCTTTCAAACTTTTGACAACATTTACCATTCTCTCTTTTTACACCGCTCTTTACTGTTTCCCCTTCTTCTATTTCTGAAAAAAAAGATTCTATTAATTTATTCCTGCTTACCTTCTTCTGTCCTGCGGCTTGGTCTAAGTGTAAGTGCCTGCATATACCCTGCATATAGAAATTACAAATTATGCGACTAAATATTGCATATAATGTATTTCCTTGTCGTATTCAGAGACCAAATGAGCTTAAATCTCCAATGGATTTTTCAGCAATATCCCAAAAAACTTGAGCGCATTATAAAATTTATAACCAAAAAGGTTATTATCTCGGGCGCATACGTTTATGTCGAATATCCAATAAATTGACAAGATTTTTCGGATTTATCCGTTGATGCGTGTGACTTATGTCCCGAGGCTTTATACGGAGCCTTCTTTGTGAAATTGATTGAATTTAAAAAGCTATCGCTTTATTCCATTATTCCGCTATTTTACGGTCATTCTAGTGGATCTTGCGCCGACTGTATTTATTGGCTTCGCGCCAAAGGCTGATTATAAAATTACCCCTGAAATACGAGTTCGGCTTGCGCTTTTTCGGTATCAGTATAAACCCAGTTTCCGTTATCGTGCTTGTAACTACAACGGTAATTTGCTATAATTCTTTACTTGGGTGGTGATCATAATAATTAGATCCGTGGATTATTGTAATTGGCGCATTGCCTGGATTAGAAGTTAAGTTACTTTTTGTAGTCTGGGAGGAAAAGTGATAATCTATTATTGACACTATCAAAGAATTGGGTACCCAAATACATCAGAAATTTAATTTTCTGCAGTAATAATTACTATAAAAGATGACTAGTTGCTTAAAATTAGCTTTCAAAAAAAAAAAACAAATTCAAGCAGTGTTAAACAAATAATATATTTTACTGACTGTTAATGCAAATAAAAAATGCCTTCCCCGTGACCATGCTCGTGCACTGCCGTGACCAGGATTCGAACCTGGGTTACTACGGCCACAACGTAGGGTCCTAACCACTAGACGATCACGGCTACTGAAGGCGATAAAAATTGCATGATTATAATGAAATTTATTTAATGCATTCCGTTCCGCACCAGTTAATAAAATAGTAGTTAAAGTTTTTATGGTGTAAGCAAGAGATTACCGTGAAAGGTTTATTACAAAATCATTTGATGCATAAATTGGAAATACCAAAGATGTCGTTTAATATACTACTGTTGTTTACAGTAGGCAACATATTGTTATGCAAGGAGGATTTTTAGGGATAATATTATTTATTATTTTTAATTTTTTAATTTTTATTTTTGTAATTTAAGGTAAGTTTAAATTTAGATTTTTGCACGTTTTAGGTATTAATTTTTCTTTTATATTTTAATGCATGCTATAGTAATTAATTTTTTTTGAAATTTTATTTTATTTTCTATAGAAATTGCAAATAGTTTGTTCAAAAGAAATATTTTTAAGTTCTTGTATATAGTTTTGAATAATCGACCTTATGGCATACGATCAGTCCGCCTCTGGGCAGAATTATTTCAATGTTTCATTAATAAGCGACGGTGCGCATGATTTTATGATTATTTAACGTGAAACTTACTGTAGGTTTCCTATAATTACTCTTTTACCTTTCAGGGCCTATGGGGGGTTCACTTCTACCATTGAAGAAATATCTTACCTATAAATCTGCTGTCATATTTTTAAATAAAGGTTATTTGAAATTCGTGTTAGTTTACTTTATTATATTTCTATCGACTTGGAATTATAGAAATCTTTATCAGAATGAATGTCACTCTACTGTTTGACAGCTAGATGTCTCTGAGTCTGCTGTATTTTAGATGTCCAGCTGAGATGAATTTAAATGCTTTGGTTTTTACAATTATTAAACAGAGATGGCACTCAAAATATAAGGTTTTATTGCAAACATCAGATAATTAATCGCAAATAACGTCTCCTAATCTATATCCCTGCGCTAATTAAAACTAATTAAATCTACAACAGATTTAGGACAGTGTCCATAAAGGATATTAACAAAATTAATAAACTTAAGGTTTAAAATTTCAGTTCAGAGTAAGCTCTGCACGTTCGAGTTACCGAGTCGTTTTAATTGCACTTGAATTGGCAGATCTGTTTTAAGTTTTTGACACTTGTGGTCCAGATATGGTGGCTGACTGTTCTAGAATTTATTGCACCGTTTACTGGATTTGTTTAAACTAAATAGACCTTGGATGCAGTTTTGGATTTCGACCAATCAGGTGGCTGCTCATTAATTAGTATAATTTTTACCTTTATTCCTGGTAAATTGAAGCTACTTTTCCGTTACTTTTTCGTATTTGGCCTTGACTCATCATTGGAAACTCCTGAGAATATAAATTTTCAATTTATAATTTTCTGAATTTATATCAGGAACGATCTGGACGTGGGTTTGTTTCTTTCACTACCCAATAACAACTCTCTTTTTTTTCGTTTCTAAGGAACATGCAGAAAATTCGCCAAACCAAGGATTTCTTGATTCCCATCTGTCATTATGGTTTGTATTTTTGCCTTTTTTAACTTTATTATATAATTTTCCTATGAAATTATGTTATTTTTAGCCTCCTTATTTGAAAAGGAATATGTGGAGACCAATTTGTTTATATTACGTGAGATGAATTTTTGCCCTGCCGTTCACTTCGACGAAACATCACTGAACCTTTCGAAGATCACTACACAACATTTTTTAGGATCTAATTTACATTGTGTCTAGTCATTTGACTAGACTGGAGGTTTCACAGGTTAGTCTTACACTATTTAATTAAAATTTTAAAAGAAATTTACAGAAATAAAGTGTATCTTTGTTTAACTGTTGTGTTGAAAATCGTTCAAACTTTGTTTAAAGCATGTAACTAACAGCTGTTCTGTTATTGATTATTTTAAAGCAACATAGTACAATGCATTTACTTTATTTACGCCTTTAATTTGTTTACGTTTGGTTTATTTTAGCGTAGCTGACCCTTTGTGTACGTGTGCACTCTTTCGCATCAACAGGTGTTCTACAGCTGATTTATCAAGAAAGTTCTCCGACATGATATCCTTTTTTTAAACTGGTATTTATCTATTGAGTATACCATATGTAAGTTTCTCGTTATTTGTTTTATTAAGAGGATTATTTCATTTTACCCTGGTTTGAACCGAGTTTATTTTTAATTTTATTTATTTAATAGTCGGGTTTTAATTTCTTTTATAGTTTAAAATACATGACAATATGTTTTTCGTTGCTCACACAGATTGTGCTAATTACATTGGAAGTTCGATATTTAATGAAGTTGCTCAAAGATGCCATGTTAAACGATACAAGTTCATTAGAAAACAGTAGGTTGTGTTAAGGGAATGTTTCAGGATGGATAGTTAGACTCTAGAAGGATGATTTACACAATGCGTTAAAATAATAACAATTAACTTTAATAGCTTACTTGTGGTCGAAGAAAAATGTTTCTGAAATCATTCAAACAATTTTCCGATTCAGTTATACAATAGGTATAACCTGCGAATGTAAACAGTTAGAAGAAGGGGTGAGGTCGTTGTGTTCCTCTGGCGGTCATCAGACTCATTTTGCTTAACCTACGGTCAAAACACTCGCAATGGCAATCTAGTTCCATATATGAATTTGTGGATCTATTCGACTTTCTATTTTTTATGACGTATCATAAAATAAAATCGAAACTAATTAATCGACTGTCAAATCTGCCACTGCCTTTGGTGTTTAAAATTGAACTTATAATAACTTTGGTGTATTTACAGGGGAGAGAATTGAGTGAATTGAATGCGAGGTTATGACGATAGAAGAAGAATACAAGCGGAAATATACGTCTACAATATTCTCTAGCGCATAAAGCTCCTATTCAGAGGTCTATCCGAACGCTATTTGAAAATTTCAAAGCTACCGTTTCTGCAAAGGATATTCCAAAAAATGGGAATATGAAGAACTGTTACTGGTGGTCCTAAACCTTTAGATGGTTTATTCAAGTACGAGAAACTCCAAAGGTATCAACAAGAGAACTTGCAGAAATTTTTTATTTGTGCTCAAAGTCTATTAGTTATTTATTAAATGAAAGGATAGGATGACCTCATTTGGAGAATTGAATTTTGTGAGGAAATGTTGCCTTTGCAAATGCCATTTTATCTTTTAATGGGGCGCAGTTTAATATGTTAGAAACATTACCGTAATTGGTAGAAAAACAATTCTCACTAGATGGAAAGAAAGCATTTCAATGCTCAAAGAAAGTTAATGTATGAAACGGAATATCATGGGACCAATTTCTTATGAAAATATAACTTAGGTCGCGTACTTAAATCTGCAAAATAAAATATTTTCAGTTTGTGTTCCTTTGTATCCTGGTAGTAATAATGGCGTTGAAAATCGAATTTGGTTCCAGCAAGTCACATTATGGAGCAAATGTTAGAGTGCATGGATAGAACCTACCAGAACCGATGGACAGGGAGAAGATTCTAGCCATACACATTTCAATTTATTTTTATTGGGATATATAAAAAATTCATGTGTACAGAAACTGTCTTAATAATTAATACCACTCCACCAACAGCTTTGAACAATTATTGCACCGGAGTTTTTAAAACTGGGTAGGTCAATGATTGAGTACTAATGTAGGACATTAAAGGATTTAATTTTTATTACTTCCTCACCAAAAGTGATGAAGGTATGAATTCCTGAAAAAATTTTTGAAAATTTGTATTGCATTTCTTGACGAATTTCGACGAATTACGACGATACAAAAACTTTCTGTTTGAAAGATTATAAAATACAAACATTATAATATTGTGTCCAAATGTTGAAATAAACGAAATACGTCAAAAATTACTTTTATTATAAACTCCACCACACGGTTTTGGAGGAGTTTTGATCCCATAATTGGCAGCGGTTTTTAATTTTTGTGTTATTTGATTTAACAACCGTACCCTAAATTTAGTTTAAAAAAAAGTATTCCAGCAGTGTTCGAATGTTCTTAAAAAAATTGTATGCTACCTTTTGGAAAATACAGTAAGAGTAGTTTAGATAGAAAAAATGCTTAATCCAAAATTGCAAAAACCAATTGCCGCTTAAAACAAGTTGTTATTTGTTCTGTTTATAGAATCGATTGCAACACCTGCTGACTCGAGATATGACAGCATTCACGTATCTACTGGAACAGTTTCTAAATTTTAGAATACAAAGAAGGAACTTGCCAGTAGGCAATTCTTGAAAATTATTTCGCTAGATCTGCTCCTCCCTTCCCCCTTCCCCTCGTTTCATTAATATTCCCATTATCTCATGTTTTATGGCAATTATTATTCTACATTCGCACAACTTATTTTCAGCTATATCCTGTAATATGAATATGTCCACTCAAGTTAATATATTATTTATATATAATAGATATTAATAGCTATGGCTTAGGATAATCTGCCAAAATTTGTACAATAACCGTTTCTGGCACAAACGGATTCGATAATTAACGATAATGGTAATTTATCTATAATTTCTCTCCAATGAGCAATTACATAATATAAAATATTGAGTTTATAGGAGAGCTTTGCTTAACTGTTATTTATAAATAGTTACCATCGATCGGTCTATTTATATTATGGCATTCTAGTTAAACAAAATCCCATATTAATTATGCATACAGGGTAAAAAGTGCTGCTTAGTGACCGTAAATGGTTTCATCAAAAATGTGTAAATCAGCCGACGTTTATCAATGACATATTTTCTTTTATCTTATACTGTGTGCGGACTATGTTTACCAACGTATATTTTTTAAATGTCAATAGTCACTTATAACGATATAATTCATTTCGAATTACTTAGGAGATAACTGGGATATTTGGCGAAGATGGTTAAAACCTAGAAAGAAGTCATAATAAACAAGAACTAAATTCTCAACAATTATTATTAATAATAAAAAACACAGCTGGAAATCTTTGGGATTATGCCAATTATGTATCAGCAATAAAAAAATCAGAGAGCACCGAAGTTATGCATGTTTAACACAGCAATCTTACCCTTAAGACATATACCAAAAATTGGTAAATGCGTATGCCCAAGCTAAGTTCCTAAGACCTACAAAAATCTTGTTTTTAACTGAAAACCATCGAGAAAAAGTCTTTTTTCTGGGGCAAACTGTTGAGGTTTGCCTTTGATACTACACTTTTATCTTGACATATTTTGGCAATTTTCTTATTTTTATTTTTTATTTTTTAGAATTTGGCGTGATTCCCAGAATTAAGTTCAATGAAAAAGTCTTCCGTATCAACGCCATTTTGTTTACAGAGCAGGTATACCTCCAGAAAAGATTTCACTACTTAAAAATAAGGTAGAAAAAGTGCTAGAAAACATGGAAGTAGCTTTGGGTGCTTTCTTTAACATCGAGGAGGCATTTGGCAATACCAATTCGATTATCAGAACCACTAGAGCGTCTAACATCGATACCTGTTAGGGGTGGATTGAAACCATAGTCAAAAGCAGGTGGTGTTCACAACAATAATAGAAGCGTCAGTTGCAGGTGGGTGTTCTCAAGGTATTCTGCCCTCTTGACGTGGATATTCTTCTTATTGATGATTGTTTAATGCAACTTACAAAAGAAGGTCCAAAGTATTGCTCACATGGTAGTTGCTATAGCTAGACATCGTTTACAAAGGGCCCTGCATATTATAAGAAAATGTGTTGAAGAAGAAGGGTTAAAGGTGAGTCCTTCAAAGACCTCCATCAATCCATTTACAAAAAGAAGGTACTTGGAGGATCTGATGCCTCTGATATTCCTAGGGATGCAGCTGCAAAAGTCTGGTGAATTCAAAGATCTAACAACAAAACATAGGGACTTGCTACACCAATTCTATATCACCACCACCACCATTATATACGTAACCTTAGTTTGGTGGGCTAAACAAGGTGAGTCGGTGTTATGAAAAGCACGTCTACATAAGCCACTTAATAGTATAGTGATTCAGAAAGAGGTTGGAATTGGAGCAAACAAACTGTAGAAATAATTTGATCCTATGAGAATAGTAAATACAGTAGATGACTCCATACTAGACAAGTCGAATGATACTAACAAATACATTCTACGAGCATTTCAACATTATCACTATGAACAGAAAGAAATTCCTGACATACTAAGCTTGGAGACTTACGGATCTAGGGCGGCAGTAGGAGCTGGAACAGATATATGTGAAGAAGTCCAGGGAGAGGATAAATCTATTGATCAATACTCCATTATATAGATCGTTTTCTATACTTGAGTGTGTATACGAAAACTTAAAGAGAGAGTAAGTGAACCAGTGGTATAGGAAAGATAGTCGGAAGGAATTTAATAAGAGGATATTCCAACTGGTATGGGAATGCCATGAAGAACTCAATGTTCTGAGAGAGCGGAACAGAGTTAAGCAGTCTTATTGCCAGGACATGTTGAGATATTGGGAAATGAAATAGGTAGTTGATGAACTTACTAGAGGAGGGTCAGCTAATATTCGTATTGGCCTGAGTATTTTCAAAAGTACATCGAGATAGGTCATCAGACATTAGACTCAAGAATAAATAAAAAGATTACTGGCTGAGTATTCCAGTAAACCAACCAATTAACCAAATTAACTGTTCACAACGAACATCTATACAGATTTAGAAAAATTGATGATGCCCTTGACTTTAGATTATGTGGACTAGAAAAGGCGGATCATTCCTATCAAAGTGCGAGGCATTTGATCACAAGAGCAATATATGGCAACTACTAGTAGAACCAAAACCGGAACCGGATCTCGTATGCTTTGTTTTAGCCAAAAATGTTGTATCTGGTCTAGTTTTGAACCTTTCCAATTCTGCGCTTTCCTTAATGCAACTCAAACATCAGTTCTAATAAATTTTGAAGAAATGTGTCCTCACCAGTAACCAGGTTTCTGTTCATTGTTGCTAATATAACTATAAAACATAAAACAAAATCTTCTTAGTTTTAAATGTGATTTTATTGTTGTTCAGTTTCATAAAAATTCTAATAATTTCTACTGTTTCATAATTAGCTGCAGGTGTAAATTTTCCCAGCAATATGTGAACTGCAACGTAAATGAAAAGAAAATTCATTACTTCTATTTTAAGATTCTTAATTGTTCATTTGAGAGTACACCGGATTTACCCATACAAAGCCATTCTGCAATTAAATCCGACTTTTTATTTCGTGCCACAGGAAGCTCTAACAATAAACATAAAACATTCCGCAAATATCTATTATAAAAACACATTGGTATCATAATGAATTTATTGTTCATTGTAAAGCATTTCCCAGGAAAATAATGGCAAATAATTTTTAAAACAATTACTTTTTTGCCACAAGGCTCTTTGTAAAAGGAAAATCTACATAATGATATTTACGACGCAAAGCGAGAGTTATGGGTTTTTAAACTGTTTAAACATTATCCTTTTATATCAAGGAACAAAAGGGGTTTGCTTAGTGTTTCTAAGAGGTAAAGATATGTGACTAAAAATATTTGTTGATTAAATTATTAATATCGATATCGAAAAATTACTGCTACCTGTTTGGACGCTGCCTTACTCAGATTGTAAAAAACAGGGAAGGTAGAATATCAGCTAAAGAGAACATTCTTGATATTTTCCCCAAGGGCGACTACAAAGGATCATTTTAAGCCATTAGCTTTCCCGCCTGGGCTGTTAGACATTTTTTTTAAACCTACACATAGGTATTAAGAATTATTGGAGTAAGATTCATGGTCGTAAGATGATAAAGTTGGTGTTAAATTTAACACTAAAAAGGGATCAGATATAAACAATTTGTTTTATGAGCTTAACAAATGATATACCGAATTATGTAGCGCAACCTACTTTGATACATAAATTTTACTTAGAACTAAATTAAATTGGAAATGGGGATTATCCTCTCAAATATAATGAAAATCTCCATCTCTCTCAAGGAATTTATGGTGTTTAACTATTTTCAAATGATTGCAACAAATAGCAAACCTTGATTTTTCCCAGTTTAGATATTTGAATTAAAGGTTGTATTCTTTAATTGATAATAATTAACAAGATCGATAATCATATTTTAGGAGATAAATTAGAACGTGATGAATTTAATGTCGTTATTTTTTGGTGTCCTTAAACGATCGATATTTTTTAGATAGAATTAAATTATGTGGTAGAAATTAAAAAATATTCTATAGGTGACAAATCGCGTAAAAATTGAGGTCATATTGTATTCTTCAATGTCCTATATAAATATTTTGACGACTAGAATGAACTTGCTCAAGAATTTGATTGTTCTAAGGATCAAAACAAAAAGTGTATTAATATGGCACCAACCATTAACGGGACGTAGAAATAATTAAACCCGTATATATTTTGCATAAATGTATTTTAGATCATTTTATCACTACCTTCGTAAAGTTATCAAATCCCTATATTTAACGACAGAGATTATAAGTTGAGACGAAATGTTTTGGCAGCCAACCAAGATCTCACTGGATAGCTAGAAGAGGGAATTAAATTCACATTTTGTGCTAAAGTCGCAATCCCGCAAATCTGGATTTAATTAAACGGAGAGTTATCTAGTTTTAACAGTGGAAAACACAGACCGTAATTTAAAATTTGTTGAAATTATGCAATTGCACAACATCATTAAATGAACGGCGCGGTTAATAGTTTGGTTTGTGGAAATGGGTTGAAATTAAATTGGAGGGAGATGTTTTAATTGAGGACATTAATTTTTAACTTTCGCGTGCGCAACAGTAATAGAAAAGTTTATGCGGAATGACAGTTTAAATAATTCACATGCATGGTGAAATAAACTGTTCAACTATTGTAAGGGTACACGTGAAATTTTACGTTAATTGTTTCTTTAAACTTTGTACAGCTGAATTACTCAACTAATTATAACATGGCAATAAGTACTTTATTCATATAAACGATATGCACTTTTCTCGTGAAACCGCGGCCCAATTTTGCTAATTTTTTCGGTTTTCGATTCATTTGCCAGTATAAATAAAAAACAAAGAAAAAATCTACATCCCGATGACATCACTTTTCATCAATTATTTTGACTGATTTCCCTCCACTAAATACTATAGATTGGATACAATAATATGGAGAAAATATGGAGAAGACGCAGGCAAACAAAATAAATCGTCCAACTCGTTTAAAGTACTTTATTCTCAAATTATTTCCCTCTTTATCAGGTAACCCAATATTTAGGGGCGTTAAATCTCTTCGGCAGCAAAAAATAGTCAGCAGTTTGGGTTGCGATAAAAAATTTAACATCCCTGCCGTTGAAGAGGAAATAGAGTAAGGGTAACAAGTTGAGAAACTGAGAGTTATTAGAAGATACAAATCATTCGTCTACAGGAATTTATCAAAATAGTCGCCGAATGGATGTTTTGTCAGAAAATCCCTCACGTTTGTGTAATACCATTTATCATGTCGTTCAATTCAATTACACGAAAACTTTGTCATCATTGTAGTATTTGTTCACGAAATAATTAATCAAATATTCTGCGTTCTGCATAAATCAGTGGAGACCCTGAGCTCGGGATTAATGTTATTGTCAAATTGATGATTATTTCCAAATTTGCAAATACAAGTAGGAGAAAGACAAACGTGCCAATACCTGGGACATAAAAACTGACTAGACCATATACAGGGTTATACCCTGCCTTAAAAAAAACAGACATTATTTAAATATAACCAAAAATTTTTTCTATTTTGTTTCATTGTGGTTTTTGTAATATCGTAATGGTTTCGTTCCAAGCAAAAAGTTTCAAATTGATATCGACAAGCAACAAACACTTTAAATAATTTCCATTCTAAAATGAAGTTTTTATACCTCACATTATTGATATCAATTTAGTCATCGAGTTTCTAACAAGCTAATTTGACTGTTTTATGGCGTTTCAATTCAAGAAACCTATATATACGTTTCGTGAGAATAAAATATGATTTGAATGTTGCGTGACAGCGCTTGTAATGTATGTCAAAAACCTTAAATGCGCTCCTTCATACAACTATTCGCGTTATTGGTGTAGCTATGATATGATAACATCTAAGGAATGTTATACTACAAACCATTGGAATATATTAAATGTAAGACAACATTTCTATACTTTAAATAATATCCAAAACCAGATGGTGTTTGTTGAACCAATATTTTAATCAGCTTTCCTTAAACTTACTTCTATGGAACCGAAATTGATATACAGGGTGATTCACGAGGAAAGGGACAAAACGTTATGGTAGATAGAGTTCACTTAGGTGAATTATAAATGACTATTGAAAAAAGCCTGAGCCTTTTTTTTATTGATCTACAGGGTGATTTATGAGTTTTGCCCAATATTTTCTAAGGTAATATCTTTTAAACTAATAACTAGAATCAGCTCGTATTGTGGGTATATAGTATACTATTAATTGTCAATTTTCATGCATAATCAAAGACAGAAAATTCCAGGGCCGGCTCAACTAATTTTTATTTTTAGGGCTCCTATGAAAAATTTCACCCTTTGTACGTGATTTTTAAATTCTAATACTGAATTATGAAACTACATACAAAAGTGATCGAAAACATGTACTTTGTTGTTTTGCCACACTTTGGGCGAATTTGAAATAAACGATAAATTTTCGCCAAAATCGAAGGTCTGTACAAAATAAATTTATAAAATTACATTTTCCTCTCTTATTCAAACTAAAATATTTGTTATACAAAATTTTGTAATTTCATGCATGATTAATATGAAATAAATAATCAAAATAAATAATTTCAACATCAGATTAAGCAATTTTTATTTCTAAGGTTTCTGTGAAAAATCAGTCTGTATACATTTTTCTCAAATTCTGATAATAAATTATGGAACTACATTTAAAAATTAACGAAATTATTTATTTTTTATCACAATACATCAATAAACAGAACATTATAAACAACAAATTCACAGAACATAAAACCTTATAACTTATTTTCAAAATGAAAGCCTTCTGCCTCCCTACATTTTCTTTGTCGTAAAATTAAATTTCCTACGGCTTTCCTAATAGCGACAGGATTATTAATGTTCTATTTATTGATGTACTGTGATAAAAAAATTAAACAATTTCGTTAATTACTTCCTCACCAAAAGTGAGGAAGATATGTATTCGTGAAAAAAAATTTGAAAATTTTTATTGCATTTCTGGACGATTCCCGACGAATTATGAGGATACACAAAAATTTTCTTTTTTTGAAATAAAGCTTTCAAATTTGGTACACACGTTCTAGAGGTCAAGGAAAATATTGAGTTCGTTGATGAGCAAAATCGGTCCACTGGAATGGGGTCTACCGGACCCCAACATTTCTATTTCTAACTTTACAAAAATATTGATTCGTGATGAAAGATTATAAATAGGATCTGATATACAACTCATTATAATATTGTGTCCAAATGTTGAAATACACAAAATACGCCAAAAAAACAAAATACGTGCAAAAGAAAACAAAATGCGTCAAAAAACAAAATACGTCAAAAATTACTTTTGTTATAAACTACACTATAAACTAAACACGGTGAGGAAGTTTTGATCCCATAATTGGCAGCGGTTTTTTTTAATGTAGTTCTATAATTTATTATCAGAATTTGAGAAAAATGTATACAGACTGATTTTTTTTCACAGAAACCTCAGAAATAAAAATTACTTAATCTGATGTTGAAGTTATTTATTTTTGATTATTTATTTCATATTAATCAACCATTAAATCACAAAATTTTGTATAACAAATATTTTAGTTTAAATAAGAGAGGAAAATGTAATTTTATAAATTTATTTTGTGCAGACCTTCGATTTTGGCGAAAATTGATCGTTTATTTAAAATTCGCCCAAAATGTGGCAAAACAACAAAGTACATGTTTTCGATCACTTTTGAATGTAGTTTCATAATTCAGTATTAGAATTTAAAAATAACGTACACAGGGTGAATTTTTTCATAGGAGCCCTAAAAATAAAAATTAGTTGAGCCGGCCCTGGAATTTTCTGTCTTTGATTATGCATGAAAATTGACAATTAATAGTATACTATGTACCCACAATACGAGCTGATTCTAGTGATTAGTTTAAAAGATATTACCTTAAGAAGTATTGGGCAAAACTCATAAATCACCCTGTAGATCAATAAAAAAAAGGCTCAGGCTTTTTTCAATAGTCATTTCTAATTCACCTAAGTAAACTCTATCTACCATAACATTTTGTCCCTTTCCTCGTGAATCATCCTGTATACCTTTAGGGATTCCTAAGTTATCCTGTAGTTTATCATGCATAAATTTTTTTGTATTTATAGAATACGCAACTGCATTTTCAAGAAATATAAAAAGTCTTTAATACCACGAATAATTAAATTAGAAAGCCTAGGTAAATACGTATAAACCAATCCTTTTAAAATCATTCTCTGTAAAGAAAACCATCCATTCCCATCGACGTTCTCTGCACATAGAGCCGTTTGTATAAAATTTCTTTGCTCCACAAAGACTACGGAGCTGTAGTTTACCAGGATATGTGCGAAATCCCGTAATATTCCAGAACTGGAACGAGGCTTACCGTCTATCCCGTATCAAGTAAGTAATACTAGCAACATACTCATTTTACACAGTTTTCACTTCTATCCGCGTTGCCTACCTCACGATATAAATTAAAGGATGAATTTCGGCGGTATTATATAACTTTCTGTAACAGGATTAAGGTGTTAACCTATAATATGGGGAACATGTAACGGATAAACGGGCGAACAAGTTAGAATACGACAGGGGATAATACTGTCCGAAAGGGATGAAGTTATTATCGTATAGAAGAAAATATAGTGACATGTTTCGTCAATATTATGTCTGTGTTTTGTCTGACAGTTTTGCGCCAGTTTCCAGCTGTGAAGAGTTAAAGAGCACGATTCTAGCACAAGCAATTTAACTTTAAAATGTAGGAGGCATATCAAGTTTAGTAACATAATTGGGCGATAATTTAAGAGGTGTAAATATACATGTAACTGGGTTTTACATATTGTAGAAATCAACTCTACCAATCAAAGCTTATGTAACAATAATATATTTGAAATAGTTTTTTGATACCCAGTCCTTAGTTATTCGTGGAAAAGTATCTGAAATTCATTAATGACATCTGAAAATAATTCGGGATATATCTCATAAATTCAATTAAAAATATCTACTAGAAATTTTTATACCAATTAGGTATTAATTATATTTAAAAAATCAACTCAATATTTTTAATTTATGTAAAATAATCTAATAAATTTCTGAATATCATTAAAGATATCTAAAAATAATTGTAGATATTTCTAGTTAATGAAATTAAAAATATCTAGTAGATATTTTTATTTCAATTAGAAATATCTAGAAATTTAATTTACTAATTAAAAATATTTACTAACTATTTTAATTTTAGTTAAAAATGTTTAGGGTATATTTCTGAAACGTTTAATAATATTCACTAGATAATTTTAATACAATAAAAATAACCACTGGATTTTAAATGCATTAAAAACATCTACTAGGAATTTTTAATTTTGCGTAAAAATATTAAACATCGTATACTTCTAATTTGTAGCACATATTGGAAAGTAGTGATATTTCTATAATTTGTAGCACAATAAATATTAAAATGGCATTCAACAGTTTAGTATTTTCCATACTCTATTTCCTATTATTATTATTTATATTAAAAATATCTACTAGATAATTTTAAATGCATTAAAAATACCTACTAAATATTTTTAATTTTACATAAAAACATTGAACGTCGGATATTTCTAATTTGTAGCACATATTATTGAAAAATAGCGAATAAACATTTAAATGGCATTCCACAGTTATTAGTATTTTCCTCACTCTGTTTACTATTTTGTTTGTGTTAGAAATATCAACTAGATAATTTTAAATGCATTAAAAATATCTACTACATATTTTTTAATTTTACGTAAAAATATAGAACATTGTATATTTCTAATTTGTAGCACATATTGGAAAGTAGTGAATAAATATTGAAATTGCATTCCACAGTTATTAACATTTTCCTCACTCTGTTTCCTATGTTTATCTACTACATAATTTTAAATGCATTAAAAATATCTACTACATGTTTTTAATTTTACATAAAAACATTGAACATCGGATATTTCTAATTTGTAGCATATATTATTGAAAAATAGCGAATAAACATTTAAATGGCATTCCACAGTTATTAGTGTTTGCCTCACTCTGTTTCCTATTTTGTTTGTGTTAGAAATATGTACTAGATAATTTTATATTGATTAAAAATATATACTACATATTTTTAATTTTGCGTAAAAATATTGAACATCGTATATTTCTAATTTGTAGCATATATTGAAAAGTAGTGAATAAATATTAAAATTGCTTTCCACAGTTATTAGCATTTTCCTCACTCTGTTTCCTATGTTTCTTTACTAGATAATTTTAAATGCATTAAAAATATCTACTTCATAATTTTAATTTTACGTAAAATTATTGAACATCGGATACTCTAATTTGTAGCACATCTTATAAAATAGTGGATAAATGTTAAAAGGTATTCCACAGTTATTAGTATTTTCCCCACTTTGTCTCATATATTTATTTGTATTAGAAATATCTACTAGATAATTTTCTACTACGTATTTTTAATTTTACGTAATAATATTAAACATCGGATATATTTCTAATTTGTAGCACATATTGAATAATAGTGAATAAAATAAATATTAAAATGACATTCCACAGTTAGTATTTTTCTAACTCTGTTTCCTATTTTTATTTGTATTAGAAATATCTACTAGATAATTTGAAACACATTAAAAATATCTACTACATATTTTTAATTTTACGTAAAATTGTTGAACATCGGATATTTCTAATTTGTAGCATATCTTATAAAATAGTGAATAAGTGTTAAAAGGCATTCCAGAGTTATTAGTATTTTCCTCACTTTGTCTCATATTTTTATTTGTGTTAGAAATATCTACTAGATCATTTTCTACTACGTATTTTTAATTTTACGTAATAATATTAAATATCGGACATATTTCTAATTTGTAGCACATATTGAAAAATAGTGAATCAAATAAATATTAAAATGACATTCCACAGTTAGTATTTTTCTAACTCTGTTCCCTATTTTTATTTGTATTAGAAATATCTACTAGATAATTTGAAACACATTAAAAATATCTACTACATATTTTTAATTTTACGTAAAAATGTTGAACATCGGATATTTCTAATTTGTAGCATATCTTATAAAATAGTGAATAAGTGTTAAAAGGCATTCCAGAGTTATTAGTATTTTCCTCACTTTGTCTCATATTTTTATTTGTATTAGAAATATTTACTAGATCATTTTCTACTACGTATTTTTAATTTTACGTAATAATATTAAATATCGGATATATTTCTAATTTGTAGCACATATTGAAAAATAGTGAATAAAATAAATATTAAAATGACATTCCACAGTTAGTATTTTTCTAACTCTGTTCCCTATATTTATTTGTATTAGAAATATCTACTAGATAATTTTAAATACATTAA
Source organism: Rhagium mordax (assembly GCA_963680705.1). Lineage (NCBI taxonomy): Eukaryota > Metazoa > Arthropoda > Insecta > Coleoptera > Cerambycidae > Rhagium > Rhagium mordax. The sequence continues at coordinate 102,179,457 of OY796657.1, forward strand.
AAATATCTACTACATATTTTTAATTTTACGTAAAAATGTTGAACATCGGATATTTCTAATTTGTAGCATATCTTATAAAATAGTGAATAAGTGTTAAGAGGCATCCCAGAGTTATTACTATTTTCCTCACTTTGTCTCATATTTTTATTTGTATTAGAAATATCTACTAGATCATTTTCTACTACGTATTTTTAATTTTACGTAATAATATTATATATCGGATATATTTCTAATTTGCAGTACATATTGAAAAATAGTGAATAAATATTGAAATGGCATTCTCTGTTTCCAATTTCTATTTGTATTAAAAATATCTACTAACTTTTTACCGTAAGTTTTTCTGCTATTGCGTCTTACGTTACGTCTAGCCTTTTTTTTCATGTTTGTTACTTATATTGGCAGGTCATTTCTTATCAGGGCGAAATATATTTTTTGTTGCTTGTCCATGGCTATCCCTGATCCTGTTTTCTGTTGTTATTTACTTAATACAACTATCAGATTTGTCAACGATCCAATTATAAGGCCCTGTTGTAACATTCCCATAATATTTGCTAATATAATTGGTTGTGTTTAGCGAAATATTAAACCACGTTGGAGAATTAGGTAATTAAAATAAAGTAAGTAGTAAGACTAAATTGCACCCTCATGTTTCCACGCTGAAACAAATTCTAAAATCAGAATTTCTCCATCAAGATCGGTTTTTACACATTTAATCCTATTTTTCCCATACCCACTTCAAGAGCTAGCACATCTAATCTGCCACGTTTCCCCTGAAGTGCACTCAAAACACAAATTCTTGGTTCAACTCCAGAGAAAAGTGATATATTTTTAAGAGTTTAACATATGACTTTTGAGACCAGAGCAATTTATAACCATTATCAAAGGAATCATAAATTCGATTTATAATTCTTGATAGGATTAGGTACATAAAACCTATCATCCCTCCGATATATGCAATTCATGGCGAAATAAATTACTCACGTCAAAATAATGATTGAATAAAAGATTAATAGAGAATTAATTTGCTGTCAAAAGTGAATGGAAATGGTAGTAATATATTAGTTGATTCTATTATACCATGTTAATGAAATCCTCAGCGTAAGGATGCGTTACCTCATTAAAAGGGAAAGTGAGAATAAAATTGTTTCTAATAATTTTGGAATTTGATCGATAAATATCAGTACCTAATCTGAAGAAATATTTATACATGGTCCAATGCTAATGGCTATGGTTGAAGAATCTATTAGGCTTCTTAAAAATTATATTAATAGCTAAAGAGGCAGATTATTATTATTATTATTATTAGTTTTTGCAGATTTCAATTTTCTTATATAATGATTATTACATTATAACCTACGAAGATGCATACATAGGAGCAACCAGAATCTTTAACGTTTGTTGTTTGCTTACTGTCCACTAACGGAGGGAGATCACTCGTAGATAGCAGTTAAGAAAATCATTTGTCATGTGCCTCCCACGATAACTTTAAAGCGCATACGAAATATTTTGATGGGATTTAGTTTACATTTTTTCCCATTTACGTGATGATAATAATTGTAAACCATTCCAAAGATATACTTTATTCATTTATAAATAATTTATAAATCGTACAAAATTCTACATACCGTCTCTTTTATTAGCCAGGCGTGTTCGCAAATGTACGAGAAATAAATTCATTTGCACTCAACGTGAATTGAGGCAGTTAAATTAATTCAATTTCCTCATTCATCCAGAGTTACATTTCAAATTTGAATGATTGTGCGTCATGTAGCAATTTGTATTCAATGGCGACCCCGAAGTTAAACTAATATATTTATAAAAGAACTTCGGTTTAATATAGTCCCGACACATAAAATACAGACCATAAATAAATTCGGTTGTATTAGGGATGTAAGAAATAACCTTTGAAAAAACCCTTAGATTTTTACGGAGCAAAGATTTAACTTGGATGGATTCGGTTGAATTTGCATAAGCCGCAATAAAACGACAACAGAGATTCTGTATTCTATTCTTGACAGTCAAAAATGATCGATGAAAGCTCAGAAGTTGGGAAAAAAATGATTGTACTTCATATTGCATTTATCCACATTATTAAATCAGTAATAAGAGAGAACCGATGTGAAACGTATTGTTTGTTGGTGAATTATTTCTTAGGTACTTTAAAAAATGAAGGATGAAAGTAATCATATGAAAAGCAAAGTTGAGTATTTGGAATAAATACATAAGAAGAAAATTATCATAGATGATTAGAATTTGAACACGAGGAAGAAATTGTAGAGAACATAGTCAATTTTATAACATATTAGTCTTTAGCAGGTTATAATTCAATACAAAAAATGTATAAAAAAGTTCTAAAAACTGGTTTAGACTGAATAGCACGAAATTAAGAATAAAAAAAATGAGTTAATGTACAAGAAAAGATAAGACTACAAATATACTAAAAACATATTTGAATGAAGTGTCTTTATATGTTTATGTATAAAATACAACCAATTGATTGTAAATTACATTCTCTACACTGTAAAAGGGCTAAAGCAAACAGGAATTCAAGAAGATGAAGAAAATTCCTCCAAATCAAATGGTATTCCATCTACGCCGACTATTAGTCAAATAATAAATAAAAAATTCAACCCATCCAGCGTCTAGAGTTCTTCATTATTTTGATCCTCTAAGCTCCATCTAATCTGCCATGTAGGGAGTAGTTTATCCCGTGCTTTACTCCTTGGTACTCCTCATCTTATCAAAACTCTATTGTTAGCTGAGGGCTCTATACTTCTCACCATTCTTGCTTCTCAAGGGCAGCTTTCTTCAGAGCAAAATCAAGTTATTTTTCTATGCGCTAGGCGCGTAGATCACATTCATTACTATTAATGCAAAATGTCTTCTCTTGAATCATTGTCTTCCAGTAGTATTAGTCTCATGGTCTTCGTTGCTTTATTTTACCTACACGTCGTGGCGTTTAAAGCCTCAGTTTCTTCCTAACCATACCATTAGGTATTTTATTTCTTTCTTTGTTATCTTCTCTTCTACCTCAATTTTCAGTTTAAGTGGCCTCCTTGCATCTGTTAGGATTGCTTCAGACTCATCTGGTGCTAGTCTTAGTATCAGCCATCCCAAAATAAACCAGATACTGTGTTCAGCTGTAGAGTTTTTCTATCATTTAGACGTAGTGCTACCAAGAGAGCTAGATCATCACCAAACGTTCCCATTGTAGTTCCATCAGGTAGTTCCAATCTCATTATTCCGTCATTCATGGCACTCCACAGCATAGAACCTGGTACTGTTTCCTGTGGAATTCCACTGTTTACTTCCATCTGTTTCCCATTAGGTAAAATTACGTACATATCTTGGAGATACGCTCTCAGCATATCATCATCATCATCATCTTCTTACTGATCCTTTTCTATAACGCTTATAGAATGTATCGCTAAAGACTGAAGGTACGTTTAGTGTTTGTAAGTATCTTCCAGGTTTGTTGCGTCATCTCTAGGACATATTTTACTACATCTGAAGTAAATTTGCCCTATCTGAACCTAAACTGTCTGTTAATGAAGCTCTTTAAGTTTTCTAGTTCTGCTACTCATGACGATAATTCTATATGACTCTCCAAACCTGCTACGGGATAGTGTGCATGAGGTTGGGGTTTCCAAAAGCTTTTCGCCTTTGAGTTACAGGTATTTCTTATTCCGAGGGCCATAATCCGGCAGGCACGTTCTGCAGTGTCTGTAAGTCTACTATATTGTCTGCCATCAGTCTACTCTTGATGATAATTTCGTACGACTTTCCTACAGCACATGAAGATCTAAACTATCGTTTACAAAGTTTTTTGTTTTGCTACCGCAACGCTATTCAATGATCTACGGATGAAGCTCCTAGTGAACTCTTATTTGGAAGACCTTTAAGACCATTGTTCGGTCAACTAAAACCTGATCTATTTTGCAATGTAGACAAAGCCCAAATAATTCAAAAGCGAAATTATGACAGAGTAGCCCGAGATGGACGCCATTTTATAAGTGAGCAACTTGTTTGGGTAAATAATCCCCTTGGTAAAGGGTCATTACCAGGGAAAATTGTTCAGCAGACTGCACCTTACTCATACGTGGTTGAAATAAATAGAACAAATAAAAGTGAACATGGCGACCAATTAAAAGCACGACCTCTAGAAATGACAGTATTGAAAAGTCCATGAGAATATGGTTCTTTTTGGCTGTTCGCCTTTGCATGTGAATACGAGTCTGGCTGCGTTCCATCTCTTCAGAAGTTTCCCACTTTTCATAAGTGTTGGTTATCGCCCTGACCACCGTTGAAACCGTTGCTCTTAGGGGGGGGGGGGGGGAGGGAGGGGGGCGTGGTAATTATGTCTGGGTTGTGTGCCTTGGAAGAGAACATTCCTTGGTCTCGCTTCTTCTGTTTCTTTTTTATATTATCTTCTGAAGTGCTTTTCAAGAGAAGTTAATTTTTCTTTACAAAGCCTTTTCTGTATTTAAAATTGTGCTATCAATTTTATACCCATTGCATTGTATTTTCAAGTAAATTTCAGAATTGGGGATCAAAGTTGTCGAATCGGTTTTTTGTCTTTACGTTAGATTTATTATTATTGAAAATACGATGTAACCCACGCCCGTGGAACCTGTACCTACAAAATCTTCTTGAGTGTCATCGTTACGGCCATATTATTTGCCATTGTTCCCTTCGTACCAATGGGTTTAGTACCATTTTTTTACATTTGTGAAAAAATGAATTTTTTTAAAAATTACAACAATTGCAATGTACAGGGTGATTCCTATACCGTTGTCATCCCAATATTTTGGTTTGTCTTTGGAAATAAAACACAAATATTTAACGTAACTTATAGTATTTTTCCCAAGGATTTCGAAAATTTCAACAAAAAAAAATTGAAAGTCAAATAAAAGTGGGAAAAAACAAAGTGAGTTTTTTCTTAAATGGAACAATTTTGAAAAAAGATTTAAATTCTCTTTTCAAAAATATAACATAACCCTTAGTATTTAGTAAAATACTAATTTTTAATAATTATTGAAATAATAATAATAAAAATTATCAGTATTTTACTAAATATGAAGGTAAATATATGTTATGTTATATTTTTGGAAAGAGAATTTAAATCTTTTCTTAAAATTGTAAAAATATACAGGGAATTCCATTTAAAAATAAAATATTGTTATGTTTTTTCTCACTTTTATTTTACTTTCAATTGTTTTTTTGTTGAAACTTTCGAAATTCTTGGACAAAATACGATAAGTTACGTTAAATATTTTTTATTTTATTTCCAAAGACAAACCATAAAATTGAGGTAAGAACGTTATTGGAATCACCCTGTACATAATATATTTAACGTTCTCTATCGTAGTTCTATGTCATTGTTAACGTATTTTATTCTCAATAATTGTAATACCTAGCGATTAAATTAGATTAAATTATTTAATTTTTTTGAGGTCACAAATATTTTGACAATTTGAATAATTTTCTTAAAATATTCGAAACCAAGAAAAAATTTCCAGGAATAATTTAGTACGTGTGGCATTTGGTAAGAAAATTTGACACAATTAAATTAAAAAATATATGGGCGCGTTCAGCCGACACAACAGTTGAGTATGGTGACCTGTTGAATTCGCTGAACGGCATTTGTTGAGCTTGGTTAATTGGAACCGCTGCTTAACAATAGGCACCACAAAAATTCTATGGTGACTTTATAAACCAACGGTTTCTAGTAGCCACAGAAGCACAGAACACGTCACAGAAATTCTGTGTCTTTCTGTCTTTCGAACGTTGTTGTAAACTAAGCACGTTTTTTTTAAATTCCGATACTGAGTAATTAGGAATAGTGTGAGCTACATAATTTTCATTGTACGTAGGTTTTCCTCTGTTTAGAATAAAGTCTATTGGTGCTCCTAGATTATCCACAGCAATCTGAATAGCATTCCAGTCTATTTCATCCATTGAGATAGAATAATATCATTAATATCTCAATGATTTCATCAAAATAGCACATAACCTTACTACTAGACAACCACAGATCCATATGTATCTTCCCTTTTAACTGTTCTGTGATCTGATCGATATCGGTGAACTTTTAACAAACCAAATACCGTTCAGGTGTTTTCATATGTTGTCTTCCACCACACCAGAAACATGTTTATGGTTTTAAGTCAACTGTTGTGTCGGCTGAACGCGCCCAATGTTAGGTTAGAAAAGAGAAACTGTCAATTTTACGGAAGATGTCAAGATCACCACTTTTCGTTCGCTCCTCCTGCTCCGAAAACAGCAGCGAGATCATGCGATTCGCGATCCAAAGACCTTCTATCTTCGTGTTTTTATATGCAACTGTCAAAAAATTTCCACTATAATTCTCTCTAGGGTACCCAAGCACAGAAAAATTCGTGAAATAATATCTGGGTTGCCATGGTAACGAAACAAAAATCAAACTTCTGATTGGTCTAAAAATGCTGGTCTGACAAAGTCAGTAACAATATATTATCATGGGCTATATGATTTTGAAACTAAATTTGTAGAAAGACGTTACCAAGCGACAAATCTTGAGTTTTTTAAATACAAATTTATTCATGCAAAATCATAAACACGACATATATTTGATCGGGCTACTTCCGAAATATAGAAAATTTAGAATTTAAAGGGATATTGTTTACTTCTTTACTGATATTTTTAAGTAATTCTTCGCCAAAACAATTCTTTTTAATAAAACGCCAAACGAAAAATGTTTCTTTAATAAGTTTCTATGGATATAATATCAACAAAATTTATTTGAGTGACAAAATCCCAAGGGAGGTTTTTAAATTTTTGCCGATTAAAAAGCGTTTTCATTAGAGCATTCGACGAAAATTAAGTAATTTTATTGGACATAGATACATGTGGGAAATAGTCAAAGACATTTGCAAAAACTCTTGAATATTTCACTCCGACAACTTTTTTCGTTTTTAAGATATTTCAAAATATCCTTAGAAATCCACATTATTTGGTTTGAATTGTTTACTGTAAAATACTCAGCTTTGCTTCTTCATCAAATATTATTTTTTAGGTTATTTATGAATCAACCTCAAATCCGAAAAAATATTTGTGAAGAGAAATTAAACGTTCACCAGAAAAAGCCTACATGATTTTCATTTATAATAAATTAGTTGGTGTTCAGTTAAATTGGAAGTGTGATTTGAAGAAGAAATATTCCAGTTTTTCACTCTTCCAAATTTCAAAGAAGAAGAAGTATTTATTTTAAAAATTAGAGACCAATTAGGAGGTTTCAAATATGGAAAGATTCTTCTTCTTCTTAAGTTAATTTTTTGGAAACTATTCCTGGAATTGCTTTTATTAAAGTTAGTGTTGAGCTGCTCAAGTCAATACATTAGTCAATTGTTCTCAGCAGAAGAATCTCAAGAGTACTAATGAAACTTTTTCTTGCAATACCACACAAAAGAAATTTAATTGTGTTAGGTAGCAATAATATGGCCAATAAAATATTTTGGGTACATTTCTACTAATAAATTTTTTACTAAAAGATTCAGTTAACAAATCCATCGAAGATGCAGCATGAGCTGTTGCACTGTCCTCTTGGAAAGAGCCATGTTAGATATATTTCATTAAAGTAATAGCCAGCGATAGTACTATTTTGTTGGCAGAGTCTCGGTAAACAGTTTAATAAATAAACATGCGGCAGTTGCGGGAACAAAATAAATGCATACCTTCTTGCTTTATATAAATAAAATTTAATCAGCCGAGAATACCTTAAAACTTAATTACCGCATAGCTTAATTAGTTAAGTATGTAAGGTATTCAAAGAACGTCGTCCAACTCAAAGTATTTCCCTCTGCGTTAATCCGCTAAAAAGTGGTAGTTCTGAAATATGCGGTTCAGACTCCCCAGCGACCTAACTCTGACCTAGTTATTGTAGCGACTTGTAGGCTGGTTCCAAATCGAGTTCTCCACTGGCAACCGGCTACCGACTGCTATAGTTGGGGTGATAACATTTGAATTTACGATTATTGGTGCAGTCAAGTTAAACGAGAACCTAATATATTTGACGTCCTGCTAAATTGTTATTGTTTGGAAGTTCTGCGGAATAATTGCAATAGTAATTTGGCCTAAGCCCGCGTTAGCTCTCAATTAGATTTATGCCATGATAACGTGACGATTTCATTGACGACACCTAATGAATTCCTAGATGATTTATCACACTCGGGTAGCTAATATTTTAGTATTTTATCGTAAGTGACAGATAATTCTGCTTTAAGAAACCGTTTCCATTACGTAATTTGTTTGTGTACTTATCACTGAAGATTAATTGATCTAATTTATTTCATACATGCTGTTGGGGTGTGGGCCAGGTTGACTGGGGATAAACAAGTTAAATTGACAAACACAGGGTTTAGTGGAGAGTGATGTACTAGTGGAATGTGTATATTTTAATGACGACTCAATTTGTTTTATTTATTTTTTTAAATTACCAATAATATACAGGGCGTTTCATTAACAATGGACCATAAGGTAACTGGAGACTCCTTAGCTCAAATTACTAAGAGTTAACCTAAAACACTGAGCTGTGCCTCCTCAGTGAGACACGGAATGTTTCAATAAAAAATTTAAAAATGATTTTTGGGCATTATTTTGACACTGTTTAATATTATTTTGTCATGTTCGACACTAAATTTAGGTATTTTAAAGCACATTAAACTGTGAAATAAGAGATTTTGTTCATTATTACCAGATATGTATTTTTTAAGATATTTGCATTTGAAATGTATGGCTTCAATTACATAGCAGGCAAAGCTGATTCCAGCCTAATGCTCAGTCACAAATAGTTTGAACGAAAAAATATTATTTTTCTTTGTTATAAAAAAAATCGTTTTAAACAATATCAGACCAGGTAACATGGATTTTCATAATTGGTACGATCATACCATCTGGTTATAGCGCTTTTTTTATTATCTGTCATTTCATTAATATTTTTACTTGAAGTTGATAATATCATCTTTATGTATTTTACAATTTACTAAATCCCATATTATCTTTTTGTATTTACTCATTTTTTTGCTTTTTTAATCTGGTTAAATTATTTCTGTACTTAATGAATTGAATATTAAGATTAAATGAACAATTCTTTATAAGGTTTTCTTTAATTTATATCTATGTTGAATGGCACTTGTTAAACCTACAACAGGTTTTAATTTACGAAACTTAATTTAATTTTAAACGAAGCTTCATTCAGCAGATATTTAAATTTAGACATAAAACCTACCTCCACACCAGAGCACTAAATTAGGTTTTCCCACTTTCCTTCTTCAATTATTTGCACAACTTTGGAAGTCTACTCATGTAATAAAATTTATTTTGTATTTTTTTTGTATATGCCTATATCGTTTATCCCTTAATTTGTTATTTGCCGTTTTATCGTGAATGTGTTAGAAGTTTTACCTAATAACCTGTGCTTAAGGCACGTGGTTAAGTGATTAACCATTTTTTGCTGTATTTTGTCAATTGTAGACGTAAATTTCGGGAATATAAATCCATTTAGTTATTGCAGTATCGTTTTGCGATAGAGCATATTTTTAGAATTTTAGATCTGTTTGGTATGTGTCATATTTTCGGGCTTTGTACAGTAAAATAAATGGTATAACTTATCGCTGTAATTTAAAAATTACAAATTCGCGTTATTTTCTGCCATATGGGCTTAATAAATTTTTGTAATTGTTCGGCAGAAAAGGAAGAACCTTACCGTCAGCTTTTTACTTACTTTTTTTACTAATTTTTACTGTTATACCGTTTTGCTGAAAACTTGAGATTTAAATTAGTGTCTACCAAAATTTAATGTAGGTTTGATAAAAAAAAAACACTGTACAAATATGACAAATATCAAATAGTCTCAAGAAAGAAATTACAGTTTCTACCTTGGTAACTCTAACTCTTGAGGCTAAAAAGTCCTTTGAAAATAAGAGAGCTTCAAGAAGAAAATGACAGTTTCTACCAATGATATAATTGAAAGACCAAAAATGATATAATTTAGACTTTCTACCAAGAATTTGAATTTAATTGGAAAAGGTGCAGTAGTCTTGGAAAAGGTTCAAGCAGTAAATTAATGTCTACCAATAATTAATTCAGGTTTAATAAGAAAAGCTAGAAAACCCTGTACAAATATGAAACAGTATCAAGAAAGAAATGATAGTTTCTACCAAGAACTACATCAGACTTGATAAAAGAGGCTAAAAAGTCCTTTGACAATATGAGAGAGCTACAAGAAAGAAATTACTGTTTCTACCAAGAATAATATAATTAGAAGACCAAAAATTTAATAATTTAGATTTTCTACCAAGATTTGGATTTAATAGGAACAGTTGCAGTAGTCTGGAAAAATTTTAAGCAGTAATTTTGTGTCTACCAGATTTAATTTAGGTTTGTTAAAAGAAGAAGATACTGTACAAATATGACAAATATGAAATAATCTCAAGAAAGAAATTGCAGTTTCTACCAAGGTGATATAATTAAGTGTCCAAAAATTACATAATTTGGACTTTCCACCAAGAATTTGAATTTAATTGGAAAGGTGTAGTAGTCTTGGAAAAGGTTGAAGCAGTAAATTAATGTCTACCAAGAATTAATTCGGCTTTGATACAAGCTAAAAAGCTCTGTACAAATATGAAATAGCCTCGAGAAAGAAATTACAATTTCTACCAAGACTAAATACATAAGTAAGTTGACTTGATAAGAGGATAAAAATCCTTTTGAAATATGAGAGAGCTTCAAGAAAGAAATGACAGTTTTCACCAAGAATGATATAATTGGAAGATCACAAATTACATTATTTAGATTTTCCACCAAGAGTTCAATTAATAGGAAAAGCTGCAGTAGTGTTTGAAGAAGTTTTAAGCAGTAAATTAGTGTCTACCAAGAATTAATTTAGGTTTGATAATAAGAGGAAATACAGAACCTTGTACAAATATGACAAATATGAAATAATTTCAAGAAAGAAATTACAGTTTCTACCTTGGTAACTCTAATTGAGTTGAGTAAGACTTGATAAAAGGGGCTAAGTCCTTTGAAAATATGAGAACTTTAAGAACGAAATGACAGTTTCTACCAAGGTGATATAATTGAAAGATCAAAAATTATATGTTTTAGTCTTTCTACGAAGACTTGAATTTAATAGGAAAAGCTGCAGCAGTCTTTGGAAAAGGTTCAAGCAATAAATTAGTGTCTACCAAGAATTAATACGACTTTAATACTTCAAGCTGGAAAGCTCTGTACAAATATGAAATAGCCTCAAGAAAGAAATGACCGTTTATACCAAGAACTAAATACAAACGTAGTTAGACTTGATAAAAGAGGATAAAAATCCTTTGAAAATATGACAGGGCTTCAAGAAAGAAATGGCAGTTTCTACCAAGAATGATATAATTAGAAGACCACAAATTTCATAATTTAGATTTTTTACCAAGTTTGGATTTAATAGGAAAAGTTGCAGTAGTCTTTGGAGAAATTTTAAGCAGTAAATTAGTGTCTACCAAGATATAATTTGGGTTTAATAAAATAAGTTAGAGAACACTGTACAAATAGGACAAATATGAAATAGCCCCAAGAAGGAAATTACAGTTTCTACCTTGATAACTCTAACTATTAGACTTAATAAAGGAGGCTAAAAAGTCCTTTGAAAATATGAGATCTTCAAAAAGGAAATAACAGTGTCTACATAATTTGGACTTTCTACCAAGAATTTGAATTTAATTGGAAAAAGTGCAGTAGTCTTGGAAAAGGTTCAAACAGTAAATTAATGTCAACCAAGAATTAATTCAGGTTTAATAAGAGAAGTTAGAAAATTCTGTACAAATATGAAATAGCCTCAAAAAAGGAATGATAGTTTCTACCAAGACTACATCAGTTAGACTTGATAAAAGAGGTTAAAGAGTCCTTTGACAATATGAGAGAGCTTCATGAAGGAAATGAACGTTTCTACCAAGAATAATATAATTAGAATACCAAAAATTTCATAATTTGGAAGATTTTGCTTAAAATAAATGTCGTTAGTAATATATTAGTTTCAAAATATTCGTTCCGATAAAATTTCAGATTTTCATTTAAAAATTGTGATTGACTTTTTCATCTCTTAAAGTCTGTATTTATTTTTATATCGTTTATTAAATATTAAATACTTTAATATTTAAGTTTTGGATAATTAATTTAACTTTTGTTTCTAAGTTAGTATTTTTACCTTACCGATTTGACGTTAAACTTCATTTTTTATAAATTACACAATTTAGTTATTTGTTAACGAACTGATAGTAGAATTTTGTACCTCTACTAAATTTCTTGCGTTGAAATTTGAGTTATCCTTTGCCTTATTGGTAATTTATAAATTAGTAATTTGAGTCAGATACCTACCTTTGTTTTTGTGTGAATGTTATAATTTTTAAAAATTCTAATTTTGATGTCATTATAAACATTTTTCTTTGTAATCTTAGTGAACGTTATTTTATGTTTGATTTGTTAAACTTCATTTAGTAAATTCAATTGATTGCCGTAATCTTTTCTTTTATAAATTTTTCTACCACCGGTTGAAACAAATTTCAACCTAGTTTCTAAAGTTTTTCTCCATCTCCTGTTTCTCACTGATCTGTATTTATTTCATGACAACTTCTTGCTGACTGGAATTCGACGCTAAGTGGAAAAATCCGAAGTGAACCGATAAATTGGGTGTTCCTGATTTTCTTCATTGTGGTAGGAACCTGGACACTCTGGATTGAGCAAGAGTGTGTGGACAGGCTTTCCAACCCATCCGAATCAACCTCGAATACTCGTAGGATTCGTCGTAGTATAGAAGAACCCATCAATCGTCACTTTAATATTTTTTTATTGTTATTTGTATTTTTGTAAAGGATTTGTTTTGCAAAAAACAAACAGCTCAATAAGATTGACAATAATTTAGAAGTAACAAAATGTAAATGTACTAGAAACAGATCTCAATTAAGTTAGTTATAAACAAGCTACATTGTTGTACTAAGTTCCAATCATCTCTAGATGATGCCAATTTAGTTGGCGAAACGTGTCAAAAAGTCTTCAGTGCTCTGTGCAAGTAATAAAAGCAAGACCAAAACAACCAAGCCTTGGAAAACAGGAAAATTGCAAACAATTAGTCACGTCCTTAGTCACACAGATTGCCTCCCAGCTCCCTGATTACAAGATGAAACTGCGCAAATATTTACGTTAAAGATTATTGCATTGTTACTGAAACCCCAGTATTATATTTTAAAATTAATGTTATCTTAAGACCCTTTCTGTATCTGATTTATAACTTACGTTATTCTCCTTCATTGTTCTAGGAAAAGACCGCCCTTTAAACGCAAGCAAAATTGTAGGAATTTATCTCGGAGAATCTGGTCGGACTGAAAGCGCGTTTTGCTAAACGAATGAAAGAAACGTAAAACGCTTTATTGCACATTATACCGTATATTAACTTCAAAGTAGCGTTATTCGGTAAATGCCATTTTAAATGATAGGATACAGTTGGTAAAATCATCTGCTGTTTTATGTTCAACGATTTAGCACAACGGATACAGACTTATTGTTACCGCAAAGATATATAGGTCAATTTTCCTCGTGAAATACATCCCCACTTCGGAATATAAAACTTCTGAATAGTTCTCTAGTTGGGTCATTTGTTCCAGAGGGAACGCTTTCTAAGTTATTATTATCCCGCTTTAATAATTTATTAATTCAACTAAATGAAAACATAATTTCACCTTAACTCTGCCATAATTCATTAAATTTTTGTTCGCGTTGTATTTGATGATTTATTAAGTGAGCTAGTAAAAATGGAGCTTTCTTTGGATGAAATATTTAAATCGTCAAAAAATGTTATTTCTGTAAGTACAGTTTCTAGTTATTAAGGTTTGATGCCTTGCATAATAATTGTAATATGAGGTGCTTTTTGTAACAGTTTTTCACGGTATCATCAAAATATGGTCCATATCTTCAAAGGTTTAGAGAAAAATTGCTCAAAATGAAGTGAACGATTCACCAGTAGATAAAACGAGGTTGATGTGTTTCTCAATATTGTGTCTTATAACCATAAATGAGTCGTTTTGGGATTAATACATTTTCCCTTCTTTGTAAATTAAAATATGTAAATTTTGAAGTATGAAAGGGAACGATTAGAAGAAAAAAATCCAAGAAATGAAATTTTCATAAACCGAATTTATAAAAGATAAAACACATTTTTCTTTATATAATTTGCAATTTAATAAACGTGTTTGTTAAAAAGATCATCGTGCCCTCTACCTAAATTTTACGCCAGATTATGAGACGCCTGGAGCGATAAAATTAACCAAAAAAGGCGAAACATACACTTTTACTTAAAAGTAACTTCAGTCATCGATTTTATATACCGACGTTAACCGAGTGTTTATCTACTAACAAGAAGTGGTGCTTCGCTAGATTTAAATTAAACTCCCTCGAACTCGAAAGTTAATATAAGATCCAATTTAGTGCTTATAAGTTGGTAACTTTATATATATAAACTCCTAGACAAATAGTACAAGTAAAATAGGGTTATTTTTCGACATCCCGGCAAGTGCAAAAACAAAAATTTTCTTCAAGATTTCGAACCACTCGATATTATTAGCAAACGTCTCAAGAGTAATTGTGTGAAGCTCAAGAGACCATTTTGAAAGATTTTAATTTTGAAAGAAAATATAAATCTTCCTCTTGTTAATTTATAAAACAAAATAAAACGATGTTTCACTTTTATGTGTATCTACTACAAATTTTCCCATTATCCTTGTTTAAAGGAATCAATGACATTGTTTCAGATAAAGGTTTATACGAACGAAAAACGAAGTACTAAACACTAAATATATTCACGTAAGTATATTGTAGAACTAGAAAAAGGTTTTACTGTTTTATTATGGAATACTATCAGTATCAACGGATATCGAACTTTCGTGTTGACAATACAATCGCAAAGCTCAACGGAAAAAATGAACACATTTTCCATGTAGTGTATTGATATTCTGTTAATGCTCTATTATGTGGAATATATGTGTGTGGCTTATATAAATATGTATTCACGCTGCCAGAGGTATAGTAGTCATGATGTTTTATATTAACTGCATTGCAGTGGAATTTTTTTGTCCTGTAACGTATATTACCGGGTAACGTGTCTATGATTAAATATTTATTTCATTTCATGTTCAAATTTCAAATATTATATCATACTGTGGGATTTATTAGTAGTAAAATTTATTTAACGTTCTATTTCAAAATAATAATAATATAATATTAAAATAATCCGTGCTCTAATATTTTTTACTAAATAAATTAAAAAAATTTAGTATAAAATTTCACTTTTAAGATTCCTAGAAAACCTAAATTTCCACATTAATCAAATAAACAAAAAACATAATCTATATAAATGTCTAATTGACTTAATTCTTTAGTAAGTAACTATATCACCAATAACATGAACTACAAGACGTTCTAGAAGCTACAAAAAATGTGGGTGGTCATTGCCAGAGGGTGATACTGTTCTTTTGCTATTTCGTCACTGTTACCAATTAGTAAAAGCATTTCATGTATTTGTTGGAATCACCTAAGAGGATTTCTTTAATGTAATATATTTGTAAAGCATAATATTAGCGAAGAAATAATGAATTTTTAGTGTCGTCCTCTGATAGAGACTTCCTATTTCTCAACTACAATGAAGTCTTTCAGCATTTTCATAGTGTATGTGGGACATTGGTATTACAATTTTATTGGTAGGTCAGGTACTCTAAAAACAATATAAATCTCAATTTCAATCTCAACTTCAATTTCATTTTCATTTTAGTTTCGGTTTCAGTTTCGATTTGGAAGAAGGTTTAAATTTAAATTTTATTGTCAATATCAATCTTAAGCTCAATCTCAATATCTGTTCTTAGTCTGATTTTAATCTAACTCTCAATCTCAGTCTAAGAGTCAGTCTGTTAAGACTGAACTAATCAAAATCTGAACCATAGTCTCAATTTCAATCTCAAACTCACTCTTAAGTTCAGTTTTAATTTTGGTCTCAATCTTAATCTCAGTATTAATTCCAAATTCAAATTCAATGTTAGTGTCAATTCCAATCTCAATTTCGTTTTAAGTTAGTTTCAGTTTCACATCTGTTTAATGCTTATCTAAATCTGCTTAAATTTTAACTTTAATCTCAATATTAATCTCAAGGAAAACCTTAATCTCTGTCGCAATTCCAATCTCAATCTTAATTCCAGTCGGTCTCAATCTCAATTTCAGTCTTAGTGTCAATCTAAATCAAGGAGGCAGTTCTAATATCAATCTCAGTTTGAAACATACTTTCAATTCCAATCTTAATATCAATCTCAAACTCAATTTTACGTCCAGTTTCACTTTCAGTCTCAATCTTAATCTCAGCCTTAGTCCCAAACACAATTTCTTCTTCAATCCTATTTCATTTCAAATATCAATCTGAATTTCAGTTTCAGTTTCAATTTCACTTTCTGGTTAAATTTTACCTTTAATCTCCTTAATATAGATCTCAAGCTTAACCTCAACATCTGTCCACAATCTTAATCTTAATCACAAACTCAATCTTAATTTTCAATTAAAAATTAATATAAATTTTAGTCTCAATTTTAATCCCAGTTTTAGTTCCAAATTCAATTTCAATGTTAGTGTCAATTCTAATCTCAATTTCTACCTCAATTTCATTTTAAGTTACAGTTTCAGTTTCACATCCTGCTTAAATCTGAACTTTAACTACAATATTAATCTCAAGGAAAACCTTAATCTCTGTCCCAGCCTCAATTTCAATTTCAATCTCAATTCCAGTATGTTTCAATCTCAATTTCAATCTTAATCTCAATCTCAATCAAAGAGTCAATTTTAATATAAATCTCAATTTGAATCGTAGTTTCAATTCCAATCTCAATCTTAATCTCAAACTCTTGGTTCCCGTTTCACTTTATGTTTTAGTTTCAGTTGAAATTTCAATCTCAATCATAAGACCTCAGTTTCAGCCCCACTCCCAATTTCAATCTCATTCTTACTCACAGTCTCAATCTCATGTTTAAAATCAATTCTAGTTTCAGTTTCTCTTTTTGTTTCAATCTCATTATTAATCTCAAAATCAAGCTTAACTCTAATCTCAAACTCAACTTCAACCACAGCCTCAATTTCAATTACAATATCAAAATCGATCTCAATGTCAATCTGTTCTCAGTCTGAATTTGAATCTAAATCTCAATCTCAGTCTAAGAGTCCTTCTTAATGTCAATCAAAATCTGAACTATAGTCTCAATCCCATCTCAATCTTAATCTCAAACTCAATTTTAAGTTCAGTTTCAATTTTAGTATCAATCTTAATCTCACTTTTAGTACCAAATTCAATTTCAATGTTAGTGTCAATTCTAATCTCAATTTCTACCTCAATTTCATTTTAAGTTACAGTTTCAGTGTCTTAATCTCTCTCCCAGCCTTAATTTCAATCTCAATCTCAATTCCAGTCAGTTCTCAATCTCATTTCAATCTTGGTCTCAATCTCAATCGAAGAGTCAGTTTTAATATCAGTCTCAATTTGAACTGTGCATAGTTTCCATTCCAATCTCAATCTTAATCTCAAACTTTATGTTCAGTTTCACTTCCAGTCTCAATCTTAATCTCAGCCCCAAACTCAGTCCCAAACACATTTTTTTATTTCAAATATCAACCTGAAATTCAGGTTCAGTTTCAATTTCACTTTCTGTTTAAATTTTAACTTTAATCTCAATATAAATCTCAAGCTTAACCTCAATATCTGTCCATATTCTTAATCTTAATCTCAATTTTTATTTCAGTCTCAGTGTCACTTTCTGTTTCAATTTTAGTTTCAATCGCAATTCATCAGTTTCGAGCTCAACCTAAATTTTTCGCCCATTTCTAATTTCACAAGTTCAACTTCAATCTCAATATCAATCTCAAACTCAACATCAGCCTCTGCATCCAGTCTCAATCTCAGTTTTTATTTCGGTTTCAGTTTCAGTTTCATTTTCTGCTACGATTTTAATTTCAGTCTCAATATCTCTCTCAAACTCAGCCTTAAGGCTGATTTATAGTGCATTACGCATGGTCGTTCCCCGCATTGTTATCGTTAAGAACCGCAGCATCGATTCTGTAAGAAAATAAGTCTATTTATAGTTAAATAACGCAGGGGCGTTAAGTAGTGCTGTCATCTATCAATTTTACCAGTCACTACAAGGTTAATTATTATTATAATACATGTCGTGATTGTCCAGATCAACTCTTCCTGCTGTAGTTTTTACCTCATTTGACATTTAATTTCTAAAATTTGTTGATTATGTTTTGAAAAACAAATCAACAAACCACAGAACAGGAACAGAATATAAAGGTTAGGTTAACGTCGCTTGATTTGGCGTCTACACACGACCTAGTCATAATGCGCAAACTCCCCAAAAGCCAATAGAAATCGTTCCCTGCATCAAATGCAACGCATGAGATAAAAGTTGGTCATCTCTTGCGGGTGCGCTTATCGATGGTGCGGTTGAAAACGATGTTGCGTTGTTACTATAAACGGTTCTGATCTTCATGCGTTGCGTTTCTTAACGATAACAATGCGGGGAACGACCGTGCGTAATGCACTATAAATCAGCCTTTAGTTTCCATCTTTGTCTTAATTTCAAGCTCAGTCTCAATCTCAATTTGAATATCTATTTAGTTACAGTTTATCTTTTTGTTTCAATTATAACTATCTCGGTCTAAATTTTCGTCTCAGTCTTATTCTCAATTTAAATATTAGTTACAATTATTATCATTTTCTGTTTCAGTTTCATATCAAAGAAATCTTCTTTTCAATTTCAGTTTCAGGTTCAGTTTAACTCCCGGTTTTAGTTTCACTTTTTCAGAGTAAGCCTTAGTTCCGATTTCAATCTCAATCTTAGTCAGA